>NHNX01000004.1:995929-1595929 GCA_002786045.1 Zasmidium angulare
GAGGGGGATGACAGCAGAGCAGAGCAGCAGCCAGCGCCGCCAGCAGCAGTGAGGAACAGCAAGCAGCAGGACTAGCAGCAGCAGCAGCAGCAACCAGGCCAACAACAACACCCGACGCAACGAGACGCAGCAGCAGCAGGACTCGAGCGCTGGTGGATGGACAGGGCAGCCAGCAGCAGCACCGAGCAGCGGTCGTTGGCGGGCTTTAACAGCGACTAGTGCCGTGTCTGCGGTGCAGCATGGCGCGCATGGGGGACGCACCACTGACCAGGCACCGGGGGTCCTGTCTGCCTGCTAGTCTGGTCGAGAGCAGCATGGCGTGTCGCTCCTCTCAGCATCATCTCAACGGCCACGGCAGGGCCTCCTCTCCAACGCACGCACGCTCGCCGCTGGATGGCTGCTGTCATCTCACACAGCCAGCCGGCCCGCGGAATGCGGCTGCGCGACTAGGACCTCCTCCCACCGCTCGAGCGTCGTCGACGACTGGCGGTCCGGCAGGCCATCGAGACGAGACCTACCTCAGACGACTCGACTCGACAGACTTCTGCCAGAGCGCCGTAACTTCAGCACCTGCACGGGGCCCGGCTGGGGTGGGCCTGGTGCAACACTAGCGCGGCATCTGCTGAGATGAACTCAATGCCTGCCCGCCCACACCACCACCACCACGACCTCAGACATCGCAGCCATCATCACCTGCGCTGCGCTGCGCTGCAATGCGCCGTCCCGCACCGCCTGTGCCTCGCCAGGATCCCGCCAGTGGCCACTCGCCAGGGCACCACCGCAGCGTCAGTGTGCAGCGCCAGTGCCAGCAGACGGCGTCGCAGGACGAGGCATCAGGATATGGAGGTGCAGTGCCATGTCGTGGGAGGCGGCGTGACAGCTCTCCCCGGCCTGCCTTGATGCATGTACGTACCACTCCCTGCACGAGATGCGTGCTGCTGCTGCTGCTGCCCGCACCGCATTGGGGGGCCTTCCACGGCGCTGGTCCAGGTACGGCTCGCCCTGACAAGCACTCGTCGACGCATTTGCCGCCAGCGGTGGCGTCGTCGCAGTGGGGCGCGCTACCCACCTAAACCTCGCAGCCGGCTCGCACCATCATCCCAGAGTTGCGGAAGAACGCCAGCTCGAGCCACCCATCCTGCACCTGTCCACAATGCATGAGCACGCTAGTCCAGCATCATCGCTGCTGGGCGTGATGAGGTCAAGCCGACATCAGCGCCCATCCGATGCTCCCGGCGCCCAGGGCTGGCTGCCACCAACACCGTCTGAAGAAAAGAAGCGTCTCATCACCAACAGCGAGCCTCCACAAGCCAACACTTCCTCCTGCGCATGTCGCTCGTGTCGTTGGCTGCCGCTGCCGCACCTGCAAGCGAGCCTGTTCCTGAGGGATCGCCTAGCTCGCAGGTGGCTGCGGGCAGGGTGGCAGATTATGGAGCGCTCACTGACGACTTCATCCTCGCGCCCGCCCACGGCACTTCTTGCACCATCACTGCACGCTGCCGTCTTCGATGCAACTGGCGCGACCGTTGCGGTGCCAGCTCTCCCGAGACATGCCCTTTGCGGCGCCTTACTAACTTTGTCTATTATCTCTTCGCCCCCATGTCCATTGTTGTGTCATACCGTCCAAAGCAGCAGGCTGCGTGAAGAGGTGTGTTGGTGTGCGGCGGTCTGCAGTGAACAGCCACATCCCGCGAGCTGTTCTCTAACCCACGTACACATCATCACACCGCGATTATTGCTCCCACTGCTGCTGCACGTCGCTCCCGCACCACGGCATGCGCATCGGCTCGTGACAGCCTTTTTGATTACGGCAATGGCCGACTCCGACGTTGTTGGTTCCCGTCGAGGTTGGGCATCAATGACTTGCGCCGTTCCTGTTCCGCCACAGCCATGCGCAGATCACGATGTTGGCATCCCCGTCTATTTCGTCGCCATCTGGTGCAGGAGAGATTGCTCTCGCTTTTTCCCCTCGCCGCTTGTTGGATGGCAGCGGCCATGGCCGTGGACTTTCGGGACAAGTCACGCATGGAATCAAGGATGCTTACCCTGGCCCCTGCGACAACGCCGCCGTCACGTCTGGGGCCAGCAGACCCGAGCGAACGGCTCGAGCAGGCGTAAACTCGTGGAACGCGTTCTGGCGCCGCCGCCGTCGTGTCTGTGATGACTCGCTCCCGTCAGCTGGGGAGCTGGGGCTGCCATCTGGTATCTCCATATCGCTCGCCGAAGGGCCGCATTGCCCCGTAGGCGAGACTAGTAGATGGTGGTGGGCCCCAGCAGCAAACGCTGTCGCATCGCGCACAAGTCACATGCGCTGCGGCAGCGCGAGACGATGGAGGTGGCTGCCACATCATCAGCAACCACTTCGATAAAGTGGGCTGTGTGATTGGGTGCAGAGCTCCGATTTTCTCGACGTGCACCTATCAGAGCGTCACATCTGCAGCAGTCTCCTCCTGGCAACATCCGCAACACTCGTCATGCGCTGTCGGACGGTTCAGCTCTGCAGCACGCAGACCGCAGGTTTTCGACAAGACCATGGCCAGTGACCACCACCATTGCCAGCTCGCCCCTCGCCTACAGCTGGCGACGTGCACGCCTCCCCTGACGCTGGCAAATTACTGCTCGTGCCAGGTCTAGCACTGGCGCTACGAGCTGTTCAATCTCGCGCCAGGCGAACCTTCGCGCGTCCGCTGTCGATTTTCAGAAGCAACGCACAGAACGAACGAGAAACACACTTTAACGTTTGCGCGGGTTCTCGTTCCGCTGCTCGACTTGCCCGACCACGTGCTGTTCTCCCGGATCACGAACCTAATTTTTGCCGCACCGGCTCGTCATTCGTCGCACCTCATCTGTGGCCCCCGGCTGCGCTGCCATCGTTCAAGCCTTGTTCGGTTGTGCGCAAGGGCATGACGCTTGCCATGACTATTTGCGGCAATTGCCAGTCGTGCGCACCACCGCCCGTTGCATCACCGCGTAGAGGACAAAAAGCGCGGCTACGCGACTGTGACAGCCAACAAGGCCAGCTTTGGGATGACTGACTTTGCTCCCGGGTTCCGCAATCTCAAACATGTGCGAGGTCACTGTCTGTCACTCTAGCGTGGGCTCGCCCATCAGCAGCCGGGCGCGATTTGGTGCGTCAAGCAGCGGCTTTGCAATCCTGCAGGAGCAGTATATCCTGACTGCAGAATGGAAGACATCATCGCATCTGTTCCTTGAAGCCGACGTGCGCGCTGCAATGTGCGCCGGTATCTACTGTGATCGCTCGTCTGTCCTCGCAACAAGCCGGCCGGCCGCCAGCGCTACGCGGTAACTCGCCCGGAAGACGTGCAGCAGCAGCCGCCGCCACGCATGAAATCGGAGCTGCAAAAGAAGTGGACGCAATCTGACACCACGTGCCACGTGGATGCAGCCACTGCCATGGGCTGCCACGGCTCTTCTGAGGTGACCCTGATCCGGCGCACCCCTCACCCACCACACTACACCACCTGCACACTTCGTTACACATTGCTTCTGCCGCCCACGACGTGCGCTGTGCGCAATTCGTGCGACGCATGCAGATGGTACCATGGCTCCCTCCGCTCGCCCCCATCCATTCCCTGACCACCACGTTTGTGGCTGCATGGCGGCAGCAAGAGGTGACACCTTCCGTCCCTTTGTCTGCAGACATCCTCGGTCTGTCTCATCATTGTGTGATGAGTCCACCGATGCACGTCATTCCAAATGAAGCGCCATGTCCGATGCATCTGATGGCGTCTACGTGGTTGACATTAGCCTTTGGTTATAGCTGGCCAGGAAGAGAAGCTTGTCGGCGTGGCCAGCCACCAATGCTCATACTTTGAGGCGAGCGCCCTTGGATCCAGCGATGGCGTTTGACGATGTGAGTTCACTCTAATGGCCCGCAACCAATGAAGGACAGCTGCACGCCTCGATACCAGCTAGCGAGGAGGTTGTTGTGGCTTTAGCCTCGCAATTTACGATGCCTCGACAGGACGGAGCGCGCATCTTCAGAACAAGCGCAGTATCTTGATTTTCCAGCTTGCAAACCCTGACGCCTATGTGACAACGCACAATTCATGCTGATATGGACTATACCCGGCACTCGATTGGACCATTTCCCAGAATCTGTCCAACCTATGGAAGGGCAGTAGTGTGCAGCGGGGACGCGAAATTGACAACGACATATGTTCAACGTGCCACACACGTCGTCAGTGTTGCATGTGGGACAGGATCCGTTTTCATGCAGGGCAATTGTCGACGTTGAACACAGATCTACTTCATCATGCGTCAAACGTAACCAACGACAAATCGAGTCTGCAATGTGAACCAGATCTCCGCGTTCGAATCCGATGGACTGGAACGGGTTGCTTCGAGTATATTGAGGGACTTCTCGAAGAGTATCCATGACCCAGCCAACCATCATAGGACGCGTCCGTGTGAGGCAACAGAGCCGTGGGACATAGCTGGCCGCCGCGGAACTCTGTATGCACTGTACAATGTGCGACTAGAAGACGCAAGTCCGCGACGTGCGTGGGATGGGCGTGTAGCTGCAGATGTAGCATGACCGCAGATTGGGACCACGCCCACGCTGTCCATACAAATGCAATCTCCATATGGACTAGCAGATGCATAGCGAGGACTAGACAACACGTTTCATCCACCGCTAAGGCATGTCAGCTGCTGGGTGGAACAACTCTGAAGTCGATGGTCGTCGGTCCTATTTCATAGCGTGCTGCATGTCATCGGAGCTTGCGCTATCTCTCTCCTTCACGCCACGAGGTGTGCTTCCTCAGCCACGAGGCCGGGGCGATCATACATGTACGCATGACGAGGTGGAGACAGTGATTTGTTGGTACATCAACGAGGTTGCCATCGTTTGTCAATCTTGAACAGGCATACCAACGCATGGACTGCCTCATCAGCCCGGGCAAGATGGAGGATGTGATCGAAAAGCGTGTTGGAGACGGCGAAGGCTTCTTCACAGCTAGTCAAATAGGGCAAGAGCGATGTGCCATAGCGTGAGTGAATGTGGCAACAACGCCGAATCTTCGGAGAGTTCGAGGCAAGCGCCCCACCTCATGCATGCCATCACCACGCAACGACACTCCTTCGCCACGAGTTTCCAAACCGTCCATCACCCCAAAGCAACGCCTCCACACGTCCCAACTGGCTTCGACACGACGCACGGAAACAGCCATCATGCCCGAAATCAAGAGATACCAAGTCACTGAGCCGTATCTTAACCTGCAGTGCGGGCTAGCCGAAGGTCCATTTTGGGAGAGCTCGAGCAATAGCCTTCGCTTCGTCGACATTGTCAAGAAGAAGCTGCATGTCGTCAATCTAACGCAAGGACCGTCATCGCACAGGCAGTTCGATCTGGACTTTTCAATCGGATGCACTGCGAATATTGAGGGCAATGACGAAGAGATTGTGTTTGGCGGCAAGAGTGGATATGGCGTTCTCAATCGTCGGACCGGAGAACATCGGGTGATCAAAGCGATGTGGGATGATGCAGAGAGGCAGGATGATGGGGGTGGGAAGCCTGGCGTTGGCAAGAATAAAGAGGAGCGCATGAGGAGCAATGATGGCGCCGTTGACGTATGTTCTCTCATCCCAGTGCTATTCTATCTGGTGTACGATTGCCACTTTCAGAAAGAGCATATTTGCTGATTGGAACGTCGCCGATATGTAGGCTAAGGGGCGATACTTTGTGGGTGCGATGAATGATCCTGCTCTCGTCGGCGAGAACTTCACGGATGAAGGTGCGTGGGATGGCGGTAGTGGTTGTGGAGGTGTAGATCGAGTCTAACTGGTGACCGCTAGGTGTGCTATTTCGGTTGGATCCTGACTTGACTTTGCACAGGGTGAAGGAGGGCGTGCTCGTTCCTAACGGTACAACGTGGTCGGCCGACAACAAGACCATGTACTTTACAGACTCTCCCTCGGGCAAGATCGTTGCGTACCCATACTCACTTGAGGATGGTGAGGCGACGTGGTCGGAGGGTCAGACTTTCTGGACTTGCCCATATGAAGGCGGCGTTCCAGATGGCAAGTATAAATGCAGCAATGATGCTTTCACACAGACGGCTGACCATATACCCACAGGTCACTGTCAGGACGAAGAAGGCCACTTTTGGGTGGCCTGTTTTGGCACCAGCAAGGTAGCCAGAGTTGATCCCAGCGGTAACGTCGTGGCTGAGGTAGAGCTGCCTACGCGCTGCGTGACCTGTCCGACGCTTTGTGGCACAGAGCTCTTCATCACCACTGCTGCTGAGCTAGAGCCGGAGAAGTACCCGTGGAGCACCAAGTACCAGGGCGGCGTCTTCAAGGTCGATGTCGGTGTAAAAGGCAAGCCGCTGAACAAGTTCAAGATGACTGGCAAGGTCTAAGGTGCGCTCGACTGTGAGAAGATCGAGAGGGACATGACGATGATATACACTTAGAGGCAGAGAAAAGGTAGAGACACCACGACGCAAGTCGGTGTCTAACGTATCAATCAAGCTCCGTACTGACAGCCTTCTCTCACGAGGACGGCGGCTGTCAATGGTGCTACAACAGCTAACATTGGCGTGGCTGTTGACATGTGTAAAGAGATCATTATCTGAGACGCCAACATCATCGTCATGTTCTGCATTCGCACCTCTGCTTTGGCACCAGGGCCGTGGGTCATCATCTCTGTCCAGCGACCGCCATGATTCTCTCTAGGAGATCCACAAAATCGCCAGGCAGCTCGGTCCAGTCTTCCACCCATCCGTACTCCACCACAGTCCTCTCGAAGTTGCGATGTAAGCCCCACCACAGCTCCTGGCCCATGATCAAACTTCCCTCCATGCGCTTCAAATACTCCTCCCACTCCCGCCAGACACACTTGGCGATAGCTTTACACCGGATTGGCATCGACAAGTCCTGGCCAGACGCTTTGCTGACGAGCCACATGTCCGCGAGGATCTCTTCTGAATCGATGCTTATGAGGTGCACGCTCTGCTCGGCTGCGGCTTGCTGTGCGCGTTCGAGGTATTTCGTGCAGGTGCTGTAGAGTTCAAGCATCGAGGCATCTAGATCGTCGGCAGGAAGGTGTGCAGCGTCATCTTGAGGGCTGTGTACGATGAGCGGCTCGGCATAGGTATAGTCGAGAGTATGGGGGCTGGGCTGTTGCTTCATGTAGCTTGGAAGACTGCTGTGACGACCGCCTCGCGTATGTCCTCTCCGAAGATCTGATATATGACGATGCTGCTGAGTCGCAGAACATCCTCGTTCTGAACGGCTATGCTGGTGAGAGAGTTGCTGAACTTGTAAGTGTCCGGATGAGCGTGTCTTTTTCACTAGAAGCTTTTGGTCGGTAGAAGGTTTTCTGATATGAGCTTTGAATGTGGCTTTCACAATCGTGGCGCTTGGTGACGGGAGTTTCCAATGGGAATCTTCTACTGGGCTCGATCTTTCGGCTGGATGGATTTCGCGACTGGGCTGCTCCCGAAGTTTGTGAGGCTGGTACATATCGGCCAGACAGCTCGGACAGGATGTACTGCCGCCAAACCATTCGTATATGCAGCCGAAGCAGAAAGTGTGTTTGCATCTGGTCACAACGGGATCTTGAAAAGGTCCGAAGCAAACAGCGCATAGTTGGTCCTTCGATTGAGCTTTATCCCCTGCCCTCAATCCAAAGAACTGGAGCTCTTCTGCGGTCGGAGATGGTGTTCGATGATAGAAGTGGTCGCATGAGTCTGTTCGGTAGAGGCTCTGCGATGCATCGTTCACGATGGCGTTTGTTTGGAACTGAATGGGTTGCAAGAGCAACATATTGAAGGTGCGTTTGCTTTTGTTTTCGGGGACGGTAGCGAGTGGCTGCAGTGTCCTGACGACTGTGGAGTCTTGGCTGGCAAACAGAGGAGGCATTTTAGATTAAAAGAAATGGATGAAGCATGCGGGACCCATTTGACAGCCACGCAGTCTGCACTTCTCCCTCTCCCCTGTCCATGCTGTTGCCATAGGCACGTACGCGCGACTTACAATTAGACAAACTGTTTGTGGTGCGCCCAGCAGTCCCATTGGGAGGAAAACGGTTCGCGACATTGGATCTGCGAGGTCAACCAAGCGGAATCGCTACACTTCCACGCGCTGGCTGCATGCAGATGCTAGTTGCATGGAGGCAGAGGGCAACCCGGATTCGAGAACACATCTCTCTCTCTCCACTACTTGTGTACTTCCGTAAGAGTGCTCTTCTCGATCGAGAGTTGTTTGATGTCTCCTGGAAGAAGCAGATGGTCTCAGTTGGTTCCAATGGTAAAAGTGAGGTGACGTCTCACCTGGAGCGGACCTGTGTCCGTTCTGCTTTCGTCATGGCAAAACAACCTCGAAAGCTTAAGTGCTCCACATCCGAGGTTTACCACCGAAGAGCTGCCGTCTCAATCAGCTTCTGAGTGCCCTGGATGATTCATGAGCTTGAGGGAGTGCCTCCTCGCGACTTCGAAAGACAGCTTCCGCCAACATGAAGGCCTTCCTCAGGGCGACCCCGGCGATCCGCTCGCAAATCACACGGACGAGCCACCTGAGATTGATCTCAAGACCCGCAGCCGCAAGCATTCACACCGTGCCAGATCTCAAAGACAAGAGCCTGTTTAAAGAGCAATGCTACATCAATGGCCAGTGGGTCAACGCCAAATCGGGCAAGACCTTCGAGGTCCACGACCCATCCACCGGCAAGTTGATCGGGACTATGCCAGAGATGAACAAGGACGATGTAGACCTGGCGATCAAAGCGGCCGCCGATGCATTCCCATCATTCAGGAAGACTACTGGGCGCCAGCGGGCAAAGATGCTGCGCAAGTGGTACGACTTGATGGTCGAGAACAGCGAGGACATTGCAAAGTTGATCACCTGGGAGAATGGCAAGCCATTGAACGACGCAAAGGGCGAGGTGGCCTATGCAGCCAGCTTTTACGAGTGGTTTAGCGAAGAGGCGCCCAGATTGTACGGTGACACCATTCAGCCGACTGTCGCGGGCAACAGAGTGTACACAATCAAGGAGCCAGTTGGTGTTTGCGGCTTGATAACCCCGTAGGACTGTCTTACTCCTTCTCCCGTTGCAGCTAACGTTCGTGCAGATGGAACTTCCCCGCCGCCATGATTACCAGGAAGATTGGACCTGCTCTAGCTGCCGGCTGTACTGTCGTGGCCAAGTCACCAGGCGAGACCCCTTACACAGCTGCCGCATTGGCCGAACTCGCCCATCGTGCAGGCATCCCACCTGGCGTAGTGAACATTGTGACTTCCCTGGAGAACACGGCCGAAGTTGGCGGGGCCATCACATCGTCAGACACAATCAAGAAAGTCAGCTTCACCGGATCCACAGGCGTCGGTAAGCTCTTGATGAAGCAATCGGCAGATACATTGAAGAAGCTGTCTTTCGAGCTTGGCGGCAATGCGCCATTCATCGTGTTTGATGATGCCGACCTGGATACCGCTGTCGCTGGAGCTGTTGCAAGCAAATTCCGCAGTAGCGGTCAAACCTGTGTTTGCGCAAACAGGATCTATGTGCAGAGTGGCATCTACGATGCCTTCGCCAAGGCGTTCACGGAGAAGGTTAACCAGTTCAAGGTCGGCCCTGGATTTCAAGAGGGTGTCACTCACGGTCCCTTGATTCATGAAAGAGCAGTCAGCAAAGTCCAGGATCACGTTGATGACGCCGTGCAGCATGGAGGCAAGGTGCTCGCGGGCGGGCAAAAGTTACCTGATCTAGGATCAAACTTCTTTGCACCAACAGTGATCCGAGACATGAAGAAGGGCATGAAGATCTCGACCGAGGAAACCTTTGGTCCAGTCGCAGCATTGTTCCCATTCGAAACAGAAGCGGAAGTGGTCAGTCTGGCAAACGATGCGGAAGTTGGACTTGCTGGCTACTTCTTCTCCAAAGATGCACAAAGATGCTACAGAGTAGCTGAAGCACTGCAGTTTGGCATGGTGGGAATCAACACTGGGCTCATCAGCGATCCCGCATCTCCTTTCGGAGGCGTAAAGCAATCAGGGTTTGGACGTGAGGGATCAAAGTACGGTATTGAGGAGTACGTGACCGTAAAAGCGGTCACCTATGGAGGCATTGGCGACCTCCAAGGATCGTAAAATGATGGGTTACGGGGCTCACGGAACGATGACGATTGTCTATATAGAATACATGTACCTGCATGTGAAAAGCCAAGAATGTTAAAGCCGAGCACGTCTGCACCTCGTAGCTTGAGCTTCAACCTCACCACAATGTCTCCAAATACCACAAAACTGCTCGGAAGGCGTTTGTATGTCTGCTCACGATGTATCTTGCGACAAAGGTCATTTCACACGTCCCAGCGTGCACAACAAAGTATTCTGGGTGTTCTGGAGGAGCGAGGACTGATAAATCAGATTGCTGGGTACGCGACTCGTTGATCCTGGCGTATCGAGAATCTCCATTGACTATGAACAGTGACCGCAATGCGCTCGATCGCCTTCTTCGAACTCGCAAACTAGGCATATACGCCGGAATCGATCCCACCGCGCCGTCACTCCACTTAGGCCACCTCCTACCGTACATGGTCCTCTTTTGGCTTTACCACCATGGTCACCATGTGGTCAGCCTTGTGGGCGGCGCAACTTCAAAAGTTGGAGATCCCAGTGGACGGCTCGTATCAAGAGCTCAGACAGCTGAAAAGGTCATGCAGGCCAACTTCGAGGCCATGTATGCACAAGTAGGAGCATTGTGGGAGAACGTCGAGCGGTACGGCAAACGACATAGCATGGACAAGAATGGGTTAGGAAAGAAAGAGTTGCTGAACAACGCCGATTGGCTGGACGGGTTGGGGATATTGCAGTTCCTGAGAATGATGGGCAATGGCATGAGGCTGGGTGCTATGCTCACGAGGGACACGTGAGTGAGTCCTCAGACGTTGGTACATTAGCGTGAGACTGATGGTGTGAGATACAGGGTACGGAACAAGATGGAGAAAGGTGACGGCATGTCGTTCGCAGAGTTCACATACCCGCTGCTGCAGGGCTGGGATTGGTGGCAGATGTACCAGGATCGAGCGGTTCAGGTGCAGGTCGGTGGAGGCGATCAGTATGGCAATATCATCGCCGGCATGGACGCGGTGAACCATATCGCTCAGAGTGAGGCGGGATTGGGCCGACAAAAGGAGTGGCTCGATGCTGAAGGCAGACTAAAGGAAGACTGGTCGCCATTCGGCCTCACGGTGCCTCTTCTTACAACGTCGAGTGGTGAGAAGTTCGGTAAGAGCGCTGGGAATGCAGTCTGGTTGGATCCAACCCTCACTTCTCCATTCGATCTCTATGGGGTGAGTAGGGTGTCATTCTGAATATGTGATACGGCGCTAACGTAACTACAGTTCCTCCTCCGCTCAGCAGACGAGGATGTCGAGCGGTACCTCAGACTCTTCACCTTCGTGCCAATTGAAGACATCAACTCCATTATGGCGAAGCACACGCAGGATCCTGGCAAACGCAAGGCCCAGCATCTACTCGCTGCCGAGGTACTAGAACTCGTGCATGGCGCGGAAGTCGCTGCGAAGACTCAAGCCGAGCACCAGGCCATGCGAGCTCCAACTATCGCATCCCTCCTGCGGCCTTCCACCAGCGAGCGTGATACTCAACGATCGAAGCTACCCATATCCCTGGTCCGCAAGACAGCTTTTGGCCGCATTCTCTATCATGCTGGTCTGGTCGCAACGAAATCTGAAGGAGCACGGCTGGTCAGCAAAGGAGGTGTTTACGTGGCGTCGTCCTCGAGTGACGGGGCCGGTGAGCTCAGTTTCATTCAGATCAAGGAACAACAGTCGTTAGACGTGGAAAGTCTCATTGTTGATGGGCTTCTAATTCTGAGACTGGGTAAATGGAAGGTGCGAGTGATCGAGGTCATGCAAGATGAGGAATTTGAAGCGGAGAAGCAAGATGCGCCTGGGTGGAATGAGTACAAGGCAGGCCGAGCGCGATGAGGAGCAATCACTTCGAGGGTCTCCACTGGGCCGGTTGTTATTGAAAATGCGGTAGTCCAAGTAGGGAGCAAAGTAGCATGCAGATTCTTGCCAGCGCCGATGCTAGTTATACTATAACACACCCGGGTATCATCAAAGTAAAAACCCACAACAACACAAGCTGGTAACAAAAGGAAAACCAAGCGTCATCTTCGTGATCCAGTCTCTCTCACTTTCGCTTCCACTCTCTTTCTCAAAACCAAAGCAGCCACCTCAAAATCAAGAGAACCCCAACAACAACCCGCTTGAACGTATTGATCAATACGACCATAAACCACACCCACCACATGATCCCCAGCACCAGCCATTCGAGTAACTTGAAACCGGCGCGACGAAGCATTCGAAATTGCTTGCGGCGCTGGCGAAACATGGCATCCACAGCATCGTCGACCCGCTTGACTTCCTGCGGCTGTTTCGTCGTAAGCTCGACGTTGAAAGCGTCCGCTTCGTCTGATGTCTCATTTACAATCTTGGCCAATTGCTCAGACGCGCGATGGGAGAGATCATCGAGCTGGTCGCCAAGATTCTTCGCCGTCTCGATCTGGAAGTTCTGCAAGGCTTTCTCGAATTCCGAAAGCGTGACATCCAGTGTCTCAGAGAGCATCTGAGAGGCAACCAAATTCTCCTCCTTCTTGCTGATATTCTGCATAGGTTTTCCTGCTGTTTCGAATGCCTTCGCGATGATTGGCAAGGGTGTTTCGCGACCGGTGTTGGCTTTTGCATAGATTTCTTGTGCTTTGATACCGGATGCGAGCAGAAGCGTACGAACGCGAGCCACATCTCGGCTGGTGACTTTGCTCGCTGGCGGCGCAGGCGCTTGGTCAGAGATACTCCAATGCCTCTTGCCATCATGACCGGATAGGCCACCCGCTGCATACGCCCCTCGTTTCCGACGTTGAATCTCTGTAGCGGGGGCAAACGATATAGTCCGGCCGTCATACTCAGTGTCCTCAGGTGGTCTCTTGCTATCCGGCATATCTTTGTCGGAAATCCCATCATCATCAGGCAGGTTAATCTTGGGCGGAGCCACATATGGACGCGTGCCTCCTTTCTGGCCCGACTTGACTTCCTGCTTTGAGAATGGGTCACTGGATTCGGACATCGGTGTCTCGATCGTGGCGCTTCGGTGACGTCCGCCAGCAGGCGACTTGAACGAAGGCAGATTCGAGATATGGTACTTTGGCTTTGGTCTTAGCCGTTCGTAGGACGCTCGCGGACTGACTTGGCTGTCTGTCTCAGGCGTATCCTGGCCACGCCCTTGCTTGCGACCAACTTCTTCAGCATCATCTTCTGAAACCTCAGATGGAGCCCCAGAGACGTCCGAGATCAGACTAGGATCATTCAAGCGGTCACGACTGCCACGAAAGCGGTCTCCGAGGCGAGAGCTTTCGGTGCGCATTAGTTCCCCAATACGACCACCCTTTAGGAGACGACGGGGCAAAGATGCACCCGAATCTTTGACAGAAGTGTCGGTAGCTGTAGTCGCAGTGTTGATACGACGAAGGCTACTGGCGTTGCTGTCAACTGTTTGATAGCGTTGAACGTGCGGTGGTCGTCCGGAATCGATGCTTGACCGTGGCTGCTCCGAGGTTGTGTCTGCGCTCAGGACTGGCGACAAAGGCTTGCCAATGTGCTCTGCCGCAAAGTCCGTCCTCTCGATGTTGTTGCGGTCTTTGCTCTTGGAACGGAATATGGGTATGTGAGATCGTTTCGACTTATGCTCGGTTGGTGAAGGACGCTTGTTGTGCGAAGGCGAACGTGCAATGGCTGGTATAAAGCCTGCAACGACTGGTGAAGAAGGACTGTCGGGAATTGCGTCCCTCGCTGATGAATTGCCATGATTCGTACCCCCTACTCTTCCCTCCGCAGACTTCGAGCGTCGGTGTCCACGACTGTCGACCGACAGGCGCCCGTTTGCATTCTGATGTGAGTCCCGGGTCCTATCGATACTGCCACGTTGAGGTGGGAAGTGGCCATACTTGTGGTCCCAATGATCCGGCGAAATCAACTCTGGCGAAGCAAGTTCTCCTTTCTCCTCCTTTGCGATCATTCTGCGCATGTGCCGGTCTAGTGGACCGATGTTCTCGTCACCACCTTCAGCATCACCGAAGCGTGGAGCAGGAGGTTTCCGTCCTTCGTCGCTGGAGTTGCTGGTCGTGCTAGGGGATCGACTGATATAGTTGCGCCGAAGACGGCCAGGGATGGGTAGCAGATTTCTTCGCCGAGATCTGACCTTGTCATCGTCTTCAGACTCGTATTGTTGGCTTTGCTGGTCATTATCATCGTTGCGATGTTCAAAATCCTTGCTAGTCCGCAGCATCTCCACACTCAATCGGGATCGGCCAGGGAAGATGCGATTGCCATGTCTGTCTTCGATAATGCCCTTGTTGTCCTCCATTTCGATCCAGTAGGTATCGGCTAGCAACTCCGCGGGCTCGATTGACCACGAATTGTCGGGTCGCGTGATGACCGAATTCACGGTATCTGAACGGCGATGGCGCTTCGCGGTCTCAGGACGCTCGGCCTCTCCCTCGAGTTCGCCAGAGAACGTCGGCAAGCGAACACGATCCTCTCCAGGACGATAAGACGGATCATTCGATGTCGCCTCCACGCCGTCGATCCAGCGCTTGATCCTATCGGTTTCCTGCCAGGTGTCTGGAGGCGCTGTGAGAGGACGTCTCTCTCTATTGCGCAGACGTCTATTGCGGAGGGCTTGTAAGGGATTATACGTGCGTCCTAGCTGTCGTTTGTGGTTCGTTTCTGAACACACTCTGTTCATATCGTAGTGAGCACTTCCTGGACTGCTCGTCGCCTGTAGTGAGTAGTTCTCTGGGGCCGTGGCATCACTTTTCAAAGGGGGCAGATGCTCCAGGAGACGTCTATGCTCACTCACCAGTTCGAAATACTTACGGGCCTTTTCTGCCCGAGACAGAGTCGCAGGGGTAAACGTATACACTACATTGTCGACCCCAGAAGTGTGTCCGTTGTCATCGGCACCGTGATGGCTCACCCGAGTAGATCCAGGTATTGCATCCGGCAAATAACTAGCTCGTTGGCCTCCAGATGAGCTCGATTTGACAGTCCCATAGCCCGAGTCAAGCGCAGAAGCCACTCGTCGGCCTCCCACAGGGGTGATGGGAATCGGAAGAGAGCTACTCACGTGTCTCTTCCTGCTCTCACTCAGGTTCAATGCCATCTGTACGAGCTGTGCTGGATCCATGGAAGAGCCGCTTGGGCTGGAATTACCGGCGTGCGGTGCATGACCAGGATGTTCCGTGGACAGTTCCCTCGACAGAGGCGAACTGCGCTGCGACGACTCGCCAGAAAGTCGTTGTTGCGCAATCACTCTCTTGTCAGCCGAAAAGTGTCCGTTTGCTTCGCTCCTCTTGCCACGCCGCCGAGTTGACTCAAGTGCGACCGGTTGCCCATTGGCGAAGATAGAGTCGAGCAAGAAGCCGCCCGAGTTCTTCGATCGCTGCGGCGTGCTGCTACCGTTGCTGCTTCTGTCGCCATTGATAGTAGAGTCGTGTCCGCTATGCCGTTTCTCCCGTTCTCCAGTCAATCGTTCGGCAAGGCCGCTCTTCCTCTCCCTCGATCGACTCGACTCGGCTTGCGAGCCAGTTTCGGCGTGGTGCTCAGAGTTCAGTTTGGCGAACGAGACGTCGGCGGCGGCCGTGGACCCGTTGCGCAGCGTCGGCTGGGCGTCCAAGGCGAGGGCGGCATTGCTGGACATGACCAGGAGCTATCGCTCGGCCGGCAGCTGGTGGTCCTGCTCCAGAAAAGCGGTGCTGGGGTCGAGTTCGGGGGCGTTGGGGCGTGTCCTCATTGTGCCAAGGTGAACATTGGAAGCACACGCCGGCGGCAAACAACGACCTCGATGCATGTACTATCGTGGTGCACGGCGACGGATGCGCGGGTGTAGGTAGAGGCGTGTGATGGTGGAAGGTGGTCGGCAAAGAAGTCGAGGTGTGAGCTCCGCGGCTTACCTACAATCCGCCCACCCTGGCGCGGAAGACAGCATGAAACAAGGCATTGCCATTAACAACAGCGTGCGGGAAGCGGAATCTCGTCCGGCGATGAATCGGAAAGGATCATTGCGCAACACACCGTCCTTGCATCGACACCATCCTTGTCGGGTAGGCCGCACCTCGTATAGTGCGCGAGGCAGACGTTCACAGTCAGCGCCGTTGCTGAGCAGGAGATTACTGGTTGCTGAGCGAGACGTGCTGCGCATTTGAACTATCAATGCAGCTTTCATATCATTTATATCTGGCGAATTTCTTTGCCTTTGCCCTCCGGTCGCTCCGCCTCCCACTCATCTCGCAAAGCCGCATATACTGTATCTGTGAGTAGTATGAGCAGCGCCAGGCTCCATACCAGTGTAATAGCGTAGAAGAAATTCGCGTTTCCTGACCCGGCATATATCCACAAGTGGTGGAAAGCTGGCCCCAGAAGCGATGTATAAAGCAGGGCTGCCAATGCTGGAAAGGTGTATCGATGCGTTGAGCACACTGTTGTACAAGTTAGTGGCAGCACGGGCCGTCAAATCGAGCATATCATACCTTCGAAGATGTGTCCAAGCAAGCACAAACAGCTCAGCCAAGCTCCCGCGTCCCCGACATTGGCGTACGGCTGGAACACCGCGATGACTCCCATCATGAGCACTACGGCCACCAAAGGCTGCTTCCGGAAACGCAGACAGAATGGGACGCTGTAGGAGAGCATGTGCAACCAGAAGACTCCCAAGAAGAACTCTCTAAACGCATCAAACATTTCAATGAAGAAGTACCACCACAATCCTGGGTTGGGCGTGAGATCTGGCAAGGTCAAGGGCGTCATGTACACAGACGAGATGAACTGCCATGACGGAAGTAGGAATCGTGAAAGCCCTATCAGAAAGGCGAGTCCAGCAAAGAAGGTCACGGCAAAAACGATCGCGAAAGGAAGGCCAGCTGGAAGCGACTTTTGGTCCACTGCGATCTTCTTCGCTGATGCGCTACCCGCAGATTCTCCAGGGTTTTCTGCTGATGTGTTGGCTCCAATTTCCCTGTGACAGAGGCGGTCGTAGCACAAGAGTCCTATAGGTGGCAGCAGCAAAACAGGGTGCAGGCTGAGATAGCTTGCAATGGCCAACGCGAAAGCAGTGGTGGTGATCTTGGCCTCGCATGCGTGTCTCACACTGAGCAGCACAAAGAAGGTTGTGAAAATTGTCGTTGGACGTCCCAGGCAGGCCAGTAACGTGAACGGGTTGAACAGGTAGACCGCGATGACTGACTCGGGTTGCCATGACCGGTCCGCTCGAGGAGAGCGATATACTGATGATACCGCAGCTGACCCTGATTTCGCAATATCGTATAGGAAGTCCGCAGACAGTGTATCCAGCGCCGTGCATAGAAGCACGCTTGCTATTCGTCCTGCCCAAGTTGCCGGCGAAGGGAGTAGAGAAAAGAGCGGCAAGAGTAGCGGGGCCTGGTGGAAGATGCCACCGTCGTAAGGATCGAGTCCTCGATCATATAGGAACAAACCCTCCTGCACTGCACGATCTCAGCTCCTGTCCACATCTTAGCCATCGCGGCCAGTGATACACCTTCGTATGGCACGTACATCTTTTGAAGCTGTTGACGGGGGTCGAGATCTCTACTCGACCAGTCAAGAGGTCGGGGAGTCCGGGGAACGTCAGGGCGAGAAGAACCCGAAGCGCAGCGGCCGCCGAGAAGAGGACCACCTTGGGATGGCCGTGGCAGACATTGGTGAGGGCGTCCATGGTCTGGCGAGAGTGGATGTCATGATCAGGGCATGATGCGACGTTGGAAGTGTTGGTGTGTGTCGCGCGTCGAGGACACCTTACTAGGTAGCTCTCTCCCGCGGAGGCTAATTTCGACTGCGGCAGGCTTAAGCGAGAAATCTTGGACTCCGCTCTGGACTTCGAAATCTTGGACTTTTCGTCAGTCGAATGCTTGACCTCTCCCACAACCTCAACTCACATTCGCCATGCCAAAGATGAAGAAGAAGGGTATGAGCCTTAGTCGCATTGACAAGAGCGCTCGCTAACTGTGCATGTCAGGCCAATCTGGCAATGCGAAGAACTACATCACCCGCTCGCAGGCGGTTCGCAAACTGCAGATCTCGTTGCCAGATTTTAGACGGTTATGCATTTTCAAAGGTGAGACCTTCCAATCGCACTCCCGACGACATGACTGATTGAAATTAGGCATCTACCCGCGCGAGCCACGATCGAAGAAACGAGCCTCAAAATCCGCAACTCCCAGCACGACCTTCTACTACACCAAGGACATCTCGTACCTCCTCCACGAACAGCTACTCAACAAGTTCCGAGATCAAAAGGCACTTGCCAAAAAGATCAGCAAGGCGCTTGGGCGTAATGAGGTCAGCGACGCTTCGCGCCTGGAGCGCAACCTCACCCCACGCATGAAACTCGATCACATCATCAAAGAACGATATCCGACCTTCGTAGATGCGCTTAGAGATCTGGACGATGCACTGTCGATGTTGTTCCTGTTCGCCAACCTTCCTAGCACCGAAAACGTACCGCCGAAGATTATCGCCAAGTGCCAGCGTTTGACAATGGAGTTCGAGCACTACCTGATCCGTACACACAGCTTGAGGAAATCTTTCTTGTCAATAAAAGGCATATACTACCAGGCCACAATACAAGGTCAGGACATACTATGGCTGATTCCATACAAGTTCGTTCAGAGAACGGCTGGAGACGTGGACTTCAGAATCATGGCCACGTTTGTCGAGTTCTACACGACTCTGCTAGGCTTCGTCAATTACCGACTGTACACTGGCATCGGGCTTGTATACCCTCCAAGATTTGACGCGCAAAGTGAAGAGCAGGGAGCCGAGTTGGGGGCATTTACGTTAGAGGGCGGAGATGGCGAAGAAGTTGACGAACCCCAACAACTCCCTGATGCCGAGACGAATGAGAAGGCACAAGCAGAGGCCGACAAGCTCTTGTCGCTTCCAGCAGAGGACGACGTTGCGCCAACGGAGTCTGCAGGAGCAGATGCGAACCAAGAGGCATCAACCACACTTGACCAGTTCGCCTCGATTGATCCTTCAGCAGACTCTCTTCTTCAACCATCGACTACGGCGGATTCCGCTACGGCGGCAAAACTCTTTGAGCCTTTCACATTCTACCTTTCGCGCGAGACACCTCGACATCCCATCGAATTCATCCTCAAATCCTTCGGCTGCAAGCGTGTTGGTTGGGACAGCCTTTTGGGAGAAGCCGGCTCATACTGCAACGAAGACGATCCTCGGATCACACATCAGATTGTTGACCGGCCCGACATTCCGTTGCCGTCACCGCCCGGGACCGATGACGACGAAGGCCTCGACGATGGCTTCGATGACGGAGCACCAGTAGTAAAGAAGTCGAACGAACGAGTACCTGGACGTATATATGTGCAGCCCCAGTGGGTGTGGGATTCCATCAATGCAGGCCAACTCCAGCGACCAGACCTGTATGCTCCTGGTGCAACTTTGCCTCCACACCTCAGTCCTTGGGTCAAGCCGAAGAAGGGCGATTACGACCCAACGATCCCGCTTGCAGAACAGGAGACCGCCGCTGAAGCGGAAGACGAGGATGAGGACGAAGGAGAAGAGGATGACGACGTGGAAGTCGACGGCAGCAGTGGCGAAGAGGTCGACGGTGTAAGAGGAGACCAGGAGGCGAAGGAGATGGAGGACGAATTGGAAGGCGGAGACATCGGCCAAGGCGAGGGCATGGATGTGGAGCTTGCCGGATCAGACGACGACGAGGATGAGGACGAGCAAGCCGGTGATGGTGCAGCACCAGACGATGAATGGGGTGGCATCTCTGGCGACGAAGAGGATGAAGATGAGACTGCTCGCGACGCGCGTGAGCATCAGGCCGAATTGGAAGCAGAAGCGCTTGGACGCTCGCTCAAGTCTGCGGAGTCGAAAGACAAGAAGAAGTCGGAGAAGGCAGCAGCTCAAGCGAAGCGAACCATGGCCGAAAAAGCGGCAGCGGAGGATGTGGAGCGCAGGAAGATGATGATGCCACGACGCAAGCGTAAGATGTACGAGAAGATGGTGTACTCGAATGCGCGCAAGGATGATGAGGCAGAGAAGTTGCGGGCGAAGAGGAGGAAGATTGAGAAGAGTTTGGGAAAACCCAAAGTGTGAAGTCGAACGAGTGATTCATTCAGGCGATTGAGCAATCCCCTGGATCGACATTAATATCATCGCTCGGACTCGTTTGATGGAGCCACAAATCGACCTTATTCTGCGGAGGCGCTTCTTGCCTCCAGGGCAGCGCCCTCACCGGCTCTCCCTCCCACTCCTCTGCCTCGTGGTGGTACTGGTCGTGGTACTGGTCGTGGTATTGATACTGGTACTGCTCTTCGGTGTCCCTCGATCCAGAACCCCTCAACCTTTTGAATCGCTGCTTCGACCGCATCAATCGTTCCTCTCGATCTGCCAAGGCCTTCTCACGCTCGTGAATATCATTCTCCCAACTGTCAAGTTCTTCCTCACGACCGTCCAAGTCGTCCTCTCTCTGGTCGGCCTCCTGCTCGCGTTCAACGATATCATCGAGCCGATTATCGACCTCTTCGGCCTTGCGCAATAACGTGTAAAAAGCTGAGTAGACCTGCTCTGTGGCTTTGTCCCAATCGAAGTTTTCTTCGTTGGGCTGGGATGGTGGTAGTTTGCTCTGGACGTCTTTCGAGGCGGTCAGCGTCTTCGTCATGCGGTCGACGTCGAGTATATGGCTCTTCAAATGGTACATCTGCTCCATGAGAACTTCGCCGAGGTCTCTCGCCGCCTCATAGCGTGTCTTTAAGCATTGGAACAGCGCTGAAAGAATATCACGATGTTGGCCAGCTTCTTGATCACGAGCCGATGAGAGCAAGTGCCGGGCTTTCTCTGCTTCCGCAAGGCCTAGATTGAGTAACTCCTGTTGTTTCAGGCCATCGATCCATGAGCGCATCACACTAGGGCAGTCATCAAGACTTGGGACTTCGTCAGTCCGGTCTGATATCAAGCTTTCCATAGATTCCTCTTCCATTACCTGCTGCAATGCATTGCCGTTGATGGCTTGGATCGCATCCACGTCTTTGCTCATGATCACGTAGTCCACTTTCACTACTTTGTTCCTCGTCCGTCGATCTCCCGGCGAGCATGTGTCTTTCCGAAACCCGTGTCGTTTGTAGAAGCTTAGGGCGTTGGTGTTGCTCAGGAAACAAGTCAACATGACCTTGTTCACACCGATCCTTTGTGCAAGACGCTCTGCCAGATGGAGGAGATGTAGCCCAAGACCGTGACCTCTCGCCTGCTCTGTGAGGTGGACCTCATATATGTAAAGGACCGGTACAGATGGAGACGAATCGTGAGTGAGCATGAAACTCATGAAGCCCTCGAAGACGTTGGTGAGATCGCCGTCTGGCTTTTTCACGACGATGTATCGCATTTCCTTCTCTTTCATCTCGCGCCTCTTCCTTTTTGGGTGCCAGCCCCAATTGCTCCCTGCGTAATCTGTACGGCTGGTAGTTTCAATAAGATGAAAGCAGTTCTCGAAGTCGCTCTCAGGAACGTCCTCTGCGAAGTGCAGGCTGAATTTGAATTGGTCAAGTCGCTCATTGTGGTGCGTGGAGAACGGGTCGAAGTAGCGATGCGTGAAGTCGCGGCGATCGAGAGCGTTGACTTCGTCTATGATATCGGATCGAGGGGCTGGATCGACCTTCCTGGATCTCTTCGTAGGCTTTGGTGAGCTTGTCGAACTGGATATACCGCTAGTCCCGGAGTCACAAAGCACCGCATCGCTCTTTCGCTTGGCCATACTGTGATTCTGGTCCTGGGGCGCCGTGAGCGACGAGAGCGAAGAAGATAAGCAGAACAGCAACACACGGAAGAGGGGAGGCGCGCGTAAAGGAAGTGGCACGTGGAACGCCTGCATACCGCGTGGGGAGAGTTGCCGTACCGTGCCGAGAAAGTGAAATCTCCACATGTGGTGCAAGAGCTGCAGGGATGTCGCTCAGACTTCACCTCACTTTCACATGTCAACGATGCGCTTCCGTCCATCTACTACTGCTTCACTTCATATCGCCAAATGTCGTATTAGTCTTTTACTGTAGAAGTCTTGCCTATGACACCTTTTCCGCCCCAAATTTGAAGTGACAATACGGGCACGACCATGCATCAAACCCTCCCAAGACTTGCCACAATCTCATCGGGCAGATCTTTGCGCGGTAAAGGTCCAACTCTGAGCTTGGAACATGTGCGTATCTCAGCGTGCTTTGATTGTTGCAGCGGCTGACTGAATGCTAGTTCGTACAGCGACAAAAGGTGCTGGCACTGTGGCGAGACTGTGTGCGAACGATATACAGTAAGTCTTGCATATCTCTCCACATTGCAATATTTGTTGATGCTTCACAGAGATACCGAGGTCCTCTGATACTCGTGAAGAAATGCGGAGTTTTGCTCGTGATGAATTCGAGAGATATAAGAATGTGAATGACATTGTAAGCTCTACACTTACGAGTTGACCCAAAAGAGATGCTAATGTTTTCCAGTCGCACATCAGATACCTCACATCAACAGGCAAGACTCAACTCGACAGTATGAGAAGGCTAGTTGAGCAAAATGTGAGGTGAAGGCTGGTGAAGGCGACCCTGACGCATCCAAAGCACACACCTCCCGAGTCTGTCCTACTGTGGCTCGACGTGACCATCGTCGTATTATGGGACTTCCTTTCTCTTGCGCCCGATAGGATGTCTCTGGACAAGGCGCAAAGCCAGCGAGAACAGTGGACTTCGAGACCGCAAGAACCACGTCGCGCGCAGCAGATATCAAGTGTCAAGATCGCGACCGTGGAGCAGCGAGCAGATGACACCCAACGATGGAATGCGAACCTCGCACCCCGCCTCCGCCGCCGCCGCCGCAACAAAGTTCCGCCGCCCCAGCCAACCGGCCAGAGTTCGGCAAGCAACAAATTGAGGTATATATATTATTTTGAAATCCTGTCGTCCATCCCAAGTGATTCGTAGGTCCCAGTAAGACACCAGTAACAAGAGACAATCTTCGCTGGTATTGTGCGCAACACTCCACATCACAAGTATCCGAACGACCTTCGCATGATGGGGATTTTTTTTGGTCATTTTGGTGGTGGTCGCTTTTGGTGGTCAAGGGACCCTGGGTTCGAAAGCTAGTCCGAGCGACTGACATTTGGTATTTATTCTTTTGGACAATCCGTCGCAACTGGTACATCTTTCATCCACCACGGCCCTTAACATCGTCATTACTACTGATCACCTTTACGTAGATGCCTTTCACTCGGTCCATTTTCACACTCCTGACAATCGCAGGAATAGTGGGATCGTAACTGCGCGAAGAGGCCGCATCATAAAGGTGAGAATCATTGTCAAGTGTCAGCCAAGACCGTGCTTCGTCTGCAATCTCATGTCGATTCACCGGATGACTCGCGATGCATGTCAGCGAACAGAAATTAAACTGCACGAAGTCAGAGGTCCTGAATCACGAAGCGGTCGAGGTGTTTACGTCTAGCAGATGATGTAGCATATCATGTTGTGTGGGTGGACTGTATCGAATAGTGATGTCGAGAGTAAGTTCTTGAGAATGAGTTGGACGGCGATCCACTTCTTGGAGGCGGCAGTGAGGTTTCATTTGAGGCGGCAGTGAGATTGTCAATGAGGTGAGCAGTGGGATTGTATTTAAGGCGCGTCGCAATGATCCGAAGTGGTGAGGTTGACGGCGGCGTGGCCAGCGAGTCAATGTAAAGGGCTCTTCGTCAGCTCCTGCTGCCTCAAAGTCGCAGACACGCACGTGCAAATGGCTACAAACATAGAAAGCGATGAGCAAGGCAAAGATAATGGATGCTGTCGTGCTCAAGTTTGCGCAACGAGCTTTCGCAAGAGTCGACACATCACGTGACGCAGCCTGGGCAAACGACTCCTCCATATGGCATAACATTCATAGCTTCGTTAATACAAAACACAATGGGTATCCTCATAAAGCGCTCAAAGGTCTATTCAAAGTCATGCAACAAGCTCAGATGTTCCCAATCACGACCATGAACCTCAGTTTGCCATCTCCTTTGCCCTTCGTCGTTCCAAGGCCACCATCCGCATCCTTCACATCGTCCGCGTAGTCATAAAACAGATCATCTTCGAGCAGCAAAGACGAACTCCGCCAGCCCCAGCTCTTCATAAGGAAGGAAGTTAGCCATAATGTCTCAGATGGGGTGGTAGCTTTCCTACTTACCTGCGAAAAGTTGAACTTGTCCGGGGCTGACTCGTAGACGGAAAGCATGCGGCCGCCACGCGAGGGTGAGTATATCTTGAAGTAAGTCTTGATGGTGGGTCGCGCATCGACGTAAGGCGGTAGTGTAGGGACGTGGAATCTGTTAGCTTTGGCCGCCCATCGTTCTGTTCCCGAGTCGCTGTCGTCGAGGTCTGATTCGGTCGTGATATGGTCTTCGCCGCTTGTGAAGGGATCTGATGATATAGGTGGCGAAGTACCGGTCAGGTCAGTCTGTCCCGTCTTGCGATGACTACGGGCAAGGTATTCGCGCATCGTGATTGACCTCGCTGTTCCGCTGGAAGAAGCTTCTCCACGCATGGCGCCATCTTCAACACCGGCGCTACCACTGCTTTCAGTGCCGTCTCCCTCAGGGCCATCTGAACCGACCGTCGTCCTCCTATGCTGCCTGCGATCTCGACGCTCGCTTCTCAAAATCATCTCCCGCTCGAGTTGGCCAATGCGTTCGTCGACACTTCCTTGCGCCGACCCAGCTGTTCCTGCGATCACCTCTTCGGTCTCTCGCTCCTT
This sequence comes from Zasmidium angulare, assembly GCA_002786045.1. NCBI lineage: Eukaryota > Fungi > Ascomycota > Dothideomycetes > Mycosphaerellales > Mycosphaerellaceae > Zasmidium > Zasmidium angulare. The sequence goes on from NHNX01000004.1 coordinate 1,020,775, forward strand.
TACCCTGTGCAGATAGACACCAAGCTGCTTACTCCGGGACGATGCCACTTTCTGTATGTATATGTTCCATAAGCTTCCAGCGTAGAACACGGTACGACTGTAGACACGCTTCTTCTCCTTGAGCAGTCGTGGGTTGGGAAACTCGGCTGCGAAGCGGAATGGAGGATAGTGTGTATAGCTGACGGTCACATGCTCGGTCTGCCCTTGTGCAAGAGCAGTTGACAGTGGCGGTCTTGGCTGCGATGTCGCGGCAGTGAAGTCAGCTGCCCATTGAACATCTTCCGGTTGGATGGTAGCGCTGAGCCTGCTCGCATGACGTTGCATTGTCGTGTTGTTAGACGTGGCAATGATGGGCTCGGCGTTTCCCCCCATGATCAAATTGCAGTCTGAAGAGGGAATCCAGAATTTGCGAGGCTTGCCGTTGCCATCCCAAGAGCCGCTATCGATGTCGTCTGCTACCTCGTCCGGTTCCGTTGCTCGGCGCTTGCCTTTAGGTCGCGCATGTTCCGAACTTGAGAGAATTGACATTGTCGTATCTCGAGTGGCATCTAGCGCCGTATCCTCTGTGCACTGCACGCTCACGCCGAGTTCCAGCTCGACGTCACGTGCATTCATGACTTTCTGTCGCAGCTCCATCTGTTGCCAAAGTGCATTACTGACGACCTTTTCCGGCAGAACTGGCAGGCCAAGGCAGTCTCTTGAACTTCGGATGAATTGGAGCTGCTCGAAGTCCAGGTGTACGTAATGCACTCCTTCGTCCAATAGCACAAGCAGCGGCTCAACATCAGGATGAGTGTACAGGCTGATCCACTTATGTAGGCTGTCAGGAACACCGCGACCAGTACCTGCTCCACTCCTACGATAGATGGTATCGAAGCGGACAGCCATCAAATTCGCAGCATCGGGGGCTTTTCGAACTTTCCGATGGCTCCCAGGTTCAAGAAGGCCAGCAGTGATAGCCGAAGCTCTAAGTCTTCGATCCAAGAGGCGCTTTGCAAGAGTCCATCGGTCCCACTCTCCATCAACGTAGAAGCCATCACCGCCTACAATTTCGCGGATGATATCGCCAGGAATACCATCCCAGCAACGTAAAGGCATCATCCACCCATCCCTACAGAGCATTGATTTGGCAGACGCAAGAATCTTGTCCCCAGCCCTGCCATAGTAGTTGCTCGTCACAAGTTTTATAAGTGACGCCAACGAGTCGGGGGTCATCTGCCTTAACATCGACTCGATCGAGGAGTCAATCAGATCCTGCATTTCGAGCCAGCAACCTGTAGCAAATAGCCCGACAGAATTGCGATCTTCTTCCTCCAAGTTTCCGCTGCCGTAAAGTCTTTTGAGGGCCAACTCGAAAGCTTCCTGCGTGATAGAGCTGTCGATATCCTCTGGATGCACTGTCATCTCTTTTGCACTTGATTCGAGCCATGGTTCACTGAGAGCGCTTGCGAAAAAGGGGGCACGGTCGAGAACAAGTCGATGAAGTTTGTACGGTCGGCCAAAGGCATGCACCGTTATGTCAGAATGCCTTCCTCCAAGCAAGCCACGGGTGTAGAGATGATCGGGTAATGCGGCGGTTTCAGCAGAGTGCAGAGCTCGGGTATATCCTGAGGGATGTGGAGCTGGGGTAATGTATGATGGGTTGCGTGAGTGTTCTGGCGAAGTAGCGGCTTGCACAGCAAACAATCTGCTCAGCGTTGTCAAGGTGGTGGACTCATGTCTTGCCAAGGTTGACTCGTGGGTGGGATCGTCTGCATCCTTCTCTACCCCGGGTATCAGACGAGCGTTGACGCCGACTGAGGACGCAGCGCCATACAGTTGCTCTTTCATGACAGCCGATCGCAGAGTTGAGGGTGCTGGCTCCTCAACAGCTATGTCTTGGGAGTGGTGTCTAGGTACATTCTGGACGGGTTCCGCGGTTGACGGTCCTCCGAAGATAGAGGCATCTGCGGATCCAACCAGGGCTCTTGGTAGACTGTTGTGTCTGGAGGGTCGCGGGCGATTAGGATAGGTTTGTTGCTGATCGGTTGCAGCTGCAGGCTGAGACTCGGGCAGGTCGGCGAAGGACCACGACGAGGAGCTTTCGAATGTCATGTTGGAGCGTGTGGAGTCTTGCCGGCTCGGTTGACCGCCTGACGATTCCTCCATGGCAACAACGGTGTAGAAGAAGTAGGAAACTGGGCTGGTGGAGGGTGGGACAGCGTAACGCTCTTCCTTACTCTTCCGTCACCGCAGTGGGGCAAGATAGTCAAGCATATGTCACACGCACTCGGCCGGCCTGCAGCCTCGTCCAAGATAGGGTCATAGGGGATGCATCAGAGCAGCGATGATATGTATGCGGAACATCAACAGGCGACAGCCACATGATGAAGGTCACGAGAGATATGGGTTCATGCCCGAGCTTCTTGGAGACGGGACCCTGGTTCACGCCGGCTGAGGTGACCCTGCCGAATCGAAGCCGCCGAAGCTCCGATCCATTCGTCGTGCATCCAATTCCACTGACTTCCTTTCAATGCTCTCGTAGCAAACCCGACGTGCTCTTCCAACCACTTCCTACACACCCTGAGATGGCGACCGTTGTGGGCATATCTCCCATGAGGGCACGCCTCGCCTCCAGAAAGCTGTTCCAAGATGCATTCGTGTGCAAGAGGTGTCTCCAGCAACAGTCGAAAGCGCCACACTCATACCGATCGCTCCAACAAACGCCATTCCTGAAAGCCTTCCGATCACGAGGTCCCGCTTATTCCAGGCAGCAGAGTTCGTCCACCGCATCTCCCCTTGGAGCATTAGGACGAAGTATTGGAGAAAGGACCAGAACGACACCCACCAAATCCTCATCCTGGCCCGAGACCAGCTCCAAATCCGTCGCGTACTGGCTTCTGGGCTCGGCAGCGAGCGTCTTCGGAATTGTCGTGTTTGGAGGCCTGACGCGACTCACAGAATCAGGCCTCAGTATCACAGAGTGGCGGCCAGTCACCGGATCGTTCCCGCCGCGAGATCAGCAAGCTTGGGAAGAGGAGTTTGCGAGATACAAGCTGAGCCCAGAGTTCAAGCAACTCAACAGTCACATGGATGTGAACGACTTCAAGCAGATATACTGGATGGAATGGGGACACCGCCTATGGGGAAGAGTCGTTGGAATTACGTTCCTCCTACCTACCGGCTACTTCATCATCAGGAGAAAAGTCGATCCCAGGATGGCCTTGCGATTAGTCGGAATATGTGGATTGATTGGGTTCCAAGGCTTCATCGGTTGGTGGATGGTCAAGAGCGGGCTGAAGGACGATTTATTTGAGCAAGGGAAACACCCTCGCGTCAGCCAATACCGATTGACGGCACATTTGGGCACAGCCTTCGTAGCATACTTGTGCATGCTCTGGAATGGCATGCGTATACTGCAAGAGCATCGCTTGATTCGGGATCCTGAGAATGGCTTGAAGCTGTTGGAGACGCTGCAAAGGCCAGAACTGAGGGCTTTCAAGAGGTTAGTGGGTGGACTTTCCGTCCTCGTCTTCGTTACAGCCATGTCGGGTGCACTCGTCGCCGGTCTGGACGCCGGCCTAATCTATAATGACTTCCCCTGGATGGGCCAAGGACTTATACCACCGAAGCGAGAGATGTTCGACCCTTTCTACTCACACACCGACGACCAGAAAGATCTGTACTGGCGGAATGCGCTGGAGAACCCAGTCCTCGTCCAGCTCGACCATCGCATTCTCGCAACAACAACGTTCTCGACCATTGTAGCGCTCTGGACGTACAGCCGATTTAGTCCTGCACTTCGAGCGAACCTGCCCAAGGCGGCGAAGGGTAGCATGATGGGCGTCCTGCACATGGCTAGTCTGCAAGTCGCGCTGGGTATCACCACGTTGTGGTACTTGGTCCCAACGCCTTTGGCAGCAGCCCATCAGGCAGGAGCATTGGCACTACTCACCACAGTATTTGTGCTTGGGAGCCGACTTTGGGTTCCCAAGCGTTCGTGGAGGTTGGTGCGCCAGGCTCTTGCACAGGCGAGGACCACAACGTCGGCCCCGACACGAGCGGTCCAGACACGATGATCAAGCAAGCTGGGGATTGAAATACCGTCTCAACTCTGAACGGCTGTATCATATGCACATGAATTATAGACTAGACTGAAGGAGCTGATGTTCGAACAAATGATATTGATCAGGCAGCGTAGACTTCACAAATGTCCTCAGTCTAGGACATACTCATATACTCACATGATAGCTAATATCTTCCCTCTTAACTTCAATCCTGTCATCTCTACTAGCCTCCACCTCACTCCTGTTTCAACTGATACCCTCACTCTCAGATTCATCATTGGATCATTCGTCGAGAGACCACGCAATCCATCGGACGCGAAAGCTCATGTGGCTATACACTCTATTATAGACTTCACTAGGTCACTTACATACAAGTATGCATGGCTGCATAGTGCTGCAGGTCAGCAGCAAGCAAACCCTGTATCCGTGGATCCGCATGTGCAGGTGGCTAGTGTGGTTGTTTCGACAAGCCCCAGATGACGCAAAAGCATTGAGAAAACCGGTTTGCAACAAGCAATTCCTCATGTATAAGTCGCACGTCCTGCTTGACCCTAGCTATTGGATTGGACGTTGACACATCGGGATCATTCGGTTACTGGAGTACACAGCGTTACAATTTAATTTTACATTTCTTCGACTAAAATCAAGATCATTTGAAGCACGTGAACGTTCACATTCACAACTCGTTCACAATGTCTTCCTCGGCGGTGTCTAAGCAGCAACCTAAGGACGTCTCAAAGACGACCCATGATGGTGGCGCAATGATCGAGGAAAAGGAGGCCAGCACCAAGGCAAGCGCAAGTGTAGGCAACGCACAAAAAGCTACAGCTTTCTGGAGTATTCGCTGATCGTCTTTTAGGCAGGACTAAATCTGAACGTCTTTGGTGCGGTCTCGGGAATGTTCTCGGGCAAGTCCAGCAAGGAGTCGAATCCAGATGGTAGTTCTGTTGAGACGCGGGAAGAGAACGCGGCGATTAAAGGTGAGCTTTCGCGCGCGCCAGTGGCGGAGTGTTGTATTGACTGGTGCTTCAGGCGCAGGAGCTGGCAACCTCAATGCTTCGGCCGCAGCGGACGCGGAGCAGAAGGGTCGCCAGATGCGGGCTGCCATCCAGGACAAGAATGCATCATGACTTTGAGGCATTCTGGGTAGATGTATCATGACTCATGATCCTGGCTTTGGCGTTTGATCGATTGCCGAATGCCCTTTGAGAGATCCACGTTGGAAGACAGATACGACCAATGCTTTCGTGTTCGTCTGCCATGTTCAATCCAGGCGCAAGGCAGTCCGTGACCCGGCAGAAGTTTTCTCTTCCCATCATTCCCTGCCTCTCTCGCTCCCGCTCCTCCTCTCTCTCCGCTTTCCTTTAGACGACCAACCTCATAACCGCAGGATCGGCCGCATAGACACCTAACGAGCAGCGGAGATATCCTGCAGTTTCAATAGCGAGGGTCTAGTTTGCTGACATTTGCGTCCTAGTGGCCAAAGTTGCCACTTCTATTGCTGCCCTGCCTGGCTCCTGGGTCCTCTGCCTTGTGCCATGGAACGTGCAGTACGATTCTTCTGAAGAACATCACCGAGTGGATGCCCTCGCTGTCTTCAGCCCATCTCATTCTCCAATGCAGCCCAAGCGCCCCGCTGCTTCGCCCGCCGTTTTGCTACCACCGTGTCGTCAGCATTGGGCACCTTCTTCCTTTCTTTCTCCTCCTCCATGGCCTGAACAATGCCGTTGCTCTGTAGTTCCTGCAACACTCTCGCCACACTCTCCTTCGCTTGGTCGATTCTCTGGATCTCGCCCTTCATTTTCTCCACACGCTCTTCCATCATGAGAATGAGCGACTCGCGTGCCTGGTGTGGCCGGTACTGGTTGATGATATCATGCAGGTTGTACACAATGGTCTGCAAGTCCTGCATGTTCTCTTGCTGAAGATCTGGGTTCTGAGCAAGAATCCCAGTCAGGGATAGAAAAGTGGTGAGCATAGAACGGGCGAGGGCAATCAGGTGTGGTTGTGGGTTCGAGAGGAGCGAGGGCTCGTCTGGATAGATCTGCTCGATGCCGCTGTCGGCGAGGGTCACGCGGCGCGCGTCGAGGTTGGCATTGACGCCGAAGACAATCAAGTCGCCATCGCTTATAGGTTCGGGTGGGACGAGGTAGCGGAGCTCAGACGGCAGCGAGAGAATATCCACGTCTTTCTCTGGCAGTTGTCCGTCATCAGCAGGTGGAGGGACGCCGGCATCTCTGCGTATTTGTCGCAAGCGTGAGATGTTGCCCTTGGTGAAGTGGGTGTAGAAGGGCGGCGGAGCTGGAAAAGGCGCCTTGATGGTGTATGGTTCGGCCATGTTGTGGTGCACAAGACGAAGAGGTGGATGGTGAGGTCGTCGGGCCGAGTTGGCGGAGGATTTGGAGCTACGACGGGATGCAGGATGATGATGCGCCGTTGTTGCTGGTCCCGTCCCTTCGAACAGCGTTTCGAGCGAATCTGGGGAAGAGCGTCGATCAGAATCCTGCAAGGTCCACCGCTAGTCAAGTGCATATAGCGACGCCAAGCCGTGAACCATTCAGCACAACAAACCGAGTCACGTAACAGGTTGCAATCGAGCCTGGAATGTTCTGACGGCAATGAGTTGAATCCAACACCAGCATCTAGATCCACTCAGAGCGATGTCGTGCTAATTGCTGGCAAGAGATGGGAATGTAGTAGAGCTGCGGTGGAGCACAGAACGCCGCTTGAAGGTCGGGTGGAAGGCTAAGTCTTATTAGTCGGCTATAGGATTGGCACATGATTCCACCAGCGTGCTCCAGGCTGGGTAGCAATTGAAGTGGGACACTTTATGTTGCTATTTCCTGCACTTCGCGTCAATACTATCACGGCGCCAGAGAGTGACAGTCTCAACGAGACCGACAGTGACGACGATAGTGAGGCAGACCGTGGGGGCGTCAGTGAGCCAGACTGTGAGGGCACTAATATAAGGATACACACCAGCCGAAGTGAGTCCAATATAGCCAATGTGTCCTACTTTCATTGCTACCCAGCCTGGCCCTCGTCTTCACCGCACCCAAGCCATGCTGTGAACGTCCTCCTGAAGAGGTTCTCGCGGACAGAGTCGTGTGGACGAGATGGCCTGATGGGCTGGCCCGCTCACCGTCCCTCGAGAGTGCGAAGGTGGCTTTCCACGAACAGCCTTGTCTCAGGCGAATTGGCGTGAACTCCAGACACACGCAGACCCCCGGTAGCCACAAGGCCTAGCTGCCGCAGCGCTAATCACACTCGACGCACCAGCCCGCTGTCAACCAGCACAGCTCTGCCCGTCCGTCGATTATGGCAATAACGAGGATCGAGTAGGTAGACATACAATCTCCCGAGAAATGCACACATCGTCGATTGTGCCAGGCGTGACTGATTTGCTCCGTCTTGTCAAGAGTGCGTGAGAGTGAGCGTGACGGCCCTCCCTTCGCGCAAGCCGCCATGGGTGTCTGAATTTGACTTTGCGCTAAGCAGGGGTTGTGCTGCACCACCAGCGCCAGCGCTTCCCGCAGAGCGATTCGTCCACCTCCTACACTTCACCAACACACCCCTCCGTGCGTGGAGGCGACGACGACAAAAGCATTCCCTCCGCCGACACCTCTCTCTACACAGAGCATCAACATCCTGTCGCCTTTCCGCCCGGTATTGTGCACGCTCGACTCGACGTCATCTCCGCTCTTCGCCTGTCTGCACCGCCGCGTTGCCTTGCACTCGACTTCGTTGCGTGTGACACACTTCGGCGGCCGCCCGCCCTGCTCTGCGACCGCGCCATATTCTTCGACTGCCGCTCAAAACACTTCGCTCCCTCCCTCATACCACCTCACGACCTTCCGCACCGGATGACCCCAGACGCTCCCTCGAGCCCGCCAACCCGCAAGTCTCGCCGCAAGTAGCGACCTCTGCCGTCTTTAGACGGCGAGAGCCCGTCGTCATGGAGCAGCCTAACATGATGCCCGGCGGCATGCCTGGTCAGGGGAATACCGCTATGAATTCCATGCAGCGTCCTCAACAGGGCAACGTCTTCCAGCAACTGCACGCCAAAGTCATCGAAACGCTTCGCAACAACGCACCCTCGCTCGGCGCTGGTTGGCAGGCAATGCTCGATCATCGAGAGCGCTCCAACAGAATCATGCAGCTGTAAGTCATTATTCACCCCTGCAGCACCTCGAAAACTTCCACTTCATTCTCTTTGTTCTCCGAGCTAACCGGCTTCAGCATCACACAACTGCGCCAGATCAACTCCGATGTCACAAAGTGCTTTAATATCGCCGTCGCGTGGGAGCTGAAGGTTATATCATCGTCGGCGACTAAGGAGCAGTATCTCGAACAGATGGCAGCCAAGATGAGGGACATCACCGTCAAGAGACAACAGGCCGTCGGCAACATAAACATGTCTGGCAACAATATGGGCATGATGCCGAACAACATGATGAACATGCAGAATGGTATGATGAACATGCCTAACATGCAGGGCATGCCGGGCATGCAGAATATGCAGAACATGCAGAACAACACCATGGGCAACATGAACTTCCAGAACGGTGGAAATATGGGCATGCAGGGTGGCCGCATGCCGCAAAGCCAGAATCCAATGGCCCAACTCCAACGCCAAATGCAAGCGTCACCACTTCCGATGCAGCAGCAACCACAGCAGCCAGGTACACTCGACCCGTCCACCCTACACATGCCACAACAACCGAATCAGCAGCAGCAGCTGCCGAACCAGCAGGGCCAGAACATGGGCCAGCCTGGTCACCCTCAGCAACCTAACATGAACCAAGGCGGACAAGTCAGACCGGGACCGTTGCAACAGGAGATCCTACAACTGGCGAAGCAGATGTCAGACGTTATGCCCGCAGAACAAAAAGCCGAGATTCGTGCCAAGTTCACTTCGACTTTGAATGACGCACAAAAGGCACAGTTGCAGGCGCAGAACACCGATCCTTTGATGAGATTCTTCTTCCAGCGCGCACAATCGCAGGTCATGAAGCGACGGCAGCAAATGGGCGCGATGCAGAACAAGCCAGACATGAACAGCGGCAACATGAACAACGGCAACATGAACAGCGGCGGCATGAACAGCGGCGGCATGAACAGCGGCGGCATGGGCCAGACTGGCAACAGCGTGCCGCCACGACCTCCCTCTCAAAACACTGGACAGAGCATCGACTTCTCAAGCATTATGGGTCAACAGGCGAACGCAATGAAGCTGCAGGATGCTGGGGAACAAGTCGTGCCTGCCAGCAACAACAACAATAGCGGCAACGGCAACGTCAACATGAACTTCGGAAACATGAATGGCATGAACATGCCCCAGAACGTCAACCCACAGATGCTTGCAAACAACCAAGGAGGTAATCCGCAAATGAGTCAAAATCAGCTGCAATTGATGATGATGCAGCAACGTGCGAATCAGGAGCGCATGAGCAAGCAGTTCCAAGCTCAGCAGCATGCTATGGCCTCTCGCCAGCAGCACTCTCAACTGCAGGGTCAGCCGGGCGGCCTTCACACCCCTAACGGCTTCGGAGGTGGTGCCAACGGACAAGTCAATAGCCCTGCAATGTCTATGCTCAACCGACCTATGATACCACCTGGCCAGACGACCCCCGGCACACCTCAGCCTAATCGACAGCAACCGATGCCAGCAACTCCAATGAACAATGGTGTTAGTCAGCTTCAGCAACACCACCAGAATATGCTGAATCAGAACAACCAGCAGCAGCAGCAGCACCAAATGAACCAGAATGGCCAGAACAACACTATCAACGTCCATCAACTCAGCCAGCAACAATTTCAAGAGCTATTGCAGCGCGTTCCCCCCCAGTTCCGGCAGAAACTAGGTCAAATGCCACAGCATGAAGCAAGAGAAATGCTCCAGAAGTTCCACGCACAGTCGGTTCGTCAAAGACAGCAGCAGAATCAGCAGAGCATGTCGAACAACGTGATGAACGGCATGAACATGGCACCTCCACAACAACAGGGCAACCAACAGCAACTAGGCGGCATGCCACAGCAAAACATAGGCAATGCTATTCCAGGCTTCAATTCACAGCCACCCCCGGATCAAATGAACATGGACTCAGCAGCGCAATCGCAGCAACGCATGCAGCGAGAACAGTCACTCAAGCTCAGGAGCCAGGCTATGGACATGAGACCATTTCCGAAACCAATTTTGACTCAACTAGGAATCGCCGTTCCGCCGCAGGTGCAATATTGGGGCCAACTGAAGCAGCATGTGCTACAGAACTCGCCCCAAGGAACCATCGAGAAGCTCAACCACCAGCAAGCAGTCTGGTTCCAGTCAAACCCCAAGGAGTATGAGATTGCTATGCAGGCCATGATGGCGCGAGTAAAAATGAGTGCCGCAGGTCAACAAGGTCAACAAGGTCAACAAGGAGGCCAGAATCAACAGCCAGCACAGCAGAATGGTGCTGTGCCACCACCTGCGAGCATGCAAGATCGCGCACCCCCAGCACCAATGGTCCCCCCTGCTCCAATGATGCAGCCTCAAGGCCAAAGCATGCCACCTAGCGGCAATCAAGGACCACGCCCGATGCCGAACATGCCTACTATCTCGCCACAAGAGCTCGCAATGTTCCGTAGCAAGGTTCCCCAAGCTGGCGGCATGTCCGACGATCAAATAAGGCAAGTTCTGTTACGACAAAAGCTGGACAAGATGAGACAGCAACATCAACTGCAAAGGCAGAACCTACAGACAGCTCAGATGCCAAAGCCACCTGGACAGTTTGACGGTAACGTGGCAAGCATGGGTATACCTCAGCAATCTACTCCTCAACCACCAACGGCGCAGGCAGCTACAGGCCAGCCAAAGGCTCAAAAGCCAGGAAACAACGATGTTGTCGAGATCTCAAGCATGCCAGCATCGCAGACAGCACCGCAAGCACCGCCGATGCAAGCCAGCCAGTCGCAGGGACAACAGCAGCCGTTCAAGCAACTAAGCAAAGACCAGATCCAGCAGTTAAGCGACAAAGATCGGCAGACATACCTTCAGAAAATGCAACACACCGTGCAAATGGAGAACCTTCGAAAGGCGCAAGGCCAGATGGGCGCTGCCGCAGGGCAACAACCAGGACAGCAGCAGCAGCGGCCACAGATGGCTCCAGCCAATGCCGAAAGGATTAAAAACCTGCAGGCAGAGATCACACGAGGGTTCAAGAGAGGCAACCCCATCCAGTGTGACGCTGCTACTATCGAGAAGGCTAAGATCATGCTCAAGAAGCTGTATCATCCCCTTCATCAGATCAGCCATACCTTTGGTGCTGCTGTGAATTTTGGCTTTGACGATGAGATCTTGAAAAAGGTCATGCGAGCTGTACTCGTCGTTACCTCAAATGTGATGGACTCCAGTGGAAATCTGAAAGACTACCTGTCGGTTTCGCTCGAAGAGCTCACAGAAACGGAGAGACTCATCGCTGGCTACATGACTGAGCTCAAGCGTAGGAAGGAGGCAAGCGACAGCATGAGACAAGCTGCCAACATGCAGGCTCAGACTAAGCCGCCGACATCGAGTGCAGGCATGGCACGCACTGCCTCACAAAATCACATTCGCAAGGCCTCCGCTAACAACAAGGCGCCGCCAGCCCCTACAGACAACAAGACTTTCGACTGGGCAGCGCCAAGTCCTCATGGTGTGCCGAAGTATGAGATTGGACGAAATGAGCTCACTCCCGACAAGCTCAAGTTCCCGCCTCAGAAGAAGCGCAAGACGGATCAGCCTGGCAGCCAGGCATCTACTCCGGCAGCACAAGCCGGCACTCCTGCTGCAGGTGCTGGTGCTAGTCCTGCACTCACAAACGGAAAGATGCAGAGCCCAGACCAAGTCCGTAAGACTCCAGCACAGATCAAAGCGGAAGCGGAGAAGGCCGCAGAGCGAAAGAAGTTTGTCTGCACGGACAGCATGTGCGAGGCGTCGCTGCACGGGTTCGGCACGGAAGAGCAACTCAAGCAGCACCGAGAAACATCGCACAAACCAGTCGAAGACCCACTGCGGTTCCTGCTGGACAATGCTGCAATTGCACTTGGCGTTGATCAGAACGGCAAACTGTTGCCAAAGCCTCAAGCTCAAGCTGTTGCGTCGAAAGTCAAGGGCACGCCAGGAGCGAAGGCCAAAGAAAGGCCAAAGAAGCCAGACGAGCCTAAGAATGCCCCAAAGAAGGTCGCATCGCTAAGCGAAGCAATGGCTCAGAAGCTTGGGTTGCCGCCCGCAACAGCGCCACCCGTCGAGGACATTAAGACCGATGAAGACTTCCTCGGACCCTTCATGTTGCCCACAGATATCGACGAGCCTGGCGTCTTCTCCTCCACTGCGTACGTGATGGGCCAGATGATCGCAGATGGGTGGACTGAGGACCCTGATCACCCGGGCGTATTCAATCTCCGTCCTGGCGTCCACGACCAAGACTCGTCGCCAAGTCTCACACCCAGCGAGGCCTCTCAAAGCAGCCAGAACAGCGATGTCTCGCAAAACGACGCGGTCAATTTCAACTTGTGGCTAGGGAACATGGAAGCTGACATGCTCGGCGACGGTAAGCAGGGTGTGCCTGAGGGCTTGATGCCGCTGTTTGAGCAGATGGAGAACATTCACATGATGAAGGAGAGGGAGGATGTCCAGATGGGCAACACCGACGATGACAAGACCGACGGCGATGCGTCGAAGAAGAGGAAAGCACCAGAGATGTGGCAGCCGCCGGTTGCTGACTTCATGCATGATTTCTTTGCTGAAGCAAATCCGGATTTTTCAGTTTGACTGGTTTGAGGTCATGGCGTTGATGTAACGATGGAAAGGTCAAGGCAATCGGTTTGGAATTGTGACGAGCGTTCTTGGGGATCTTGCGTGACATGACGATTTCTGTGCTTTGTGGTTGGAGCGAAAGCTAGCGATGGCGCCTGGGCGAATAAGAGAGATTGAAGGAACAGCAAATGGGAGAATTTCAAATTGGACCCATGGATGGGGAGAAAGAGAGCGGTTTGATTTCCCTGGATCGTATGGGTCCTTGAAGCATTGGAGCGATTGATGGGCGTGGCGTTCTATGGGATTGGTATGGACTTGAGGAGGATATACCCAACGCTTGCTGTAACGGTTGCTTGTTCCAGCTGTATGTACTAAATAGCAGTCTTTCCAGGCGCGGATGACGACCGATGGACGAATGGGACGAAGGAGGCTGCTTGTTACATCTTACTTACGCACGTACAAACACAAGGGGCTACCTGACTACTCCGCGAGGGAAAGTGCATAATATATCCCTGCCTCTCGTCAGGTGTCTATTCAACTGGTACTGTAGTCATGAGCGTCGTCGCCTGACAGAAGAGAGGGAGGTTGGAGCACCTACGCCAGCTGGTAGCATGGGTGTTTCACGTCCATGGCTGCAGCATCCAACCTACTACTTCTACGTGATCCAGTCTTTCCTCTCAAATGCTCTTGATGACCTGTTCCCGCTTGTCCATGATGAACCTCGCGACATCGCTCTCGGGTGCGAAGCCCTCATATGCATGGGGAACATTCGGCACCAGATGCAATTCGCAGCTCACTCCGCCTTTACCCAGATTCCTTGCGTATTCCAAGTCCTCGTCACGGAAGAGATCCAGCTCTCCAACGTCGATGTACGCCGGTGGCAGACCTCGCGCTTCGGCGGGCGTCATTCGGCCGGCGGCTTCGAGGACATGGACGTCGTCTGTGCCGACACGATCTTTGCCGAGAAGAGCCGACCAACCGGTGATGTTGTCGTCTGTGTTCCACGTTGCGAAGGGAGCGATGAGGGGGTCTGGCTTGACGTTGCGATCGTCGAGCATGGGGTAGATGAGGATTTGTTTGCTGACTCGGGGGAAACCTTTAAGCTTGATATAATGGGCCAGGGAGGCGGTAATTCCACCACCAGCCGAGTCGCCCATGATGGCGATTCTGTGGGGATCCACGCCGAGTTCTGTTGCGTGATCGTGCAGCCAGCGGAGACCCGCGTAGGCATCTGTAACAGGTACAGGGGCTTGGACTTCTGGGGCGAGGCGGTACTCGACAGCGAGGAAGGGCACGCCCGTACGGGAGACGTAGCGTTTCAAGATTTCGTCGTAATGCTTGAGACTCAGGGCGATCATGCCGCCACCGTGAGAGTAGAAGATGGCGGATCCAGGAGGCTGGGCGCCGGTCTTGCTGAACCAGCGCAGGAGGAGCTGGTGGCCATCTTCAGCCGTTGTGGTGAAGTCCTTGGTCGTGACATCGGGGATTGATGGTTGGCCGTGAGCGAGGCCGGAGAAGGTCACGTCGAGCTGAGCACGACGGTTCGCGACGTCATGGGCCTATGTTTGAGGTCAATCGATGAGGCGAGTAGAATTCTACGCAGGTGGTGGATACTGGAAGAGGAGGCGGCGGGTTGGGACCCATCAAGGCAGCCTGTTCGATGGTTAACGTCGATGCTCATGAGGTGTTGTTTTGGAGTGGTACCAAGGCGGCGCCGACGGCGGGATGCAACTCGAAAGGCATTATGCTGGATTGCTTGGAGATTGTGTGGGAAAGAGAGAGAACAAGGTCTGCAAAGTCACAGAGCAGAGAGGGATCAGGAAACGGTGGACAGGTAGGACGATCTGATAAGTCCCGCGAGAGCTGAATAGTACATGTACACCTACGCTGCAGGGGATTGCTTTTCCAGGTATCCAGCCAAGCTGGCGCCAAAGGCTCGTCACTTACTCAGCCGAGTAGTTCGTTTGCATTAGTTCCTGTTGACCAGCTCCGACAATGAGGATCGAAAGCTGCTTCCAAATTGCCGGCTAGAGGATGCGGGGCACCGCATGAGCAAGAGGGAGATGGAACAGCTGGAGTAGCACTGGCCGGCTACCTGTTGCCATGCTTGGAAGCACATCGGTCAGAGAGTAGCATGCGATGTCCAGGCCGGCGGTGGCCAGACGGCGTCGTCTTCGGTAGGGTGAACGAGAGAGATCGCGAAGTCCGCACATGTTGCTGCTGGTGAGGGTCATGAGGTGGGGGCCAGCGCCAGAAGAGAATGCGAAGTCTGACAGCTCACTGTGCATGTTGATGCCCAGGCTTCATGCGCGCGAGACGGAGCAGTCATTGCATACGAGATGAGATTGTCGCCAGCAGAGGAGGAGTTGAAGTCGGCATCAAGCTTGTTTACATGTAGCTCGATGATGGGCCGTGTGTTGTCGTGGAGTCGACGAGGACCAGCAGCCAACGTCAACGTCCAGGGGCCACAGAGCAGCCAAGCCTCTCTCCCGCCGTCACGCCGTGGCTTGACATGCACGCGAGGGCGAGACGAGTTTCAAGACATTGACGTCGCACCCACCACGACTGCTATGCCCGCCGCATAACCACCACCACCGCCGCCGCTCTCTCCCTCCATGCCATCGTTGCTGTCGCGGAACCAGCACGATGCCGCCGCGCCCTCATCGCTGACGCTGCCCCTCGTCTTGCTCGCCGCTACCACCCTTGCCTACATCGGCACTCCCTCCAGACACGCCCTCCTCACCAGCGCAGTCGCGTGGCTTGCGATAGCCCTTTATACAACCTTCAGAGTCGGCGCGCGATCACTGCTCGACGCTGCGCCATCTCAACGGCTGTCATGGGCTGCAGGAATCCTGTTGGCATTGGCGCAGATATGCGAGCGCGCGGTTGACGGCAAGGGCATCTGGTGGGCTAAGGTTATACTCTCGGCACACGTAAGGAAGAGCTCTGACTGAGATGGAGAACAGGCGATACTACCACTGCTTCTATATGCCTTTGTAAAGTCGGGCGTCTTCGACGAGGCCGAAAAACAACCCGACTCTCCAATCGCCAGTCCGACCAAGACCGCCCACGCATCTCCTCTTCGCGGATCGAGAACGGATTTGGCCGTCTTCACCTTAGCAGGTCTGACCGCGGCATACTCACACTCAGGCTCGATATCCGTGGTCGCGCTCGGCTTGTCTCATGCCGTTCTGGAAGTGATTGCGTTCAACTTGATAGAGCGTGCGAATGGAGCTGCTCGACACCAATTGCATAATGGCAGAAGCATCATCTACTCGGCCAGCGGACTGCTAACACAGCCAACCAAACCAGCCGACCCTAGCGAACAGCCATGGCTTGCACTGATTCGAGACGTATCTGCTGCCGGTGCCATTGCGACTGCTGCAGCTACCCTTGTCTTGGAGAGCCGTCGCTTTGGAGGTCTCGCCTACTACGGACTTATAGGCCAGGCAATGGGCGCGGAATGGGAGTTTGGACAAGGCATACTGTCCATCGTGTATGGTGGAGGCATTGTAATTGTACATATGGTTATGTTTGGCGCCCTTCTAATGATGGTAAGTCAAAACATGGTCATGTACATGTACCTCGTCAAGCGCGGCACAGCCCACCTTCCTTCCTCCTCGAGCAAACCTGCACTCTCTCGACCGCTTCGCTAACCCAATCGATGCGCGCAGATACAACGACGCGGCGCATTTCTGACGACTTTCATACCACTTGCGGCTGCGTTGTCTTCGCAGCTGCTGGTCGGCTTTTCTACATCGCGGTTATGGTTCGCGTCACTATGCGCTGGTGCCGCTTTCTCCTTCCTTGACGAGCAAGACACTTTCTCGTCCGGCTCCAGAATGAAGCTTCGCTTCAGCAAGATGCTGCTTTTGACCGCAGTCGCATCGTTCATGGTTCTGGCGGTATATTACCTACAGCAGCCTATTCGCACTTTGCAGCCCAGACCATCCGCCGCATCACCATCCGATCGTTTAAATGCTGCCGCCCCTCCCACAGTGACGAGTGAGCCAATGCAGTACACCGACAAACGTACGCATCCTATGAAGTCCCTGATACAAACTTCACGAGACTCTTGGTCCGCCAAGCTCCAATCTCAATCACAAACATTGGAGGCGGCAGTCCGCGAGTACAGACGGAGATACGGCATCGCGCCTCCACCGCACTTCGACAAGTGGTATGAGTTTGCCAAGTCCAAGGATGTCCAGCTGATTGACGAGTATGACACCATCTACCATTCATTGCTTCCATTCTGGGCGCTGGAGCCCGCTACGATAAGAGCGCGAGCGCGAGAGGCGCTCGGCTTCGGAGACAATCAATTGATGGGCCTGCTGATCCGAGACGGCAAGTCACTCCACGTCGAAGGTGGCCAGGAGTGGCTGCAGCAAGCCGCTGTGGGAATGATTGAGCAGTTCGTCGAGTATTTACCGGACATGGACCTTGCCTTCAATGTTCACGATGAGCCAAGAGTGGTTGTGCCTCATGACGAGCTTTCTCGTCTGGTCGAGGCTGCCCTGACGAAGAGCATGCCCAAGGCCGGCGCGCAAACAGCTTTGAGGAATGCCTTCTCGCCGCGACCCACGGACGTGGACAGCGGCAAGCGAATTGCAGAGGTGAAGACGACTCGTTTCAATGTCTTTGCCCATCAGCCAACGTGGATACCTTCGCGGCTATCCTGTTCACCCTACAGCCCTGCCAGGCCCCTGGACGAGTCAATTGCGACCGACAACCTCACGGCGTATGCTTTGGGCGAACTGGCGTTTGTGTACAATCAGACTGCGTTTTCAGACATTTGCAATTCACCCTCATTCGCCACCTCGCACGGGTTCTTCGATAGGCCCAATGCCTTCAACGTCGTTCACGAGTTGTTTCCCATATTCAGCCAGAGCAAAATGTCCAGCTTCCAGGACATCGTCTACCCCAGCCCCTGGTACTGGTACGGAAAAGTCCAATACAAAGAGGCGCAGGACATGGACTGGACGAAGAAGGAGAACAGACTGTGGTGGAGAGGAAGTACCACCGGTGGTTTCAGCAGGGCTGGTGGCTGGAAGCGACAACATCGTCAACACTTTGTGCGAAGAGTAAATGCCTTGGACACAGCAAAGGTACTCCAGAACAGCAATGCGGCAGCTACAGATGAGAATCCCGGCTCTCAGTGGATCGTCAAGGACGTTCCGCGCCAAGACTTCAAAGATGTCATGGATGTGCATTTCTCGCACGTCGGGCAGTGTGACCCTGGCGACTGCGATGCTCAACGGGAGTTTTTCAAGATCGTTGAGCCGGCAGACCAGCAGGATGCTTGGAAGTACAAGTACCTGCTCGATCTGGACGGCAATGCATTTTCGGGACGCTTCTATGCCTTCTTGATGAGTCACAGTCTCACATTCAAGATGGCAGTATTTCGGGAGTGGCATGAAGAGTGGATCAAGCCGTGGGTGCACTACATTCCTGTCAGCTTGAGAGCAGAGGAGGCATTGGAGGCTGTAAGATACCTGGACGCAGAAGAGGAAGGCAAGCCGATGGCATCAAGCATAGCAGAAGCCGGGAGAGACTGGGCATTCAAAGCTCTCCGAAATGAAGACTTCGAGGTCTGGTTCTTCCGGTTGCTGCTTGAGTAAGTTATTCTATCCCCAACACGTCTCTCCATGAGTAAGCTAACGACCCAACAGGTATGGCCGTGTCGTTGACGACGATCGCGGGTCTATAGGCTACTTTGGCTCATAGATAGGTATTGTACACACATGAAGGACCTTTTCGCGCGCCCAATTCATCCGGGCGTCAAAGTTCGGCCTGTTTCAGTAAGATGCCAGGCTGGGTAGCAATGGCAGTGGGACACTTTTACTTTCGTCCGGTAGGCCTCTATCTCTTTCCGCATGGGCGATCACGCTCACGATTGCAGCAATAGCCGTATAAATACTTGAAGAGTCGCGGCAATGTGTTGCAATTCGACTCTCGTTGCTGCCCAGCCAGGCGCTGCGGGCTGATTTTGTATATAAGCTCGTGGTTCGACAGCTTGAGCTTCCAGTCTAGGCCTGGACGAACCTCGATGCACCACATTCTTCAATCAAGCTGACTTGCACCATTGAGGAGGCTCGCAACCGATGCGAATGTGCGGCGTATATGGCTCCAGCCCTGCCGAAGTCGTGCCCGAATGCAACCATGTTGCCGGCGCCGCCAGCCGTTATCACCAATCGCCGAAGCTCATGTATCTCTAGGCGGCCGCCTCATCTCAACATGCATGCCAGGGTCCAAGCCGCACACTTGCCCTGCTTAAGAAGGTGCATCTAGCTTGCCGTATTTATCCTCAGCTTCGACCTCAGCTCGTCGGACCATACCACGAAGAAGTCCCCACCCATGGGTTCCGTGGGCGAGATCATGGATGAGTTCGACATTGTGCTTGTCGGTGCGGGCACCTCGGGATGCGTGTTGGCGAATAGACTGTCTGAAGATCCGAACGTGTCCATATTGCTAATCGAAGCGGGACAAGATCAATCCAAGGACGAGAACGTCTTCACACCAGGCCTGTGTATGAAGCTGCTTGGGAATGAACAATATGACTGGCGGTTCTCCTCTGAAATTGAGCCTGGAATCAATGGCAGGCAAATCCTCCACCCTCGAGGCAAGATTGTTGGCGGCACAAGTTCTATCAATTCGTTTGCACTGATCTACCCTTCGGCTGCTGGTATGAACACTTGGGCCGAGCTGGGTGATAAGGGCTGGGGATGGGACGGTATCCAGCCATATCTGAAGAAGTTCCAAACCATCTACCCACCCACGCCCGAGGTGAAGAAGGTGCTGAATGTGGCCCATAGCGACGAATCGATTGCTTCCTCAAACGGTCCGCTCAAGGCGTCTTTCCCTTCTGATGTCCGACCGCTGCAGAAGGTATGGGTGGATACCTTCCGCACGCTTGGCCTGGACAATCGCAGTGACCCTCTTGATGGCCATGCTCTTGGAGGCCATACGTCAACATGCCATATTAGCGGGGATAGACACGAACGAAGTCATGCAGGAGTTGCCTTCCTCGATCCCGTGCGTTCCAGGAAGAACATCCACATTGTGACCGATGCATTGGTCCAGAAAATCGAGCTTGAAAGACAGCAGATTGGTCCTCTCAAAGCAACAGGGATCCGCTACTTAAAGGGCGGTACTGAGCATCACGTTCGAGCGAAGAAAGAGATCATCCTCACAAGTGGAGTTTTTGGGACACCTCAGCTCCTGGAATTGTCGGGCGTTGGCAACCCAGACCTGCTCAAGAAACATGGCATCGAAGTCAAGCACGCCAACGTCAATGTTGGCGAGAACCTGCAAGATCATGTCAAAGGCAGCATATCCTTCGAGGCCATCGACGGCATTGACAACCAATTCCCAGTGCCGGAACGTGAGGCGAGGGACTCGTACGAGAAAGATCGTACAGGTCCTTGGACATGGACAGCTCACAGCTTTGCTTACCTACCACTGGCACCTTTCCTCGATTCTTCCTCCAAAGAAGAACTCGCGAAGCTGATTGACAGTCACGCTCTCAGCTCCGAGACCAGCTTCGCCAAAACGCGGCACGATTTCATCTGCAAAGCGACCTTGTCTCCAGATGAGGCTACGTCAACTGCATTTCTCAACCGAAGACCGGCGAGTGCAGTCACGGAAGGGGCCTACATTACGCTCTCATGCATGCTATCGTACCCGCTTTCCACTGGCAGCGCACATATTCAATCTAGTGATCCGAGCACCAAGCCGAAGATACATTTCAACTACTACTCTAACCCGCTCGACCTCGAATTCCACGCTCGACACATCCATGCACTGTCCAAACTGGCACAAAAGCAGCCACTCGCATCTTACATCAAACCTGGTGGAAAGACTTTGCCGCCTGGACTCGATCCGAAGTCGATTGACGACGCGAAGGCTATTTGCCGAGGGTTCTCCACCACCAACTATCACCCCTGTGGGACGGCAGCGATGTTACCAGAAGACAAAGGCGGCGTGGTGAACGAAAGGCTGCTTGTGTATGGCACGAGCAACTTGAGGGTCGTGGATGCTAGTGTCATGCCAATGGAGCCCCGGGGGAACATCATCACCTTGGTGTATGGGATTGCTGAGAAGGCGGCGGATATGATTAAGGAGGATCTGGAAATCTGCAAGGATACCTAGGTAGCTGAGTACAGCGCGATACATAGCCATTTTGGCTACCTCGACCCGGATCGTCAATAGTACGAAGAGGAGCTAGCTAGTCTTAGGGGAAGCATGCCAAGCATTCTATGTAGAAATCAAGATATCTCGGCGACTTCTAAGCCGTCTACACAGCTCATACTGCACTCGTGAGCACAGTCGATTAAACATGCAAAGAGTATGTCGCCTAGACGATAGCAGAAGTATCGTACTTTCACTGGCACTCAGTAACTAAGTTCAAGGTTTCATCCAAGGGGTATCTTTTGCAAACCTCCAAACGCCTCAGCGAAACCGCATTAGAAAAAGAGAGCAAACTGGACGTTGTCTCGTCACTCTGTATGACCTCCTGTCGCTTCCACCACTTGCTTCACCTCATTGCGAATCTCGGGAATGCCAACCATCATCCTTTGACCGAGGATATCACGGAACTGGGCGAAGGCCTCGCTGCGTCCCCTGTGCTGCTGGTTGTAGCGCATCGCGAGCTCAACAAACTCTCGAGTGTAGATGTCCGGGTTCCGTGATGCCTCGACGTATTGGATGATCTCCTCGGGAATGTGAGTGGGTAAGCGCTTGGCGGTTTGCGCGATAGCTGTCAGGTTTGAAATGAGATTATGTCTGGCAATTACTTGATGAGCACATGTAGACATGACATATACTAGCAGCATGTGGTGCGTACATCTCGTTTCTCATCGCCTGCTGTGTGTCTTGGCCGTCGTACTCATGTATCTGGACAATGAGCATGTACAAGTTGCTGATGATGGCACGTAGTTGGACTTTCGTACATTAGTCTGGAACCTGCAGCTGGCGATGAGTCTACCTACCGTCCACTTCGTCGAGAGTAGCTTCAGCCATCTTGGCGAATCCCGCGGTCTGAGATTGTGACTGTCGAGTACTTTGCAGTAGTCACAAGAAGTTCATAGGAAGAGGTGGATGTTCGGGACAAGGTCAGCGGCTACATTAACTCTATACAGCGGGCCGACCCGTTCACGACGCTCTATGGACTGCACCTTCCAGCACTCCCATCTCCCAACCAAATGACATCGAACGCGCCTCGACATGGCCCAGAGCGGGCAGAGAGCGGCCACGAGAGCACAATCCCGTGTGTCACCCCACGATGCAGCAACGCGCAGGGACGATCGTGCCCCGTCCATCAAGCAGAAGCGACGTACGCCAAACGAAGAGGCCACCATCGCATACATCAAGAAAGTTCTATGCTCGCGGCCACCAACGGCCGACACGGATTCGGATGGCCCTACCCGCAGCGTGGAGAATGCCCCACTCGAGGAGTTGCTGCCACCACTGACGAGTTCCAATGAGGTCGATGTCCAGCTCTACGCTCTGATCGCTGTGATCCTGAGCAACTTCGTCCAGACCTGGTACAACCGCATCACGCCGGATCAACAGTTTGTGGGCCAAATTGTCCCCATCATCGCGCATTGTACAAGGGGTCTAGAGCAGCGGCTGAGAAAAGTCGATCTTGAGAGTCTCCTTTTCGACGAAGCGCCAGATCTGGTTTCCGCGCACGTCAAAGGTAAAACTTGTATGTGCGTGAAAGTGCTCGATGACACTGACTCGGACAGCCATCAGACTGTGCAACGCGTCGAGGACTGGGAGGGCAACGACTCGCGAGGTGCGGTCGCGCTATCACGCCCTCAATCCCCACGTGGCGTTAGATCCTCTGCCGCTCGACGAAGACACGGCTCGCGAACAACAGGAAAACGAGACTGCTTGGTGCTTGCTTCTGGTCAACCGTGTCTTGCCTCTGCTCCTGCCTCCCGAGGACCTCCAAAACCCATGTCTGCATGTTCTGGTGTCGGAGGTTTTCTCAGAGTTGATCTTTCGAAATGGCATTTGTGGCAAAGCCTGTGAGCCGTGGCTAATATGGGACGGCGTGGCAAAGCTCCTTCACTCCATACGGTCCGTTCGAGGCACGCTCCCGCAGAACCCCTCGGTACCGTTAAATCGCCTTGAGGAGTACGGGTTACTTGCATCCTCACGCGCATCGGAGGATCAAGCTCTTCACGGCCGGCCCCGCAGGCGCTTCGATGCCTTCTCTCATACGTTCTGGTTCACAGTCCAATGCGTGATAACGATCTGGAATTTGCTACGAGCTTCCTTCAGCGCTCTCATGCAGGCTGGTGCTTTTCCAGCACGATCGAGTCGTAACACTTCCAAATCAAAGACGTCAGAAGGATTGGCCTCCACACCAAACACGAGTTCTGGCCTGTTGGAGACCCCCTCTACGGCGGAGGCGAAGCGGCCAATTGTTGAGATGCACATATGGGGCTGCATGGCAGAGGTACTGTCTCTCGACCGACGTATGCCATGGCTGTCAGGCATGCTCTCTCTTGTGCAATGGCTTTCTCTGCAAGGGCCGGGTCAGCTTTGCCAAACAAACAGCAGATTGGACAGGTAAGCAGCTTTCTTTTCCTTCGAGCGCATCTTCGATTTGACCCGACACTACTGCTGGCGACTTCCGCATTCGTCCGGAGTGTGTCCCTGGAGACTAAAATGCTGCGATTCCCGGATCCTGCCACCTCATTCGTCGAAGCGAGCAAGCCACGACGGGCGCCTGCATTGCACGCCAGTCATCTGATTCACGTGTGAACCAATGTCATGCTTCGGACCGCAAGTCGACAGCTGTCCGTGTTTCAATCTCGTCGAGCCGTGCATGTCGCCGGGCACGCCAGCGAGCAACATCCCGGCCGCACTTGCATGACATCGACACCTCTGATCACTTTTGGCGACTCGACACCAACGCTGCGGTCGCTTAGCTTCGGTTGCAACACTGTCGCCAACCAGCGGATAGTTTGGGCATCAATGCACGCCATCTTTTGAAAACCGCCTCCCTCAACACATTCGGTGGCTTTCTTCACGGCGGATATATCTCTGGTACTGCTTTACGGAACGCACCCCGCGAGGGTTCGGCCCTCAGCGGGCCTCCCTGCAGGCCACCTGCACTGCAGCAAGTCGCCATCCGCCCTGTGCTCTCGAGCCGTGCGGGCCAAACCTTAACGCCAGCGCACCCGCTTGCACCGTGTCGAGCCTTCCGCAAGCGGAGCTCACCAACGGAAGTGCCTCACTGCCGAACGTCACAAATTGTCCGCCACTCATAGCATGATACGGCACTTTGGGCGTGCGATTCGCCAGAAAGAACCATGACACGACGACGTAGCGGCAATCGCCAGGATGTCGAGCCGACCCTGTTCGACTTGCGTGGTGTCGCGAATCCTCCTTTCCTGCCTGCTGTGTCCTTGCCAAATGCTCAACCTGCATATGCACGTCAATACGGCTGTCTTGCCCTCTACAGAAGACCCTCCAAAACATGAACCACGAGATCATCACGTCACTACCACTAGGGTCGCAGACAGCTGACTTGTCTGGGTGTCTGCAGGCTGATGTCGTTCAATATCCACCAGAGATTGCTCACCGCACAACACTGGTTGCCGTCCGTCTTGCAAGCCGCCCGAAGCGCCCTTTTCCCCGACAATGTCCTCGCTCCTGGCCGCGTCCCGCCCACAAGCGATGAAATCGTCCATATTAAACGCGAGTGCGCTCAAGCCATCGTCGAAGCGATGCCCGACGTCGTCAGCTCTCGCTTCTTTGCAACCGCAGATGAAGATTTGATGAGGGAGGATGTCGAGGCGGAATTGCTTGACCTGCTGGCCGATGCCTATGTCAATAAGCACCTCGTCATCTCCGCCGTCGAATTGATTGCTGTGCGGCTGTTCCCTGAGTTGGGCGTTCGCTGAAAGATTGCCACCTGTTGAGGAAAGATGAATCATGACAAGCGTGGATATTGCTGCGGACGGTGGTAGTTGTCAGTAGATGTCCTTGCTCTCCACAAGTTGAAAACGATGACGGTCGCTCCACCGAGGAAATCTGTGCTTTGATGAATCGACAGGCGATGCTGTCTTCCCATTCGTAACAACTGTCCAGCCGTGACAAGACCGAAAAAAGTTTCATAGCGCTTGCTTGTGGACGACGCATTCCCAAAATCAAAATGCATGTTGCCGCGTGAGCGGACTTGTCCATCTTTCAAATTGTCCTGTTCCCATTTTCCCATCGCGGGCGAAGGATCCTCCTATGGCCTTCTCCAAGGGCCCCTTCGTCGAGGTTTCCATCACATCCGATCCCATCTCATCCATAGTAAACCCGCGTGATATGCATATTTGTAAAAAGCCGGAAACAAAGGGCTTGGGTAGTTCAATATACATTCCCAAAAAGAACAGGGTCGCACAAAAGTTCAGAAGGTGGTAAGAATCGAATGCAAATAATGAGCCAAAGACATGAAGCAAAGGTCGTTCTTTCATCGTCAACTGCTGCCACTCGCCCCTCTCGAGTGCAGCTTGAGCTTCTCCATGAGCTTCCCAATCGTCACGCTCTCCTCTAAATCGAGGAAGCCTTGGGGTTGCTGTTGAAAGAAGCTGAGGACGACGGCGAGCGCTCTTCGCGCTTCTTCAGGCGTCGTCGGAGGAGGTGTAGACTTCGAGTCGTCGTTCTGATACTGATGCTGATGCTGGTGGTGGTGTTGCTGAAGAATGTGTGCGGGTAAAGGGGGTGGCCGCATAGTGTCTGAGGGTGTGACGGTCGGTGGTCTGTCTTCCGGTCGATTTGAGTTGATGGCTTCGTCGAGGCTGAGCATAGGATCTGTTGGTTCTTCCATGGGCGAGTCGAGAGCTGCAGTGCTCACGTATTTCGGTGTAACGGCCTCCCCTGCGCTGGACATGTACTGGTCGAGTAGTGGGAATGTTTGACTTCGCGGTCGATGGCTGTTGGTATTTGTGGTCGTTGCTGGCAGAATAGGTCGAGCTGTCTGGGGAACGAAAGGTGAAGGTGCGGTCCCTGAGTCTGGTGTGAAGAATGGCGAAGTCGGGCTTAATGGGCCGGGTGAGAAAGACGAAGGTGCGGTGTCTGTGAAGGCACTGTTCAATGAGTTTGTGCTCTGTGAGTGGAACGGTCCATGCCTGCTGCCAAAGTCGAGATAGCTGTCGGGGCTCTCGTTCTTCAGGCTTTCGTGACTCTGTGTGCTGTGTAGTTCCAGTGGTGATGGTGAGCCGATACCAGAGGGCGAAACGGGTGAAGTGTCGCCAGGGGTGTGCGAGGAGGAGGCTGCCGCAGACGCACTGTCTTCATCTGCGGCTAGGGAAGCCTTGCGTGATCGAGCACCCATCAGGTTGTTCTTGAGCTTGAACTTCTCGATCCAGCTGGAGCTTAATGCAACGTGGTTGTCGGCGCTCGTGGTCGTTGCTGAAAAGGCCCGCGCCTTTTCGCGAATGAGATCGTCTGAGAGTGGATTTCCCTTCTTCTCCTGCAGAGTATGCTCAGCAAAAGTGCTGAAAGCCTGTGGATGCTTACCGTACCTGATTCCTCGCCCAAACGGCAAGCGCTCGTTCGATGTCAGGAGATCGTCCTTTGGCGCGCTTGATGGGTGATCTCGAGCCATCGTCCTGAAAGAGATACTTCTCCTTCTGACGCAGCACTTTGGACACCGTGCTGATTATAGCGTTAGTATGATGGCGTTGGTCATCGCTGATGCTTTGTTCTACCGTACCTTCGTTCCACGCCGAAGATGGCTACGAATGTCGTCAGCTCGATCGATCTACAATATCATTCGACGACCAACTCACCACCGATCTCCGTCTGCTTGCTATTGGGGTGCTCCTCGGCATACTGACACATGCGCTTGCGGTCCATGTCGGTCAACGTCTTGCGAGGGGTTGACGTTGACCTCGACGATGTCGCCGAGACGGGCGTCTGCAGTGGACCTATCGACATGGGCTGGATGGGTTGGACTGGTTGCGGGTACATGGGTTGGTAGGGAGCCGCGTGGGCCTGGCTGTTCAACATGGATGGCCATTGCGGCATAACGAGTGGTTGCAGCTGCTGATGCACAGGTCGTTGCTGCATGCTGCTGCTGAAGGCGCTGGGCTCCATGGGTATCTGGGGCGAGGAGAAGTTGAAGCCCGAGTACTCCTGGGCAGGCGTGCCGTGGTGCGAGTGCGGATAGACGTGCGGACTAGGGCCCCAGTGAGTTGGAGGTGAGGATCGATAGACGGCGTTGCGCTCATCGTCGGCCATGGCCTGGGTCGAAGGCAGGCAGGCGCGGCCGGGTAGCAGCAGCTCAGCGTCGGCGTCAGGCTGCGCGGACACGCTACACAGGGCGAGGGAGGCAAGACAGAGACTCGCGCGCAAGTGCCGCAGGCTGTACACGCTGTGGCTTGACGCTTAGGGCGGCAGGACGGCGCCTGCAGCGGAGCAAAGGGACGGCGGGCTCGGAGCGCATCCAGGCAGAGGCAGAGCAGCAGCAGGTGCAGCAGCTTCAGTAGGCGACGGACGTGTGGACATGCTGCGCGGGCCAGCAGGCACACACTCACTCACAAGTAGTCGTGCAGACGTCTTCAGCACGGCGGCGGCGGCGGCGGGNGTGGTGGTGGGACAGGGTGGCTCGGGAGGGAAGGTTATAGTTATATGCAACGGGCGGGCCCCGGGCAGCGCGCAGGTCGCAGCAGCAGGATGGGATGGGCGTGTGAGTGAGGCAGATCAAGAAGTGAGGGCTGCGGAGGCGTGGGTCTCTAGGTTGGCCCATAGCACACGGGACGGCGCGCTGGGGAGGCAGGTGCAAGTGCAGGTGAAAGTGAAAGTGAGTTGCGCACTGGGCAGCAGCAGCAGCACCACCAGCAGCAGCCCTGCCGGCGCAGGTGTCGCATCCCGTCGCATCGCATCGCATCGACGGGAACCTTGTCCGCGCAGCGCGCTGGCCGAGGCCTGTCCTCGACGACGACCATGGGGCTCCGGTAATGGCAGTCTGATCGATCCTGCGTGGGTGCTGGTGTCACGCAGACCACCTTCAGGCACGTCCGCCGCCGAAACACCTGGCACAGCAGCAGCACCACCGCAGCATCCTCGCCGTCATCTCCATCACTCCCAGCATCATCATCGCACTGCAGCGCCGTCCAGCATGGCCGCTCCACTTGGGCTGGGCGGCCGCAGCATCGCGACCGAAACATGGCAGTCGAATGAGCGGCGCTGGCAGCGTTTCCGTCTGCACGACGCTCGGACTAGCGATCCCTCCCCTCGACACAGCAACGCCTAAACCCTGCGACTAGTGCTGCACAACACTCCAATGGCAGCCGCAAGCCGGCCCTTTGCGTCTTCATTGCTCCAGTGTCAGAAACGTCTGTGTCGCCATTGTGCCCTCTCGCGCTCCACGCGCCTGTCCGGAGCTATAGAGGTGGTGAGTAGCGTCATGACGGCTGCCAGAATAGAATAGAATCGACACATCTCACCGCGCTGGGCTCCAGGCGGTCTGCGACATCTGGCCTGGACTCGAAAGTGATCATCCTTCCGAGACAGACGCCTCTCCCCTTCGCTCCGTGCTGCAGCCGACGCCTAGCGCCCAAGGCACGCCGAAAACAGGCCTTGCCATTGGCTGCATTTTCCCAAAATTGTCCAATGAGCGCGGCGGACAGCTCTCAACGCTCCCTGCCGGCGGCCGTCGCTGTGCTCCACCGTGTCCGAGTCTCACCATCAAATGTCGTTGACGGACGCGGGGGCAGCTAGAACGTCCAGGCTGCTCATCATCCGCCGCGCAGGCCCTCACGGCGGATCGGCAGCGGCGCGCAACCGCCTTTGTCGTTTCAGTTTAAGTGAGACGACGAGAGAAGGTTATTCCAACTTCGTGTGCTGCGCGCCTTGGTCGGAGAAATTGGACACCGGCCAGCTAGCAGGCACAGGCAATGAGCACACGAAGGTCAAGGGAAGGCAAGGAAAGTGTCTCGGTATCGGGGCGCCGAATCTAATCTCGACCTCATCAAAACCCCCCGACACCACCTCCTGCCCCCGCGCTCGAAATAACCAGGCGCTCCTTCCTTCCTTACTCATACTCGCCCACCCACGAAGCTACCAACTACTCTTCCTTCACGCCTGCCTCTCGTTGGTTCATGCCTTGCCATACTTCCTTCTTCGGCCAACTCTAATTCCGATACTGACTACGAGCATTCCGCTTCCCTCTGCTCTACACTGCTCTACACGCGCCCCCATGACCGACTCCAGCGTCCTCCATTCGCAAGCTCGACACCTATCTTCGAGCTCACCATTTGCTCCGACCGCGTGCGCTTGCAGGGATGCTTTGGCATTCGCTCTGCCTTCCCACTCGCTGCCTCGTCCCCAGCATAGCCCAGACGTTAGACAGCCTCACCTTTGCGATGGCCGCATATGGTAGGCCTCCGAAGAGAAACCTGGGCTGGTGGGATGCATGTTGGACAGCGGCATGCGAAACATCGTCCATCGAGCATGCACTTCGACACAACGTTCTCTGCCGCCATCGACGACTGTGCGAATTGGGCCAGGATGGCTATGCTCACGTTGCACACTAGTTTCAGGGATCAACCTATCGTGGTCCCAAGTGCCGAATCCCACAAATGCTGGCAGCTGCACTCCAATTTAGATCCAAGCAGGTCGTGCGAACAACGTCGACGTGGTAAGACCACTCTACATCACCCCGGGACCGTGCTACACCGGAAGCGAGTCCATCTTCCGAACGACTTATAGGCCTGTTTGTGCAATCAAGTCACTACACTTCAGTGCGGCATGTTGCTGTTTCAAACGCTGCCCTTTGAAATCCCTAATACTCGTCGGTGCCGACCGGAAGACATCTGTGAGTGATACATTGGTCAGGATCCGGTCCTTATTGCTATTGCGAATTCGACGCCAGGCTTGCGCCGCCTGACTCCTGGGAACCTATAGAGTCCCAGAAGCAGCTTTCCCGCCAACCAACTCTGCTATTTTGATGCCTTCGACCCGCCTTTTCGCCTATTGAATTCCATATTCTCCGATCCAAAGGCTTGTCGCCATTTTGTTACACGATTGGCGAACTCAAACCCACGAGTCTGATCGGTGTCACCTGGGCTGGATTGCGCGACCTGACCTGTCTCATGGAGCTCACGACAGCGGCTGACCCACGACGGAAATGTCTTGTTGCCATGCTGATCAACAGCTGCATGCTGCTCAAGGAGGTGTGCAACATGTCGAGTCATTGTGCAGGATTGCTACTGCTGCCCAATTTACTGCGATCCTTACCACCTGCCACGGTCTGGATCTTGGGGCATCAGAGACGATGAGTGTTGCGGTCCTTGCACACCGAGGCACCGCATAACGACATCAGGTTTACACAGGCTGGAAAGCAAGCCGCTTGCCCTGCCGCTTACCAGTCGAGTCATTCTGATCCTGGACTACTCCACCTTCACTGCAGGCTACATGATGAGTTCAATGAGTTCTTCGCGACCGTCTTCGCTCCGCATTTGATCTCGAAACAAGTTCAACCTTGAACAGAGGTACTTACATTAGCTAACCCCACAGACACCGCCATCACACCCGGCATGCACAGCGTTCATTACTAACCCTTGCAATTCAAAGTCTCTGCAGTACGCTCGTCCTTGCTCTCAACACTCTGGGCCACCCACAAAGGTCTGCCATTCCAAAGTCGAGCTTGTTGATGAATCGCGACTTCTGTCGATACGCGGTGCCATTTTCGATACAAACGGGATTGATTCCTGGATCCGAGGGGCTGATCAGCCATTGCCAAAGCAACACCGACTGAAATGACCACGCTTCGAATTGGTCATCCCCGATGCTTTCATGTTGAATCATTCTGGGTCTTCAATACGTGCGATCTGCGAAGAACTGGATCCCCAACACCACCGCTCAAGAACATCAAGGAGCAACGGCAAAACAGCTCTGGTAACACCAAGCACCGGCCCCGAACTCCTCACATCTTCACACCGAGCTCTGAGTAGAAGTGGCATTGAGAGACGTGTGTCTTCTTGCCAGTCTTTGCATCAAAGACATGGCAGCCATGTTTGGCGGCATTGGGAGGCTGAGGCTTGTTAGACCACCATCGTTCTCAAGTGACGAGACAACGTTAGAGCAATACTTACAGTGTACAGGTGCAGACTGACGGCGACCTCGTCTTTACTCGGATTGCAGATGCGGTGCAAGCCAAGGCGATCGCTCATGTAGGTCACCTGTTCCTGTTCATACGTGGTCTCCTTGATGACTGAGAGCTCCTTCGGCCCCATGAGCTGCGTCCGAGCAGAGCAAGTATGTTGCGTGCTTGGATACAGCGAGTCCGGAGCCGTTGCACAGTTGACTGGGTTGTCGGTCCGTTGGCAAGGCCAGCCGTAGAGTGTTTCAGTAAGTGAGCCCTTCAATATCTTCATGACGCAATGTGCGTTGGCATGGTCGTGGATAGGCGAGGCTTTGCCAGGCGTCCAGACAAGGACAAGCTACAGCGAGTATTGTTGTTAGCACAATACATGGACTATTCATGCGATTCCTTCAGGGAGAAGTGGTAGTAGTCGAGACTTTACTCCAAGCCAGGGCTGCCTGCCATCTTCGGACCTCTGAAGACGCAGGTACAGCAAGGAAGACGGAACTCTCATTTATACTTCTGGCAGGGCCAACAATACCGACGGATGGAATGAAGAATGGCTGACGTATAGAACGACACGCTCGAACTCACCAGATTGGCCTTCCCATTCCCGCGATCGACGAGATTTCTCGTGTATGCTCTGCTGTGATCAGCGAAGGCATATTTGGACCACTCGTGCTCGACCGATTGGTAGTCCAACATGGCTTTCTTAAGCTCGTCGACGTCGACGCCGGCGCTGTCGATCCCGTTGCTTGGACCGAGGATGTCATTGATCTCTTGAACGAGGCTGCTGAAAGCATCTTCGGGCACTGGAGAGCCTCTGGCCGAGTCGTGGATCGAGGCGGCCTTCTCGACTGCAATGGGTCGTGAGGAAGGGATGGATGAATCCATGATGATTTGTGTCTGGTACGAGCAGGTGGAAAATCAAGCAGCTGTAGCAGCACTGCGTTGTACGACAATACTCGCCGCGGCTAAAGACGACAGAATGATCAAAAAAGTTTGCGCAGAGATCTTTGTTGGACAATGTGGAAGAGTGGTGACGCTTGGCGATGGATTGCAAAATGTTTGCGCTCTTGACTGTGAAGCAGCGGCAAAGCTGAGAAGAGAGATCGAGGAAGAAACGGCCAACACGAGGGGGAGGTGAGCAAGTATTATCTGTCCCCAACAGCTACTACTGCGTGCCCATCGGACGGGAACCATCCATGTTTAGCAGCGAGCTCCATCGCTCAGCCGGTCGCAACCGATCTTGAGCCACGCAACACGTCTCACACATTCAACCCGCCGAGTCAAGGTCCAACGAATGCACGCATCGTGATTGTCTCCTCCTATCGGGTAGCGATAACAGTTTCACGCTGTCGCGAGTAGATGAGCAGAGCGACCGTCCGGCGATTGTCGTTGCATTGCAGGATGCGTGTGACAGACGGAGACGTGGCGGTCTGCCGCAGAAAAGGTCGGGTTTGGGAGTTGCTGCGAATTGCTGCCGACGAGCCGCGAGATATTGCGGATGCCGCCGCAGCGAAGACTCCGGATGGTGGTACGGAGGCTCCCATGGAGCTTCTAAGTATCGATCTTTGCTGCCAAGTCGATCCTGAGCCGCGTGTGCTGCGAATGCTCCGAGTCTGCTCCACGTCTGCTAGATACACGACTTGACTGTCACGTGCGATGGCGTGCTTCACACGATGCTGTAATGGGAACAAATGGGTAGACATTCAACTATAAACCAACGACACCTCCTCTCGCACGCCCAAAACCCGCCTGTGCAACGCCATCGAGGGCCTGGAAACCCACGAATCGATGTCCGGCCGTTCGTACCCTTCACAGCGACTACAGCGAACAAGACCAAGGACATGCTGAACACGTATTGTTCACCATACATCATCCGTCTTGCATTCATCCAACAACCCAGTTGAACCTCGTTCACCATCCCATCGAACATCAATCTGACATCGAGTCAAGAATTATTCCATCTAGTCAACATCCCTTTTCAACATACGTCATGGCACCGATTCAGGACCACGGAGAGTCGAATTGTCCGTCTTGCTTGATCGAATGGCAAGCTAACCGGCATTGAAAGACGACGGGCAATCATTTGCGTTGGGAATCGACCTTTCGAGGCACGCCTGAGACCAGCCAGGAATATGTCTTCCCGTTGCTTGTTCTTGGGAGCTGCTTCGTACTTGCCCATATACGGGCATTCAGGTTGGTTCGGGGGTCTGCAGGACGCGACACGAGGCTGCTTGATATGTCAAGCCTGAACTCTGCGGGAGCTGATTCCCAGCATCGCTCGAACGAAAGAGGGCGCATACCTTACAGTCCGCAGGTCATATCGGCGAGCCTATCCCGGAAACCCGAATCTGGTAAACGATCTTCGAGAATCAACTTGATCGTCTTATCAATGACGCCTGCCAGCTTGATAGCTGCGACCTGATGTCACCTAATCTTGCTACGAACGCTCTCAAGGTAGGACTTTCCAGTCGCCTGCTAGTGTCAGAGCCGGATCAGCTCAAGTGGGATTTCTTGCCTGGCATACAATCTCTCCCGAACTTAATTGTCGACCATGCTCATGGGTGCAGTATGAGCTGTGTAGAGCCTTGAAAGTTATAGGCATGTCTTGCACTTTGGTCTTCGGGACATCTTGATGTTTGCGTGACTACAGAAACATGTACATGTAAGGTACATGTACCTACATGTGCATGTACATATCGGGTATAGCGTACTCGCGTAACCTTCCTCGATAATTCGATACATCCCACTCCAAATCTTCCGCCTTGCGTCAACGACACTCTGCCCAGCACACCCGCACGCGCAACAACCCACCACCAACCACCCATCATGGCGACTACCGTAGACAAGATCAAGGACATCGAGGCCGAGATGGCGAAGACACAGAAGAATAAGGCGACGTCTTTCCACTTGGGGCAGCTCAAGGCCAAGTTGGCAAAGCTCAAAAGGGAACTTCTCACACCCACGAGTAGTGGAGGCGGTGGCGGAGTCGGATTCGACGTTGCACGTACTGGTGTGGCTTCTGTCGGTTTCATAGGGTTCCCTTCAGTGGGCAAATCGACCCTGATGTCGCGGCTCACAGGCCAGCACTCAGAAGCCGCTGCGTACGAGTTCACAACCCTCACTACGGTGCCTGGCCAGGTGGTTTACAATGGCGCCAAGGTCCAGATCCTTGATCTTCCTGGTATCATCCAGGGTGCCAAGGATGGTAAGGGAAGAGGTAGGCAGGTTATTGCTGTCGCGAAGACGTGCCATCTCATTTTCATCGTCCTCGATGTGAACAAGCCACTCACGGATAAGCGGGTCATCGAGACTGAGTTGGAGGGGTTTGGCATTCGAATCAACAAGCAGCCGCCGAACATAAAGATTACCAAAAAGGACAAGGGTGGCATTTCCATCACCACTACCCAGACGCTGTCCCACATCGACAAGGACGAGATCAAGGCTGTCATGAACGAGTACCGGATGGCCAACTGCGACATTGCTATTCGATGCGACGCGACTATAGACGATCTCATTGATGTCATCGAGGCCAAGAATCGAGCGTACATTCCCGTCATCTACGCTCTCAACAAGATTGATGCGATCAGTATAGAGGAGCTGGACCTTCTCTACCGCATTCCAAATGCTTGTCCCATTTCTTCAGAGCATGGCTGGAACATTGATGAGT
The DNA here is from genome assembly GCA_002786045.1 of Zasmidium angulare. NCBI lineage: Eukaryota > Fungi > Ascomycota > Dothideomycetes > Mycosphaerellales > Mycosphaerellaceae > Zasmidium > Zasmidium angulare. The sequence goes on from NHNX01000004.1 coordinate 1,055,367, forward strand.
TGCTGGAGCAGATGTGGGAGAAACTGAACTTGCGCCGGGTGTATACGAAGCCAAAGGGAAGATTACCGGACTACACCGCACCAGTTGTGCTCAGGAGCACAGCTTCCACTGTTGAAGACTTCTGCAACTCCATCCACAAGACCATCGTCGATCAGTTCCGTATCGCCATCGTCTACGGTCGTAGTGTGAAGCATCAACCTCAGCGAGTCGGTTTGAGCCACCAATTGGAGGATGAAGACATTATCACGATCATCAAGCAATGATAGCATACTTGCTACGACCTGTCCAACGACGACCATCAATGTGGATCGAGGTTCAATCGTTGCAGGGCTCACAGCTGCGTCGACGGCGCAACCGACCAGCCGACTTGGCAAGCTGCACCGCCTGTCCAGGACGTCTTACGCATGCACAGGGCCAACGATGCGCAATCTTGCAGAGTCCCGCGCGCGTACGGTGTGAGAGCGCCAATCAGACCGAGCAAATGAGTGAATCCTATCGAAGGTGGTCGTACGAGACGACCACGGGCCGTCAATAGGCGACGAAGCTCGATCTACGGGGTTACCTCGAGCTGCGTTGCTTCCAGTCGTGCATTCTAGGCGCACGATTGCGTCGCACCCAAGAATGCGCTGGCTTTCGCAGGTGGTATGACTGAACGATGAACGACAACGATAACAGAGCTGCTGTAGCATACTCTCAGTAAGCCAAAGCAGCACATCTGCAATACAAAATACTATCAACACGGGCAGAATTGGTCCTTCCTCTGCTCTCTGGCGCAGCGCCGTTCTGAATACACGCAGGTCCGTCGTACGTTTCATTCTTCACATCACCACAGCTACATGATCGTCCATGTATTTCGAAATGTCGCCAAGGAAACAAGAAGCGATGATGCTGATGGATCCGAAAGCAATGCTGACCTATAATGTGACGATGATCAGCCTTGAGACTCGTGTGGAATACAGGATCGTCTCACATAATAGATGTACACGTAGGACTCGGCATACGCAACTTGGCCAGCATAGATGATGGCTTCGTGGGCGCCAGGGACTCCAGCGACACCTGGAAGGTCGCCAATCCGATCGATTAGAGACTCACTCGTGAGGCTGATGGCTTCTCCGATGATGGTCTCGTTGGTGATGTTCAACTTGGCCATCATGTATCCACCAATGTGCAACTGCGAGCCATGTCAACGTCGAGAAAACGTCGATTATCTATCGGTCTGAGCACTTACCGTCGCTTTTGGAACGAACTTGGACACAAAGACGTTGTAGTAGACGCAGTCTGTCGTCACTTGGTCAGCGGGTTTTGTTGATGAGGGAGGTGACCATCTGCTCACAGCCTACGCTTCCTCCAATCACACGTATGGACAACGTCAAGGCGGCGACTGTTGCGATGAGATCGTCTGGACAGATGATGGTCGCTGCAACTGAAGTCAACGTTTGCCTGCATACTTGTCGAGCTTCCACTTACTGATGATCGAAGCAGGAACCACAATTCCGCCAATGCCGAGACCCGCCAGCGTGAGCAGACCCCAAAGCGTTGGCATATTGTCGACCTTTGCAACCGCAAGGGAGCCACATCCCGCAGTCATCATCACAGATGAAATGATCATGAGCTCCTTGTTGTGTCCTCGGAAAACTGAGAGCAGAACCAGGACAATTACGGCTCCGCCCATGATCCCGAATCCGATTGGGAACCCACGAAGTCCAACACCAACTGGATCATGTCCGTACACGTTGAAGGCTTGAGTTGGCCAGAACATCAGGACGCTGAAGAAATTCGCCCCCGAGATGAAGGTCACGACCAGAAGGAGTCCCATAGTTCTAGGCTCCTGTCGAAGACGACGGGGAAACATCGGATACGGCGCGTATGCCTCCCAGATGATGAATGCCACTATCAGGATGATCCCCAGGATGAGTGGTGCGAGCACGTGGGCGCTGTCCCAGTCGTACTGATATCCTCCCCACTGCATTCCCATCTTGTCATTGTCAGTCGTGGCCAACGAACAAAAGATGCAGAATGAAATTACTCACCATGAAAAGCAACATCCCACTAACGCTCAGGATCCCGCCTATGAAGTCGATTTGCCGCAGTACTTCCTTAGTAGACAAGCCCTCGCTGTTGACACGCGGTGGCGGGAAGTAGAATACAGCAACCATGAGCAGTCCGATGAAGGCCCACAGGCCGCAAATGAGTCCGATCCACCGCCAGGATGTGTCTAAAAGCGAAGGGCAAAAGGTCAGCAATAGTCTCAGACATGGATCAGTGTCTTTTCGTATACGTACAATATGCAATAAGCTGGCCATACATTACACTTGGGACGAAGGGAACGATGGTGAAGATCAAGACAGCCACGTAAGCACCACGCTTGCTGGTGGGTGCGAGTTCTGATGTTGCAGCCAGGGCGGTGAGTTCGTTAATCCCTGAGACCAGAGCGTTAGACAGACTAGAATCCGATATCGAAAATGACTTACCAGCGCCGACCCCAGCAAACACCATACCGCAGATGAAGTAGTTCATGTGGTGGGCCGTCGAACATACAATCATCCCAAGCACAAGAAACGAAGCACCTATCAATGCAACATACCGTCGCCCAATGAGGTCGGAAATCGATCCAACAAAAGGACAGACGGCAGCCAGAGACAGCAAATTGGCCAAGACGAACCAGACCCATCGATCCGTGCCCCCAATATCACCGTAGATGTACGGGGGCACACCACCGAACAGGTAGACTGGGATCTGCGAACCGGTCCAGAGAACGGCCATGGCGATAAGGCTCATAGTCCGCCTGAAAGACATGCGAGGCTTCTCATCGTGGGCCTCGGTGTCGCCATAGGTGCGCACCCCATTCTTCTCGTAGTAGTTGGTGTGGCCGGGAACTCTTTCGTTCGTGTGGATTTGTTCGATATGGGTCATTTCTGGCTTTTCGATGACAGGTGCCATGCGATCTGAGTTGTCTGGACGATTGCACTTTCGTCAGTCTGCGCCCCTTCAACCGATCTCTCTGGTTATGTTGACGCACCTGAGCTGGCGCTACGCTCTGGCTCGTCCTTTTCTGCCATCTTGTACGTCAGCCTGCCTACTCAAGTGAAGGGACAAGTGCTGTCGATGCAAGAACGAAGAGCTAATATCAGGGGCAGGCTTGCAAGCAGCACCAAAGTCTAATACAAGAAAGACAAGTCACTACGACGAACAAGTTCCGAGTCAAGTCCTGCTCGCTTCTACGGTCTGGGTTAAGGACTGTTGCATAATAGCCTGGTGGTCTCGGCCTGGGGAATCGGGCTGGGGTATACCCGTTGGCCGGCGCGGAGAACCTTGTCACGGCGTGCGTTTTCGCAAGCAAACAATTCGGATCCTTTAGGTCAAACGAGCAGGGGTTTGGCTGGCAGCGCTGTATGTGTTGTGTGGACTGATCTGATCCGGTTCGTGCTTGCTGCTTGGTCGACAAGAGTAGGTGGGAACCCGAAGGCTTTGACGACGCTGGAAAAGGGGCTAACGACAAGCAAGGAGTACACCTTTCACTGCGATCCCATTTAGCATCAAGACCCACCGCTCTAGATAGTCCTGACATGGGCCAGTCTTTATGAGACAACGCAAGACTGTGAAATGTAATTTCTGCAAACGCTCCTGTCACACCAGAACTTGTTCACGCTTGAGCTGACCGGGTCGAGCATGGCGTGCAAGACGGTCGCAATCAACGATTAAACGAGCAGCAATCGTTGACCCCGCAATCACACCTGTCGAGTCGCAGTGGCAGGCTGGTGTGATACCCTGGGCAGATCATCGGCTCCCAACAGCGTCGAGCAAAGACATGTTCAGCGAAGACTTGGTTGGCTGAGAGGGCAAAGCATGGGGAAGCAGAGGCGTCTCAAGTCGGATTCCAGCGATAAGGACGCGGCATCAAACGGTTGAAACTATCGTTTCGAGACCACAGCAAGCACTGTTCTTCACTTTCACCATCGCTTTATCATTTGCTGGACTGTTGAAGCTGCGTGTCGGGTAAGCATCGTCGACGTCACAAAACACTCAGATCTAGCTGTCTGCATGCATTGAGTGTTGTCCGATTACACTTGGTGAGTCAAGACCTTGCTATGTCGTACGAGTCGCATAGCTCGAGTCAAAGCGGCTCGAAGCGGTTGAAGGAGATGTGTGGTTGTGTAGCTACCTTCTAAAAAGCACGACATCCCTGGACCAGCAGGAGACTATGTCAAGAGCCCGGTAAACGCATAGACTGGGACACTGAGGGACGGCAGGCTTCAGACCTTTGTGCTATTTTTCCATCGTGAAGTACATGCAGAACTCAAAACAAAACTTTTCATGAACCGACCCTAAAGCCTCAAGAACTCCACATACCCGCTATCATCCCTTCTTATCGAAGGGACCGTCAACCGAAAACGCCATGCAAAGAAAACAATCCTCTGGCCCCAACGCCGTCCATCTGCGAAGCAATGCCCTGTCGAACATCCTCGCAAGCCAGTGTAGCAGAGTAAGGGGAATCGTCAATCCTCGAGTAGCTTCTGCCTGCAGAATGGGCTACATGAGCAAGAGTCGCGAAATAGCCTGCAAAGCAAGCGACAGAACCTCCGGGATTCTTGCCTTCTATGTTTCATCGTCTTGTGCTCCCGTGGGCCCTGTCCAAGACCTCACATATGCAACAGTCCTCTAGGCCCCCGAATCTCTCTTCGGCATTATTCCGTACTGCTGTAATCGTCGTCCAGAGATGTCCCATTTCCACCATCTTCGTCTTCATCGTCGTCACTGTCGGCCTCTGCAAGATCTTCAGCATCCCAATCTTCAGATTCCAAGTCCAGAGCCTTGCGAAGATAGTCGCGTGCCGCTCTTCTTTTGATCTTCAAATCTTTGTTCTTTCGCTCTTGACAATGGTTCTTAGGCTCCTCAATGAAATATTTCTCAAGCATTTCCCAAGCAAGGTCTTCTTTTCGTGCCGTGATCTCCTCCTCGCTCCATTGCGGTAATTCGTCGCGCCATTTTGTTGTCTCCAAGTCGGTGACCGACTTCCTCAATGCTGCTTTGTGCAGTCTCTTTACCTCCCGCTCCTTGCTCGTTCGCGCCTGCTCCTGCATCGGCGTAGCCACGGTGTCATTGATGGCCTTTCCGGCCTCCGTAGCGTTCGGACCATGCGATGTGGAGCATACTCCCGACTTCATCGCTGGTATTGTATCGTGCGACCCTGGACTGCCGACTGCATCTATGTGGCTGTTGTCCGGTGTAGACCCACCAAAGATTGGGAACTCCAAGCTTGGGCAAAGTAGGTTCTGGAGAGCAAAACTCTGGTTGCTACGTGCAGACGGCGCGGGCCTCTTTCGCGGACGGCACATCTTCGCCATCGTGCTCGTGCTCGTGCTCGTCGCTGGTGTATATCTCTTCTGCACTGGCTCACATACCTCGTTGGTTTCTGTCCAACGGGCATTTTCTATGGTGGGCTTCGAGTCGAACTCGAAGGTGGGTTTGACACCACCCTGATTGCCACGAACAATCAAAGCAGGCCCCGGCTCACAGCTGTATTGGAAACTTGTATCGGCAGGTGCGAACGTAACCGGTGGTGTCGGCTTAGACTTCTGCTCAGTAGCCTCTTTGGTCTTCTCATCATCGGCTGGTGGAGCGATCAAGACATCCAAGCCGGTAAGGTCAACCTCGTCATCTTTGTTGGCCCTCTGCTCCTGCCGATGTGCCAATATCTGCTCGCGGTTGATCTTGAGGGCGTCGTTCTTCTTGCACATTGTCTCCTTCAACCTGGAAATTTCCAGGTCCTTCTCTTGAATTTGCAGTTCCTTCTCTTGAACTTGCAATTCCTTTTTCCCGGCCTCTTGATACCAGCTGTAACCTTCTGCGTGGATTTCCAAGCATGCATCTGTGAGCCGCTCACCTAGGTCGGCCATTTCGTCTAATCTCGAGTTGCTAATGGCAAGGTCCTCGTCAAGCTGTTCGGCCTTGCTTTCCAAGGTCGTGATAGTGTTCTTTAACTCTTGCAGTCGCCGAACAGTCTGAACTCCTGGACGGGGCACCTTGAAAAGAATCCTTTGGAGGTTGAGGCTATCGAGCTGCTCCTGGGCCTCGAGAACCCTGTTTTGCACGCGTTTGAACTCATCGTTCTTGGCCCTGACACTCACTCCGAACCGCTTGAGTTTGTCTAGTTCGCTTTGTAAGCTTGTGGCCTCTGCTCGAGCCTCTTCCTCCGCATGAAGCGCAGCGTCCTTCGCATGAAGCGCAGCGTCCTTGTCTTTCTCTGTCTGTTGAAACTTCGTTACGAGCTTCTTGATCGTCTGATCAGCTGCATCGCTTTCTGCAGCCCAGTCTTCGCGATCCTTGTCATGTTGTACATGCAGATCCTGTATTTGGGCGGCTAGTCGTGCTTCAGAAGGGCTCGCGGGGGCGTCAACCATGGGCGTTTCCGAAAGCGCGAGCCTATATGTGATGAGGAGTTCGAGAAGCCAGTAGACCAGCAGGATGGCGACTGGGAAACCTAGTCGCTTGCCGAGTATCGAGAAAAGTTGGCGAAGGACAAAGCTGGTCAACCTGAACCTGTTGCTGCCTCGAAACAAGCGCAGGCTTGGAGGGAACCAGGCAGAACAGACGAGCATGTCAAGAACGGGGAAGATTGCACTCATGACCAGTGCGAGCTCGTCTTCCTGCGACTCGATGTTCGACGATGCCGACTCGACCTCGACGGTGGGCGCGACATGTTCCACAGTCGTTGGGAGTGGTGACTCGGCCGATGGTGGTGATGCGACACACTGGACGTGCGTGAGTGGCGTGTGGGCTCTGCACAGATCGGTAGGGAGAGGTGAAGGTGCCGGTGGAAAAGTAGGTACAGGAGCGCCGTGTACCAAGGCCGTGGTGTGGTTTGCGACATCTGGTGCGCGCTGGAGGGAGGGTCTTGAGGCTCTGGTGTAGAGGCCCCAGATGCCCCAGGCAGCGGCGCTGACAGCGCCAAAGATGCCCGCCGTTTGGCCAGGTCGATCCATCTCGGCGGTCACTGCTCTTGTGATGCACTGATGGTGTGACTCGTTGGTATGGTGCTGTTGATAGTAGTTAGGAGATAAGTTGTAAATGGGAGGAGGGCGAGGCGGACGCACCTCTTCGAGGCGGGCTTGCGGCTGGTGACATCAGCGATCAAACGGGCAGGCGCAAAACTCATTCACCGAAAGCCAGCGAGCAATTCACCTGCAAGCGGGGGCGGAAGAGACCAGAAAGAAAGCTTTTGACATTCACTCGTTCCTCTCACTTGCCTTCCCAGCGCATGTCCAGCATATATCACCGCTATGGGATGGGACTCGACATGCGCCATCCTGGCTATAAAGGGGCGTCGGCAGAGCGAGAGGCTCACATTCCTCGAGTGTTTGAACGAGCGACACTATGCTATCGTTACTGCCAGGAGCTAAGAGCGAAGCCATACCTGTGTGACGCGTATGAGGCAGCATAAAGCGTTCCCACACCCGCAAGGTTCGAGCATTTCTACACGTCGTCGACCGCGACTCACGGTTGAGAATACACGTGTCTCCGAATCAACCTGGCAGTAAGAGCATCGCGCAGTACATTCAATGACGTGACCGTCTCGAATGATCCGTTGACACGCCTCATATCCTGTACTTTCGGTGGTATGCGTCCTTCCACCGACCTGGAGAGTTGGGGTAGAATTCGAGCGTTGCGTATTTCTTCACCTGGTTTTGAGACGGTCTGATGTGCCTATTCAACGATTAAGCTGGATTCTGAGATCACCGCTGCCACTAGATCAGTATGCAGTGTTGTGGGTGGATGCGAAATGAAAAGAGCAAGCAGAGTGAAAGGTGACGGCGATGAGGTGAAGTCGGGACAGCTCGCGTGGAAGTGCCGATCATTCTGGCCGGGGCAAGGGCAATACGCGACCTTCCGCCAACAGAGGTGCAATGTGACGAGGTCGTCGAAAAGCTTCTCCACTCCCCGTCTTGCTCGCCGCCATCAAACGCGGCTTTCGGAGACAGACAGCTTCTCATCTCGACGACTGAACGAAAGACACACTCACGACAATGAGCCAGTACTCCGCCGCTGTGCCTGGCGATGGCCAAGTAAGACCCGACATCAAAGCCTACTTTGAGCGCTTCTACAAGGTCTCAGACACACCCGACGGCCATGAGAACTACGCAGATATGTTCACCAAGGATGGCAAGCTTATAATGGGTCCGACCGCAGTTGAAGGGCGTGATGGTAAGTCTGCATTGCACTTGCGCTTACACGCTCCTGATCGCTTTTGAAGCCATCATCAAAATGCGCCACGGCATGTGGGAGAAAGTAGCGAAACGTTCGCATAGGCCAAAACAGCTGTATGCGTTTGGGTCTGGATCTGACGATATCATGTTGTTCGGCGATGTCGACTACGTGCTTAAGGATGGCAAGAGCACCAACGTCGAGTGGGCAGCACGAGCGCACTTCTCCAAGGCGGATGGCGAGCTCAAGATGGACTTCTATCAGGTCTACCTGGTAAGCTGACCAGGCATTACGTCGGTAAGGAAAATATGTCGCTAAAGATTCTGAGCAGGATACAGCTGCGATGTCCAGGGCTAAGTAGCAGGCTGAGTAGCAATCGAAGTGGGACACTTGCTATCATCTGCACTTCGATAGACATCACTGAGCCAAACAGCGAGGGCATTAGTGAGCCAGACAGTGAGGGTCTAGTGAGCTAGGCACTGAGGTCACCAGTAATGATAAATCAACCTGGAAATGAGTCCAACATGGTGTCAGTATCCCACTTTCCTTGCAACCCAGCCTGGTAACTGACTTCAGCTCGACAATACGTATTCGACGTCCAATCATTCATCTCGACGCTCTAGTATATCGGTCTGTCGATTAGAAATGTCTCCACTACCAGCGATTGTAGCTGTCGCTCGTGTACACAGGCCAGAGCGTTCCTCCAGCGTGCTCTTACATTGCACCATAGCGCAGTCACGAGGTCTCGCATGATGATAGTATCAATGTGCTTTGCGTCGTGTTGCCTGAACGAAGACTAGCAGTTCATGAAGCATGGTCGAAGATAGACCGAGACCCTTTCCAGTCATGCAAAGCAGATGAGAGAAAGCATTCATCGCACCATAGATGGACGCTCGCACATGATATCTCGAACATAGGCAACATAGTCTTTCATTGACAAAGACATAGGAGAAGAACTGCAGTCTCCATGCAGTCAGGAACACCTCTGCCGTATCAAGACCTCCATCGCCCTCAGCATCCCTCATTCACTGTCGGCCCTTTCACCTACTTTGCTCCAACCTTCTGCTCCGCTTTGTCAACGGCCTTCTCCAAATCCTTCCCCTCTTGCTTGGCCGCTTTCTTTACCTCGTCACGCATAGAGTCACCCTTCAGACTTTGCTGGTACATGAACACCCTGGAGCATTGGGTGGCGCCGACGCAGAATAGGAGGAAGTTGACGCTGGCCAGGAACAGGTTTCGGGGCTTAATGACGAAGCACCAACGGGTCCAGATAAGGCCGGTCGCCATGAGGGCAGCGTTTTGCGAAACGGAGAGCTGGTCGGCAGGACGGGCAAAATCGGCGGCACCAGCGAGGACGAGACCCCACTGTAGAAACAGCTCATCAGCCAGAGCTCGTGCAAGTGTAGCCTCTCACGACAAGCATGCTCTTCTTACCTTCATGATTGGAGCCCAGAAATGTACCGTCTTGGGGCCGACTGGAGAGTTCCAGATCTTGGCGAAAGCCGACTCATTCTTGACTGCCTCGCCAGCTTCTGCAGCGGTGGACTGCACTCTCCGTTGTGCGAATCGAACATTGGTGTTGATCTGCTGACGAAAGACTGGCTGGCGGAAGGCATTGGCGGCGCGGAGGCCGAAGCGCGCGGACATGTTGACTATGTTCGTCCTGGGGTAGGTGGTGTATCGATATGCGCTTCGGCCAGTTCAGTGAAGTCGTTGAGGTTGTTCGTGGTAGGTTGTTGGGTTGTTTCGCGGAACTCAGCAAAGGTGACGACGGGAAGGCTTCGGGAGAAGGGGAGCGCGGGCAGCGGCCAAGCCTCATGCGGAGTTCAGATGCTGGAGGTAAGGTACCTCACTTGTTGTCGTCACCTCAAGCAACTCTGGACGTTCTCTCTCTCGCTTTCATCTGCTGAATCTGAGTGGTGTTCGGCTTGGGGGAAATCATGTCCGGCAAATATGCCTTCACCAAGACGCTGAAGGAGCTGCGCTTCCTCCACTGCCAGACCAGCGAACACTCCAATGCGGTTCGGTAGGCAAAGAGCCCTTGAACTACAATCCCGTTTCGTGCTAATAGCACGTCTCAGATCATTCCTCACCCGAGCTTACCCTACGATGAAGAAGAACAACCCACACACCCCCATTATGATCCGAGAAGCGATGGGAATCGAGCCGAGAGTATATGCGCGGTATGAGTACGGAAAGGAGAAGTTTGCGGATCTGAAAGGTGAATACATACCATCTCTTGGAGGCGATTCGACACTGTGCTGACGTCTGGCAGGACTCGACGACAAGGCGATCGAGGAGAAGGTCACTAGCTTGGCTCAGGGCGAGCAATAGCAAGATACGAGCCGCCAGGGAAGAAGATAGAAGTGGGACGCGGGCCTCATGTACAAATGTACAATACAAGAGAGAGATACCAAACGACGATGTGATGCCCTTTGCAACACAAATTGTGTCTTACAATATCGCAAGCTTGTCACTTGCCTTCTGGCCCGGTCAGTATCTTTCTCAAACACCATTGACATTGTTCTAGTGGCATCTTCCTCAATCCCGCATTCGCGTCCTGTCCACCTTCTACGTACGAGTCAGGCATCATGGCAAGGCATATGCACTTAGAAATATACTACAGGCTATCAAGCTTTCCTACGTCACCGCGGCCAACCTCGCCGAAACGATACTGTGCCCACGACATACTTCCTTCGGCCAGGGTCCAAAATCGCTTGCCTTCCTCCTCGTGAGCCGCGCCTCCTGCGATGTGGATTGGAAGCAGGTGATCGAAAGTGGGATGAGCTCTCCTCGCATCTTTGTGTTTCAAGAGCTCCTTCATGGCCTTTTGTCGTGCTTCTGGTGGCTGTTCTACTGCGTCCTTCAGTGCCTCATCAAACGAGCGGGCGTAGTCTGTTCCTCCAACCATACCCCAGTAGCGGCCTAGATCCTATACTTGGGTCAGTTTTCGACGGAGCATGCCTCCAAGGTCGTCAATTCGGAAACTTACTCGTAAGTTATGCACGGCCATACCCGACGCAATCACCAGCACGCCTTCTTCACGGAGCGATGAAACGGCTTTACCCAGGGCGTAGTGCATGTCGGGATCTTCGATGTCGAAAAGAGATACTTGGACGATCGGCACACTCAAGGGATTCTTCTCTGGATCGAAGGCGACCCTGAAAGGAGCGAATACTCCATGGTCTAACCCTCTTCGCACGCCTTCAGCTTTGATACCAGCGTTCTTCAGCAAGCCAAGGACCTTCTCGGCCAGCTGCGGACTACCTTTGTTGGGATATTGGATTTCGTAATAGTGCGCAGGGAAGCCGTAGTAGTCGTAAATCAAGCCTTGGGACTCGGCGGTGTTGACTTCGATGGTGTCCCGATAGCCTTGCCAATGGGCGGAGAACACGACAACAGCTTTGGGCTTGACCTGCTGCGTGACCTCACGACCGATTTCTTGGAGTTTCCTGTACGCCGGATGATCGAAATCCTCCATTATGCTGGGAAACTCAAGTCAGAGAGGGAGTCACTTGGTTAATAACACTGGTTAGTCTTACTTGGGGCCGCCATGGGAGAGGAAGTAGACAGGAGTTCGGCTCATAGTTGAGTTGACCAGACGTTTCGTCTGCGCGGACCTATTCAGGATGTTGAGAAGACCTGTCGCTTTTGAGGCCCGGAGAGGAGTAAGAAGTCGCCCGAGTTCTTGTCGTAGAGCGATTGTCGAGTTATGAGACAGTAGGACAGCAGGTAGTGAAGCCACGATGAGCCCAATGATGATGAATTTGAACCAGCCAAATGTTTGAGGCATCAGCAGCTGGCCATTGGAAATCAACTGATACAAAGTCCAATGAAGCGTCTAGAAGCACATTTGATACATTTAGTACCAGGCCTTCTACTACTGTGGTTGCGGAAACGGTTGACTGCCAAGCCCGCGGGACGGCTAGAGATCCTTCGCACGCGATTTTGCAGTAGTAGTTCTCTCCAGTACCCAGTATCGTTACTGTCGCTCTCCTAGCTCATTTTGAAGCTAAAGTTCGTGCCTATAAGGACTAGTATAGCTAAATTAGAGGTGTTGTTCTTGTTAATGCCTACTCGGACGCCTGCCTACGTAACGAATTAAGTCTATACGCTCTTATATAAGTCCTCGAAGACTATTCCTTAAATCGCTACTATTACTAGTATCTTAGAGGCGTTAATACGACGATAGCGGGTATTATAGGATCTCTTTAGCTAGCCGTTCGCTCCGGAGTTTGTAAAACGAGAGCGTTATAGAGCGATAACTCGTAATTAAGTAGACTAGTTACTAGAGTATTTAATATTAAGGAACGAGAATCTAATAATATAGTTACTATATATAACGAGGCGTAAAGAAGCTAAGAACGAATACGAAGATAAGACGAAAGTAATATAGCTAGGTTATATAACTCGTTACGTAACTATAATAGTATATACGCTAAGCGTACTTAGATCTATATAGACCTAATCCTAGGTAGTATAATCTATAATACTACCCCCCCCTCCTTAAGCGGCGTCTACGCCGCTTATATTAACGCGTAGTAGATTATAGCGATAATAGAGTAGGTAGGTAGGTATAGCTTATATAGGTACTAGTTATAGTAGTAGTAGAGCGCTTTACTAGCGTACGCCTATATAATATCCTTAAAATCTTCCTATATTATAGTAGCTTTATTATACTCTATCTATTAAACTCTATATTTAAACTTACTCTTAAAGTAACGACTATCTATAATCTCGTCGACTTTATACTTAGGCTTTTATCCCTTAATAATATCGATAGGAAGTAGTAGAGTATTATTTTAGTCTTAGCTAGGTAGTAGAGAGTATAAAGAATAGCGTAGCGTAAGCTAGCTAATATAGAATATATTATAAATAGGTAGTAAACGTAGTAGAGCTATAAGGTTACTACTACTATAACTACTAGGCGTAGCCTCTCTACTACTACTCCGAGAGTATACCGACCTAGTACTAGTAGCTTAGCGCCTATACTACTTTTTAGGCTTCTCCTACTTCTCCTTTTTTTATTCCTTAGATAATACTTAATCGGATAAGCTACTATTTACTACTATTGCTATTTCCTACTTATATACCTTATAGTATATTATTTTATAACCTCTAGGAGGAGTAGCTATAGCGAGTACGCTACGTACCTATAGCGCTCTTATACTACTATTAATAGACCGCTATCGAACTACTACTCTCTAAACTATAGGTTTAAAGACCTAATTAGCTATATATAGAATCCGTAGCGCCTAAACTCTTATACCTATAGAGAGCTCTTATAGAGAGTATAGAACGAAGCTAATATATTATAGCGACGTACTAGGTAAACCTACTCTAAATAACTAGAGGACCTTACTCTATCGCTCGACGATGTTCTAAGAGTATAGCGCTAATAGAGACGTACTACGAGATAATAAGATAACACCGCTATAGTAGAGGAAGTCCTCTATACTACCTAAGGCGAGCTAGACTCTCTCGCTAGCTAGGCTACGCGTAACTAGTAGCTTAGTACTAGTAGTAATATAACTCCTCTTAGTAGTAGTACTATATAGGCCTCGCTAGGCCTATAGACTAATACCTAAGAGGCTTAGGAGCGTCGCCTCGAGGAGCTTCTCGAGATAGATACTAGCTCCTATAACGTCGACGAGCTAGAAGTATATAGCTATTAACTTAGCGCCTTAAATTAAATTATCGAGATTCGTAAGCGTAAGAGGACTTAGTCCGAATCTAGTAATAACGTATCGCGCGTAAGCTCTACCTATAAAGGGTACGACTCTACTATAGAAATAGACTAACGCCTCTAACGACTATTCGAAAAGAGTAGAGTTAACAAACTTAATACCTTTAATATCTAGGCTTACTAGCGATAAGTTAAGGCTATTAAAAGAGAGCTCGTTCTCTTTAATTACACTATATACGACACGTATTAGCGTAGCCTATAGATCTCGAAGAGTATTACCTACGTCGACCTTACTAGCGCTATATAATAGTAACTAGATTAAGAGTCTAAGAAAGGCGAACTCTACTAGGCTAAGCTTAGCTAGATTATCTAAGATACTATATAGAGCCTAGCTATATACTACGCTACTCTTATAGAGACCTTCTTCCTTACCTATATTAAGAATAGCTAAACCTACTCCCGTTTCTATACCTATATAAAGGGGTTAGAGGATTAAATAACCTACTAGATCTAACTCGAAGAGGTCCGAGTCGACTTCTACTTCTCTCGCCTACCTAATAAGGTATATAAGAAGATAGTAGAGCTTTAAGACCTTAAGATAATCGAGGACTACGACGAGCTCTTTATAAGAGCCTACTAAATCGAATAATCGATAGGTAGTACTAGCGCTACCTCTACTATAACCTCGGGTAGAGCCTAGAGCGCTACTAGAGCGTTAGTACCTCGGCTATATACTAGTAGAGGTCGTAACTAGACGCTAAAGCGTCCCGAAAACGACTACTCTAATAGAGACTACTATAAAGACAATAGCTATTAAGATAACGCTCGCGAGCTAGTCTACTATAGTAATAGTAGAGGTAACTACTAAGGTAGGTACTCCTCCTATTATCTAGCTAGATAGGGCTCTACTAGCAGTACTATACTAGTAGACTCTAGCGGCGATAAGCTAGCGTATTACTACGTTAATATAATCGAAGTCGAGGATACTAATAACTATAGCGGCTTAGAAAACTTATACCCCTAATTACGAACCTTTTATCCCTACGATTAGGGAAACCTATAAAAGGAAATATAAGAAGAATTATAGTCGACGTCTATATACGCGATAGTAGCTCTACGAAGACGCTCTATGCCCTTATCGATAGTAGAGTATAACTAAACCTAATCTCCTTATATACTATAGCTTAATTATCGTTACTAGTCCTAGATCTACTATAGCTAAGAGCTAAGTTCCTTAATAATAACCTAATAACGCTATATAAGGCTTATAAGGCTACCTTTATAGTTTCTAATTATAATAGCGAAGTACGAGAGTTAACCTAGATCCTTTAGATAGGCACCTTTATAGGCTATAACCTTATTCTTAGATAGAATTAGCTCGAAGATACTAACCTAGTAATTAGCTTCTATAATAGTAACTTCGCGTAGTATCTATAGGAGGACTCTAATAGCGCCTTAGACAAGGACGCCTAGAAGGTCGCCTAAATCGTAGTAGCCTTAGTAGATAGAATAATCGGAATCTAGGAAGAGTTAGGCTAGTAGCTCGTCGCTACTATAATAGTCGACTACTACTATACCGACTCCTCTCTAGATACTAACTAGGTTATATACTAGAATCCCGCTCGTAGGATTCTATTATACGACTCGAGCCCTCCTAAGATATTAGAGCTAGCAGTATCTATTATAGAACTAGTAGCTGTCTTCTTTTAAGGAGGTAGCGACTATAACTCTATAACGATTAACCTCGACTAGATAGAGTCCTACTAGTACGTCGCCGCTGTCGCGATATATTACTAGTATAAGGAGATATACTCGACATACTCTAACCTCGCTTAGCTACTCGAGGATATCTATAACGACCTTATTACTATAGCTCGAGTAGAGGAATAGGGGCTCGAGAGCGTCTCTACTATATACTAGGACTTCGCCGACGTTTTTAATATAAGGCTAGTAGGTGTTATACTCTAGTACTCCGAATATAACTACGCTATTAATCTTAAGGAAGGTAAGACGCCTTCTTAGATACCTATCTATAACCTTTTGTAGAAAGAGCTTATTATACTCTACGAATATATTAATAAGGCGCTAGCTAATAGCTAGATTCGTCTAAGTAAGTTACTATATAGTACCCCTATCCTCTTTATACTAAAAAAGGATAGTACTATATACCTCTATATCGATTACCGGGGGTTAAATAAGGTTACGATTAAGAATAGGTACCCTCTACTATTAATTAGCGAACTCCTTAACCGCCTTAGACACTCCGCTATCTTTACTAAGCTTAATCTTAAAGACGCTTACTATAGGCTCCGAATTAAGGCTAGCGATAAGTAGAAAATAGCCTTTAAAACTCGCTATAGCCTATTCGAGTACTTAGTAATACCCTTTAGTCTTACTAATGCGCTAGCGACCTTCTAGGCCTATATTAATAAAGCTCTAGCGGGCCTAGTTAATACTATATATATTATATACCTTAATAATATCCTTATCTATAGCCCCGACCCCGAGATATATAAGGAGTACGTCTAGAGTATACTCGAGCAGTTATAGGAATAGAAGCTTTATATAAAGCTATCTAAGTACGAGTTTTATACTATAGAGGTTAAATTTCTCGGTTTCGTTATAACGCTAGCGGGTATAAAGATAGATAAGTTAAGAGTAGCTAGTATTACTAACTAGCTAGTACTAAAGACGTATCGAGACGTTTAAGTTTTCTTAGGCTTCGCTAACTTCTACTACTGCTTTATTTAGGGTTATTCGCGTATAGCGCGCCCCCTTAACGAACTCCTATCTAGCGGTACCTTTACGCCTACGAAGCGTAGGTAGAACGCTATTATTAGGCTCTCGTAGCGCTAGCTACCTAAAGCTAAGGAATCCTTCTAAATACTTAAGCGAGCTTTTACCGAAGCGCCCCTACTAAGACACTTTAATCTAGCTTTACTAATTATAGTAATTACTAATACGTCTAACGTAGCCTATATAGGCATTCTCCTATAGCCCGACGACTCTATTCTAGAGTAGAGGTACTAGTACCCTATTACCTACTACTTAAAGAGTTTTGTTAACTTAGAAGTACGATATAGTACCCCTAATAAGGAGCTTATAGCTATCTCTAAATGCTTTAAGGCGTAGTAGTACTACCTCGAGGGCGTAGCGTACTCTATCTAAGTAATAACCGACTATTATAACCTTAAGTACTTTATAACTACCTAGAGCCTTACTGCCTATTAGGCTCGAATCGTAGAGCGTCTCGCCTACTATAACTTCGTTATTAAGTATAAGCCTAGTAAAGCGAACCTCTCTAATAGGCTATTACGCTAGCCTAACTACTTTAATAGTTTTAAAGAAACTACTAAGAAGTATCTTCTATAAAGGATATTACTAATACTATAACGAAAGTTAGAAGCTAATCCTACCGAGGAATAGGACTCTACTATAGTAGGCCTAGAGTACTCCTAGCGTAGCTACGTAGAGAGTATATAGAGTGCCTATAACGGATCTAGGTAGGTTAATCCCCTACTACTAGCTACTCTCGAGGCCGACTTTAATTCGGCTTAGGAGCGATATTAAGGCACTTCTAGTACTATAGAGACCCTCCTCCTTATAAGGACTAGGCTCTACTCTACTAGTACTCCGACCCTAAGCCGATTAGTCGTACTACGCTTCCTTATTATAGTAGTAGTATAGGATAAGTCGTCCTTTAAAGGTAAACTACTAATAGCTCTCCTTAAGTTTATTAAAGATATCTAGTAAAGGGACGCTTTTATATTAGATATCTAAGAGGCGGTTATATTAGAAGAACGAGACAGGTTAGGTAAGACCCTAGTCTAGGCCTAGGGCTATACTTTCGATACTAATAGCCTATTATATTATAAAGGTCGAGTATATATCTTATAGTCCCCTGCTTTACGCGTAGAGATACTATACTATAACTACGACGACTCTATAGTAGGCTATTATAGCTAGTAGAGAACGTAGAATATCCTATTATCTAAGTATAAGTAGGTAGGCCTTACTAAAGACGTTCGTCGCTACTATTAAGAGTACGACGTCTACTAACGTACTAAGTCTAAGTACTATAAGCTCTATAGCGAGCTCGTACTCTTACTAGTACTACTCCGCCTATAGTCCTACTTATTAATAGACTTTATTACTAGTCTACTACTCTCGAAGGGTTTTAATAGTAAGATCTACGACTTAGTACTTATCGTTATTAATCGCTTCTCTAAGTTCGTAAAGTATGTACCTATAACGAAGGATATTAACGCTCTAGCGCTCGTAGATTTACTATATTATAGCCTAATTACTCTTACTAGCTCTCTAGATAATATCGTCTTAGACTATAGCTTAGTATTTACTTTAGACTACTAGAGTACCTTCTACTACTACCTAAGTATTAAGAGGAAACTTAGTACTACTTTCTACCTCTAGATAGATAGTTAGATAGAGTACTAGAACTAGTAACTTAAAGCCTACTTATATATTTACTATAATTAGGACTAAGATAACTAGGCTCGGCTACTTACTACTACTACTTTTGCCTATAACTCTAAGACGTATACTAGTTATAGCAAAACACCTATTAAAGTAGCGTTTAGAGTACCTATAAATATACTAGATAGTATTTATTATAAATATATTATAGAAGAGGGGAGGAGAGCTAAGAATCTCGCCTAATAGGCTATAGAATAGCTCGACTAGCGCTAATACGAGTACGATAAAGTAGTAGAGAGGCTATAGTACGCCTAAGAGCTATAGGTTAAGTACTATAACTATATAGTATAAGCTAAGTACTTTAACGTCGATAAGTAAGTACTCCTCTTAGCGAAGAATATCTATACGCGTAGACTATATAGAAAGCTTAATAATAAGTACCTAGGCCCTTTTATAATTACCGAGCGAGTTAGTAGGTAAGCGTATTATTACGTGTCGAGTAGTAGTAGTTCTTGTATTAACGAGAATAGGTAATCGACTAAGAGGTAGCTAGGAAACGAAGCTATAAAAGCCAGCGCCAAGACTCTTATCGATAAGAGTCACGTGATCTCAGGTCATGTGATCAGAGCCAGGCCGCTTCGTAACAGGTGCCCCCCCAAAACCATCGACAGTGTCCTCACTGTACATTCCAAACAGTACAAAATCAGGTGGGTATCTATGCCAAAACGCTCGAAATCAGGGAGGGTGGGTGGGTATTCGGGTTGTGTCTCCAGGCAGTCGCTGCCTCAGGCCATCGTCAAAAGTGTCGGAGTTTCTCGAGCTCTGATTGGCTGCCGCTGGAAACAGTGCCAATCGACAGAACGGCCGGAGAGAGTGGACGTTTGCCGGAGTCTCAGAACTGCGCGCAGGCGTGATCACGAGTACCCTGTGTCGTCGACTGCTGTCGCTGTCGGAGGGCGGTACCGGTTCAGCGGCGTGTGTGAGGGTGTCGCTGTCGCCGGCGGAGGTGTCGCTGGCGGTGTGACAGGTAGGGGTGTGTCCATGCTCTTGATATCCTCGCTCTTGTGCTTCTTCTGAGGTGGCTGCTGGGGTGACTGCGGCGGAGGTGTGTGAGCCGGCGGAGGAGTCGCTGGAGGCTCGTGTGACGGCGGAGGAGTCGCTGGCTGCGCGTGTGACGGTGGAGGTGTCGCTGGAGGTGTTGGTGTAGGGGTTGACGCGCGTAGGCGCTTCTTTGCTTGTGATTGCCAGGTGTTGTTCGGACAGCAGGAGTCATAGCTGCGGTGTCCAGTCTGTCTACATCGTAGGCAGGTGTCTGTGTGTATGAGGTGTTGCTTCTCGGCGGGTGTGAGCGGTGTAAGGTGGACGAGCGGTGCTGGCGCTGGAGTCGCTGGCGCTGGAGTCGCTGGCGGAGGTAGTTCAAGGGGTGGTGTCTGAGCCGGAGTAATCGTCGTCAATGGCGCTGCTCTCTTGTCAGCGAGGAGCTGCGTGAGGGTATTGACTTGATCTCGTAGGTACCGAATCTCTTGATCTCTGAGTCGCTGTTCGAGCTCGCGAACCTTGTCTTCAAGTGCGAAGACGTCTTGTTGCAGATCTGCGCAGTCTTGTTGCAGAATGGCGCAGTTAGAGCAGCCGTTGCAGGGGGTGTCGCTGTCGCTGTCAGACTCGGAGTCTGATAGTTCGGCGTTGTACAGGGTGATGGCGGCGCTCTTTGACATGGCGTCGCTCGTTGATGGGTTGTTGAGCTCGGTAATGGCTCTCTTGTTTGCTTCCTTGTCGCTTGCCTTGCGACAGAAGTCATTGAAGTCGAGATGTTGGTAGTCATCCATGAAGTGTTGAAAGCGCTCGTTAAGCGCCATCCACAGCTTGTACGTGTTCTGAGGCTCTCTTGCCTTTGCAAGCAGCTTGCGGTATGTGATGATGAACTCAGTAAAGGACTGGAGGGTGCCTTGTCGTAGACAGGCTAGCTCACGGGCTGCCTTCTTGTCTTCATGGTGTATGGCGTAGTTGTGATCAAGCTCTTGCCAGCAGTCGTCAAGTGACTGCCACGCGCCTATGCGCCTATACACGTCGATGAGCTCCCATGGCTCTCCGGAGGTGTGACAGTGAAGGTAAGCGAGGGTGTCTCGAAGAGGCGCGTCAGGGTAAGAGGCTTCGATCTTTGCTTGTGCGTGTGAGC
This sequence comes from Zasmidium angulare, assembly GCA_002786045.1. Lineage (NCBI taxonomy): Eukaryota > Fungi > Ascomycota > Dothideomycetes > Mycosphaerellales > Mycosphaerellaceae > Zasmidium > Zasmidium angulare. The sequence continues at coordinate 1,075,865 of NHNX01000004.1, forward strand.
GCCAGACTCGATAGTCTGACGTCTTGCCGTCGAAGGTAGGTGGATCTGGAAACCGAGTATTGCGTTGTAATGGCTTGCGCTCGAGGCGCGTAGGCGGAGGTGTCTCTTCCTTCATATTGGACGGTTCGAGGCGGGTGTTCGAGGAGGCAGCGGCGGCGGCGGCGGCGGCAGCGTGTCGAGTCTTGTTCTTGTAGCCGGTAGGTGTCTTGTAGAATGACCTATTCTTCTGTCACGTGTCGAGTAGTAGTAGTTCTTGTATTAACGAGAATAGGTAATCGACTAAGAGGTAGCTAGGAAACGAAGCTATAAAAGCCAGCGCCAAGACTCTTATCGATAAGAGTCACGTGATCTCAGGTCATGTGATCAGAGCCAGGCCGCTTCGTAACACGTATAAGCTAAACCTACTACTATCGATAAAAAGGTTTTACCTAGTGTTCTACGTCTCGCTACTAGAGCTATACTATAAGCGCCTCGAGTACTAGCTACTACTAGTTAAAGAACTCCTCGATAATAGCGCTAACCTAGCCTATAAGGTCGAAAAGATCTTAACTTACTACTATACTAAGTAAAGTATCCTATAATATAGGATACGCTAGGTAGGCTAGTCCTAAGACTATAATAAATAGATAGGGGAAGAGAAGCTCGAAAACTATAATAAACTCCTTAATAAGTATAGATAGTAATACTCTAAGCTCGCCGATCCCTCTCTAGACGCTAGTTATAACTCTACTAGTACCTCTCTACTACTATAGAAGCGTAGGAGAGGAAAACTACCTAAAAGTAGTACTCCTACTATAGCTATAAGGCGAAATCTAACCCGCTCGATAAAGAACTAAGTAGAGTACTCTTTAAAAACTTTCCTTTATAAACTATATTTCTCTAACTATCGATAGGTCTTATTATAGAAACCCGTATATAGGATTCTACTATATCGCTTTTCGGGAAACTTAATACCTATTATCTCTCTAAAAATTAGATACCCTAATCCCGGGTTATTAATAGTAGTAGTACGCTACTACTCTATAACTACTCTACTACTACCTCGCTAGAAAGTATAAAATAAATATCGTAAAACCCGAAGTTAGAGAAAACCTTTACTAATCGCTACTCTAAAAGCGCCTCTTAAGTCGTATACTTACTAAAGTAGACAAGACGTTTCTTAGCGTTACTTATTAGGCCTATTATACCCTTCTCGACGTCTTTATCTATAGATAAGTTCGTAGAATAGGTATCTAGTAGCTCTCTATAGCTAGACTAGAAAGTATCCTCGTTCTTCTTAGTACTCTTATAGCGTAGATTACGCTAATAGTAGACCTCCTTCTTAGTAACTTTCTTAACGTTAAGGATCTTAGCTATATTACTATTAAACTTTATAATAGCCTTAATTATCTTACTAGCGTAGTTATAGAAACGCTTAATCGCGCGCTTCTTATTATCGATATAGTAGTTTAAGTACTTATAGCGAAAGTACTTAAGAATATTACCTATATAGCGAGCCTCGATAGGGATCTAAAAGCGCTAGTTAGCTACTATAATAGTTATAGAACAGGTATATAAATATATAGAATAATAAGCTAGCTTCGCTATCGAGGTCGCGTAATAGTAGTACTAGGTACTCTTAGATAAGTTATAGATAGACGTAATAGGTAACTACGTAGCCTTAGTAATAACGCTACTAGCCCCTTTATAATAACTATAATAACGAATATACTCGATATAGAGAGCGCTAATACGTAAGGCGGGTACTAGCTATAGACTTAGAGGAAACTTAAGCGCCTTCTTAATAGAGTTATTACTAGTATCGGCCTTAGTAGGACTATAGGCCTAAGACAGAATATCGTTCGTTAGAAGAGCTATATTATCGAGAGTCTCGAGAGGGCTCCTAAAGGACATATTCTAGTAGCTAGATAGCGTCTACGTAGTACTACTTCTGCTCTAAGGAGTACGTAGCGAGGGATTAGAACTTATATTACTACTATTTTAGCCTTAAGAGCTCGTTAGCGAGGCTTAATTAGAAGTTTAATTACGATTTAGCCGAATAGATTAGTTAATTAGAGTCTACGATATAGGCTAGACTAAAGGCTCGAGTTAGTAAAAGGTTATATTAATAAAGATTAAAAATAAGAAACTAGACTAGCGAAGAAATACTTATACGACCCCTCTACTACTATTACGAGCCTACTATATTAGCTTAGCGATTTACTAGTAGCGTAGGCGCGAACATATAAACTCTAGAATATATAAATACTAGTATATAAGATATGTAACGCTACTAAAGGACGACGCCGCTAGTATAAGGCCTACTCTACGCCTATACGTATATATAATAGTACTACTATAGTACCTTTATATACTTTACTACTTAAGCGCTACTACCTCGAGATACTAACAAAGAAGACGCCCTAAGAAATAGTAGTCCTCCTCTAGCCTACCGAAAAGTAGATAGCCTAGGGCGCTCTATAACCTAACTACTATATATATAGTACTACGATATAGGTTAATCTAGACCTTATTACTAGAGCGACCTAAGGATAGGCCGCTAAAGGGGGGAGGGATACTATAAGGTTACTACTACTACGACTACTAGGCGTAGCCTCTCTACTACTACTCTAAGGGTATACTAACCTAGTACTAGTAGCTTAGCGCCTATACTGCTTTTTAGGCTTCTCCTACTTCTCCTCCTTTCGTTCCTTAGATAATACTTAATTAGATAAGCTACTATTTACTACTATCGCTATTTCCTACTTATATACCTTATAAGAGCGATCTAATAGGTATAGAGTAATACTATAGTAGTAACTTTATAGGGACTAGTCTTACGAAGTTCGAGTTTCTTACCTCTATAGGTCTTAATACCCTTAAAAGAGATAAATACTTTATTACCGACCTTTAAAGCTAGCGCTAGATAGTAGTACTTATTAGCTTATTACTCTATTAGTAACTAACTCTATAGGAGCTATTAGTATATAGCTTACTATATATCGTTAATATATATAACGAACTCCTCTATAGATATATTATTAAACTTTAGTTTAGAGTCGTTTACTAGTAGTAGCTTAATACCTATATAGGGGTAGAAACTATAATTCGCGTAGAAAAGCGATATACCTATACTATTATTAGTCTAACTATTACTAGTATATTTAGTAGCTAGTAACTAGTTATACTAGTTATTACTATAGTAGTTAACGAAAATGCGGAGGTAGGCTTCTATAATTACGTTTATACGCTTAGTTTAGCTATTAGTCTCTAGGTAGTATACTATCGAAAAACGTATATCTAGTTTTATAAGTTTATAGAACTATCTCTAGAAAGTCGAAATAAACTACGGACCTCTATTAGAGATAATAGTCTCTAATATACTATAGAGCCGCTATACGTACTAGTAGAATAGCTTAGTAATCGTAGTAGCGCTAGCTTACTCGTCCTTATATTATATTATAATAAAGTAATATATTTTCGTAAGTCTATCGATAATAACTATAACTACGTTATACCTATTCGAGGTAGGTAGGCCTATTATAAAGTCTATTATAAAGTACTACTAGCGCTTAGTAGGTACCTATAATAGACGAAGGAGTCTTTACTTAGCCTATCGATTAGAGTACGTTTAGTAATAGGTAACGTAGTTAGTAACGTACCTAGCTACATTTTCTCGTAGCTTAGGCTAGTAGTATAAACGTAAAACTAGCTTAAAAGTATAGTTATAGCCTAGGTGTCCTATAGCGTAGTTCCTATAATATATATAAATAACCTACGTTTAAAGGTTATCTATATCTAGAATATATAGATAGTTATAGTAGTATAGTAATTATCTATTATCCTTAATCTAATATTCGGATAGTAAGAGCTTAACGTTCTTCGTAGGAGCTATACCCTTATCTAGGTACTTAGCTATCTCTTTTACTAAAGGGTCGCTTATAGTAGTAATTCGTTTAAAGACTTTATATAGGTGTAGGAGCTTAGTAGTCTTATCGTCCTTAATAGTAGCGAGCTATAGGTTAGCTTTATTATACTCTCCTCGTAATTTAGCGTAGAATAGTATATAATTCGACTTTTTATACTAACTCTAATAACTCTAAAAACCCTAACTCTAACTCTAACTCTAACTCTAACTCTAACTCTAAGGAACGTTTTCGGTAGTTATAAGTCGGAGGGACGAGTCGATATTATATAGTTTTAAGAGCGTCTAATACTAAGCGAGGAGGCGTAGGTTATTCGGATTCTAAGGTAATAGTAGGTTAGTAGAGCGCTATATAAGACTATTAGGTTTACTACTTTAGGCTCTAGGCCTATAGGTAATCTAGAAGTTAAAGTAGCTTAAGAACTCGCTCTAGCGTACTTATCGATAGCTAAGCTACTTCGTAGTTATATAATACTATAAGTTATAATAGTCGGTAAGTACCTTAACGAGTAATAGGTAGCCTTTAAGCTTAGGGCGCTAGTTCTCGAAAGCGTTAATAATAGTAAAGAGCTCCTTATTATATATCTCGTAGTTATACTCGGCTAGGCTTATCTTCGTTAAGAAGTAGGCGACTAGCTTCTAGAGTCTAGAAACTAAACCGTCGTTATATAGCTATAATAGTACCTCTATAGTAATAAAGTCGGACGTATTAGTCTTAACGAGAATTAGTAGATCTAGGTTATAGAGCGCGAGGACTAGTTATTCGCTAAACGCCTATTTTATCTAATTAAACGCGTACTAGTAGGAGTCGGTCTATTAGAAGGGAGCGCTATTCGCTTACTTCTAAGTCGTATTAGTAAGAGGCTTCGTAATACGTAAGTAGGCTTTAATAAACTACCTATAAAACCTAGCGAATCCGAGGAAGGACTATATATCCTTTATATTAGCCGGAGTTAGCTAGTTCTATATAGTAGTAACTTTCTCGGGGTCTATTTAAATACCGGAGGTAGTAATAATAAGCCTAAGGTACTTAGTCTTAGTAACCTCGAACTCCGACTTCGTAATATTATACTATAGGCCTACTTTACGTAGAGCTTCTAGTACGAGCTAAACGTATCTATTATAATCTTACTCGTTCTTAGAGTAGATAAGGATATTATCTAAGTAGGCTATATAGAACGTATCGAGGTAAAGGCCTAGCGTATCGTTAACGTAGTTCTAAAACAATAATAGAGTATTAGCGAGCCTAAAAGGTATAATAAGGTACTTATAAAGACTATACCTAGTCTTAAAGATAGTTTTCTATTCTTCGCCTTTAGTAACTCGGATTCTATTAAACGCTCTAATAATATTAAGTTTTATATATATACGAGCCTTACTTAGGTAGCTTAGCGTCTCCTATATTAGTAGTATAGAGTAGCGATTCTTTACTATAATGTCGTTTAAGCGGCGATAGTCTATATAAAAACGTAGTCTACTACTAGGCTTAGTAACGAAGAGGACTAGTAATAAAGCTAGAGAGGAGAATAACTATATAAACCCCTTCTCGAGGTTTTCTTTTAGGTAATCGCGTAACACTTCTAGCTCCTACTACGATATAGAGTATAATAGGCTATAAGACAGCTACTTACTATCTATAAGCTTAATATAGTAGTTAGAAAAACGATATAGTAGTAGCTTATTAGCGTCTATCTTAGAAAAGACGTTAAGGTAGTAGTACTATTTATAAGGGAGCTTATCCTTTAGGTCTACGCTCTTCTTCTTCTACTATATAGCGTATTTAACGTCGTAGAGTAATATAGAGAATATTATATACCTAGGTAGCGTAGCGTTAGTAAATAAATCGAAAGCTATAGTAGAGACAGAGTAGATATTTAGGGCGTTAGCGTTCCTTATTATAGCTAGTAAAAGAGGTTTATAGGTTAGTACTAGAGTAGGCGAAGGTTCTACTTCTTTAGTATCGGAGTTAGTACTAAACGGAGACTATAGATACTAGACTATACTATAGACTACAGCTAAAAGTAAGTATTCTCTTAAACGCTAGTAGCGCTTTATTAAGCGTTCTAAATCTAAGGGCGTAGGCTATATCTACTACTCTACTAAGTACTATGTAGAAGTAGGCTATATCTACTACTCTACTTAAGTCTAAGTCTAAGTCTACGTCTAAGTCTATAGGAGTAGTATATACGTCGCTTAGATTAGCGTATAGTAATAGTTATATTAATCTTTATAGAGGTCCGAGTCGAAGAGAACTATACTATCTTTCTAGCGTAAGCGAGGGTTATAAAGTTTAAGCTATAGTAGGCTAAGAATAATAGAGTAGTACTCTAGCCGAGTAAAGTAGAAGTATAGGCTTTTATAATAACCTTAAATATTTATAGACGAGTACGTAGTGTATTTTACCTTATTAATAACTAGGCTATTAAAGGCTTAAAAAGAGCGAGAGTTAGTAAGTTCTATAATAGGAAAGTTATAACTACGCGCGAAGTCGATATCTATAAAGGCGAAGCTAGTATAACTAGAGTCTATTATATAATAAGAGTCTATAGATACTAATAAAGCTAAAGCTAGTAGTTATAAGGTATATAGTAGAATAAGGTAATCCTTATCTAGTAGAAGTAACGCTACTTTATTAAATAAAGAAACGCTAATAATTAAAGGCTTTTTCGGTAACTATTTCGAATAACTATCGGATATATAACTCTAAGAACGACTTAACTTAGAGTCTATACTTTTCCCTACTCGGCGCTAGTAGTAGCGTCGCTAGTAGCTATAGTATTAATCTACGCGTAATAGGCTTAGCGTACTTCTTTCTCCTTAAAAGTAGAGTAGTCTAGCTTCTAGTAGCTAGGCTAGTTATAGAAAACATAGCGACTATTAGTAATATAATCTTCGCGCTCGGTAAGAGTAAGCCTACCTCTACGCTTTATAGTAGATAAGTCTATTACGTCGCTACTCTATAAAGTCGTAGTAGTAGGAGTAGACGTAGGCGCTAGAGATAGTAGGCGCTATAGGCTAGAGACAGAGGTAGAGGGCGCTAATAGAGTAGAAGTAGTCGTCGATAGCGCTAAGTAAGCTCGTAGTGCTAATAGAGCCTTACCTAACTACGACTAAATACTATACGTAGTAGTACTAGTACTAGTAGAGTAGGCGTTAAATAACGCTTCCTTATAGCGTTAATAAATACTATAGTCTACGCCTTCGAGGCGCTAATAAAGGTCTTTAAATAGTATCGAACGAGAGTTCTACTAGCTAGTAATAGCGTCCTTAAGCTTACTACTTAGTCCTTTATAGAACTTCTCGAAGTATAATAAACCTTATAGGCTAACGCTAGTATTAAGACGTATAAACTCTAACTTATAGTAAGGGAACTCCTTACCCTCTTACTTTAGCCTATCTAGCTTATCTATTATAACTTACTCTTTAAAAGCCTCTCCGAACGCGCTAGTAAGGATATCTATTATAGCTATAATATCTAGAAGCTTAAACGTAATAGTAGTGCCTAATATAGGATCGAGGAGAATCTCTTATAATAATATGTAATAATAATATCTATCTACTATAGCTATACTAACTAGAGGTAGACCTACTATAATAAAATCCCCCCCTCCGAAAAAGCTCTCGGCCTAGTAAACTACTATATTAAAAACTAAACTAGGTATTAAGTTATCTTTATAGATAGCTCGTATTACGTAAATCTTCTATTAAACCTTAGTAGTAAAAGTAAAGTTCCTCTTTACGCTTAGTCTACTAAAGTCTAACCTTTTAGAAGTATCGTACTCCTCTATTATCCTCTATTCCTCTATTAGGTCTAGTAGGTAGTACTATCGACATAGCTCTATAGTACTAGCTATCGTAGTAAAGTTAGTTAGAGAATCTTTAGTTAGACTTTAAGTTAGACTATCCGCTTATCGTATTTTTAGTATCGAAGATCCTATTAAGTTCGCTCTAGTTATTACTTACTATAGCCGGACGTAGTAGTAAAGTTAATCGACGTAGGAGTAGGCTCCGATTATAGAGTTCGTTAGCGCCGCTAACGTCTATAGCTTCGTCTAGTAGTATACTATCGTTATAGTTATTAGCTTTAAATAGTAGTACTAAAAGTGTAGTATTCTACTTAATCTAGTACTTAATAATTCTAGCCTCGATATCTTCTAATACTTAGTCGGTAGTATAGTACTCTAGCTTCCTTAAGCTATTAGTATAGTCCTATACTATGTCCGCTAGAATAGTAGCTAATATACCTTCGCTACTATAATCGTCTTTATTAAGGATAATAGCGAAGAACTATAGTATGTTAATCCTATTACTAAGGTTAGTACGCGCGAGCTAATCTATAGGAAGAGACTTAAGGTATTAGAATATCTCTATATCGAGTTAGCCGTCCTTTGCTACCTCTCTCGACTCTAGCCTTATAAAAGTAGGAGTTAGGTTCTAGCTAGAGGTATCTATATCGTCTATCGACGTAACTATTCCTTACTATTAGGCGTTAAGAATAGGCTAATCTTTAAGTTCTATAACTATTAAGTTTTTTATTAATACTAGGTTTGTTCTCTAGAATTTAATAAGAGGTAAGCTAGTAAGCTTATAGTTAATCGATAAGCGCTCGAGTAAGAGGTTATATATAGTCTAGAGTTATATATTTAGGCGCGGCTATAAGTTATAGCGAAGTATCTAATCTATAGTAGGAAGGTAGTAGGCTAGCTATACTATAATAATATCTAGCGATAGTACTACGAGGTGCTTATCTAGATTACGTATAATATCGCGTAAAAATCTACTATAGTCGAGAGTAACGATCTTCTTATAAGCTTTAGTGTCGTCCTAAGCGGAAATACAGTTAAAGTAGGAGGTAATATTTATATAGCTTATCGACGTAGTATTATTACTACCGACTCTAGCTTACTCTAAGTCGCCTCTATCGACGTACTTCTAGTATTCTATATAGTCGTATAGAAACTAGTCTACGTTACCTCGATCGAGGGCCTTTACTACCTAATCTAGGTCTACTTCCTCTGTCTTAGGCTAGCGCTCGTTAGTAGAGCTAACGCGTATAGTAGCGTATTCTTTTATAAAGAAAGCTATATTAGAATCGCCCTTAACGAGCTTAAAGACGTAAGTCGGTATATAGAGCTAGAAGTTTATCTAGATAAGTATCCTTATCGCGAAGGAGATCTTACTAGTTATAATCTTATTAACCTAGCTTCGCGCCTAAGCGTTAGATATATCTTACTTATTAGTTATCTATTCCTACGCTCTCTCTATTTCCTTTACGTTAGGCTCTCTATAACTCTATAGAAGTAATTATAGTTCGAAGTCTAGTACCTATATTAACTTTTACTTAATAGATTTAGCTATACGAGTAATATAGCCTATACGCGTCTTATATATCTTATAAAAGTCGCTAATAGTTATACTAATTAACTTACGGACCTTAACGATCTTATTATATAGAGAATCGAGCTCGTTAATCTAGTATACGTAGATATACTTAGTCTAGAACACCTATATAGGTTCGTACTCCTAGTATAGTTCGATATACTCGAGGAGCTTGTCGAACCTCGTTATTAACTTACTATTAGTAAACTTACCTTTATCGATCCTCTTAGCCTTATCTTCCTTAGTCTCCTTTAACTCGCGTATAAGTAAAGTAGTAGAGGTAGGCTTAGTTATAGTAGCCTTAACTATAGTCTTCTTCTTAGATAGTATAGCGTTAGAATCGGCATTATCGCTACTAAATATTAATACTAGTTTCTTAACTAATACTACGCGACTAGTACTAGTAGATAACTTCGCTAAACTAGCTTTAGTAGCCGACTTCTACTTAGCTAGCATAATTAACGTAGCCTCGCTAGCTAGTAGTAGTAATTCGCTCGCTAGAGCTTACTTAGGCGGATATACTAGAACTAGAGGCTCGGTTTATAGGGCCTTAGCTTTAGCCTTAAAATAAGCGGCTAGAATATCGTCGCCTAGGTAGCTATCGAGATAGTTAGGCGCTATTATATATAGTAGGTCGATAACTACGAGTTAGTAAGATAGTAGGTACTTCGCGATCTTTAGTATAATATTATTAAGGAGCTTTACGAACAGTATTTATATTCGGCTGTCGCTATTTTACTATAGCTCCTATTACGCTATCTATAGGATTAGCTTAAAGACAGTACTTACCTAGATCTACCTTATCTAGAGCGAGATATCGTTATTATTAGGGAGCTAGGCTATACGTACGTACTTCTTATAGATCTTATTAATCTCGGCCTTAATATCGGGGAGGCTAGCGTCTTAGGCCTCGCGTAGTACGTCCTTATCTATAGTAGCCGACTTAACGAATACTTCGAAGGCCTAGTTAAAGAAATCGATATATAAGAAGAGTAGGATAAGATAGCCTTCGGTATTAAAGTAGGTAAAGAGATAGAGTATAAAGGATAACTCTTTTGTAGAGTTAATTAAGCCCTCTTCGGAGAGCTAATACTAGAGTTACTATACGCTCGTACCTATCGCTATATAGAGCTTAGATTCTTAGTATATCGACGCGGTGTCGCTAATAAAGGAGTTAATTATTATAGTCGTAGTAGTAGCTAAGACTAGCTAGTTAGTATTCTCTACGAGCTTACTCTATTACGTATAGAATTTAGTAGCTCCTATAACCTTATTCTTAATTTTAAATACTTTCTCGAGTAGAATACTCGACGTAGGTCTATAGTAACGTCTATACTACTAAGATAGTAGAAAGGTCTCTCTAGTTAGAAAGTATACCGCTTTTATAGGTAGTATAGGAGATTAGTTATACTTACCGCTATACTAGTTTATACTATTATTAAGGAAGCTTAGTTCTTCTAGTAGAAAGTAGCTAAGATATTAGATAATAGCGTTTCGAAGTTACTTTACGTTAGGCGCGTTACAGTCTAGGTTAATATATACCTCGCGTAGTATAAGGTTACTACGGATATAGCGAATTAGCTCCTCTAGGAAAGCGTCTACTTCTTTAACGTTCTCCTTAGCGACCTCTTTCTTCTTCTCCTCCTTCTTACCCTATAGATAATTAGAGTAGTTATAAAGTACCTTATAATAGTAGTCTTACTATACTAGAGCCTTAATATACGCGTCGCGTATCTTAGCTTAAGTAGTAACTATTAAGTCGAAAGCTACCTTTAAGAACTTATACTAAGGATTTAGCTAGCCCGTCGATATATACAAGAATTAGGCTTTCTAGTTAGCTACTATATAGACTTTAATAAGTTTCTTTAGTTCTTCCTCCTTAGCGATTCCGATAATAATCTTACGCTTATACTACTTAAGTCTATTAATCTACTTAGTTAGTATGTAGCTAATATCGGTATAGACGTCTTTTTTCTTACTAGTATTTACTATCTACTTCGCGATCTAGTTAAGGTCGTTAGGCGCGAATACAGATAATTTAGTATAGCCGGGGTCTAGCGTAAGTATAACTTAGCCTAGTTTAGGGATATAATCCGTATCCTTTAGCTATTACTTATAGGAGTACTCTCTATCTCGGGCCTCTACCTTTTCGGCCTCGATTTTAGCTTTATCGGCTTTACTAGGTAGGCGGGCGTTTACGTTCTTCGTATCTATAGCGTATTTCGTAGTTATACTGTTTATCGACGTAAGCTAGTTCTCGTTATACTCGGCTTTAGTCTTCTTAGACGAGGATACTACTAGGCTATTATTACTACTAGCCGCTTTTCGCTTACTCTTATCCTTCTTTAGAGTCTTAGAGTTCGTCTACTTTAGAGGTATCGTATTCGGCCCTATATTTCGCTTATATAGCTACGAAAGCTTTACCTTAAGCTTTAATTTTAGCTTCTACTTTCTAGCGCTACTCTTCTTATATAGGTGCTATATATACGTATTCTTCGTCGTTCTTCTTAACTCGATTTAAGAAGGCTTAGCTACTTAGCTAGTTTAGTAGAGGTATACGTAGTAGGAGATGTTCGTAGTAGTAGATATTATTATAAAGCTACTAGTAAAGCGATAAATAATATAGAGCTACCTAGAGCTATTAGCTCGTGCCGACGTACATAACGCGACGCGTAGTCTCGTAATATAGGGTTATAACGTAGAGTACTAAGGCTAGGAATAAATAGTTTTTAATACGGATACGAAGTTCGCAGTATAGGGCTAGGTCGATAGATAGTCCTTTACTATATAGAGATATTAAGCGCTAAAAAGAAGTTTTAAAAATAGCGTTATCTTCTATAGGAAGTAGAAGACACGATATCTACGAAGAGAGAAAGTACTATATTATCCGTTAGCGGAGCTAGTAATAATCTCGGGCGTAGGTTATACTTATAGTAATAAGTAAATTAATTCTCTAGTATAAACTCCTTATGTACGCTATTAGGGATATTAGGTAGAACGACGACTACTTTACGTTCGGATCTACTTATTATAAATAGGTAGGTAGTTCTACTATTATACGAGGTATTAAACGTAACGTCCGCTCTTTCTCTTACCTAGAATAGCTTAAACTATAGTAGGCTAATCCTATAAGTTCGCGTCGATAACACCTATAGGCTTTATAACCGGCTATTAGTATAGATCCTCTCCTAGTAGATATAGCTCGAGTTAGGTAATACTAACTACTAGATAGATTCGCTTAAGGTAACTCGGAATATTAAGGTAGTATACTAATTATCCTACCTTACTAATTACTCGGAAAGGTCCCTCTTATTACTTACTATATTTAGAGTATTCGCTAGCTATATAGTATTCTCGATTAAGGCGAAGTATAACTTTATCGCCTACCTTAAGCGTAAGTAGCTTATAGGTAGAGTTATAGTAGTACTTTATAATAGCGTTAGCGAAGGCTATCGATTCTTCGGCCTAGTTATAGTACTACTAGCGTAGTAGCTCGAAGTCCTCGACTAGGAGGTATCGTAAGCCGATAAATACGTCGATATTTAAGTCGAAGCCGAATATATACTCGTCTAGTAAGACGCTAGTACTAGCGTTCTTAGAGCTATTAAGTAGCGAGGTTAGGCTTAGGAGTAGGTCTATCTAAAGCGTATTAGAGTTTAATAAGTAAAAGAAGCGAATAGCTTACTCTACTATCTAATTTGTCCTTTCGCTCTAACTATTAGTTTATAGATAGTATATAGTAGAGGTAAGAAGCTCTATACTAAGGTACTATATAACTTAGCGGAAGAAGATACTTAGCTATTTTAGATCCCTATCTAAGATAAATTTTACTAGTATTACCTAGCTACGCTCTTATATAGTAGTAAGCTAAATATCTACCTAATCTTCCGTAGTCTACGTCGATTTACTAGGAATTAGTAAAGTCCGCTTAGAACGTTTATAAGTTTAAGTAAGGAGTATATTAAAGCTATCTAGTATTAGCAGTAGGCTAGTAATAAAGTCTACTATAACTACTACTATTAGTTATCCTAGTATATCGATTAGATTTAGTTAGCTATAAGGCTTATAGCGTAGAGTTCGTATAGTCTAGTATAGCTAGTAATACGTAATATATTACTATAGGCGTTCTATATAGTTACGAATATATAGGGAGGCGGTAATACGATTATATACTCTATAAAATCCGACGTAATAGTAGTTATTATAGGCTATCTCGAAAACCTTATATTCGAGTAATAGGGGAATATATAGGCGTAAGTAATAGGTGTTATAATCGATGTAGTAAATAAGGCCGTCTTATAGGAAGAAGCGTAATCCTTCTAGCCTAACTAGGTCGATATCTAGGTTAGCTTCCGATTCTAATATCTTCTAAAGTTTATTTAGAGCTTTCGGATAATTAGTAGAGTATAGCTAGACTTTATAGAATAGTCTCTACTAGCGCTTACGCTAGCTACTATCGACGTAGCTCTATATACTAGTCGCCTTCTTAGTCTCGCTATCTATACTAGAGTAGAAACTAGCTTTGCCTATAACGTTAGAGGAGGCCTTAGTAGGTAAGTTATATTCGTCTACTTTCTGTAGTATCTATAAAAGTCGATTCTATTATCTATCGGCTAAATACCCTTCTTGTACTCGCTCCTTAAAATTATTAGACATAGCTACTAAGGTTATTATATATAACACCTTAATACGGTTATTATAGTCGCTCTAGTATCGTAGGCTCTAATCGTCGTTAGGTAGTTATACTATATAGGATAGGATCTCGTTAAGACTACTATTATTAAGGTCCTTAGCTTTATCTAGATCGTAGTAGCCCTAAAGTCGTAATAAGGCGTTAGGGACTATATATACGTAGCTAGGTCGATATAGTACTTCTATATTTATAAATTATAAGAGGTATATAGACGCTACGATTAGCTAGTAGTTAAGCTTTTCTGTCGAGACTATTATTATAATCTAATACTTCTTCGCTATTACTATAACCGCTACATAGTTAGTAAAGATATACGTCTTTAGCGCTATATCGATAAGGTGCCGAAACTTCTTAGAGGCCTAAAGTACGCTAAATATCTCGAGCTCTATTAGGTAGTATCTAGACTTAGCGCCCGTTAGAGCGTACGAGTCGAAAGTAATAACCTAAATATGTAAAACTAGAAACTATTAAGTTCGTCGTAGCTAGCTAGTATTATCTATAAAGTTACTTAGCGTATTATCTTTCCTCTAGACTAGTATTAGTACTATCTTAAAGAGCGGCTTAGAGTCGCCTACTACGTAGTAAACTATAATCCTAACTCCGAAATCCTTTAACGAGTCTACGTCGATAAATAGTAGCTAGTTTAGGTTAGCGTAATACGTAAATATTCGGCTGTTTTACTAAACCTCTTTTCTATTAGTATCGAATCGAGCTTCCTATATTTGTCCTAGTTATATAGAGGTATTACCTAGGCGGACGATAGTATAGGGGTCTTCGTTCTAGTAGCTCTAAATTAAATACTATACGATATTTATAACTTTATTCTCCTCGACTTACTACTACCTAGCGTAATAGGCGCGAGCTTAGCCTTTATAAGGCGTATCTTTAAGTAGCTTTATCTTTACTTTCTAAAGTGCTTTAATAAGCTTTAAGTAGTATAGTATTTTGTTATAGAGCTAGTTAGTAGCGCTAATATATTTCTCTAAAGCTACTACGTCGATAGGCTTATAGATTACTCTTAACACTACTATACGCTCGGTATCTATTAATATACCTAACCCTAAAACTTAGTGCCTAAGTAACTATATACTAGGAAACCTAAGAAAAGCCTTTTTAGGTAAGAGACTTAGATTCTTAGAGTCTAGGCGGGTAAAGAGCTTATCGAGGTCCTTAATATACTCTAGAAACGTTATAGATATAGCTATAACGTCGTCGATATAGCCGTAGGCGAAGAGGAAGTCCCTTAGCTATTTATCGAGTATACGTTATATATATTAAACACTACTGGAGTAACCTATAGCGGCTACTATAAGTACTTCCTATCCTCGGTAGGAGTTAATATACACTTTCTATTACTCGCTATCTACTAAAAGAAACTAGTAGAATATCGACCTCGCGTCGATAGTAGAGATAAAATTCTTACTTTAGAGCTTAGCTATAATCTACTCCTATCTCGGTAATAGGTAGGTGTCTTTTATAGATATCTTATTAAGTCCGCGAATGTTAATTATAACTCGAGGCTTCTACTCTATAGTGCTATTCTAATAGTAGATATTATGCTATACTACGAAGTATAGCTAGGTAAGTAGACTAGGTTCGTTAGCCTACTTTATCTTACTATAGTTATAGAGCTTATCGAAGGTGTTATCGACTACTTTCTAGTCTCGTACTAATAATAGGTACACCTTAGTACACTACGGCTTGTTCTCCTATCCTAGGATAAGTAGGATATATATTCGATCTTTAGAGGGAATATCTATAACTCCTCTACGATCTTTCTAGAGGTTAGAATACTTCTTAACTACCTTTCGTAGCGCTATAACCTCGTCGGCGTTACTATATATAGTAACGCTATTAGGAAGTACTATCTTAGGAAGATCCTTCTATTCCTAGTTAAGAGCCTTAGGTATAGGGCTATTAATATACGCTAAGAATAGGTTAATATAATAGTATCTATCGATATCGTATTCTTTAACTATACCGAGTCCTTAGCTAGCGGGGATCTTAAGCTTATAATTCGTTAGGTTATAGACTTTAATACTCTATATAGCTACGTCGATAATATATAGTACTAAGGCGCTACTCCGCTTAGTAAAAGCTATTAGAGACTTAGTTAGCTAAAACTCGTAATCGCGATCTAGGGCTAGCTTAGTTAGTATAATACGAATTCGCTTTATATATTTAGCTAGGATAGTTTCTAAGTTTATCGACTTAATAGTAACCTATATACGATAAGTCGTTCGTAGGCGTACTAATATACGTATAATAGCGTTAGCGTTCTAATATATAATTACTTCCTTCTTCGCTAGATCGATATAGAATCTATTAGGGACTATTATATCCGAGCCTAAAAGTATATTATAAGGAAGATCGTATACTACTCGTACTAGCTACTCGATATAGGTTAGTATATTCTAACTATCGGGCTTCTTTACTAGGAAATACATAGGTAGTATAACCTAGGCGTTATTATCCTTCTTACCTCCTAGGCTTATAAAGCGGATCTTAGCTCCTTTTTACTCTATAGTAGCGTAGGCTTCCTAGCTAATAATACTAATAAGCTAGTCTTTATAAACTATAGATATATAGTTACCTATATCTAGGTATATACGTATTAGTAGTATAGAGGGAGAGAAGGTATATATTACTTTAATAATATTATAGGACTAAAACTAATAAGCTAGATCGCCCTTAGGTAGGTCTATAGTTATAGAAATAACCTATAGTAGCGCGTCGATAACTTCGAGCTATACGAGTTTAGAACTAGTTATAACGCGTAAGTCCCTATTAATTTCTAAACTTAGCCCTTTTCCTAAACTTTTCTAGTAGTAAAGCTAGGCGTCGGTTATAACCTTAGGCTTATCTAGTAGTACTAATTTCTTACGGACCTACGTCGATAACTCCTCTACTACTTTAGAAGCTATATATAGATTAGAGGCCTCGGAGGTCGCTTTTAGTACTATTAGTACTAGGATTCTAGATGCCTTACTATCCGCTTTAGGCGTACTAGAGTTAGGTATACTTATAGTAGGCGTACTAGAGTCGACTAGCGTTTTCTTACGTATACTAGCTTAAGTAGTAGAATAGGCGATTCGCACGTATTAGTAGAGCGTATTCTTACTCTTAAAGGTATTAGAGTATATTCGATAAGTTACTTCTAGTTTTAGAGTAGGGGATAATATTAGTATTACGTCGTTAGTAGAGGACGTAGTAGGCGCTATAATAAAGAGACTAGGTACATCTTTAGTACTATAGAGTAAACGATCCTTATATACGGCTAGGTCTAGGTTAAGCCTATCCGCTAAATTAAAATATATAGCTATATCGATATTATATTCGCTCGTTTCCTCCTCTACACTTTACTCGTTTTAGCTACTTTCGCTATCGCTCCCTTACTAGTTATCCTATATATAATATAACCGAACGTTCTCTTTACCTTATTTATAGTCGCGGTATTACGAGTCGCTATCTTTTCTCTCGTTACTTTAGGTAATCTATAAAGGCATCTTCTTCCGCTTACTATCTCTTACGTTATTATACTTCTTATTAGGGTAGCGGTTTTTCTAATAACTATCGGACTATTATTACTATTAGTTATTAGAGTAGAACTTACGTATATTATCTCTACGCCTACTTCTAGTAGTCTACTAAGCTACGTCGATAGGCCTACTAGAAATAGCGTTACGCTAGTAATACGTACCCTTGTTACTACTTTCTATAAATTAGTTAAAAGGCTTATATTCTCGTACTCGTCCCTATAGTAAGTCGATCTAGGTATTATACTTAGACTATATATACCGAATAAACTCGTTAATTATCGTAGTCTCGGTAGGCTACGTAATATATTATCGTAGTATAGGCTTAATCTAATTCTAGGTAGTAGTTAGTAGTAAGTAGTCGGAGTAGCGTAAGTTATAGCCTCCTATATTATATTAACGTAAAAGGTGCACTATAGTATATACGTAGTCTACGACAGACTTTCGCTTCTATACGTATTCGCTATCCTAGTAGGTAAGTACGAGCTACTTCTAAGTAGGAGCTAAACCTATCTTAAACTTATCTAGAAGCTTTTTAGCCTAGTAATCGACGTAGCTACCTTACATAAGCTATTATCGCTCTAAGGTGCTTAGAGATTAATTAAACTAGTCGGTAGCTCTACTACGAAGATAGAGGCTAATACTAGAACGTACTACGGAGTACGAGAATTATTCTAGTACTAATTCTAAGTAGTTAATAAAGGTAAAAACGTCTTAGTAATATATCTTGCCTTAGTAGTTAACCTAACTACCTAATCTATAGTTATAATTAGAGTCGAAGAAGCTAATTAGTTCTAGCTTAAATTAAATACTAGAAGTGTTCCTAGAGTACCTATAATCTCTCGAGTCGTCTTAGCGTTTATTAGAGCTACGTCGACGTAGGCGGTAGTCTTAGTTAATAAACTAGTTCTACGTACTCTACTATAAAAACGCCTACTTAAGCTTATAGAACTCTTATAAGACTACGTTAATACGAGGGTCTACGAAATCTTAGACATTTCGAGTTCTTAGTAGTAATAAGTAGTACCTAGAGTAATTATAGCGTTACTCTCTAGAATAGTATTAGCTACGTTCTCGTCGAGGTAAATTATAGTAGAGTAGTATCTCGTTATAACGACTATAGCGGCGTACTAGAGGTAGCGAATATAGTAGGTATTCGTCTATTATATCTCGATAAGGTAAGGTATAGTAGGCTAAGTAGTAACTCTCTGCTCTTATATCCTACCTACCTTATTAGTAGGCCTTATCTTCGTACGCCTTAGCGAGCGCTTTAAACTCCCTCTATAGCTATAGTATATATTTAGAGTACCTATTAGTATTAAGAGGTATAGAGTCGGTATATAGGCGGCGTATAGAGCGGCTATTAAAATCTTCCTCTTCGTCGATTATATAGATTCTACCTAGGCTATTTAGGCGTAAAGCCTTAGTAGTATCGTCTATTCTACTATCGACCTAGGGTTATAAGCGATTAATATTAGGCTCTTAGGCTAATAGCTCGCTAAGGGGACTTAGTATTAGTCCTCTTCTACTTTGTAGCGGAATATTAATATTAAGATCGCTCTACCTAAAATAGTTAGAACGCTTAGGAGCCTAGTACGTTCGTCGGTATTTAATAGTATCGTCGTCTAGATAACTAGGTAAGGAGCTTTTAGGCTCTAGATCGTTATTAAGAGGAGATATACGAGCCTCCTAGTCCTACTAGAACTTAATATAGGCTAGGTAAGCCTTCTAGCTAACTATAAGGTTATAAAAAGCGTACGCTACTATATTTAGCGTATAGGAGAAAGTAAGCTAGATATTAGGAAATCTAGTAGCGGGATTTACCTTAAGTTCCTCTATATTAAGAGGGTATAGATTAGCTAGAGCTTTACTAGTAGCGTAAGATACTAGTCTAACGCTTCGAGCTCTTAATTAAGAGCGAGTAGTACGTTAGCGGAGAGCGTATTTAGGTAGTAGAGGCTTATACTACTTAAGAACAGCTTAGATGCGGTGTATTAGGTTACCTAGGAGTAGATTAGTAGTTTAATCTACCTTTTAGTCGTGTAGGTAATAGTAGTAAGCGAGTAGAGGCTCTATAAATACGAGTAAGAGGCGTCGCTCCTTCGGATCGTTTAGTAGAGGAGCTTTTACTAACTTTAGTTAATCTAGCTTAAGGCGGGCTATTATAATAAACGGCCTTAAGCTCGCTTATTATAGCTAGCTAATCGACGTAGTTCTATAGTTCTAAGAGGGCTATAGTAAATACGTCGAAGTTAAAAGTAAGCTAGTAAGTAAGGTACTTTAGTGCTTTTAATAGGTTAAGAGCGAATAAGTAGGCGCTATAATCTACGTAGAAAATAGAGTTACAGAGTATAAAGAGTTATACGGAAGAGTAGGCGTAGTAGGAGAGCGTATATCGTCGTAGAAAGCGTTACGCGCTTTATTAACGTAGTATATAAGAGAAGGAGCTAGTAGATTACGAGTAGTAGGCGTAAATAATTAGGCGAGTAGGTGCTAATAATTAGGTAAGCTCTTACTACCGTAAATGTAGGTAGGCGGGAGTAGTTTATTAATTACTATTCTCGTAATTAGCCTAGGTAGGGGCCTATAGTAAGAGCTAGTAGTAGGTTATAGAAAAAAGGTAGGTAGCGTTTATCGACGTAGCTCTATAGCGCGTATAATTCGAGAGTCGAGAAGATCTAGTACTTAGCTTTATACGGAACTAAGTAGCGTTATAGGTCTTTAAGCTACGATTCGTATAGGCATAGCTATAATAGGCCTATGTTAATAGTTTCGCTCGAGAGCGCTATAGCTCTCCTAGTATCTAGTAGTAGGATAACTATTAAGCTAGTAGAATTTTCATTCCTTACTACTCTTAGCTACTATTTTAATATAGGATCGAGGAGAATCTCTTATAATAATGTGTAATAATAATGTCTATCTACTATAGCTACACTAACTAGAGGTAGACCTACTATAATAGTGCCTATAACGTCTACGTAGAGGATAATTATATTACGAGCCTTATCGCTAAGCCGAGTATATATATAGGCTATTTTATCGTATAGGTTAAGGTATTAGTCGGTATTACTATCTATCTTAATAGCTATTATAACTTTCTAAGTCTTTAACTTATCCTTACTATTACTATTATAAACTTCTAGATCTAGTAATTTCTCGCTCTTACTAGACGAACTACTAGAGGAGTACTAGGAGCGTAAGTAGCGGATCTTGTCGTCGCGCTTCTAAACCTTATTCTATACTTCTAATAGCTAGTTACTAACGTATATAGCTCGGTCGTTAATAGTACGTATAGAGGCTTTAGTGTCTTTTAACTATTATTATAGCTCCTCTTATAAGTACTAGATAGAGTCTGCTTTTTTATTCTCGAGCTCTATAATACGCTAGCTAGCTATAACGCGCTCGGTTTTAATTGTAGTAAGCTACTATTTGTAGTATTCGAGATACTAATAGATATATTAGTAGGCGACTACTAGCTTAACGTTATTAAAGCGTTCTACGAGCTCCTCCGCGGTAATAGGTATAGGATTAATTATAATTGCGCTCCTATAACGATTTTATAGAGAGAGTAGTAACTACTAGAGGTTATATATCTAAAATAGGGATCGCTATTACTTCTATTATTCCTCGTTCTATAGTGTTAATACTAATAGCTTACGACTCTAATTAAATAGAGACTAAGAGCTATCTATCGTAGTAGCGGCTATATAGTAGCGACGTTCTAATAGTAAAAAGCGTAATCTAGTACTTCTAATTCGTTAGCTAATAATCGACGTAAAGGTACGTACGCTATATAATAGATTAATAGAGTTCTTAGCTAAGTAGGTCTTCTACTATAGCTATAGTACTACTAGCGAGATAGCGGCGATATTAATAACTATAGTACCTCTATATAAGCTAAGGACTTCTACTAGTATAATCTAACGCCTCGTACTATTAAGGAACGAGAATCTAATAATATAGTTACTATATATAACGAGGCATAAAGAAGCTAAAAACGAACGTAAAGACGAGACGAAAGTAATATAGCTAGGTTATATAACTCGTTATATAACTATAATAGTATATACGCCGAGCGTACTTAGATCTACGTAGACCTAATCCTAGGCGGTATAATCTATAATATTTAATAGGCTAGCTAGACGCCTATCTCGATAAAATAAGGTTCGCTCTATTCGACGAGTTCGAGCTCGATATTACGCTACGGATAGTATATAATGTATTAATAAGGGAACGCTAGTCTCGTAAGGCCTATTATAAGATCGCGAAGGAGCGTAATATAGTATTAAGAGGAGTCTAGTAGATAAGAGCGTAGCGATTTAATATTAATAGATTAGTATTTCTTAATAAGACTATATTAAATAAGAAGACTAGACACTATAAGTTTAGCTAGTTACCTATTAATGTCGATTATTATAACTATTAACCTATAGAGCGTTAATTAAGGTAGTTAGTGTTACTAGCTCTTATAATCGATAGGTACTTATTTTATACTATAGGCGTTTAAGGCGCCGTTAATTAGAAGCTATTTAACTAGTAGGTTAAGAAGTATCTACTACTAGCTCTAAAGGACGTATATAGCGGTAAATCGATAATTATCGTAATAGATAACGCGTCGATCTATTATAGTGTCGAACTGCGAGGTTTAATTAAAGAGGCTAGCTATAAGATCGAGTATTTACTACTTTACTCGCCTAACTTTAATCTAATCGAGTAGACCTTTAATATACTAAAGAAATAGGTTAAGAGGCACTTATTCGACCTATTACTATAGTTCTAGAGCTTCTAAGACTTCTTAATATATAGCCTATACTAGTAGGCAGGTCGTAATGTTCGTAGAGTATTTAAGAATAGTAGCTATAATATTAATAAAGTAGATATTATATAGGTAGGTAACGACTTAGTTAAAAAGTTAGGTAGTCTATAAATTAATAATCGAACTTAATAGGTACTGTTTTATAACTACTTATTAGAATACTTATATATAAAGAATATAGTTATATATAATATATACTAGTCTATATTTTTAATTCTAAAGTAAAATATTAAGAACTATATACGCTATTAGTTTCGTAAGCGATTAATATATTATATCTATACCTAACTTTATACTACTCTAGGTATACCCGCGACTTTTAGGTATACCTAATATAGGTCTTAGTAGAGTTTAAGAACGGACGTTAAGAATAGTTAAGATTAAGCTATTCTAAAGAAAATTAGAATACTACTACGCTAGCTAATTTAATTATAATATTAATACTATCGAAAGTTTATATATAGAAAAGACTCTAGTAGGTATAATATTAATAATCTATACCTATTATATAGTATATAAGAGGGCCTAAAGTTAAGCTAGTATTAGATACGCCTACTTTAGCGTTCTTATAGGTAATTACGAATTATCTATACTAGCTATACTTTTAAACTATCTAGTATTATAAACACCTTACACTAGTCTCTCCTTAATAGTATTTATAAGGCCGCTAGGTTATACCTCTCTCGTTTAACGACCTCCTCGATACCTACTAGCGTTACTACGTCGTCCTCGAAGCTCTACTAGTACTAGTAGTAGTAATATTTAAAGAATTATCGATTTAGCGAAAGTAGTAGTATCTCTAGTAGCGCTACCTCTTTAATATACTACGCTAGCGTCTTATTCTCTTTATTCTCGCGGCTAAGTAGTCTACTTTTATTACTACTAATAAAGAGCTAGATTAGGGCTATATAACGACTTACTAGCGTAGATATTACTACTAGAGCGGTTTAATAGCTTAGATTCGTCTAGTCTCTATCCTTTATATTCCTTAGCTTCTAATAGATTACTAGGCTTAGTTCTTCGATAGTAAGCTAGCCTTCTTTAATACTAATAGACTAGAGCCTTAAGGTATTAATAGTAAGTAGTATATAATTATTTAGAAAGTTTAGAGGTAACTAGAAGTAAGCTAAACCTTTATTCTTATACTCTCTAAGGGTATATATCTATCGAATCCGTAAGGTAGTAGTAAAGTTACCTACGCTCTTTTCCTCTATAATAAAGACTAGAACTTCTACTAACTATCGATTTATAGTAGTACTACGTATATAAAGAGGTATAGGCAGCGGCGCTATTAATCTAACTAGAGAGTCTACTACTATAGGTACTCCGAAGAAATTAAGGTTAATTTTAATACTAGTCTAGCTATTATTATATAGTCGAACTACCTCTATTAGAGCTACTTTATATTCCTTATAATTCGTCTAGTCTAAGCGCTAAATATTATCCTTCTTCGCCCTCTTATATACTACTTTAATAGTCTTACGTTCGATAACGAGCTTCTCTACCTAAGCGCTCTTTATCGCCTATTCGAACGCCTTAAATACTACCTCTTTATCTACCTCTTTAAAAGAGCGTAGAGTAATTAATATCTTAGTTAGGCTTTTACCTTTACTTATAAAGAGGCGCTAGCGAGTATTATATAAGAATAGTAGCTTATTTTACTTATTAAATACTATAAACTTCTTACTTTTTAATACTAGCGCTAGCGTATCGATAATCGTTATACCTTTATCTAATATAGATAGCTTAAGAGGTAGATTATCGTTTTTAAGAGCGGCTTCTACTCTCTTTTAATCTACTCTTTAGCTAGTAGCGTGTCTACGTAAAGGTAGTAGACTAATCGATTTCGTTAGAGTACGAGGAGGTAGCTACCTAACTCTAGTAGCTACCTTATTAGGTAACGCTTTTATAGTAGGTCGCTTCCTATAGCTAGAGGTACGAATTATAGCTACTATTAGTACTACGGGTAATAGGCGGTTCTTAGAACGCTAATAAAACTAGTATAGAGTTAGAAACGCTAGTTTAAAGGTATATAAACGATTAGATAAGCTAGTATTATAACTACTAGACGATAATACTACTAGATAACGAGTAAGAGGGAATACTAGTACATAAGAACGCCGTTAAGAGGAAGTCTACACCAAAATAACTAGAGGAGTGTCTCCTATTAACCGTTAGACGCACCAACACCCCCTGGGCTTAGCAATCAACCGTTTCCGCAACCACAGTATTAGCGGGCTTTGTCATTCCTCGAGATCGCCGAAGTGGCCGGCAGGGGCAGCGGAAGCATCCCGTGGCTGCGACTGACGTCTGGTCTTGGAAGTTCGACCTGCGTTCAATGCCAGCATACAACACCTTGACCATCCGCGATTACACGACGACGACAGCTCAGTCACTATGTCAAGCGCTGCAGCGATAGTTGTGCCTGCTCTGAAGCGGCACACGTCGACTGTGATTGTTGCACATGGACTTGGAGATAGGTGAAGCTCTCCTCTCCGCCGAAACTATTTGAGAGTACGGATCTGGATAGCTAACGAACCCACAGCGGTGCAGGATGGTAAGCACATTGAGAAATACTCGGCAAAGAACGTCCTGCTCACTCACGTTTCCAAAAGGGCATTCCTGGCAGAGGAGTTTCGACGCAAATCGATGTTCCCCGAGACTAAATTCGTATTCCCAAACGCTCCGAACATACCCATCACCGTGAATATGGGTATGCTTTTGGAATCCGAGACCATCGCACCTCTTTCACATCACTGAAAACAGTCAGGTATGCGTATGCCAGGGTGGTACGACATCGCGGATTTCGGAGATCTAGCCAACCGAAGCGAAGATGAGGCGGGCATCCTGAGGAGCCAGAAGGTCTTCCATACACTCATCGAGGATGAGATCAAGAATGGTATACCGACCGAGAGAATCGTGCTGGGAGGCTTCAGCCAAGGTGGTGCGATGAGTCTGATGGCGGGCATCACGAACCCAACCAAACTCGGCGGCATCTTTGGCTTGTCGTGCTACCTGCTCCTGCAGGGCAAGATCAGAGATCTCGTACCGGCCGACTCGCCAAACAAGAACACTCCGATCTTCATGGGTCACGGTGATGCGGATCAGGTGGTCAAGTACCAATGGGGAAAGACGACGGCGGATAGGTTGAAAGAGTGGGGTTGGGATGTTGATTTCAAGACCTACCGAGGGTTGCCCCATTCCGCTGCTCCCCAGGAGATTGATGATCTGGCGCAGTATCTGCAGGCGCGACTTCCAGAGCAGGGCGATAAGGGCAGCGGCAGTCTATGACTACCGCCCTGGATTGTGGAGGGGATCAGTAAGGAGCCTTACGACGGTGGAGAGGTGAAGCTGGTGTTGGCTATGGTAGGTCTATGTGTGATATGGGTCTTGACAGTGGCAGTCTGGCGGAGGTTAAGACACTGATTCTAGCCTCCTCAGTACCTCAGTGCAAGAATTACGGCATCGAAGACCAAGTCTACATCGTCGCGCTTTTCCCGGCTCCCATGATGCAGCCATTGAAGTCGAAGTAGTCCTCCCAGTAGTCCTCCTGAACTTGCTCTCCGTCGATGCGCTCCCAGTCTGAATCATCCTCCTCCGCATCCTCCTTCTCGACAATTGTCCAATTCTCGTCCTTGAATATGCGGGGATGTCGGTGGGGAGGACTCTTGTCACTCGGCGCGAGTTGGGGCTCCTCTTGCAGGTGTTGCGCGTCGATGTCAGGAGTGTCACTGACGAGACAACTGTTTCCGAACTCATCCTCGTCAAACTCGCATGGATCCTAAGCCCACAGTCAGATTTACTCTTTGAGTGAGACGCCCGAGTCCACTTACCGGCAATACAACATACTCGTCTTCCTCGTTGTCGTATTTGCCGGGTGTAGGGGCTTGTACTTCGTGCGAGTGCTTCCAGTGCGTTCGGCATTTGTCGATGCGAGCCTGGGGTATTGTCAGCGAAGCACATGCATCGAGACCCGTGACACACACATTTTGCAGTCTTTGGCAACTGCGCGCCCGCTCGGGCAAGTGGGAGGGCACGCAAGGGTCGCCGTGTGTTCGCATGCGCAAGAGCATTTCGCGCGAGCCCTTGCACGGCGCACGAAAAGTGTAATCGGGTTTGATGAACATGCTCGAGTGAACGAGCGCGAATCGGGCGTCATCGAGGAGGATCAGAGTTTTGGTGGCTCTGCAGCTCAGGTGCGAGCCGTCATCCTGGTGGGCGGCGTCGCAGCATGGCGTATTGCTAAAGACGACGGTGAGCTCGGGCGTGATGATGGGGACCATGTATTGCTTCATAATCTTTATCAGCTGAATATGTGTTCTAAACTGGACGTCGTGTTGTTAATTGTGGTGTATAAAAGAGGCGCACTGTGATGAGCAAGCAGTACTTCAAATCTAAGTGGGTCGCAACATGTGAAGTTGGTCTGTGCATCCGAGACGTGAATGTTGGGTCGCGCCTTAGACTGCGGCTTTATGGGCTGTATGGCTTTCTTCAGCAAACATGTTACATTTCTAGCTCTCTCTATTGCATGCACGAGCATTCATGAGTCGCACGCGGTTTTCGAGTGGTCGCCTGCCCAAAGTTTCATCGGCCAGCGCTTTACCGAGCCAGGTTTGCCGGTGGCTGCGTAGCAGGTCCCTCAGGAGTCACGTACGCCTTCGTCATACCACCATCGACGACAAAGTCGCTGCCATTGACAAAGCTGGCTTCATCGCTCGCCAGGAACAGTACGGCCTGTGCCTGCTCAATGGCCTCACCGAAGCGCCCGCTTGGGAAGTGGACCTCACGGCGGTGGCGCTTGGGCTGGTCGTCACCGAGCCAGTCCTGCAGCAGAGGTGTGTTGAGAGGTGCTGGGCAAAGCGCATTGAAGCGGAACCCTTCGCGTGCATGCACAATGGCAAGTTCTCGAGTCATCGCGAGAACAGCACCCTTCGAGGCAGTGTAGGCGAGTTGTGGAGTGGCGGACCCAACGAGCGCAACGACTGAAGCAGTGTTGATGATGCTGCCCCTGGTCTTCTTGTGCTTCCGAAGAGATAGAACAGCGTGCTTGCTGCCGAACCAGACGCCCTTGACGTTGATGTTCTGTGTCAGATCCCAGATCTTCTCTGGAGTGTCGACGGCATCTGACAGTATACTTAGGAGCATGTTCATATTTGACACATTCAGAAGACTCACCAGCGTCGTCGTTGTGCATGATACCGGCGTTGTTGAACATGACGTCCACGCCGCCCCACGAGTCGAGCTTCTCAACCACGGCTTGCACCTCTGCCTCCTTGGACACATCGACCTTTGCGGTCTCGACTTTTCCTGGTGCATTTGGAGCCTTCTCCTTTGCCTTGGCGAGCGCTTTCTCCAGTGCCGGCTCCGAAATGTCCGTCATCATGACACTGGCGCCTTCGCGCAAGAAAAGAATGGTGGTCTCCAAGCCGATCCCACTAGAAAGGTGTCAGCCCAGGTGTCCTTGGATGATGGACGCTTTACACATGTCAAATCTCGATCAAGTCACTGAGCCGAATTCTAGATGGCGAGCTTCCAAGAAATTGCCACTTACCCTCCAGCACCAGTGATGATAGCATTCTTCCCAGCAAGACGGCCGCGACCCTCAGAAGCCCTGCCATGAGCGATCAGAAGATATTCTCAAGGCCAACAGTGTGCCATGCACATACATTGTTGAAGTTGGCCTTTTTTCAAGGGGCGGATGAAGGGTTCCGCGGTGTGGATGAATGAGAAGAAGTGGATTGGAGAGTGCGGCGCGAGGGAGAGTATGGAGGAAGGGGCGACAAGAGATTGTTGAAACGATTGTCGCCGTGATGGTCAAGCAAGAAGAGCCTTACTCATAGCACGCAGTCGAAACATTCCTATCTCACCGCCCGATAACTGGGTCTCCGGGTCGCCCGCAGCTAGTGCTCCACTCTCATGGATCCGTTGTCATGGCGAGAGCGATAGAAGTGACTTTCAATGCTGCTCTCGGTGCAGCAGAAGCTGTGTTATGAAGACGATGGAACTCAGAGAAGCATCAATACACTCTTCACATTGCACGCTCGTCCGCTGACTGCAAGGCTCGTGGAATCGGTCGCACTTCGAGCTTCACCTCCATCTGCGCCGCCTGATTGTCGGGTCTTGTGGAGACAACGATTGCGGGCGTTGGTGCTCGCCAGGCGTTTCCTAATGTCAATACCTCACGACATCATAACGCGCTGCCCGCCTGATAGAATCCGACAACGACCTGAAGACACGAATTGATGGCGGCTTTGTTGCGAAGAAGAGCACGCGAGTAGTTCATGCATCTCGGATCCCACCGCCAACGACCGACACGCGCTGCACCGCCGCCGTCGACGCCACACAGAGCAGAGCTCCAGCCCAGTCAGGCCCAGAGCAAACGCGCCGGGTGCGGTGACGATGCCAGGCACACCTCCACTCCACTTCCTTGCGCTGCATGATAAGGCTGGCCCTTTAGTCGCCCGAAGTATTTGCCCACCCCCAAACATCGCCTTCAACACGCCCTCCTCGTTGTATTCAACTTACAACTCCCTCCCCGTCTCTCCCTGCTCACCTCACGCGACACCATGGCCATCACCGACGACCCCTCCCAGCTCGAGCACGCCGATCTCGAGGAGCTGCTGCAGAATGACAACAGCATCAAGGTCGCCGGCGTAGACATCGATGGCCAGCTTCGCGGCAAGCTCATGTCTAAGAAGAAGTTCTTCTCCATCGCCAAGTCAGGTTTCGGCTTTTGTTCAGTAATCTTTGGGTGGGATCTCCATGACCAGACGTATTTCAAAGAGCTCAAGATCAGCAATGCAGCGAACGGATACAGAGACATCACGGCTGAGATAGACCTCGCCAGCTTCAGGAGGATACCGTGGGAGAACAACGTGCCTTTCTTTCTCGTCAGCTTTCGAGAGCCTGAAGGTGGTAGCCTGAGCGCGTGTCCGAGGAGTCTGCTCGAGCGGGCCGTCGACAAGATCAGCGCGAAGGGTATCGGTGCTTTGGCTGGAGGTTAGTCACGTCATTGCAGCTTCAATGCTATTATCGCTCAGGCGCTGGATCGAGTTGTGGTAAGAACGCGCTAACATACATGCACTGTGACATGTAGCTGAATACGAATTCTACACCTTCCGAGCGCCTCCCAAGACGCACCAATCGCCCGAAGAACGAAACTCGAGCGCGACAGCTACGTTCCTTCAGAACAATCCCGTGAGCAGCTTGCCCAGTCTGGAGGAGGGCATGTTTGGGTACTCCCTGACCCGACCAGTCCACAATCAAGACTGGTACTACGATATCTTCAACTCTGCCATCAAGTTCAGGTGTGACATTGAAGGCTGGCATACTGAGAGCGGACCAGGAGTGTATGAGGCGGCACTCGAATATGGAGAGATCAAGGCGATGGCAGACAAAGCGTCACTATTCAAGTTCGCTGTGAAGAGCATCAGTTCGAAGTACGGCATTACGCCATGCTTCATGGCTAAGCCGAGAGCAAACCTGCCAGGAAACAGTGGTCACATGCACATCTCACTGAAGGACAACAAAACTGGTGCAAACCTGTTCGTTCGGGAGAAGCAGGATCCCAACCCGCCTTACGAAGGTCTTCAACATGTATCTGACATGGGACAGTGCTTTCTGGCTGGAGTTCTCGAAGGTCTACCCGACATCATGCCCATCCTCGCACCCACAGTCAACAGTTACAAGCGTCTTGTGGAGAACTTTTGGGCACCAGTAACAGTATCCTGGGGCTTGGAGCATCGAGCAGCGTCCATTCGCCTCATTGCTCCCCCGACATGTCCACCAAAGGGTACAAGACTGGAAATCCGCGTGCCAGGTGCAGACACGAATGCTCATTTGGTGCTTGGAGCTATCCTAGCTCTTGGATATCGAGGGATTGAGAAGAAGCTATCAGTGCCGATCTCACCGTTGGGTAAAGGGCAAGATGTCGGCGGCGCCGACGACAAGGGCGAAAGATTGGCGAAGAGCTTGAAAGACGCCACTGCAAGGTTCGCGAGGAAAGAGAGCATCGCCAGAGAGGTTCTGGGCAACGATTTTGTGGATCATTACACTGGCACGAGAGAGCACGAGATCAGACTGTGGGATGAGGCAGTCACGGACTGGTAAGTCGTGAACTATCGGCGAGCCGATTTGATACTAACCACATTGTAGGGAGGTGAAACGGTACATCGAGACTGTCTAAGAGCCGTGACCTTGAAGCACTTACTAGGTCGAGCTGGAATTGAGACGATCGAGTGGTCTTACCTCTAAGGGCCTCCCTTTAACGGTAGATTGAAGTTCAGAGGCGTGTTTTGTGACCGTACTCTCGGGCTGCAGTGTAGACATGTTCACGGGGCACCTCGCGAAGGCTGAGCTGAGGATCAACCACACGGAACTGCTCCTTGGTATGTATACGGTGTAGAGGCTGTATTGAAGGCGAAGCATGGAAGACGACCGACGAGATATTCGACCGGCAAGGTAGCAGTAGCAATGGGACATTCTACCCAGCCATCCGAGCGTGCGACATTCTTTGTTTCACTAGTGTATCGCCAATCACATGACATTCAGGTCATTGTCGCTGCATTGCACTCTTCATCAACGTCACGTTTGCCATCATCGTCAAGAGTGTCCACGGGTAGTTTATTAATAATTCGGCTGCCTACAACACAGCATTCCATTCAGCGGTGGCGAGGACCTCGTAACCCTGAGCTTGCTTGGCACGTGTAAGCGCAGCCACCTTCGACGACAGCCTCTCTCTCTCGGACACTTCACTTCTCACGCCATCACCAACACTCTCCCACCCACCTCAACGCCGTCGCAAAATCCATCACAACACCTTCTGAGCTTGCCTCGAGCGCTCGACTGCCATCCGCGCACCGCCGAACCATCTCCTGACTTCCGAACAACCAGCAATCACCACCATGTCGAACAACGACCTCTACGACCCCTACGTCAAGCGCGATGCGCAGCAAGGCGGACAACACGATGGCGGCGACCGTACACAAGCGCTCCAATCCGTAAGTGCAATTTCGGCACTGCTGAGAGCTTCTGCGCAATCGCGGAGGCGAGGTGGAAGAGAGGCATCAGATGAGCTGACAATAGGCGTAGGAAATCGACGGCGCTGTGAGGACAATGCAGAACAACATCACCAAGATCTCGGAGCGCGGTGAGCGTCTAGATAACCTGCAAGACAAGACCGACCACCTCTCGACGCAGGCCAACAGCTTCCGCCGCGGCGCCAACCGGGTGAGGAAGCAGATGTGGTGGAAGGACATGAAGATGCGCATGTGCATCATCATCGGCATCATCATCTTGCTCGTGGTCATCATTGTGCCAAGTGGTAAGGACATTGCATACGCAAATTGACGGAAGGGAGGCTGACAAGAGCTGTAGCGATCTACGGCAGCCGTCACTAGACAGCAAACCCCGAGACACGTTAACCACGACACGAGACTTTAAAGTATGAACGACCTATGGCATGGAAGCGCGAGTCTGCGGTCAAACAGAGCGCCAACGACTGCAGCGAGCGAAAGTCTACCACCGACCACCTTTACATACCCCCCAACACCTGTTGAAGAGCATGCTTGATTTTATGACTTTGGCGCTTGCGGAGCGAGGTACTGGACCGCGCGCGTTTGCGATTCCGTAGCTGGTGCAATTGTAACTATACCAACCTGGATTCCACGTCTCTAGACATCATTCCAAGAAATGACAGTAAGTGAGTTGCTGGTCTCAATCCTTCAAAACAATCGCATTACTCGTGGTCGAAATACTATGGGTATCACTGCTGAATCCATCGCGTCATGCTCAAAACAAACAAAAGACAAATGCATCGTGACATGGGGGCCCTCGCCTCCCTCTGACCGCCCAGTCCGCAGTCCAATTCTGACAACGACAACCTTCGTGTTCTCTGGCTTGACTCTTTGCCGGTACTCGTCGCTTGTGAATGCTAGACCGCGCTGGTGGTCGCCTTTCTTCTCTTGACCTTGCCGCAGGTGAGGACAGAAGCGATGGCGTAGAAGATGGCGACGATTCCCTGGGTTGTGTCAGTACTGGGTCCATTCGAAGGCGACTTGATTGCACTCACAGATATGATCGCCTTGATCACGGTGACTATGCCATTAACGATCGCCATGAAGCACGCCGTGATGGCGTGAACCACGGACTCGAACTATAGAGATCTGTCAGTATCACATCTGAACAGCGGTGGTTGAATGGTGGGACGACGTACGCAGGATACGACGGCACCCATGTTGACTGCTGGTGTGTGGTGTTGTTTGTGGGGATAGTAGTGGCTCTTGCTGCTGCGCTTGATGCTGCTGCCGGAAGAACTGTTTGCTGTTGTTCGGTGACGGAGAGATGTGTTGCGCGAGGTTTGGAGGATAGGAAGCGGCCGCAGAAGAATGTATCAAAAAGGCGAGGTAGGCGCACAGAGATTTTGTTTACAAACGGGAGAAATGAGGAAGGTCCTGTCTGGCAGTGTCTGCAAAAACCCATCCCTCCGTCACACAGACGTAATCATGGTGAACCTGACATCGACATGCACGATACCACCAACCCCGGCGGCAATGACATCTATCTCACTGCCCATAGCGCCCTGCTATCGCCAATCCATCCTCGTCGCTGCAAAGCCTGCAAGCACCCATGGCCTGACAGCTCACTTGCCGGCTTGCACCCGACGCCGTTCACGCATCCCTTCCACCCTCCATCAGCACCTGCACCTCGACATGTCGTGATAGCCGCCGAATGAGGCAAGAGAGCAGTCCAACACGGGCTTTTCACGAGAAGAAAGTTGGAAATGTTGGCCTAGCGGGACGTTAAAGAGCAAGGTCAAATGATCGACGCCGCATTGATGACAGACGGGCGTTTGCTGCCGAGCCGCTGCTGATCCACCACCTGAGCCTCATCAACGATCTGGCGATGTGGCGGTGGTGGCTGTTGGCGACAACCAGGCGCGTGTTTTTGCAGTTCTTGCCCCCACCAACTAGAATCCTGCTCACCAATATCAGCGTGATCAAACACGAACCTGTCGCGTCCCCGGACTTGAAACGATGCACACGGAAGACAAGAAAAGCAAGGACAATCTGACATCCTGGACCGGGGCTCGCACGCGAAATGAAGGCGGTCACACAGCAGGTCTGTGTTCGTCACCGATTGATGATGAACGACTCGAGGACGCTGGAAACGGAAAGACGCTTTGTGGTCTGAACACTGGCGAGCTTCGCGTGCACGATCTTGCTTGATCGGACCGTACACTTTCGATGAGCTGGTTCGCGTGAGACACCGCCGCATTTCAAGTATAAGGTCGTTTAGGCAGCGCGAAGATCACCACGACTCAACGCGAGGAGGAACGATGTCATGCGTCTCATGGAGGGTTCCTCTTGGCTGAGGCCACTGTCGCGGATTCAGAGTCTTTCTCTTGCTGAGGTGCCAAGTCAGCGTTGACGGAAGCTTCTAGGTTGGAGCTCCTTTATGGGCAATAAGGATGGCGGCTCTCGTTTTCCGATCTCTCTCCTCCACGCTTCCACACGCATCCCCAAGTCTCTGCTGGAGCCAATCTGGGGTGCATTATCACTGCACTTATGTTCCATTGTGGGCTGTTGGGAATGCCGTACCCCAGATTCTGGTCGAAATAGCTGTGCGTTGAATAGGAATATCTCCGTGGAAGAAGGTAGGCTATAAGCTGTTGTTTCTACCGACTTTCTACTTGTGCCCTGCTAAACGAGGGATCACGACTTCACCTCTCGTTGTTCTCTCGTTGCCCTCTGTCAGCCCCATCTCGACCGAAACATGGAGAAGGACGAGATCGCACACGTCGAAGAGGCCGAGAGTGGCAACAGCGTCGCTGTGCAAGAAGATGGTTCTAACGAAAAGATGACCCTTCAGGCTTACCTGGCACTAGCGGTATGTACCAAAAGAAGACACGATATTGAAATGCTCAAGGTAATAATATGGCGCAGGCGGTATCCTCGCAGTATGTGGCCTATGTGCTTACCCTGCTCATGCCGTCCACGATCGTGTCCTATATCAATGCCGACTTGGGTCCTGATCCGAACTATACTTGGATCAACGTATCTTGGAACGTCGCAGCGTCTGTCATGGTTACAGTCGGGGGAAGAGTACTGCTCTTAACGCCATTTGCTGAGTGATGGCGCTGACGAGTATCTGCAGCTTTCGGACATCTTTGGACGCCGATATTTTATGATGGCAGGCGCGGTCATAGCTCTGTGTGGAGCTGTTGTGGGAGCGACTGGGCAGAGCGTCAACCAGATGATCGCCAGTGGTGTGCTGTTTGGTGTTGGAGGAGGACTGCAAGGTGAAGGGCCAGCTATTCTATGGTCTCCCTATGACTCGACTGACCACAAGCGCAGAGATGGCTTTCGCCTGTCTTCAGGAGGTGAACTTTCCAAGGTATTCATGACCTCGTGAGACCGGAAGCTGATGCAACGACAGATCGTCCCCAACAAGTACCGTATCTTCGCCATCGGCTGCTTCGAAATGACCGCATTTCTGGCCTTCGTCAGCCCGATAATCGCTTACGCCATGCTTGCCACCACCTCCATCGGCTGGCGGGCAGTCTACTGGTTCTTATTCTCCTTCGAAGCCTGCGGTTTGCTACTCGTTATCTTCTTCTACCAGCCGCCTACGTTTCAAACGAAACATCGGACCGACGGCAAGACCAGGATGCAATTGTTGAAGGGGATGGATTTCTTAGGGGTAATTTTGTTCGCAGCAGGCTGTATATGCTTCTTGCTTGGGATCAATTGGGGCGGCAGACAGTATGCGTGGTCTAGTGCGCCAGTCATCTCCACTATCGTAGTCGGGGCCATCCTGCTCGTCGTACTGGGTCTATGGGAGGCTTATGCTGACTTGAAGTATCCGATGTTGCCGCCGAAACTGTTCAGGGAAGTGAGAGGGTTCACCATGGTGCTGGTCATCTGTTTTGTTGGCGGTGAGTGTATCCTGATCATGCTCTCATAACAAGCACTGATATCATCAGGAATGCTATACTACTCCATGAATGTGTTATGGCCACGGCAGTCTGGGTTGTTGTTTGTTCCAGCTGGGAAGCCGATCATTGCTGGAGTCTATGCGAATAT
This sequence comes from Zasmidium angulare, assembly GCA_002786045.1. NCBI lineage: Eukaryota > Fungi > Ascomycota > Dothideomycetes > Mycosphaerellales > Mycosphaerellaceae > Zasmidium > Zasmidium angulare. Next base: position 1,111,275 of record NHNX01000004.1, read on the forward strand.
GGTGTCATTCGGAACCATCATAGCCGGCTTCGTCGTCGTTTCATTCTGCCAGAGAGCTGGATTTGAGCGATGGCAGCAAGTCTTTTTCATGGTAGGTAAACCGTTCGCATCGAGACGCACCCAGCCGTGCTGACAGTATGCAAGACTGCGCAAACAGCACTCATCGGCTCTCTGGCGAGCGTCGGCGTCGACGATCGAGTACAGGCGATTGTCACCATCATCATACTTGCTGTGACTATAACGCCGCCCCAGCTGCTGTCGTAAGTCAAGGTCTAGGCACTACCATACCAACGGTCAAGATGGTTGACAGCTTCATGTCCTTAGTTTCGTCATGATATCCATGTGGATCGACGATCAAGTTGACATGTGAGTGTAATCCCACATTTTGTGCTTTCGTGCTGAGACTTCACAGAGGCGTGGCCAACGGACTTGCGTCTACTTTCCGCCTGATGGGTGGTGCTGTGGCGACTGCAATCTACAGCGCGATCCTGAGCAATCGATTTTCGTCCGAGCTGCCTAGAAAAGTCAGCCCGATCATACAGTCGCACGAGATCCCTTCAGCCAATGTTCCCGCACTACTTCAAGCCGCGACTTTGAATACCGCCGCTGCATACGAATCCTTAATCGACTCGATCGGTGCCAGTGCGAGCTTGGTGGCAGAAATCCAAGAGGCCGTCAAGTTAGCTTACGTGCAAGCGTTCAAGATGGTTTACCTCGTCGCCATCGCATTTGGCGTAGTTGCCATCATCTGTGCCGCTTGCACTGAGAGTATTCCCAAGGAAAGGAAGACCATGCAGCGGGCCGTGAGGATGGAGAACGAAGGAAAGCGGGAAAAGCTTGGAAACGTATAGATCTTGGACACCGCCATCTGATTTCTGTTCGCTCATGACACTTTCTGCTTTTCCTTGTTATAGACGTGGATGTAGACGAAAGGGTATGCGAACTCGGGAAGCATCGTCACGCCGATGATGGCAATGCTTAGAAAGGAGCCAACGTACGGCCAATTCGAGGGCACGTTCCAGTATCGCCAGAAGAAGACGCCGTACGCGGTCACGCAGCCTAGGAACCTCGTAACCCTGGTCGACAATCAGAAGAGCGATCAATCGGGCGCAGACACGATACTTGCCAGATCTCCAACGAATGGCCCTTGGTATCTGCGCGCTGCAAGAGCAAATACACACTGCCCCAGCCAATGGGTAACTGTAGGAGAAGGCCGGTCCAATATGCCGTGACTTGCTCACGCTCATCTGGCCAGATCTGACAGATTGCATGAAAGAAAGCAACCCCTACGACGACGCCTGCGACGAGTCTCCAAGCCACGAGCTTTCTACGCTGCCGCGGGTACGCCGAGAGGACAGCCACGCTGGCAAAAGACACGTCCAAAGCAAACCATACGAGGAAACACAGCCTTTCGAACGTTGTGGATGTCGTCACGAAGGCGTAGTAGATCTCGTAAGCCATGGTGCCGCAGCTGTTCGACAGAAGTCAGCGGAAGAATGCAGATCACCTGTGGAATCGGTCAAGGGCGTACAGGAACTCGACTGAACCAGACAGAGTCTTGTCCTTGTATGTTCTCGCCATGTAGAACAAATAACACAGGGCGTATAGGACCCCACAGGATACGATGAGACCATCCTGGACGAAGAGATAACTTGCACTCGGATGAGCTCGCTGTACAACGTGGACGTGTCAATGTTTCATCGATACCTTTCAGGAGGGTTCAGCCGTAAGTCGGATGGCTGGACCTGTGATACCGCACAAGTCAGTCGCTGTCTCGACGCAAGCCTCGATCCATGTGGTACGTTACTATAAGATGACTGTTGCTATATCGCTTAGCCAGTTCCCAAGTCATGGCTGCTGGTAGAGTCGTCGCAAGTGAAAGATTGGTGAGAGCTCAGGGCTTGAGGGAGAAGTTCTGACGACTGGCTAACAGTGAAAGTCTCAATATACTGATACTTCTGCTGAAGGATGCCAACAGTCCTAGCCTTCGTACAGCCAGTTCTGGGAGTGACGCTTTTCCGGCTGCTTCCGGTGAAGGATGACGATGCATATCTCGTCTCTGATGCTGCTCTGCCACATTGTGGTTCTACAAGGCCGAGTCTCTTTTTCCATATCCTTCTCCTGCCAGACGAAAGTGCATAGCACCTCATGGTAACGTGTCCGCGTGCAGAATGGCGTCATGTCCATACATTATTTCGAGCCTCGTGGCTGCTGCTCATCGTCTGCACCTCAAATGATACCCGGGTCGTTGATTGCGCCAAGCTTTACATTGCGTGTTCGAAGCAAGAAGAGAGGCTGAGTTGGATGTCAGAAGATGTCGCTTGTACCTGCCAGGGAGCCCTGCTGAGATTGTTGCTGACTGGAATTCCACGTGATGTCGACTGCCCTGGAATCTGAAACACTCGAAATGTGCTTGCTCCGTGCGCTAGCGTGATGACTTCACCTCCTTTTCAAAACAAAGGACGATCCGGATAGCACTGTGGTTGCAGAGACAAGCCCCGGCGACGCCTCGAACTCGTTTTCTACCAGACCTAGCAAGATGCAATGGTCATCTCTCGAGATATACGATCAGGACTGCCCCGTTGACTTGTGCAAGATGCCATGCATTCATTGAGTACTCCAAGCGAAATCGTGTTTTCCCTAGCCCGTTGGAAGCAAGGCATGAATGCCATGTGCACAACACCGTCACTCGTATTGATGCCACACCGATTCACAGTCCGACATTCTGTGGCATGGCAAACAAGTCCACAATCTCACAAATTACTCCATGTGGAGATGCACCCTCTGTGGCGGGCCTAGTCAGGTGAGAGAAAAGGATGCCGGAATGGCGATCGAACCTGAAGAAAGATGTGTAGCTCGAAAATCCGTTACTCGATCATTACGCAGGTGCCTTCTTCATTCCAGTTTGCATCAAGTTGTGCTGTTGATACATCGACAAGCCTTCCTATTAAAGCAACTCCCCTTCTTGCCTTGTCTGTCGTGACTGCGGCATATATGACATCAACTACAACCACATCAATAGCTGGGACACCATCGATATTGCTCGAATTCGAAGGATCATGAGATACAGCATTGCCATTTCGGCGTTTGCTGCCGTGTCACAAAGTCTGGTGACAAGGGAGACAGGATGGCAAGCCTTCCCAAGAAATTCAGAGTGAGAATCTGGACTGATGTTGATCTAGCTGCTTTCACCTTGAGGCTTATGGAGGCCCTGGTGGCCCTGTCGATCAGCTGGACGATGGTCAGAACCGTATTGGACAGGACGGCCTTTCGGAGGGCCAATACTGTCTGACTGCGGCCGGTGGTTTGTGCATTCTGACGTATCATCCCTAGCGAACTTCACTGATACCTAGAAGGCCTGACCGATGCCAAGGGTCGTGGTTGTATTTTGACTCCGCCCACAAGTCAGTATCAAGTTCGTTTACTCCGAAAGCCAGACGGCCTCCTACCGGTGTGTGGCATACTGACAGTCTCTTCTTCGCTCTCAGTGCGACGCTGGTGCCTCGCCCACGCCTGGCTTCTCCATCACCTCTAATGGGACGCTTTCGTACAACGACGACACTACGTTTTATGCCTGCCCAAGTAATGGAGACAAAGACTTCAACATCTACGAGGAGCCGGTGAAGAACCAACAGGGCTGTGTGCCAATCTGGTACGTATGCATAGATTACCACTGCATATCCCCAGGGCCATTTGACAGTGTACTGACACTGAACAGGCTCCAGGCAGACAATTGCGCGGCAACTCCCCCTGAGCCTACGCAGCCGCCGCCACCGACAAGCAAGTGTCCAAGAGACTTGCCTGCTGTGGGGGCTTACGAATACCCACATTTGATCATACCCATCGATGGTGGGAACCCCAAGACATGTTATGGAACTCAGTACAACGGCAGCGCATCGGGCACAGTTGGCAGCATATTCAACTTCGACATTCCGATGTCAACGCAAGGCAAGACCTGCTCGATCCAATTCTTGTTCCCAGACCAATCTGCATTGGAGACTTCCTCCTATGAGTACAGCGGCGACGGCGTTTTCAAATTCGCCATGCTCAACGGACCGGCGAGCTCTTCCACGACATTCGAAACTTCCCCAAAAGTCGTTACGGATTATGGATATTTCACATTGGCTCCTGGAAACGCCTACGACATTGCTTCCATTCCTTGTCCGGCAGGCAAAGCAATCGGGATATGGTTCCATACGACTGGAAATGCTGTCCTAGACTACTTTCAAGACTACAATCCCTGCCGTGAGTTTCTTCGTGAGACGTCTGTGATCGGAACTGATTGTGGCTCGCAGCTATCGGCTTGTATATTGTCCCGAAGTGACGAAGGAGATCAGCACGCATTGATCGGGAGGCTCAAACTCGAAGAGATGGCCAGTCTGGCTACTCGGGATGGAAGATATGGTGTTTTGGATCAAGACTTGGACGACGTCTGCTTCGGCCATTGAAGGCCCATGTTCTTGCAGTATCGAAAGCCGGTCGAAACATTCGTTGACAACTTCTCCTACGTTATCGTGAAGGTCTCGTATGACCAGGCGGAGCAAGATAGCGGTGAAAGCACCGACGACGGGTCATACGTTTCCTCAAATCTCCAGACGAAGGTAGCCAGCTTGATCTCGACACGAACAGCAGCACGTGCGTTCGCGAACACCGCCTCCACCTGCTCTCAACCCCAAGAAGGCAACCCTTAGTGGACTCGTGGTGGGGTTGTTCCGGAATGACCAGATACAGCAATCCGCCGACCCCAGAAAGGTGGGGCAAGTACGATCGGCTTTTGGTGAGTGAAGAAGCTCTTCTGTCGCAACCACGCGCGGCCCGGCTGCTGTTTTGCGTGTTGTCCCCTACGCGAGAGCTCCCAGACCATGCCTCGATGCTCGACTTTCTAGAACTGGCCGGCGGACTCGAAGTCAATGTGCGGATGACCGACCTGGATGGGCTAAATCCACCGCCGTCTTGCTGCGTCTTACAAAAAGCTCTCGCGCTCTCTACCTGCTTTCACACCCTTCCTCTCCTCTCCCTCGCTCCTCCTCTTCCTCTGACCAATTGTTGCGTGACCATTCCATTTTCTGACCAAGTCCGTCGCCAACTACTGAAAGCACTGTGACATCTCCACAGCTTGAACAAGATCGCCCCCAAGTGCTCAACGACCGGAAAAGAAGCACACAATGACATCTCTGCTCAGATCAGCTCCACGAGCTTTTCGTTCTGCAAACATCGCCTCTCGAACCATTCCTTTGGTCCAGCAGTGCCGTCTCAAGCACGACCTTCACGATCCTCCAAAGGGTAACCCGCCGATCGTCGGCCGCGATCCTCCAGACCCTCCACGAGAGGAAGCCGTCGCCCTCAAGGACAATGTCAAGTCTGGCTCGTATCTTGGTACTACCAAGCGATTGCCTGAATTCAACTTGAACGACAAGGTCGTTCTGGTCACAGGTGCAGCAAGAGGTCTTGGTCTTGTACAAGCAGAGGCACTTCTTGAGGCTGGTGCCACCGTGTACGCTCTCGACAGGTTGTCAGAGCCCAGTCCCGACTTTTATCGAGTGCAGGAGAGGGCGGCGAAGGAGCTTGGTCAGTAAAAACCACAAGATCGGTTCGATTGAGGCTGACTCGAGCAGGTACCACCCTCCACTACCGACAAATCGACGTCCGTGACGTTCCACAGCTCAATGAGATCATTCGCAGTATCTCAGAACACCAAGGCAAGCTAGACGGTCTCATTGCAGCAGCTGGTATTCAGCAAGAGACTCCTGCCTTGGAGTACACGCAAAAGGATGCCAACACCATGTTCGAAGTCAACATCACTGGTGTTCTCATGACTGCTCAGGCAGTAGCAAAGGAGATGATCAGACATGGTCGTGGAGGAAGCATCGCATTCATTGCCTCGATGAGCGGCACTGTTGCCAACAGAGTAAGAGCATCGTACCATCTGCATGTATTCATCATGGAGCTGACAGACTTTTGCAGGGCCTCATTTGTCCAGCATACAACGCGTCAAAGGCTGGAGTCATCCAGCTTGCCCGCAACTTGGCTTCTGAGTGGGGCCAGCACGGGATCCGTGTCAACACCATCTCTCCTGGCTACATCGTTACTGCCATGGTCGAAGCTCTCTTCGAGCAGTACCCTGAAAGGCGTCGTGACTGGCCGACACAGAATATGCTCGGAAAGCTGAGCGTTCCACAAGAGTACCGGGGCGCGGCAGTTTTCCTGATCAGCGAGGCTTCCAGCTTCATGACTGGTAGTGATCTTCGTATCGACGGAGGGCATGCAGCGTGGTAGCCTTCATTGCCGGGGTTGTAGCATATTGCATATGATGCGTTCCAGCACGGCGTCGTTGTCCTTTTGCATAGAACTCAAGCGAATTGGCCTTTCCATACGCAGTTCATCCTTCCACCGTACCAACTTGTTCAGGAGCCCTAACTTTTTGCATTGGGAACGGCTTCTGTTCCTTGCCCCCAAATCGACGTTCATAGAGTTCGTACGTGAGATATATAGCCACAGGCGTGACGGCTATGATGGTGGTAATGCTCCTTGCAACGCTCTTGTATCTTGGATGCAAGATTCCTTTCTTTACAACATCGCGAGACGCCTGTATACCTCGATCAAGATCAGGCTTGCCAAAGTCTATCGTCTCTTGTCGTGCTTTCGACTTTTTGAAGGGCCAGACACGGGAAAGGAGGCTTGGTTGTTTGGGAGGTTCAATCGGTTCGGGGTATCTGGGATGTCTGGACAGTCTGTCGTCGGGAGCAACATATCGCGGCGGTTTGGGTGGTGCTGATGGCGACGGCATGGTCGTGTTTGCGACTGGTGAAAGAAGAAGATATCCAGACGGAGGTACATATGGGAGCGGTATAGGCCGAGATTTTGCCGAAGAGTCTTCTCACCCGCCGGGCAAGTCCAGCGCCTCATCCAACGACCTCACGTCGCATCGCTGGGCAACTAAACGACGGATGTCTTCGACCCGCCCTTGTCCGAACCGGCCGTGCTTCAACGCATCGCAATGTCCGTTCTGAACTTCAGCTGCCGTGTATAGAGCATTCATGTTTCCCTAAGTATCCCCGCCACCTCCACGCCCTATCTACCTTTAGCTCTGTCTCTGTCCTCTCTTACATATCTACTGTTCTTCACTCCTCCACAACAACATAGCACGACGAACAATGGCATCAGGTCAGCAAGTCTCGCAAGAGTGGAAAGGCTCACATCTTATGCTCATCGTGCCGCTGCCCGAGGACAAGGACATGGTCGAGCGATTGCGAGATGCCACTGGGCTACGAGTCACCTGGACCCAAGCTCTGTTCAAAGTTGAGGATGAGTCTGTCTATCACGACGTTGATATCATAGCGACGCTCGCAGGGCTTCCCTCCTCCAAGTCCGTCTGCCCAAGCCTCAAGCTCTGCCACACCCTCACGGCAGGTGTAGACTACGTCTCCCGCTCGCCACTCTTCAAAGATCCCTCTATCAGATGGACGTACTGTTCTGGCATCCACGGCCCACCTATGGCGGAATGGACGATGATGACGTACATGGTCTTCAATAAGCGATGGAACGAACAATGGGCGAGGCAGCAAAGGCGGGAGTGGACTTTCTCGTTCCAGGCCATGCATCATCGGGATCTTGTGGGGCAGCGGATGGGTATTCTTGGGTATGGCTCTATCGGGAGGCAAGTCGCGAAAGTTGCGAAAGCCATGAGTATGGATGTCTTGGCATTCACGGCGTCTGCTAAGGAGACCCCTGAGTCGAGAAGAGACTCTGGTTATCGACTACCAGGGACTGGGGACCCGGATGGGACGACGCCTACTGCGTGGTATCATGGACTTGACAAAGCGTCGTTGCATCACTTCCTTGCCCAGAACATTGACATTCTGGTTGTATGTGTGCCGTTGACAGACAACACTCGGGGGCTTCTAGGTCGGGAAGAGTTTGACGTGCTGGCGAAGCATAGTGCCTATGGTGGCGCTTTCGTTACCAATCTGGCTCGTGGAGAAGTCATCGTCCAAGGTGATCTAATCGAAGCGCTGAAGACCGAGGGCTCTGGAGTCAGAGGAGCAGCCCTTGATGTGCAGACTCCTGAACCTCTGCCAAACGACAGTCCACTGTGGGATGCGCCCAACTGCTTCATCACACCTCATAACAGTTCGCAGAACTCTAAGTATTTTGAGCGAGGACTGGCAATATTGATGGACAATCTTCGAAAGCCGCCGGGATCCCACTTCATCAACGAAGTTAACCATCAGCGTGGGTATTGAATAACGTTTGGCGTTTGCCTGAAATCCTTGTCTCCAATGAAAGTGTGTCAATTCCATCTTCCATTGGTCGGAACGAATACACATCTATGATCCTACCCTCTGCGGGCTCTCCTGCCTCCTGTGGTCTTTCGATTCTTGCTTCCAGGTGGCCTGCCTCGTCGTCTCACTCCTGCTTCAAGTTCAGGTCGCCAGGAAGGATCTGAAGAGTGCGAATCTGTCGGAGACGTCGCATGGCTTGATCGACCACCGGGATTCGAATTGCTGGCCGACAAAGCCGGTTCGACGTCGTGGTCCCCCATGTATGCGTCAATTTCTTCCCGCGTCAAGCGAAGGACACCGGTCACCCAGGCCGTGCGAGCTGCTGCAGGGACAAACTCATTGTGGTTTGGGACTTCCGGTAGGTCGTCGTCTAGTCCAAGTTCTTGTTCGTCTTGCTGAGCGTCTCCATCCGCTAGGGTTCCTTCATCATCCGGCGCAAATTCTTCGTCATGCTCTGTCCATTGTGCAATCAATGCTTCGTTTTGAGCTGTCAACGCTTCGTTCGCTCCCATCATTTCCTCGTTCTCTTCCATCAATGCCTCGTTCTGTTCCGTCAACGCTTCGTTCTGTTCCGTCAAAGCTTCGTTTTGTCCCGTCAATGCTTCGTTCTGTGCCACAGCCTCTTCATATAAGCCATTGAGTCGATCGATTTCTTCGTTCGTGTCGGATGCTCGTGCTCCAGGCTCTGCAATAAGTGCCTCCAGCTCCTCTATACGTGCCCTAAGCCTTTCGTTCTCATCGTCCGCCCTCATCCAAGACCTAGCGAATTGGTCTCCGGCCCTTTCATTGTCTCTGGCCTCTGCCGTAAGGCGAGCAATTGCCGCTTGCGGAGTCTCTTCATATGGTTCGTACTCGGGTTCAGTGAGGACTTCTTCTTGACTTTCCTCTAGCTCCGATGTCGTCTCGTCAGCTGCGTGTTGGTATGGTGATGTAGGGCCTTGGTTTTCGGAATAACTGCGCAGCCAGTCCACTGGCGACGGAGAACGTTGCAAAGGAGAGAGGTTTATGCGTGCAGCTGGTGGTGACAGCGGATCACGAGCGTAAGGTCCGGTGGGGGAACGTAGCAGGCGGCCATCTGCAGTCATTCGAGAATCTTCAACCGACGGTGAACGGTCGTATCTAAAAGCGAAGGGCAGAAGGTCAGTATGTCTCAAGACACGAATAAGGGTGCCTTGTGGCCTTCAATTCACATACGGCGTAACGGTGCCGTTGTCGACATCCGAGCCTGGGTTTGACTGTCGATCTTGAGTGAACAGGGTTCGATTTACGGGAGGCGGTGGTCGTGAAAGGTCAGGGGATGTTGCTGAGGCCGCCAACTCTTGCACCAGTTGCTGAGTCGGGCTCACGCTGCTTTTGCGAAGTTGTCCTCCACGAGGAGATCGGCGTGAGCTTCTTGTAGTGGTTGAGGTGATAGTCAATGGTCTTGCTTTCCGGATTGGGGATGAAGTCTGATGGGAATTCCTTGATCGCCTGGGACGCGTGGGGGTTGAAGAAGCCCGACTAGACGATCGAGTGCTAGAGCTTCGCGCCATCGTGCTAAGTCGTATGGTGAGTGTTGTGAATTGTCGGTGCAGTGTTGAGCAAACGTGTGCCATCCATGAAGTTGTCAAAGCTGGATTGACAATAGCAATGGACAATGAGGCCTGACAATAGCAAAGCACAACGAGGGCCTTTTGTGCTTCACCGGTTCCGGCATGTCCACAACAATGCGCAGGACCCATCATATCTTTCCAAAACAAAGAGCTCGCAGAATACATCTTGACGAGAGTTATGCTGTGACACGGTTTGTGAGATGTAGCAACCCAGCCACAGATATGCCAAGACAGGGTACTGGCAACGACACCAAGAGACCTACGATCCCATGAGAGGAACGTCACGACATCGTATTATACTCTCTACGTTGTATTAGCGCAAGCATTTGTGAGCTCTAAAAGTGTAGAGGACTCACAGCTCGGTCTTTCCTTCGTCGACCTTATCGACCTGCTTCTTCACCGGCTCTACTTGGCCTGCATCGAGGAATCCCTCAAGGTCCATCCACTCTGCTGCAAAAGCGATCGTGAGCATGGCCCAGTCTTCTACCGTGTCCATGTGCAGGTGCTCGCCATCATCGTTCATGGTATGCCAAGTACGGGGGAAGGGTGATGTGATTATGTGCAGGATCTCAACACCACGAGCCATGAACGGAACATGATCATCCTCGACATAGCCGCCGGCCCATCTGTCGGTATCTTTCTTGCTGGCTTCGTAGAGAAACATGGGTTCTGCTCCGGCGCTGTCGCCTTCTTTGAGTTTTGAAGGGTGATTGGGCGAGCTCTTGAACATTTTGTTGTCGCGAAGACGTTTCTCTACATCTGCCATCTTCTGGTACGCCCAATGGGTGGTCTTGAAGTAGGACGGCACTTTTGGACTCTCCTCGCCGAGCAGGTCGAGCAGCACGAACAGCTCAATTGTAGAGAGTGGTGAGTGGTATGCGCTCCACGCCGAATATGAAGACACCTCCCATTCCTCCGCCAACGATCTCGCGCCATATAAAGAGTCCTCATGTGTCCAGCTCCTGAAAGCCTCCTCGCCGTCCAGCAGCAATATCTGTAGCCCTCGATGTCCTTCCAGCAGGTCGTCGCCCACGTCCCCTTGCGCTTCCATCGATTCCCACTTCTTGCTTAGCGCATCGTCCAATGTCCTAGCTGCGTGCAACAGCATCGCACAAGGTGCTGCCGAATCAGTCGCTCCAATGAAGCCGTCTGGAGTCAACTTGGAGTCGTAATGCGCGACCAGAGCCAGGCGGCTGACATCTCCGTCACCTTGTGCCCAAGGCGGATCGCGTGTGGCTATTATGTTGGTAAACGGGATCTCCTTGCCATTCGAGGTGGGGGTCGTGCTGGTTGAGTTCTGCAGTTCGATCCTCCATTTGGGTAGGTTTTGGGAAAAGAAGCCGGTGAGGTGGTTGAGCACTGTGCGCGATCCTTCGGTACCTGGAACTCGAGGGATCAGGATCGGAGAGAGCAGTGCGCCATTGTTGATATCGAAGTCGTCGCCGGGGCCTGGCAATGAGCGGAGGGTGGAGTCGGAGAGGGCCGTGTATGCCACTGCCTCGCGGATCAGGGCCGGCAGGAGGAAGAAGGCGTTGATGAGCTTCATCGTCGATGTCTGAGTGACCAAGCTATATTACCATGTTATCGTATCATGGTCGCGATGGTCAAATGTAGCAGGTCAGCAAGTAAGAAGCCACGTCGAGGTGATGTGAATCTGCAGCCAAGCCAAGCCGAGCGAGCTCTCCCTCCTCCTCCGCGGCGAGTCGCGTCTTCCGGTTGTCTTCCTTCCTTTCAACAACTCGCCATGTGATGTGATGTTGTCGCCCATTGCCTTGCGGCTGAAGTCCGCATGTCGTATACCAAATATATCGTCGACGAGAACTGTCCTGAACCAATTCGCCTTTCCGACGCTGGCACGTCCACGATGGACTGCGGTACACAAGACTGCTTCGAGCTTCCGCACCAAGACGAGTGTGGTGGCTCAGACTGGTAAACCGCGTACGGACCTGCATATCAATGGTTGTCTTGGACCAGCTCTGACATTATGCAGGTTTTTACTATCCAGAGTACCTCAATATCTATCGAGCCGGCACCACGAAAACGGTCTTTCTAGGCTTCTTCAGAATCATAACCATTGTCATGTAAGTCGATCGAGCATCGAATGGCTTCAAGTCACTGCTGACCTGGCCCACGTTGTAGCTTTCCCTTAGGCTGTATGTACGCCCAAAGGTTCTACTTCTCTCCTGACCATTCAAGCTGGTGGATCATTCCCTTCATCGTTGGCGCTGCCGTCCCAATGGCCGTCATGATGCTGGCCACTGGACCTTATGTGCATGCCATCAGAGTCCGCCTACCACCCAGCGTTCGCATGTCGAGACAAGAGTTGATACAGTTCGCGGAAAATGTGCCCGGCAACACCGAACTACGTTTGGAGTGCATGCGAGCTCTGCCCTGGCCAACGAAGAGAGACGTCAAATTTGGCTTGTTGAGGAAGTACAGACCGACTCTCAAGACAGGACTGTCCAATCTAGAGTATGTGCCGGAGCATAGCGAGGCAGCAAAGAAACTAGAAGGGTCCTGGGCGCATAACGTTATCAGGAATTTCTTGGGCAGATTCCTGGTCGACAATGTGGTTCAAGACAGAAGCGCGGCTCCTGGAGTATGGCTCAAAATGTGGAAGCAGATCCCAGAGCTCGGGAGTCAACACGATCGGGTGAAGAACAATCGCCAGGACAGAAAGCCACTCGCGATGGCTAATCGGCCTCAGCGAGCGGTGCGGGCACCTGTACGCCCGTCAACCCGGCCCAGTGGTACCGAGCGGTGATTCGAAAATGGTGACATTTCGCAATCTGGCTTCAACGGCCTATCAACATCGCGCTCAAGATTGGAGTGCTCACATAGCAGGGCCCAGAGTGCCGGTCTCGAAGCCACTCGAGATCCTGCCCACTGCGACTTCAGCGAGTGCTGTAGCAGGCCGCATTGGTCTGCACAGGATTGCCGTTGTCCTCTGACATAGCACGTCGCTGGAGAATCTGTATATCATGGGCTCACACGAGGCAATGACAATGGGTCCACCACGAAGACTTTAAACCGGTTCATGAAGAGATCGACGGCCTCGTGAGCATTGCTGTTCGAACAGACTTATTACCGGGTCTGCGAAGAGTCGCGGGAGGGCCAGAATACATGTGTATAGAGGAGCTTGAAACGAGCAAATGTGGAGGATCTAGAACGGGCCTTTACGTTCCTTTCACTCTGACCGTGTAAGGGGCATCCGGCAAAGGCATTAGCACGTGACCTACATAGCGCAATCCCGTCCAACCTCACTTACGAAATCTGAAATCCGCCACCAAACATCATCCACGCCAACAACAACATCGCTCCATATTGGCAAGATGCCAGCCGCCGACTCCGAGATTCTCCTCGTCGCTAGGTATTTGAAAGCTAACAATTACACCGAAGTAAGCATAAGCACCTCTCAAACCCTTTCACCGCTGACATCTGACCAAGATATATTTAGACCTACGATGCCTTGGTCCAGGAAGCAGATCTCCCATTCGATGCTGGCAACGTGAAAAAAGGCGACTTGACGCTCGAGAAGCTGCTTGATGAAAAGAAAAACTTCGATGTCGCCGTCAAGTTTGAAAAGTTGGGCATCGAAGATGCAGACTCGGCCTGGACGAAGCATGGTAAGGCAGCAGAATCTTGACCCTTCGTGCACTTTGAGTCTCACGTGCTAATACTCTCGATAGCACCATCGATAGCTCATGAAATTGTCGGGTTGCCGACTTCGTCGAACATTCTATCAGCGCGCGTGGAAAGCGTGAAAGACGATGACGGGTATTTCATGACCTTCACCTGGGGGAATGTAGAGGAACTGAAACATCGCCAGCTCACGGTCGTCAACTTTGTTTGCGTCGACAGCAGACCGACGCTTCCACTCTCTCGATGCTTCAACCCGAACTCTCAAGAAGACTATATCTGACCTACACGACGCTCCGATTTTATCCTCTCTACTGCTGGCCAAGGATCGTATTCTCACTGCTTCGATGTCGGGCCAACTCTATCTAAGCGACTCCAACGGAAGGGTACTGGAGCAGCGACGTGACCATACGAAGTACATTGTCAAGATAGCAGCTCTCACTGATAGTCCAACGGAGACGTATGTCGCCACCGCAGGCTGGGACAACAAAATCGTCGTCTACAAGAAGGACATGAGAGCGAAGGTCGAAGTGGGTGAGCCTGTGGCAAAGATCCCGCTATCCTCAAAGCCTGAAGCAATCCTGCTCGTCCGACATCCCGACAACAACCGACCGGTTCTGTTGGCAAGTCGAACGGACTCTAGTTTCATCTTCTACTACAGTATCGAAGAAGAGCCGCGTCTCCTCGGCAAGCAAAACCTTGCACCTCATTCCAACGCCTGGGTTGCGTTTACGCCTTCCTCGTTCGAGTCCTGTCCGACAGACTCCTCGTTGCTTGCGGTGGGGACTTCGAGCATTCCTCACATGAAACTGCTCATAGTGAGCTTGCTATTTCCACCTTGGGATGTTCCAAACGCTGTCGTGCCGTCGCCCGGACAAGCCTTGCTCGATGAGCAACCACGGGAGACACAGGCCTCTCAGGCTCGCGCGGCGCTTGCCATCGCAGATCGCGAGGCTGCGGCCATCAAGATCCACTGCACTACCCTTGCACCGCAGACTGCCTACTCGACGCCCGCTGTGACGTGGAGACCCGATGGAAGTGGAGTGTGGGTGAACGGTGACGACGGCGCGATTCGAGGCATAGAAGCAAGCACCGGCAAGATCGTCAGCACGCTCTTGGCCCATGAAGCTGGCACCAAAGTCAGGTGCCTATGGGCTGGTCGTATCGAGGACTCGGGCAGCGAGAAGGAAGTCCTTGTCAGTGGTGGCTTCGACCACAAGCTCATCGTGTGGGAAGCATGAAGGTGAAATGCTGCTATTCGAGGGGAGTAAGGCGTGCGAAGGAGAGAGATGGTAGACAAGTATCCTTTTGTTGCCTCCAACATCCCATGTTAAAGCAACTTACAATTGATAGCTGCGCAGGCGTCCAACGGGGTATGGGATCGCACATTCATGTATAGCCAGACTCGAGTATGCTAACAGCGCAGCATGCAGGGTGGAGTTTGTGCCTCTTCTTGCGTCCGGCAGATGCATCTGACTCCACAGCCGACAACGTGGAGTGTCTCAATCCTGCTGCACCTGCTCTACTTTACGATCAAACCACAATCTCAACCTGCCGTCCAACAGTTCACTTCAACTTGCAAAACCCGCACAACACCTTTCGCTTTACACTCACTTCAAACATGACACCACCAGTCGCGATTGTCACTGGGGCTAGTAGCGGCATTGGTCTAGCCTTGACGAAACACCTTCTCTCACGAAGCTGGAGCGTCGTTATTGCAGACGTGAATCCTCCCAAAGAAGATCTCAAGAACACCCTGTTCATCCAAACCGATGTTTCGTCTTGGGATCAACAAGCCGCGATGTTTCAGCGAGCCTATGAATGGCACTCTCGGCTGGACTTCTGTGCTCTGAACGCAGGCATCGATGATCGGGACGATGTATTTCATTCAATCTCGAAAGATGTTGCGAAGCCACCCCAGAAGCCGAATATGACCACGGTGAGTCTTCGCGTGCGTGACGTTGAAGGATCAATGGGATGATCGTTGAGCTCATGCATGAACGGTGTCAGATCGATGTCAACTTGGTTGGAGTTTAGTACGTCTTTTACATATCTCTTCCTACCCATGTGTACCAGAAAGCAACTCCAGTCCACATGTTGACAGCACCTCACAGCTACGGCATCAAACTCGCCGCCCACTACCTCTCCCTCGACAGCTCCTCAGCCGGCAAACCCAAACCCGGCGGTAAAATCGTCGTCACATCATCAGCAGCAGGCATCTATCCCAATTCTGTCATCCCCCAATACGCTGCGAGTAAGCACGCTCTCGTCGGCCTTGTACGCTCGTTAGCAGGTGCTTCAGGTCCTCATAGTATCACAATAAATGCCGGTAAGACTCAATTCCATTCTTCTGCCTTCTCCTTCCACGAACTGCGTTGACAAGTATGGCAGTCTGTCCGATGCTCGTGGCCACAAATCTCGCTCCCGCCGGCCTCCTAGACCAGTTCTCGCCGTCGCAGATCACACCAATGAGCACGATCCTGCGAGCATTCTCTGAACTCGCGGATTTAGATGCCGTGTATGAGCCAGACTGGGTAGAGGTAGGTAAGAACGGCGAGACTGTCGAGGGCAATCTTGAAGAGCTCATCTATCACCCTGCACCGAAGAGACCGAGTACGAGTGAGGGTATGAGGGCTGATGAGAGAAGGGCTTGGGCAGGAACTTATATCGAGCGGAATGTGAAGTTCGTTCGAAGGGGATGAGATGTTGAGGAGGATGCAACGTAGTGTCAAATCGTATCTCTAGATCTTCATAAAGTCATATAAGACCACCACAACCTTGTGACCAGGGTATAATACCTATGCCCATACCTATGCCCCATGCCAGCAAAAACGCTTTCAAAATACAATTGCCATCTATTCAAGAATGAGCCCTGCATGCCATTCGTCCACGCACTCTTCTAGAGCATCGCGAATCCAGCACATGCCGCAGTGAAGACAGCCAGAGCGACAGAACCAGAAAATCTGGACGCAGCACCTGTCACCTTGACTTCAGCACCCGCAATCTTGAAGTCCGGAACATAAGGCGCGGGAGTCGTGCTGTTCACCGTTCCATCCCAGCAGTACTGTGAGAAGCAACGAGTGCAGATGTCGGGGACATCGGTGCCAGTTCGGTCCAACGAGCGCGAGAGGATGGCGCAGCCGACACAGGCGGGCCACTCGGCATTGAGGGAGCTGTTACCCTGGGTGGCGCCGTTGTAAGCGTTGAGAATGATGGCGTTGCGTTCGGTGTCGTTGTAGGACATTTGGTAGGTGCTCGTGTTGCCGTAGTAGACGTAGGGGGCGTTGGGGAGGTAGACGACCAGAGGGGTCGGGCTGGACGTGTTGGAGGCGTTGCAGCCGAAGAAGGTTGGGCGGTTGTTCAGTCCGAGGTTGAAAAAGGTGTTGGTGTCGGGCACGGCAGGGAATGCAGTGCCGTTGGCAATGTCTGACAGACTGCGCTCGTAGGTGCGAACCATGGAGATACCGTCGGGCCAGTTGGCTGCGGAGCCGTTGGCTGGGCTGGTATCGGTGCTGTCGGCAGAGGAATCGATGGCGAAGATGACGTCCACGTGGCGGATGGGTTGAGTAAGTGGGTATAGGGGGATGTTCTGTCCATCCTCACCTCCATCGACCAAGGTGAGGTTATTATATCCCGCATTGTCGTTTGTGGCATTGTTGTAGCCCTGGAAGGGATTCACCCACTCAGCAATGTCGTCGTTGTCCTGTCCAATATCGGAGAGCAGGGATTCGATGGCGTCCTGGAATGCGGAAGCCAACGCGCTTGTGGTGTTGATGCCTTCCAGAGTAGTCAAGATGGCATTGAACAGGGACGAGGAGGTTCCCATGACAAAGCTTGCACTGTCGAAGCCCACTACGCATCGGTCTGAACTAGGAGAACCGTTCGAGAAGTTGGTGCCGACGTATTGAAGGGGTGCAAATCCGAAGACGGTGGAGTCATCGGAGCCCAGCTCCCATGGCGAAAACACGTAGATGGTGGAGTTGTCAGAGATGATGGTTTGGCCCGGGCTACGGCCATCAGACACGATCAAGGGTAGAGGCGCAGATCCATTAGTAAACCATTCCTGTTGGGCGATTGAGGAGAACGTATACGCAGGGCCTCCGTTGGTCGCGTTGATGAGTTGGTAGGACAGTGCTCGACCCCAGTAATCCGTGATGCTGGTATTGAAGCCCGCGTCTGCCTTGCCGTGGACCTGGTCCAGAAGATCCCCATAGTATCCAACGCTGTCGAGGAGCTGGATGCCACCGGTGTCAGGTCCCTCGAAGATGCTGTTTCCAAGCTGCCACAAGTCGCCACTATCATCGGCAGGAGTGTCTCTAGACAATATATCGCTGATCGAGGTCCAGTTATTCGAAACCAGGGAGCCGACAAGCCAGCTGCCTCCAGACAGACCAGCAAGGTAGGTAGCTGACTGCAGCAAGCCACCTAGTTGTCCAGCAGCCGTTGAGTTTGGTGTCCGACTGTCGAAGGCCTGGAGAATACCAGCTCCGTTCAGCATCGCTCTGTATCCTCCTCCTGACGCAGCAATGCCGATATTGGGCAACGCGCTCGCATTGTTCTGGTGTGCATCGATCCAAGCATTGGTATCCAAACCGGTGATGTTCATTCGACCGAGTAAGTCTCGCATTGGCTGGACGGTGGCATTTCTGCGCACCTCCAGCCATGCCGACTCATTAGGGGACAAGCTCGCGGCACTTCGAATGGTCGGGGTGGCTGCTGGACAGCTCACTGTCTGAGGTGTGTAGCCATGGGGGTAGTTGGCGGCGAATGCTCGTCGGACTAATGCATTGACTTCTTCCTGGTGCGGGTAAGGTGTTGCTGCAGCGGGTGGTTAGCGAGGCGAACGGCAATCTATCTGCGACAAGCATGTGAAAGACGGACCTGATGCTGTAGAAAGGAGCGCGACTGTTGCTGCGCACGACGCCAAGAACCTCATGATGGTCAGCTACTGTGTACGGGACCAAGAAGAAGGAACAATAACAAGGAGACGCACTACTTGGGCAGCGGAGCGAGGGGGAGTCGTAGATATACCTCAGCTTAGTGTGTGTTTGTGATGAAAGGACTCGGACCAGGCGGAGTCTCGTGTCTAGCCTCGTACCAAGCTGCCACATGGAGATGACGTCCTGCGCAAAGGAATCGGTTTGGGAACGAATACAGACACAGACGCAGCGCACGCCGTGCTGACAGCCATCGCACACCGCGCTCCGAGGAACAGGCCGCCAACACTGCCTCTCATGGTCCATCCACTCTGCGTCGTTCGTTGCTGGCTGCTCCACTGCTGCACGCACGCACGCCGCCATCCACGTACACTCATCAACTCCACTCGCAGCAGCGCCATCGTCCACCGACGCGATCGACGGCAGCGCGCGGAAGATGCACAGGGCAGAAGCACACGACCCAATTTCTGCCACGCTCCTCCGCGCAGCACGACTCGTTCCTGAGCGAGCAAACGCCACACCCACCACACAAGCTTCACCAGCTCACCCGTCTTCCCGGTTGATCTCTGCAAGTCTGCATCGGGACCCGGGCACCACGGGCACCGACCGACTGAACGACCGCCTTGTGCACTGCCACTTTAATGCAACCTCAGCGTCAGCTCTCACCTTCTGCCATCTTCAAGGCTGAGTTGTTTGCCATGCAGCTGATCATCACCCTTCTCCAATGTGCTGCTATTCATAACATCCCGGAGCAGATCTAGCCTGAGCCTCTGCCATAAGCCCTGCCACAAGTGCCGATTCGCCTACGAGGTCGAGGCAGCGCTACCCGCGGAGCGCAACTGAGACTCAGTTCAGTTCACACATCCCGAATGCGAAACACAATCAGAGTCGTGGCCATGGCTGCTTGAACGCGTCTCATTATGTCATAACTCGATCCTTCAGCGACGTCTTCGTAAATCCGGATTTTCTGCCTTCATCACCAATATTGCCTATGCCGTAGAAGTATTCTCTTGCCCGGACGACGTTGGGATCTTGACCCACACGGGTATCTGCTCTACCCAATCTTCCACCTCACCATCTTCTTCCATCTGCTGCGCTATCCAGTGCTCTCTCATATCCGCTGCTGTAGCTACAATCTCGGTCACGTTGTACTTGTTCAGAGCGCCTTTTCGTCCGCAGTGAGCACGGAAAATGTCTTGGAAGACACGTTCTCCAGCAAATTCGCGGAGCCCATGCTCCAGCGCAGCAATCTCATTCTCACTCCAGACTTGCTCCAGCGCTTTCTTGACGTAGACCGGATGCGGTCCGATACGCCGCTTGAAGAGCTCTACTCGCACATACTGCTCATCGTTTTGATCACATTCAACCGGTGGGTCAGGCATTCGTAGGTGTCGAAGCTTTTCCGCTGGGCCGAAGGGCTCGACATACCGCCGCTCGTCGTGGAGTTGTAACCATGAAGCCCGGATTCGGTCGTCGTTCTCGCGTTGCTCGCGCTGTATTTGTTCCTGCCGCTCTTCTTCAGCAGCTCTATCCCTCTCCATGGCTTGGCGCTTAGCTTTGTCCTGGTCTGCTCGCCGCTGGCGCAGATATCCCACAAGGTCGTTACGGACGTCCTTCAGAGGCGCCAATATTTCATTCCTCACGGGCTTTACAACAGCCAGCTTAGGGTCCGGTCTGTTGTAACCAAGCACGCCGTCTCCCATCCTTAGGATAACATCAATCAGCCACATTAGAGTCTTAAGATGGTCGATGGTGATGGTTTCCTGTGTGCCTAGTTAGTGGAACGGATTACAATGGTTCACTTGCTAAAGACGTGGAATAGAACTAATGCACCATGCTTCGCATTTGCGACTTACCGACTGTGTCCTGCCGCCATTGTTGCTATCGATCTTCTCATATGCCTCAGCGGTGTTCTTCAAGAGCTTTACGAGAACAGGAATTGTATGGTAGAAGATTTGGCTGGCCTTGTCCCCGTCTTTGTCATCCGAGGTGCATAGTCTGTGGATTCCGAGCTGGATCTGGTAGGAGTCAGGCATTGCTCACAGCTTCGCATCGACAGCATTGCTTCTACTCACCTCTTGGAACTCCTCGGGGGGATCAGAGAGGGACTCGTCCATGTCCACCTGGTCTTGAAGCAGGGCCAGTTTGTCTCTGGCTTTCTTGCAGAGTCTATGGACCATTTTGACGTCCTCATCCTCCCGCTCAATATGCGCTCGGTGGAGTTGGCCATTTTGGCGGCTTCGCCCAACCTTGTTCAGACTGCTGTGAATCGCATCAAGTCTCCAGCCTTGGCCAAAAAGTCGGTCCTTATCGATCTCCTCATTGTCTTCGACATCATGCTCAGTCTCTTCACCATTCCCTGAGCTGTTGACTTGAGCCGCCTCTGACTGACGATCTTTATTGGCACCATGCGATTGGGCGTGCTTTGCTCGTTTCTTGGCTTTGGTGGCTGGTTGTGAAGAGTCTGATGGCACCCTCCGCCTTTTGGTTTGCCCTTGCGAGACGTCGGCCTCATCATCCACAACGGTATCTTCCAGTGCGTTTCTCTCCCCAGCTCCCGGAAACAGGACCTCAGAGGTGCTTAAGATCGTAGGTACAAGTTTTTCTGTGATCCTTTCGTCTTTTTGTTGCAGATCTTGCGAGCGAGGTCCAGAAGCAGGATCATCAGTGATGCTTTCGCCCAGCACAGCGGATTGCCGGGTAGTTCGTTGATTTGGTCGTCCTGGACTTTTCTTATTTAGAGATCCACGTGGACGCCCCGGGCCTCTTTTCACGGGCTTCTGGGCTGATGCCTGACTGCTATTGGTAGCGAGGTGTGTTTCTTCGCCTTCCACGAACGGCGCCTCATTCGGTTCGCTTGAGGCAAAGTCGTCTTCCTTGGTGTCAGCATCTTGCTCTTGGACATGCTCTGCTACAGGATCATGAAGTCTGAATGTGGACCTAGTGGCGGGCACTGCTTTGGCTGACGACGAAGTTCCCGACAGGACGCCATCAGAGGCATGGTTGCGCGGCGATCGTCGAGGAGTACCTTGTGACAACCGAAGACCTTCCTCCTCTACATCAGCTACAGGAACCTGCCCTGTTGTGCCTCGCTTCTCTTTGAGCAAATCTGATGACCTCCGATTTTGCTTCATCTGTCCACGGTTAGGCTGCCGTGGCTTGTTCTCGCGACGTGGTGAGAATTCGGGTGCCGGGTCCTTTGGCCTTGTGACCTTGATGGTGGGTTTCTCTGGAGACTTGGGTATCGCATATGAGTCTCTTGGGCGGCTTTGCTTCTTCCCTTGCAAACGGCGCAGCGCGCTTGAGGCGGGCATTATGACTGTTGGGTGAAGTTCCCACCTGCGATGTCTGCAATGTCTAAGGAAGAAGCTGGGTCAGGCGTCGTGTACATGGCACTCGAGCTTGCAACGAGGCCAATGCCACCTGATTTCGAATGGTATCTCTCACCTTCGCGAGCGACAACCTTTGATGAACCCGGGCGTCCAAGCTTGCCGGCTCAGCTGGGACCGCACACTTGTACCAGTGCTACGAAGGCGAGTTCTGATGCTTCATCAGACAGTTGCTGTCCGGCCTCGTTGACTGGTAGATTATTGGACGCGCGTGGGCCTAGTTGCATTCGACGTGTTGGAAGACGTTTAGGGGCTCAAGTGCTGTGATGTCGGTTTAAGTTTCGCGTTGCTATGGGCCGTTGCTCCCGCGCCAAATTAGTTAGCCGCCACTTCATCTCCTCGACCCCGACCAAGTACAAAACACGTGCCAAACGACCATGACACACGGTCCATCTCGACCTTCTCTGGCCAGAGTCGACAGTATCGCCGAACATGCATTTGCAACTCCGTCCAAGAGAATCAATGACGGCGATGACTTGAGCTTCTTCTTTGCCTCGACCGCCTACAGCGATCTGACCAAATGGCTTGTCCAGCTCAATCGAGCTGTCTTTCCCACAAAAGGCCAGGATGGCAGCATTGAGACATGCGTAGTCGACTCATCTGCCAGGCTTTCAGAGAGCATACAGAAAGTTCGAAATGTCCTTCAGAGCTTATCAGAACTCATTGAAGAAGCACCTCCGGACACAGGCCCGAGACGATTTGGCAATGTCGCATTTCGAAAATGGTATCAATTGGCCGAAGAGCATGCCTCCGGTCTACTCGAGACTCACATTTTGAACACGTCCAGTTTTACCACCATAAGCAACGATCACAAGGAGTCCTTGTGCAATGAGCTGAAGTCGTATTTGCTGGGCAGCTTGGGCAGTGCTCAGCGACTAGATTATGGTACAGGCCATGAGCTGAGCTTTCTTGCGTTTCTCGGGTGCCTATGGAAGCTGGGAGTCCTTGAAGATGGCGAAGAGCGCGCCATAGTGATTGGAGCTATCCAACCGTAGGTACCATTTGAGTCGTCAGTTGGAACGTGTTGCTAAAGAGAATGGCAGGTACCTCGGCCTCATACGAACACTGATCATGACTTATACACTGGAGCCAGCAGGGTCACACGGCGTTTGGGGACTAGACGATCACAGCTTCCTGCCCTACATATTCGGCTCTGCACAGCTAGGACCGCCTATTCCACGCAATGGCGATTCAACGCCAGTGCCCACTGAAGGCTCATTGCACTCTGCACCTTCGCCATCCTCTGTCACCAACAGGACCATGGTGTCGGACTTCAAGGACTCGAACATGTATTTCTCCGCGATTCAGTTCATCTACGATGTGAAGAAAGGGCCTTTCTGGGAGCATTCACCCGTCCTTTTCGATGTCAGCGGCATCAAAGATGGGTGGGGCAAGATCAACAAGGGGATGCTGAAGATGTATGCTGCAGAAGTGCTGGGGAAGTTTCCGGTCGTGCAGCATTTCCCATTTGGGAGTTTGTTTCGATGGGAGCGAGATCCAGACGCACAGCAGCGCCTAGCAACTGTTCACACGCAGCAGCAGCCGACCGCTTTGCAGAGCAAGGATGTACCGGGGCCTGCGTCTTCTGGGGGTACGACGGCACCCTGGGCAAGATCAGGAGGCGCTACAACGATGCCTCAAATGCAGTCAAGTACAGGCATGCCATCGACACGTGCGCCATGGGCGCAGACTGCAGTTCCAAGCCGACCGCCAGGTCAGAGTGCGACTTCGTCATTGCCAACCACGAACGCTCCATGGGCGAATCGAGACCGACCACGATGAGCTTTTAAGGATCGTGCTTTTAGCTGATGCGCTTGTGTGACGTACATCTTACTGATGTGATCTCCTGGATGTCGCAATCTTGCAAACGATGGAGATATGATTAAGACATAAGAGCGACAGCAAGACGTGTCGCGATCGGGACATTAACACGATTGCCACGAGCTCGCGAATGTCTCGTCTCCTGGTTGACTGTCAATGCCAGATGCCTGTCATCACTCCGTTGAAGTAAATGTAGCTTAGTAACTACAGACCGGCGCGACCGGAGCGTGTCCTCCACTTTCACGTGTTCTCTCATCACCCTGCATAAGGTACTGTCTCGCACTCTTCTGATCCGTCAGTAGATCGGCGGCTATGCAAGCTATGCGAGAGCTGCACCAGCTGCTGCTCTGGACCACCGCAGCTGAAGCGCCATGTACATGTACTCCATAGGCTACTATTCTTGGACACGTCGCTTGCCCTCCCATGTCAGCGAGCAACGGTGCCATGATGATGAAGGCCAGCACTAGCACGAGCTAGCCACGAGCGGAGAGTGCTGGGCGTCTGCCAGGTGGTGATCTGGTGCTTTGACTGCGCGACTGACCTTATGCGACCTGCCTGCCCTGCCCTCAATCTCGTTTGCTACCAGAGAGGAAGGCGTGCACTGGCCACGGGCAGGATCATTGACCAGCGCAAACGACCTCGCAACTTCATCGACCCGAGTCACCAGACCACCACGCATCGCTCGATCGGACTTGTTATATGATCGAACGGTAGCCACGCGCCTGCTTACCAGCCTTGCTGCAGAATTGCCCACCATGCCCGGTGTTCGTAAGTCATAGCTGTTAGAGAGACTCCGATGGTGCGACACTGAGCTCACCTGCTACCCACAGCTCCTGACGCGGTGGACAACGTCAAGAAGATCCTCAAAGGACTCTTCAAGCGCGGCAAGAAGAAGCAAGACAAGCCAGCAGACCAAGCTCCTCCCACCTCCACCCAGACCTCCACCGCCGCCACGACTCCCCAGGTCCCAGCAGCTACTAATAGCGGCGTACCCAACACCGACAAGCCCCTCCCACCTACGCATCCGGCCGAAAGTCTACCCCAAAATGATGGCCAGCAAGCCCTCCCGCAGAAGCACGATCAGCAAACAGGAACACTAGAGAGCTCACAGAAGCTGGGGCAAGAGGTAGACAGTCAAGCTGTATCACCAACGTCAACAACACCTGTCGCTGTCTCCGAGCCAGTCTCCGCAGTTGAGAAGTCCACACCACCAGCGCCTCCGCCGAAGAATGATGAAACTGTGGAAGCCCCGAAAGCTGCGGAAACACCAGGTACGGGTAAGATCTGGGGGGAAGGTGCTGGGACTAACGTGGCTAGCAGCAAATAAAGAGAACGTAGCGCCTTCTGCAGCTGTGCAGAACTTAAATACTGCTCCAGACGCGGCTGCGACAGCACCCGCGCAGACGAACGGTACTACAGAGGACGTCGGGAAGTTGGAGCAGCCTGTCAATGGGGAGAAAGCAGAAACCGTTGGAGACGAGAAGGTGCTAGTGCACGAAGAAACACCAGTAAAGGCGCTTTCGAATAATGCACCTGGCATGTCTGCTACCTCGGGTCCACTGGAGGTACGTCGTTGACATTAGAAGTGGAAGGCTCATAATTGCTGATGTGATGCTGTAGGACTTCCCCGAGGGTGCCGTCCATCAGTGAAGAATTTCAAGATCCATGTCGTGCTGAGCTATTCCAGTGTATCGCAGGTCGGAATCTCTCCCTTCTGTACGGGGCTCGATGTACCTCCTCCGAAGCACAACATCCCCACGGCTTCGTTCTGGCGGTTGAGCTCGACTGTTTCATACCTTCTATGAGATCGCATTGGAGACAGGGCAGCGGCAGGAAGGTCAAGCACAGGGCCGGACGGCCGGGAGAGAAGCGTTCGTCGACGATTTCATACTTATACCCTAGCATAGGCGTTGTATGGCCTCAGATGATTTGTCCAATGTTTCTGGTCAGAACAGGAACATGCAAGCAGTTATTCCACGTCACGTCAAGGAGATCTGTACACTACTTCGATAAACGTCGATTGTAAGACTTCTGCGGCCTGGCTAGTCTCATTTACTCGAGAAACCTGTGCTGTTTCGCTTTCCTCCTCGGCTCCTGTACCTTACCTACGATTGACGTCTGCAATGATCCGACAGAGTGAAGTGGTGAAGGGACGTTTGTTGAATGTTCGAAGACGGGACCCTTTGAACGGGCTCGATGAATAATGGACCTCTCGGCAGACGCGAGCCGAATTGCGTGCTCGCCTGGCGTGGCGATTTTTTGCTTTCAATTTGGATTCCAGGCCGGCAAGTCCTCTCGGTCGGTCAGACTGCCTTTCAAAAGGCTCCAGTGTCTCCAACATCTTCTGTCGTTGTCGCGCGTCGAGACTCCAAAGATCGGGCGAGTCATTGTCTCAGGAAAGCCCAGAGGATCCGTACGTGACGCAAAATGGCCGTCGAGTCCAGCGACAAGCGGTCGCCCGCCGGGACGTCGGCAACCAAGTCGACTGCTGCTGGAACAACGCCCTTCGGACAAGCCATTGCTCTGCCAGAACTCTCTGGACCGACGTACCTGACAGCGCAGACGCTCGTACAGCAGGTCGCATATGCGCTGTCCGACAAGCTCTTCACCTACTCTCCCGATTCCTTCGAACTCGATGCCGCCGCACGAACGTGGCAGAAGAGCCAGCAGACAAATGCCTACAACGAAGTCACGGGTGTGCAGTGCTGTGAGACCCGAAATGGCGCGGGAACTGTGGCTCTTGGATACATGTTCAGCCCGGACTTCGACTTGAGCAAGAGACATGTCCCACAATCCATCATCGCCAGCGCGGCGAGTCTACAACATCTTCGATCGGCGCTCGATCAATTGAGCCTTCTGTACGATGTGGCCAACCCGACAGCGCTGCAGGTGGCCGCTGTTGACTACTCGGTGGACGCGAAGACGGGTCTTGTTACCGACTATGCGTCTGCTCTGAGCCTGGCCGAGGACCTGGGACTCGGCCTGCTATCGAGCAAGAGCGTGTACGAGATCCAGCACATGTCATTACTCTCTACCCTCATGTCGTCCATCCTTCCCACCGTTCATACCTACGACGGCATCACTGTTGGACGGGAGACGACGCGAGTGATCGACGTGCTCAATGTGGGCAGCCTGAAGCGGACGTACGATGCAGTGTTGGATGCGGTTAAAGAGGATGTCCACTCGAAACGGTTGACCGGCGAAGGGAAGCTTTCAAAACTCCTGCTCGCGTTCAACGCCGAGCTGGGTACAGAATACAAAGCCTTCGAGTACCATGGCCACTCCAGTCCGACCAGCGTCCTTGTTGTCTTCGGAACCGTTGAAGCAAGTTTATCTGCACAGATCGCCGAGGCATTGGCCGAGCAAGATGTCAAGGTCGGTGTGATCAATGTGCGTGTCTACAGGCCATTCATTGAGGAGGACTTCCTTGCTGCATTGCCTCCTACTGCGCAACAAATCACAGTACTTGGACAAGTTCAGGACCAGGCCAGTGCGCTCGACCCCAGCACCACCAGCAGCCTGTACGCTGATGTCCTTGCTGCCGTAAACTTTGGGTCTTTGTCATCTGGTAAAGCGCCAAGCGTCTACGACATGAAGTATGCGCGTGAGACTGTCTGGACTGTCTCCAAGGTCGAGACCTTTCTCAGACAGCCTGGTATCAAGCCTGGCCAGGAGAAGACATTGCAGTCTACCATTTCATTGTCGGCCAAAGACACAGAACAGTACACCTTCTGGGATCTGGGCTCCAGCAAGAGCGCAAGTGCTCCGTCGATGCTTGGCCAGCTGTTGTCCGATGACAGCGCTCTTAACGTGGCGCTTCGAACGGGTCACGACAACCTTGTGCAGGGCGGTGTCATCAGGACTGATTTGCGCACCTCGTCCAAGAGCATAGAAGCCGCCTACAGCATCAAAGACGCAGACGTGGCGGTTATTGGAGATGAGAAGCTGCTCAAGGATTTCTCAATCCTCGCAAACGTCAAGGATGATGGCATTGTGCTGGTCAAGTCTAGTGGATGGAAGGATGAAGACATTGAGAAGAAGCTGGGAAGTCCCATCCGCAAGACAATCGCAGCCAAGCGCCTTTCGCTCTGGGTTCTCGATCCTTCGAAGAGCGCTAAGGTCGAGGAAGATGCAGAGCTCGAATCGTTTTTGGTGCAGCTTGCCTTCCTGAAGTTGGCCCGATCAGATGTATATCAAGCTGGTGTGAGCAAGCTCAAGGCGTCCGACGCTGTTCTGGATGCTCTCGCCCAAGATCTCGAGGCTGCATTCAAGCAGTTCGAAGTTCCTGAGAGCTGGTTGACCATTGAGCCAGAAGAAAACGAGGCCGCTCCACCAACCGAAGACCTCAACGTCAACAGTTTTGCAGGCTTCGATAACGTCGATGATGAGCCTCCCACTGAACTGCACGACTGGCAGGTCGCCGCCAAGGGTCTGGCCTTCAAAGAAGCATATGGCACCTCTACTGCGCTGCGCCCTGAACTCAGCGTCGTCACCAAAACTGTTCATGTCAAGGAACATCGGAGACTTACACCCGAGACATATGACCGCAATATCTTCCATATTGAGTTCGACCTTGGAGACAGTGGCCTCAAATACGACATTGGCGAGGCTCTCGGTATTCATGCCGAGAACGACAAAGATGAGGTGCAGCATTTCATCAAGTGGTATGGGCTCAACCCTGACGAAGTCGTCGAAGTCCCATCAAGAGAAGATCCGGCCGTGTTCGAGAACAGGACTGTCTACCAATCACTGCTACAGAACCTAGACATCTTTGGCAGGCCGCCGAAGCGCTTCTACGAAGCACTTAGTGACTTCGCCTCGGATGACAAGGAGAAGACGGAACTGCTTTTGCTTGGTACTGGTGGCAACCAGGAGGCAGCTCTTGAATTCAAGCGTCGCGCTGAGGTCGACACCGTCACCTATGCCGACATCCTCCTGGAGTTTCCCTCTGCGCACCCAAGCTTCCACGAGATTGTACGCATTGTCAGCCCAATGAAGCGCAGGGAGTACTCGATTGCTTCATCGCAGAAAGTTACACCAAACAGCGTCAGCCTGTTGATCGTCACTGTCAACTGGGTCGATCCGAAGGGCCGCGACCGCTTCGGACAAGCCACTCGCTACCTCAACGCTCTGCCTGTCGGATCCGCTGTCACGGTCTCTGTCAAGCCTTCCGTCATGAAGTTGCCACCCAAGAGCACAGCGCCCATCATCATGGCCGGTCTTGGTACAGGTCTTGCGCCATTCCGTGCCTTTGTACAGGAACGTGCGTGGCAGCGGGACCAGGGAATGGAGATTGGCGATGTGTTCCTCTACATGGGATCTCGTCACCAACGCGAGGAGTATTTATACGGTGAGGAGTGGGAAGCATACCTCGACGCCGGCATCATCACCTTGCTTGGCTGTGCATTTTCCCGTGACCAGCCGCAGAAGATCTACATTCAAGATCGTATGCGCGAGACCTTGACCGATATTCGACGTGCGTATCTGCGCGAAGAGGGTGCGTTCTACCTCTGT
The DNA here is from genome assembly GCA_002786045.1 of Zasmidium angulare. Lineage (NCBI taxonomy): Eukaryota > Fungi > Ascomycota > Dothideomycetes > Mycosphaerellales > Mycosphaerellaceae > Zasmidium > Zasmidium angulare. The sequence goes on from NHNX01000004.1 coordinate 1,140,449, forward strand.
GGTCCTACCTGGCCGGTGCCAGATGTCACCAATGTCCTTGAAGAGGCTGTGGAGGTTGAGGCGAAGTCCGAAGGCAAGAAGAAGGATGGTCACAAGGAGATCGAGAGGCTCAAGGAGGAGCTGCGGTACGTGCTGGAGGTTTACTAAGCTTATCTGCCGGCATGTGTTTGCTGCAGGCTTATCTGTTTCGTACATACGTTCGAGCATTGGATGATAGACTCTCTAGCGCGGCATAGAGTTTGATATTCAGCGTGAAGCCATTGCTCTTATTCTACATTGGAGTGATTTCACTCATTCGCCTCACTGTAGCTGATACCTGGCATGTTGGACATGAGCTCTGGACTTGAGAGTTCATCTCGAGAGCGGATCTGGCTCCGTTCCAACTAGTGATGTCACTATGATTGGGTCGAGAAGTCCCATGTCAAATCGAAAATCGCGGTTACCCGACGCAGCAGGTGTCATATGACTTGTCCTTGACCTTCGAATCTGTTCATCTTCAAGACTACTCTACAAAGGATTCTTTCTTCACCGTGATCTCAACTACCCTTCGCACTTCGACCAGAAACACCACGCTACAATGCTACCAATATCATTACGAAGAAGCGTCCTGCTCCCACGAGCCCCCACCTACCGATATGCCGTAGCCACTCGTCAATTCCAAACATGCTCTCGTCGACTCGCCGACAAGGATAACCTCATGGACAAAGACAGCATGAACACAGAGGCGAGAGAATACAGCAAGTCGGGAGGCGATTCCTCGTCGGCGGGTACAGACGCAGCGTTCAGTGCAGACAAGACGAGACCAGAGGAGGAACACAATGCAGCCGGTCGAGAGGCGGGAGGCGTAAGTCTGAGGTCGAGTAAAGGGCGTCTGTTCGACCTCAAGGGCTAACTAGAATGGGCCAGGCTCAGGATGCGAACAACCCGTTGAATGTGAGCCCAGCGAATCCAGAAGTGAGCCAGCCGAAGGGTACACAGCAGGGGAATGTCACGGAGGGGTCGGAGGGAGAGACTGGACGGAGCAGTGAAAGAGCCAGAACTAGTGGTGGAGGAAGTGGTCCGAAAGCTGGTGGAGGGAAGTCAGGCGGCGGTGGTGCAGGCACTTCGTAAGGGCAATGAGACAACGTGTGCCGTTGCCCGTCTGCATTTGGTCGTCGTCGAAAACCGTGGAGGATGAAATGGACTACAGGCAGTACCGCAAGTAAGCATTGGTAGAGCTCGACGGGCATATGTAATGTCTGGTGTTGTGTTGTGGATACGTCACACTTCAAGCTTCTCGGCATTTTCTCCGCTGAGGATGGCGTCCTATTATCTTGCCGCAATTCATCACTTCCAATGGATGACCTCAATACCTTCAAGCAATATTAAACTTACCCATGCTATTACTCGACTGCACAATTGACTATTTCAATGATCTGCAACGCCAGTCGAGGATGATGCTCTTGCAAGAACCTGGCTCGAATACTGTCCACATTGAAGATGGATGAGATTCTTACGACGTTGGAGGTATGTGGACGCTAGGATGGGGGATTGACCAATGTTAAACTAAGCGATCGCAGGCAGAATACTGTACGTCTTAATGTTGGTGTAGGAAACTACCCATGCACCACCTTGGGAGCGAGTCTAACGAAACCTAGGCCCTCCACTCGACCCTGCCCTCTTGTCTGCGATCCTTTCCGACTACGACCTGACCGTCGAGGGCCAAGTCCACATTGCTAGGAATTCTTTGGATCAGCTCAAAGAGTACGCTTTGTTAGAAGAAGAGGCAGGCTTCGATGCCTCGGGGACAGGCGCGCAAGATGAAGGTCTCACTGCTGCGACTCGTCCAGGGTCATTTCCCGGCACCAGCGCTTCAGCCTCCCGAAACACGGACCTGACCAGCCTGTCGAACGGCATATCGTCACTCGATCTGGAGAATGGAGAATCTAGCCTGACTCACGGCGAGGGTGCCACTGCTGAGGAGATAGAATATTTAGACGAGGAGACCAAGATACAACTGCTGGAAGAAGTCTTCAAGCATCGCGTGAGCAGACATAACGCTCAATATACTCTACGCAAATGCAACGGAAAGTGGCACAGCGCGGTGGAGGAATTGCTCAACCACGTGTACCTCAACGAAGGCGGTGGAGATCAAGTACCGAAGGGCATCGATGCTTTCTCCGAGGATCACATCGTGCGGAGAGGGAGGAAGAAAAAGACCAAGGGAAAACCGCTGAATTTGATCGATGAGAGGCGATCTAGTTCTCTTCCAGTCTCGCCGAATGATGCTGCTGCGCCTCCATCTAACAAGTGGCAGGCTTCAAGCCAGGACATCGAGTTCATTGCCACAAGGACCGGCATGGCAGCTTCTGCGATTTCCTCGATCTACCATGCTAACGGCATGTCTCTACCAAAGACGATCGCGGGTGTTCTCAAAGACAGTATTAGGCAGGGCAAGGCGGATCTGGAAGACGACCCAATCCTTGCTGTCAACGCACATGACTTGGCAGTCGAGTTTCCAACAATCGCAGATGAATACGCAAGGACCATCGTTCGCCTAACACATCCATCGACTGCGGCAGCGCATGAATTGGCAAAGGCTCTGGTGGCGCAAGACCAGGTAGCTGGAGGAGGCATACATATAATCCCATCTTACGCAAGGCCGGTCGAAGGCGAGGATGATTTTGCAATCCATCTGTCCAAAGGGAACCGAACACCTTCGCGGCTGGATTCTGCCGAGAGATCAAATGCACGCGAGCGTGCTGCCGCCTACTCAGCCGCTCGCAGTACCGCGCTCTCACAAGCCTATGCAGCGCACCGCAAAGCCAAATCGGATCGCCTCATGGGCGGTGCCGCTGCGTACTATGGCCAAATCAGCCGGGACTATGCGATGCTGTCATCGCAAGCATCTGCCTCAGCTGCTGACGATCTCGCAGACTCTCAATCCGCGCCATCGCAACTGGATCTCCACGGAGTCGACGTCCACAACGCCGTTAGAATCGCGCGAGGAAAGGTCGAACAGTGGTGGGAAGGACTCGGCGAGAACCGTGCTAATGGCAGAGTCGGCGCTGGAGAACGCCAAGCTGGATATAGGATCATTGTTGGTCTTGGACGGCACAGCGAGGGCGGGAAAGGAAAGCTCGGCCCTGCCATCAACAAGTCTCTGCGAGAGGATGGCTGGAAGGTTGAGCAAGCTGGGGCTGTGTTGGTCGTGAGAGGTCGATTGCGGAAATGATTGAACACATGTTTTCTGGCAACTTACAGCATACGGCTACGCAGAACTCCGGTGTGATTCGATGAACAGACCGACTTCCATCAGGAGAGCACAACACTGCAGAGAAGAGGCGTGGACCGAGGCACTTCTCCTCAGAGGCTTGTTGAATACATGCATCAGTCTCGTCACTCCGCACAGCGCTTTGCAGCGGCAACGGCCTCTTATCGAACGAGTCGTCAAATAGCGCATGTTCACTAGAGTCGCGGAGATCGACTTTGACCGGGATCGACATCTTGACTCCCTCGGCATCATGTATTTCGCACGCTGCCAAAGCTGCGTGTATCGAGTCGAAACACGCCAGTCTTAAAGCACTAGCTTCACTGCTTTGCCTTTTGCGGTATATGCGTCAGCCCATCGTGCATCAGAGTTGGCGATCTAGACTGCGCCTTGGGTCTATGTGTTCATGGTGCATATACAACAACCCCTCTGCAAGCCGTCGTGTACTGCCACCGCATCATTCATCTACCTTGGCATCAGAAAAGGAAAAACAAGCTTGTATCTTGCGAGGTGTCCAGATCCTCGAGATTGCGATTCGAAGACTGCCTGTTCGGTACGTTGCCGGCACTTTGCAGCCAACGCGTCCTTAGCACCACAGCTAGGCATGTGCGATGCGGTATCGAGAGGTTTTCGGTGTAGTACGCGCGCCTCTTTCCTCACAAATTGCACGTTTCTTTCGTTCTGGGGCTTCACTTTCACAAGCTTTCATTCATCATGGGCGATGCTAGTACGATCTCTGGGGTCGATTTGAGCCAGAACGTTGGTGAGGCGGACAAAATTGGACCAGTTGGCAAGGATGTTTATATGCTCACTCGAAATGATGTGGAGAGTTCCAGGTGATTGAGCACATGCTGCTCTAACAAGCGACTCGTTGACAAGACGTCGCTGACGACCACATAGATTAAACCAACAACATCTGCTCCTAAAAAAGACGTACCTCCCCCTTGCTAAGATCACGCCTATTCTCGCTAACCCAGCTCACCAGTGTCGGATACTTGCTCCATCCCGCAGTGCAAGAACATATCACCCCAACTTCAAGCGTCGCAGACATCGGCACAGGCACTGGAATCGTAGTATTAGACCTTGAAAAGTCACTGCCATCGTCGACGCAACTCCACGGCTACGACATAAGCTCTGATCAATACCCTGCGTGCTTGCCCAAGAACGTATCGCTGAGGGTTTACGATGCTAAGCAGCCGCCTTGCGAGGAGCTACGCAACCGGTACGATGTGATCCATCTAAGATATCTAAATTCCGGCATGGGTGAAGAAGACTGGGAAGTTGTCACGAGTATGTTCCGACTCTTCGCACGAACGAAAGATTGAGTGTGCCGAAACGTCTCAAAGCTAACGAACATTGTCAACACAGAGAACATGTTCGATATGCTCAGACCCGGCGGCTACATCCAGTGGCTCGAGTCCGATTTTGGCGGCGCACGCTGGCTGCGTGCTGACCCGTTCACCACCGCCCACGTTCACGAAGAGGTCCACGGCCTCATGCGTCCTCTGATCAAACATTGGTCGTTCGCGCCCCGCGAGCTCGAAGATATTTTGAAGGACCAAGGGTTTCAGGGTGTCAAGCAGGAAATTGTGAGTACGGATCGTATTCCCGAGCTCAGACGAGCATGGAGTTTGATCGAGATCGGGGCGATGGAGGGCTTCTTTCCGGGCTTGCAGCATGGGCTGTCCCAGGACGAGTGCACAGAGAAGCTGAATCGGATGAAGGAGGAGGCGCAGAAGGACGTCTACGTTCGTTGGGTAAGCTTCATCGAAGAGCGAACGCTATGCTTGGATCTGCGTGATAGAGGCTGACGGCTTTGCAGAACATTCATGTCTGGATTGGCAGGAAGCCGTTGCCCAACTGATGCCAGTGTTGTATTTGTAAAGGGCAAAAGCAGTGAGCTTTTCGGGCATTAGCAATGCACATGGTGACGGCCTGGTAACGAATATGTTTGGAAGATGTACAAGTCACGATTGTGTATACTGCGTCAGCATTCGACAAAGGTCTCATGAGTGTCGCGAAGCGTGATGACCGGTCGGTTTCTTCAAGGCAATCGGGTCCGCACATCTCTCGTGCCCATGTCCATCGATCGATGTTGAGCTATGGCAACTTCTGGACTGGGCTGTGGGTCAACGCAGTTGTCATTCAAATGTCTCAGGAACAACACGGGCCCCATCATCGGCAACGATTGCATTAGAAATATGGTGTCACGCAATGCATTCGCCATACCCATGTTCTTCGCGACTGTCGTTGAGCGCCTCGCAGGCGCCTCGAATACCGATGGACCATACTCAACTCCACTGGATGAGAGCACGTTCCTCGCGCACAGACACGCACGTGCATATCACGATAGTCCCACTTTCATGGAGGTCGCGTGAGCATGAGCCCAAGCCACTTCTCACAAGACAGTGAGAGGTGACGAGATGCGGCGGTCGACATGTGAGTCGGCGGTTCGTTGACGGCAGTCGAAAAAACGGCCATGTAGCCAATCCTGGAGAGCTGTGGCTGCAAAGAAGGCCCGCGAAGCTGGAGAAGGGCCGAAAAGCAGAGAGCTATAGAACACTTGCCGCTCGTTCTAGTGTGCTTCTAGCGTGAACTCTGCGGCGACTGCAGGCATATGTTGCTGAGGTGCTTCCTGTGCCGACGATGCTTCGTCGTGAGTTCTCAACTGCTGACGAGGGCGTCCGGATGGCGTGTTTTCGGCATGCAGACAACACACAACTTGAGGCGGTCGTGTATGGGGGCATCTTCGAAGTCTGCGACCAAGTGCGCGAGGAGTTGGGAAAAAAAACCGCATCAAGCCAAACGCTTCCATGAAAAATTTCGTCTGGTTCAGAAAGGGACGATGCACCGAGATTGATGAATAGTTTGACTGACCGCTGCAGCGTAGTCAGTCGCGCGTAATGCACCAAGGCCCACTTGAAGCCAGCCGGACATCTCTGGCGTATGGGTGAGCTGCACTGTATCTTGGAGTAAACTCCGCCTTACCAGGCTCGAGTGCCGCAGATCATCGCGGAGCCCCATGGAGAGGTACCTCGCGGGCCGATTGCAAAGGTCTCCACTGCCGACTCTCGACTCTGCGGTATTGGGTACCTGCCAAGGCATAGCTTCGAGTGCAGTAGCGTCAATCTAGCTCCTAGCAGACTCGCCTGGCCTTTGGGAAACCTTTCTACCAGATGGCAATGTTAGCCTTGACGAGAAGTCGGAGGGTGCAGCGACAGAGCGGTATAAGATGGCTGCGTGCCCATCTTGTTGTCCATCATCAGCACAACAGCACGACTACCCAACGAACACGCTCAGCTAGCTCGGCCATTCTTTGCCAGCAGTAGCACCTCCTTCACTTGCATTGCTATCATCTCCAAGCTTTGATAGCTTCATTCATTCCAACCGAACGTCCAGCATCCGTAAAGGGCTTCGACCAACGATCACCATACACCACACTCATATCAAAACTCAGCCCTTGACACTACCATGGCTGGTGGCGGCATCCCCACAGACTCCCCAGGAGTAGCTGGTGGCTATCTCACTGGAAAGAAGTTGATATACCCATTGTCTTTGGTCATCTCGCTGTTCTTCCTCTGGGGCTTCTCCTACGGCCTTCTCGATGTGCTCAACAAGCACTTCCAGACCGTCCTTGGAATCACAAAGCTCGAGTCGACGGGTCTCCAGGTTATGTACTTCGGTGGTGGTTATCTGTTCGTAAGTGAAACCGAGAGTTGGGTGGCGGCCCTTTGACGGTTAAGACATACTGACCTTGTCTTAGTTCTCTCCCATCGCTGCCGAAGTCCTCAAACGACGGGGATATCGATTCACGATCCTTATGGGCCTTTGCTTATATTCTTTGGGAGCAGTGATGTTTTGGCCAACTGCGCATTACTCCAACCCGTCCAATTCCAAGGCCGCTTTCGGAGGATTCCTCGTCTGCACCTTGGTCATTGCCTGCGGTCTCGCCACTCTCGAGACAGCTGCCAACAGCTACGCCGTGGTCATCGGTCACCCTGCGACGGCATCTGCCCGTCTCCAGTTCTGCCAGTCCTGGAATGGTGTCGCATCGTTCGTTGGACCCCTGATCGCTTCCAAGGCCTTTTTCCACGGCGAGAACGCCAACAACCTCACCAACGTTCAGTACGTTTACCTGGCGGTCGCTTGTGCCGGCGTCGCCGTAGCCGTATTGTTCTTCTTCAGCAAGCTCCCTGAGGTAGCTGAGTCTCGCGTCCGATCTGCATCTATCGTTGCCGGTGACTCTGAGGAACTCGGCATCGACCAGTACGGGACCCTGATCCTTGAGAAGCCGTTGTACAAGGAGCTCAACATGATCTTTGGCTTCATCGCCCAGTTCTGCTACGTCGGTGCTCAAGTCACCATCGCCAGTTTCTTCATCAACTACGCGACCGAGAACGCCACCTTCAGCGACTCCCAGGCCTCGCAGATGCTCTCATACGGTCTCATCACCTTTACCGTAGCCAGATTCATAGCTGCAGGCCTCGCGACGATCTTCGAGTCCAACTTCATCCTGGTCATTTACTCCGTCTGCGCCATCGCCTTGACCGCCTATGTCTCTGCTGGCCATGGTACAAGCGCCGTCACCTGCCTCATCTTGATCTTCTTCTTCATGGCCCCGATGTATCCTACAATCTTCACCTTGGGCACAGCAAACTTGGGCAAAAACACCCGCCGCGGAGCCGGTATTCTCGTCATGGGCGTCAGTGGTGGAGGTAAGTGATGCCTTGACCGAAGCACACAGGGTACATTGCTGATTTGTTCAATAGCTGTGTTCCCACCTATTCAGGGAGCCATCGCTGATGCTGCCAACACCCGCATCAGCTACGTCGTTCCAACGGTCGGCTTCGTTGTGGTCCTCGCTTACGTCGCTGTTCACTGGGCCAGGCACGGCTTTCATGTCCTCCGCGTCAAGGGCGAGCAGGTCATTGCTGCATCACTCGAGGGTGCCGCGCTTGGTGGCGTCGTCCAGACCGTCCATTACGACGAGCGCAAGCTTAGCACCGTCGATGCTGAAGCTATCCGTGCGTCCAGCCTCGGTGGTGCTCGCTTGAACTCCATTACCGGGGGTTACAACATGGATATGGAGAAGAATGGAACGCGCATTCGCTCTTCGAGCATCTCTGGCGCTGTCGTCGAGACCATCGATCATTCCTACAAGCTGAAGATGTAAGGGACGTTTGGCTGAATTTACAAATGATGCTGTTTTGCGCAACAATGCATACCTTGGCGTTTTGGGTGGACGGACGAATGTCAAGGTTCCTGAGCGTTCATCATGAGAGACTCGATGAAGATACCTTTTGCGCGTAACGAAATGTACATATTTGAAGGTACATGACGAATCACTTCTTCACACCAATGCCGTAATGGTTTGTTCTTCAGCGTAATAGCCTTTTGCAACATTGAAGAAGCAAATCTCAATCGAATCGAGTGACACTACGTGCGGTCCCACGTCTTCGATTTGTGCCGTTGGGTGTCGTGAAAGAAACGATTGCTTTGTAGAGCACCGTTCTGGAGCCAGGTTCCGAGGAAGTCCTGGTGTCCAACAGCAACGACTGAGTAGTCTCAGCCAAGAAACCCAGAGTGATACCGGCATCACAATGAAGTTTGGCGCATGCGATGGGCTCAACAGGCTCTTGGCTTGGTTGAGAGGGACCAGCAAAGGGGGATGGGTCGACGAGATAAGCTTGCATCCCTAGTATCGGTGGTTGCATCACTTGCAGAGTCTCGTATTTGAGCAAGCCGTCCTCCACGTTCGCTGCTGCGGCCGGCCACGAGTCTTCACTGGCCTTTCGCTTGCGACGTCCAAGACCACCCAGTATGCCCTCATAGATGGAACGAGATCGAACTCGTCGCCCGAATGCGTCGGTAGGACAGATCTGGCGAGCTGCAGCACTGGTCATGGATACTTGAAGCCACTTGCCCATCTCGAGATCGTCGCCAGGGTCGATGGACAAGCCAGGTAGCTTGAGATCGAGAAGGTGGAAGTCGGAAGCAAGTCTATCCCACTGTGGACGGACGAAGTAATGAAGACGAAGGGTTGGAGATGATCGAATTGTGTCGTTCCATCGTCTGCTGGTGCGGCGGAGTTCAAGTACGCTGTCTGTGTCCAGAAAGCCCAGAACGATCTCGAGGAGCTCGGTTGTGTCGAACAGCGTGGTCGCGGCACACTGTTCTGACGTACATTGATGCTGCTTCAGTGGAAGTGATGATGGAAGCTCGGCTGGTTGGCGGCTTGTGGGGTCAGAGTCGCGAGCTAGCGCCTGAGAGCGTTCAGTGCTGTTGATGCTGAGTCGACGAAGTGCGCTGGTCGCACGGTCGGCATCCGAGAATCGTCTCGCGCGTGGCGTCGAAGCGGCCGAAGGTGAAGAGTTGAGTGAAAGATCGACGCTTTCCATCATCGCCGACAACAGTCTCTCCGCTTCCTCAACGTGGTCCATGAAACCGAGGCAGGCGCGAGTCTGTAAGTCGACACCGAAAGTCTCGATAGGTCGATGGCCAAGCTAGTAGGACTCTTATCCGAGCAATCTCAAAGATGGGTGGTGGTACGGGTCTGTCTGTTCGAGTGTTGTAATGTGTAGTCGCGACATGCAGCTGCCGGCCGGCAGTCGAGCTCAGACCAAGCTTTAGGATCCAGGACCGGCCCGGACGGTGCGGAAGGCTGGTGCTGCCGGATTCTGCAGGTCCGGCAGGAGCAGATCAACAAACAGACTGTGTGAGCAAAGTAACCCAACGACTGCTCACGCTCAGACATCGAACACGTCAGAACAGCAGAGCATCCTGCAAACATGCACGGGGGACGCTGTTCACTTCTCGAGATTGATGTCGTTGCGCCGCCAAACGCGCGTGATTCGTCCGTGACGTCCTCCCAGCCACCGACCAGCCTCATCGTCTGGGATGTGGCAGGCAGCGTGGAAAGGCAAGTCAAAACTGCGCACGCCGCCAGAATGGTCCTCATTCCACTTTCACAATACCATTGACACCATCTGAACCATACTACTGTCCTCGTTGCCGGCGAAATCATCATATCTGTGCCTGAAAGCAAACGCAACCATCTACACGAAGCGGCTTTAGCGAGTCCCAGCAGCTGCACAGCTACAGCTTGCTCGCCAACCAAGACTCAAATTACGAACGAGAGTAAACGAACAAGAAGTCCAATCGACAGATCTCGAATCGATCTACCACAACAGCCTTTCTACCACCCTCGACAACTTCATCAGCAACTAGACGTCTCGTCACAGACAGCACCTTCGAGCCCAGCAACTGTCGTCCACCACCAAAATGAAGGGCAATCTCGTCGTCTTCACCATCGTCATCGTCCTTTTCGTGGTCCTTGCCCTCATTGGCTTCCTCATCTACTGGGCGCAGACCTCTCTCGGCGGTGTAAGAGGTGGTGGTGCCTCTTCTACAAGTGGTGAGGATGTATAAAGTGTGGTTCAATCGAGCAGTCCTGGGATGTGTGCGAAGAACGAACGATGTGATGGCTATATGACAACTCATGGAGGAGCATGTAATGCATAAAGGGAAATGGGCTTGGACTGGAGTTCACAGCATTGGGAAATTTGCATGGAAGTTCGGACACAGCGAAGGCGTTTGGGCATCGGGCAGTAATGACAGGCTGCACAAAAGACATGACTTGTATGATACCCTTTGAGACTTCATGTCTACTGATAGAAGAGATCCGAACTTTGAAAGCTATCATCAGGCTTTCCTCAACATCCAGCTCATCTCCTGGGCCTGCTCCTTGGTCACCAATGCGTCCATCCTCTCGGCCTTCATGAAGTCGTGATCTGAGAACTCGAACCCCGGAACTACCGTCTCGCTGATCAAGAGGCCTTCACTGTCGCTGGAACCATCCTCGTCTGGGAGTAAGAATGAGCACTTGTACTTGCCTCCGTCGACGATCCATTGCAATCGTTCGCCTGCGAGAACATCATGCCCAACGATGAACGTTTCGATTCGAGCTTTCGTGCCACTCCATCTCTGAGTTTCTGGCAAGCTCTCGTCTCCGTAGCCTCCAGGACAGCCAGAAGTGGCAACCTCGTCGGCATGGATCAGCACGTATCGACCTCTCCCCCTATGCAAGGTGTGGACTGTGCGACCTTTGTTGCGGTGGAAGGCGCCTACGAGGCGAGATCTTAGCAAAGTTTCGATGTCGGATACGACGACATACCCATTGGTGACTTCGGCGTCAGCAAGTAGAAGATGGTCGTGCTGGCACTTCTACTGTTGTCTGAGGACGACTTCTCATCGGAGAATGGATTTGGAACGCGAAGTTGGTCTCTGTCGGTTTCCTGGAAATAGATGACATCCACTTAGCCACTCCCCTTGTGCTCAAAGCAATCGTCGGTAACAGATCCATACCACGAAATACCCGCCTTCCACGTGCGGCTGAAGACCCAGCTTCTTGATGACTTCTTTCAGCTCAGATGACTCTTCTTGGGTGCCATTGATGTCAAAGGAAGGCTTCAGTGGTGGGATCCTTGGATCAGCTTGTGAGTGACCTTGCGACGCCATGTCAAGAAATTAGTGGCGATTAAGAGCAACTTTGGATGTCAAATGTTGGTGATTGTCGTGAAAGAAGGGCGTGAGCATTGATGCCGGCGTGCTGACCGCTGTCGGTGACCCGCTTCAAGCGCGGTACTCACGACATGCATAGAAGGTGCGAACGGAACGAGGTCACGTCGGACTGCGACTACACGTACCTGATTCATTTCATCGAGCATGTGACAACACTCCATCTACGATACAGACAAGAGTCGAGCAAGGTATCTGTCCATTGCCCACAACAGAGCCGTAAGGCTCTCAAATTCAAATTCTATCGATACCGCATCTAACTTCCTGCTATACAAGAACAACACTCATGCGACTGCCAGCGCTTCACGAAGTAGCGTAGAACTGTCTCGCCGCAAACCGCAGCTGTTCTGCGCCAATGTCAAACACGACCAAAACGTTCTTCATGAACGATCCTCCCAAGATATTCAAGCCTCCAAGATTTGGTTGCACAGAAGGAACACACACATCCGGGTCCTCCGAGATTTGAACGATCATATCCTCGGCATTCACGTAGAAGATCTTTTCCTCGATGCAGACGCCAAACACTGGAGCCGCAGCGTCGCAGTCGACGATGTAGGTATCAAGTGACGTGTTGTAATAAGCCGGCGGGTGAAACGAAGCCGCCAATTCTGCTGCCACGTCGTCAGGAACATAGCAGAGCGAGGTCCCAGAGTCGACGATGACGTCGGTTCCGTTTCCTAGAAGAGGTGACTTGTAGTCATTGCTGTTGTCGTAGGGATTGAACTGCGTGCTGGTCGAATTGGAAATCGCGAAGCCATCGATGTCGATGGTATAATATTGGTAGACCGGCTTTCCATCCGTGCCGTTGACACTGACGGGATGAATATCAGTATTGGCCCAGTATGGTGCATGAGGGACATCAGGGATTCCTCCGATCCCGATAACGCCACCATTGCTCTGAATGCGATCAATGGCCATGCTGAACACTGGTGGCACGCCCTCGTTTTCGTACATGTTCACGAACAACGGGTTGTACAGCATCGACTGGCCCTTTTGATCTGATGATACACTGGTGCCAGCATACGCAGATGTCAGCGTCCTGTATGCGAACCCAACGAGTCCTGATGAGATGCCATCACCATACCACGCGGCTTGATCGACAATGCCGAACTGTTGACTGGGTACATCAATGCCAGCCATTCGAAAGGACTCATATCCCATAGAGCCGGTCAAGTATTCTCCGTCGGCGTAACTGATGTTGAAGTTCTGGTTCGCAATGGGCACGAACGTCGAAGACTGTGCCGAATCGTACAACGGACCAAAGAGGCAAAAGTCCGCGTCCTGCGGACTGTCATCCCAGGGGTCGTAGCAGCTGAAGTCGGTGACTGCTAGCCAGGGGTCACTACTTCCTGTGTCGACGACCATTGAGTACTCTTGTCCCCCAACTAGGATGCTCGCAAGGAAGACTTGGCCGCCCTCCACAGATATCAGAGGAGTAGTCCCATTCTGTGATATTGATCAGTCATGGTTCCCATATCAAGACTATTCAAATACAGATGCTCACCGAAGATCCTGCTACCCGCGATCTTCCATTCTGTCTCATCGCCCGTACATATGTTGAACTCAGAGACGTTCCAGCTTCAGCCACTGTTAGGTTGAGAACGTTCTGAGTGACCTTCAGCTCGCTTGGCACTGTGGCCTTCGTTCGCGTCGTCGGCACACGGCTGAAGGTAAAGTCGCCATATCGTCGCGGAAGAGTTGAAGGTGCTCTGAGAGCTGTTGCAGCATTTGCGAGCAGGATGAAAGCGAGCATCGTTGCTTCGAGGCCCAGCGAATCCACAAGTCACCTCAGGAGCAGCTCGACGTCTTCTGTATTGTTTGCTGCGCCAATCCCTCTCTTGCCCTTGCGCGACGCTATGCGTAGCGACTCACAGCAGCGTTGCACAATGCGGAGCAGCGACTGCCTCGATGCGGAGCAGCGACTGCCTCGATGCGTCGAATGCTCGCATCAGGATGCTACGTGTGTTATCTTGTGCAAATGCATGACGGCGGCGGCGTTATGAGATTGAGTGGTGTTGCCAAAACGTTCGCCAGGCACCTAAGAAAAGCGGTTAGGATGGTTGTTGATGGTGTGCTCACACTTCCCGTTCCTCGTCCGGCCGTTCGGGTTGGAATGAATTCCAAGACGCTCTGGAACGTCAGACATGCATCGAGACCAATCCGAACTGTGAGCAGGTGCTTGTTACAAACCAACGCACGGCCGTGCATTTTATTACCCAGGGTTTTATAGATCGTAGTCTATCTCTATAGGTGTATGGATGCCCAGCTCACTGTCTGCAGGAGGTGGTGTGCGACTTACACACGCACGGGATCCAGCCGTGAATACGCCCGCCTCTTTCCTTGTTCCTGTCCGAGCGCCATGCAATGCAACTTGTATACAAACTGAAGGAGATCCGTTTACCACAGGGTGTAACCACCGTCAATGAGACAGTCGTTGCCGGTCATGAACGCCGAGCCGTCGCTGGCCAGGTATACCGCCAAGTTGTTCAGGTCGTCCACGGCACCAAGGCGCTTCTGGGGGGTGTGGTCGATCCAAATTCGCTTCTGAGCTTCAAGCGCAGGCACACGGTTCAAAGCAGTGTCCATGTAACCCGGACTGATGGAGTTGACACGGATGCCGTATCTTGCCCACTCAGCAGCAAGTGACCTGGTAAGCTGGACCACGGCGGCTTTGGAGGCGTTGTAGCAGGACTGCTCTTGCGGGTAGTTGACGATCGTTCCCGACATCGACGCGATGTTGATGATGCTACCACCATTGCCCAGACGCATCATTTGGTTCGCCACGGCCTGCGCGACCAAGAAGGAGCCAGTGACATTGATATCGATCAGACGGCGGAATTTCTCGTGGTCGTAAGTTTCCGCCTTCATGTTGGAGCTGCAGATCGTCAATATCATAGACGCGTGAGTGTGGCGAGGTCAACTTACTCGGCGATACCAGCGGCGTTGATGAGGATATCCAGGCGGCCAAAGTGGTCGACGACATCCTGCACAGTCTGACCCATAGCCTGACCGTCTCGAACGTCCACGCGGTAGAAACGCACGTCAATGCCAGTCTGTTCACTAAGCTCCCTGGCCGCCTTGTCACCAAGCTCTTGCTGCACATCCATGATGGCGATCCCCTGAATGCCAACTTCCGCTAGAGCTTGCGCCATGTTGAATCCGAGACCGCGGCCGCCACTAGATGTACAAGATCAGTCTCAACCGCTCAACAATGCCATTGTCGTCGAACTCACCCAGTGACGACTGCAATCTTGCCCTGGAGTGTGAATCGTTGCAGCGTCGGTGTGAGCTTGGAGAGGATTTCTGGCTTGAGTGGGATGGCAGGCTTCTCTACGTCGGCACCTGGCGGTGACACTGGTCCTGCTTTGTTCGCTTCATACTGGAGAGCCTCTTCCGTACGCTCGCCCTTGTGGTAAGAGATGACCGGCACTTCCGGGTCGTTCGATTTTGATGAGGAGTTGAAAGCCGCTCGCGAGATCGAGGGGGCGAATGCGGCTGGCCGAATGGCGCGCTGGGTCAATCTGAGGGCGTTGCGAGCGAGCATATTGGCGTTGTCTGCTTATCTGCGCAGATGGCAGGTAGGATCAAAGGTGGTGCCTTTAAAGCAATATCTGGCGCTAAGATGTAGGTTTGATGCTCCCACAAAGGTCTGTTTTGTTTCGATGAGAACGATACGATGAGAGATCAGAGGACTCGGCGGTAGGTGCGATGTGAAAAGTGAGGAAGGACGGCGGTGGAAAATGACAGCAGGAACGAGTGCGTTGATATCGGTAAGGATTGCGCGAAAACGAGAGGACCGGACGACGTCAACAATTGTGGACGCGACGAAAAGATAGCAAAGAAATAGCAGTACTGCCGTGGAGCATGCCCGAGATAGAGAGCTTTTAATGGTCGCCGGCGACCAGACACGATGGATTATTGTGGGCTCCATCGTCAGTGCAGGCCCGTATGATCCACCGGTGGCTGAACCGGTCCCCTTTTTCGCGGGAGTGCGATGCTGGCCAAACTGCTAAGAGTCGATGGAGCGATGATGGCCCGAGGCCGCGACACCAGCGAGCACGGCAGCGAATCCGTCGAGCACGCTTGTGTCGGCCGCGTCGCGGACTGAACAATAGTCTGACATGGGAAAGCAAAAAAGGAGCTGGGTGCGTTTGAGAGCTCGTCGACCCCCACGCTTTGCGATAGTGATGAGGTTGAAGATGGGCAACGAGCCACAGGTCCCTGTCGATCATTCATCTCGCGACCTCAGCCCTGTGGCCTTCGGTCTTTGCCGGCTAACATATGGACACCGAATACCGAGTCAGCAGCGGAAAAATGCATCGAGGCGTGGGTCGGATCCGGACCAGGAGCCTCGTGCTATGGCCCGCGATGCCTAATGGAGCATTCCCAAGAGTCAATCTCGTTTGCGTGATCGTAGGTGACTGCTATTAATTACCCGGCCAAGCCAGTGAGAGAAGATGTTCTCACCACATGACTCTTCCTCAGACCAGCCACTGGTCAGTGGTCTTGTAATGTCCGACTGTTGTCAACCTGCTGCACCGTGTGATAATCGTCGTCGACGGCGGCTGAGCCCAAACGGAGCGGATGCCCACTCTAGAGACCCAATCTCCATTAGACCAGGAGCCAGTCCAGTCTGGAGCCGACACACAGACAATCAGTAGTGCGTGTGACCATTTTGGCCTCCTCGTTCCTGAGACCTGGGGCGAGCGGCCATGTGAAAATTTCTCCAGAGCCTATATGTGCCTCGGAACCCTGGCGTAACAGGCCGCACACCCCAACCGACTGCGAGGACCCCTTGATCCTGGGGTAGAGACCCGTCGACAGATCACATATGATGAGGCACTGGTGCTGTGTTCGAGTTGGGTCTTGAAACGAGGGAGACATCAGACTCAAGTGGCTCAACCCACTACGGAGGTCATCCTGATGAGTCTATCGATTCGAAGACGAGGTGCGATATGCGGTCGCGGCCAGAGCTCTCGGCCATCGACAGCTCGATGAGATCCTCACCTCGTTGGCGAACGTCGCAGCTCGCCAAACTTGGGGGGCAATCATCACGAAGGCTCGCCTCTCTTGCCGATTGCAACAAGAAGCAAGGCTCACATTGCTCTGACAACCTTGAAGCCAGGTATGCTGTGGCAGGGTACTGACTGTTGACATCGTCTGGTCTGCGGATGGAGAATGGCAAGGCTGTCCGCTGTCGACCTTTGTTTCTGGCTACGTGATCTCTGCCCTCGACCATTTGAGCACAAATCTCGACATCCCGTCGGCTCAGGCACGGTCAGCGTTCGAAAACAGGTGTCCGACAATAGCGATGACTGATACTGCTGGTGGCCACGTAACATGTGATGGCCATGAGGGTGAAGATGGAATTGCTCGTGAATGTTCCAGAGAGCGGAGAAGAGACGCGGCAAAGTCGTGCTCTGATTGGCCGGCTTGCCGAGGAGCCTTCGATGATACTTGTCCTCAGAAGTACGGCAAAGGACACAAAGTCACTTCTCTCTCGAAAAGTGGCCTCTTCTGCCTCTTATCTACTGCTGTCTGCTTTGCGGTACGGCTTGACGGTTGTCCATCCTCTACACCCTCCTCGACCAATCTCTTCCCTCTTCCACAGCACATTCGAGTTGCTGCTGCATTGGAGACAGCACTCCTCCTGATACCCCTCGGCGCCGCACACCCGTCGCATCGAGACACACGACCCATTTCCTTACCCTTTCACACACACCACCGGCCTCATGGCGCGGTTCTCAAGAAACAAGGCTCGCCAGGCGCGGCCCACGGTGTCGCCATGGATGACCGCCTTCTACATCTGTGCCATCCTCCTGGCACCCATGCTCTTCATGGGCATGATCCCAGCAGCTCGTGCTCAAGAGGACACCAAGGACACTGGTGTCTCTGGCCCAGGTGAGTTCTTCACACACCAGTCTGCTAGGCCACTTTCCTCGTGCCACTAGTCGGCGCGGGCACATAATCTTGCAGACGTTATTAGGCTCGGTGGCTATTCGTGATGGAAGGTGCTAACGATTGTACTCGCAGTCATTGGTATCGATCTTGGAACGACCTACTCATGTGTGGGTATCATGAAGGGCGGCAATGTTGAAATCCTCGTCAACGACCAGGGAAACCGAATCACACCATCTTGGGTAGCGTGGAATGATGAAGAGCGTCTCGTTGGAGATGCAGCAAAGAACCAATACGCTTCGAACCCACACCGGACAGTCTTCGACGTCAAGCGTCTGATTGGCCGCAAGTTCGACGACAAGGACGTTCAGAAGGACATCAAGCACTTTCCGTTCTCCGTGGTCAACAAGGGTGGCCAGCCACGTGTCAAGGTCGATGTCTCTGGGTAAGTCATTCTCCATGCACTGGCTCCGGTCCAGCTCAGCTACTGACGAAAGACAGTGAGGAGAAGTCGTTCACCCCCGAGGAAATCTCATCCATGATTCTTGGCAAGATGAAGGAAGTCGCCGAGGCATACCTTGGAGAGAAGGTCACCAACGCCGTTGTCACTGTCCCCGCCTATTTCAACGACGCCCAACGTGCCGCGACCAAGGATGCTGGCACAATCGCAGGTCTCAATGTCCTCCGTGTTGTTAACGAACCTACCGCCGCAGCTCTCGCCTACGGCCTTGACAAGACCGACAAGGAGCGTCAAATCATTGTCTACGATCTTGGTGGTGGTACCTTCGATGTCTCCATCTTGACTGTGGACCAGGGTGTCTTTGAAGTTCAAGCAACTGCTGGAGACACCCATCTTGGTGGTGAGGATTTCGACCAGCGTGTTGTCGACTACTTGGTCAAGATCTACAACAAGAAGCAAGACACCGACATTACCAAGAACGCGAAGACCATGGGTAAGCTCAAGCGTGAGGTCGAAAAGGCCAAGCGCGCTCTTTCCAGTCAGATGAGCACCAAGATCGAAATCGAGGCTTTCCACGAGGGCAACGACTTTTCCGAGACTCTTACCCGCGCCAAGTTTGAAGAATTGAACAACGATCTCTTCAAGAAGACTCTCAAGCCAGTTGAGCAGGTGCTCAAGGACGCGAAGATGAAGAAGAGCGAGATCGATGATATTGTGCTCGTTGGTGGATCTACCCGAATTCCCAAGGTTCAGGCCATGTTGGAAGAATACTTTGGCAAGAAGGCCAGCAAGGGTATCAACCCAGATGAGGCTGTTGCTTATGGTGCAGCTGTTCAGGGTGGTGTCTTGTCTGGAGAGGAGCAGGTACGTGCTCGGCATCAACAGGTCAAGCATGAAAGACTGCTAACGTACGACAGGCCAGCGAGATTGTGCTCATGGATGTCAACCCGCTTACCCTTGGTATCGAGACCACTGGCGGTGTCATGACCCATCTCATCAAGCGCGGTACTACCATTCCAACAAAGAAGAGCCAGATTTTCTCCACTGCCGCCGATAACCAGCCTGTCGTCCTGATCCAGGTGTTCGAAGGCGAACGAAGCATGACAAAAGACAAGGCAAGTACTCAAAATAACCATCATGTCGCGCAAAAGCTAACTGTTTGACAGTAAGTTGTCTCCCTTTCCCCACAAGCCATGTCTGGAGCATCAGATGATTTCGAGTACAAGAAGGTAAGACCATGGTGAGTTGGACTGGATGGACCTCGAGTGTAGTTGACTACACTGCACCTGCTGTTCCGCCGGATCCTAGGCCTGCGGCTCTGCGCGACATCAATCCACTGATGCTCCTTGACATGCTGCTTGATTAACTGACCACCAGCAACAACTCATTACTTACACATCTCAATAGCAACCTCCTGGGCAAGTTCGAGCTATCTGGTATCCCTCCTGCACCTCGTGGTCAGCCACAGATCGAAGTCACATTCGAGCTGGACGCAAACGGTATCCTCAGAGTGTCAGCCGGCGACAAGGGCACTGGCAAGAGCGAGTCCATCACCATCACCAACGACAAGGGACGTCTCAGCGCCGAAGAAATCGAGCGCATGGTTGAAGAGGCTGAGAAATATGCCGAGGAAGACAAGGCTACACGACAACGCATTGAAGCTCGCAATGGACTGGAGAACTACGCTTTCAGCCTGAAGAACCAGGTCAACGATGAGGAAGGCCTCGGCGGCAAGATCGACGAAGACGACAAGGATACTCTCATCGAGGCTGTCAAGGAGGCCACCGAGTGGCTCGAGGAGAACGCAGCAACGGCCACGACCGAAGACTTCGACGAGCAGAAGCAGAAGCTGTCCGACGTCGCATATCCCATCACATCGAAGTTGTACGGCAGCGCTCCAGGAGGCAGCCCAGACGACGATGACGAGCCAACTCACGACGAGTTGTAGTCAAGTAGTCCCGGCCTTGATGTTGATAATGCGATGGCGGCGTTCTCGCGGGGTTGAAAAGTAGCTTCGACACGAAGTTAGAAATGTCTACATAGATGCATTGAATGATTTCCAGTGATACCATGATCCGCCGCAACTCGACAGCTTTCTTATTTACCGTCCTCCACACGTTGCTGGACGACGTTAACGCTTCAACGCTGCCAACCGCCGGGAATCAGAAAGGTAAACGAGAAATCCGAGTTGTGCTATTGCTTTCACCTTCACGACGCGTCGAATCAACGAAATCTCAATGTTTCCACTGGGAAGTAAGCTAGCGAGGGCGCAGACGGTATGTCTTATCTTCCCTATGCGTCCGAGATGACTTAAAGCAAAATATGAAGCTTTACAGATATTGATCCCATTACCATCTTGTTCTCCGGCGGTTAGCTGCAAGGTGCTTGATCTGCCTATTGAATACAGCCAGCTTATGTGCGGCAGACAATTGCTTCTCAGACGAGGGCGAAAAGTAAAATTAGGACTATCAGACCTCGTTAATTGAAACTTGCAAAGGTCCGCCTGAGACGTCCGACCTTATCCTTGTTTGCCCGTCTTCTGGCTCGTGTTTCGTGTCCAGTCTCTTACTTTCAATAAATCGCGAGAATTGCAATAGAGCATACCGACCTCCTGTCATCTATCCCGTAAGCCCCCTTCTATGATGTGGGTGACTACCTCGCGAACTTAGAATGTGGTCCCTGCGATACGGGCAAGGATCTTAGCCCAAGGCTGCATGGAGCCATAGATCTCCTTTCGGGTACAATGTCCAGATCCTGAGATCCTGGTGGGCGCACAGGGCGTCCCAGGATGCCTGCAGGCATCGCTTCTTCCGACAACATGGAAAGTCGGATCGAAGCGTCGTGGTGACATGACGCTGTGAGAGCGGCAGCACATGGTCGGCCCTTGTTATAGGCATGTCACGACAGGTTGTGTGACGTTGACGATGGGACTACACCTCTCGAGTTCGACATGGAAAAGAGCGAAGTGAAGTGTCTGACGGTGTGGCTATTGACATAGTCGGGGGCGATTTAGCAATAGCAGTGATGTATGGTATGCTGAGGTTGATGAGAGCAAGGCATCGGGGAGAGCGGCACACGGAATAGCAGTTCCTGTAATAAAGCCACACTCGAGGAGGCGACGGCGGCTGCCAATTCCGTGAACGCCAGAGATGCATTTCTAGCACACTCATCTGATCCTGCGGACGTGCTAGTACTGTCCGAGCCAAGACAATATGGGGAGACGGCCTCGCTCCACCTGAGGCTTGCAGGCGTCGAAGACTGGACGGACGATTGTCTCTGATGGGCTCAACTCAGGCGAGTGGCGCATCGCTACCACGCACAAAGAATTGCAGAGGCCTTTGCTCGCCGCAGCGTGGGTTGTTGTAGGCACCGGAGGTTCATTCTCGGCGGGTTTCATGTAGCTTTCATCCAGCAGGGTGGACGGGATGGACGAAAGTTGCATGCGCCTAGCATAGCATGTCATGCATGCGTTCGGAGGTGCATGGAGAGGCTGCCGTATCGGTCGATCTCGAAATTGAGAGCCGGGGAGGAGCGATCGACCTTGCGGAGGAGCATATTTAATGCAGTCGGTGACGGCACGCGCGAAACACGAGGACAAAAGGCCGGAAAGTCGAAGACATGGTGGCGACGACGTAAATAATCTGTTGATGCACGTTTGTCGTTGGGGCGGATGGAACAGAATCGAGACGGTTCAAGGGGCACCGACAACTTGGGCTGGCCCACGATCTCGCTACTGTAGGTTTTCGGTAGACGAGGACATCTGCGAAACAACTTCTACGCTAGTCTAGAATGCAGCAATGTCATTGGCGGAACCACGTAAAAGCTGCATGGATCTAGGCACAGGGTTGTCGAGACTTCACTCGCTTGCCCTCACCTCCTTCCATCCTCGGCGCGCCGGCTGGGCTCGCGAACATGTGCTGCACTGCTGCTCGCAAAGGTGCCTGTGGAGCTGTCGTTGCTTGTTCTGCAGCGGCCAAGAGCCGGATCGTGTTCCCACTGCTGAGGCGAAGGGCGGGGAGCAGTGTCACGACCCGGCCGATGCCACTGGCGCGGTCATGTAACAAGAATGCTGTGAATAATGGGTCCACACCACATGCATTGATCAAGTCTTGGGGAACGCCTCGTGCCAGGCTGAGCTCGGCCATGGTCCCCTGCTGAGCGCAGGCCAGGGCGTCGAAGGACTCGAGCGGCCAGGGGCAATGGCGGTGGCGGATGCGCATCCTGATTCCTGCCAGGTAGTGGTGCCTGCCGTGGTTCTTCGTTTCCGGCGGTGGAGTGGAAGCGGCGCCGTCGTGGTTGCCATGTGGGAGGGTCGCAGGCAAGGATAGCGCGGTGGCAGGTGCGCAGGTCCGGCAAGGACATGTGGGAAAGCTTCTCGAAGGCCAGCTGCAGCATAAGGTTGGCGTCGGCCGCCAATGCGCACACCCCTCCAGCTTAGGACGCCTGCAGCGATCGCCCGCCTACATTATTGCTGCTGCTGCTGCTACTACTATACCGCCGCCGCAGCACACCTCCTCCACTCGCTCTGATCGTCACCACCACCCCGGCCTCGTCGCCCATCCAGCGCCTCGCATCCGCCGCCGTCGCTCCCTTCCACCGCACCACGTTGCGGTCGTCAGCCGCTTCCTCAGCAACGCCATCTACCCACGCCCACGGGCCCTCAGACCACGAGGCGGCCGGCCGCGGGGTTTGCCAGCTGCGTCTCCCCTTGACCCAGCACGCACACTGCAGGCTACATCAACAACATCATCTCACGCCATCTCATCGCAACCTCTCCCGCCGGCTCCCCTTCGGTGCAGTGGTACTTCATCATCCACTACCCTCGCCGCCCGTTTCCTTCGATTACATCGCCTGGTGCTTTTGATTTCGCTATCGCTTTCACTCTCCAACCCTCGTTGCAGCCATGGTCTACTCGCTCGCATACCGCCGTCCCTCGCACATTACCTCCTCCCGTGACTCTCTCAATGGCGACGAGAAACAGAAGTCCATCAACGAGTCCATCCAGTCGGGCAGCTCTGGCATGAGCAGCGGCATCCCCGATGCCTTGTCCTTTGATCGCATCATCTCCGGCGGAACCTGCCCGGTGCGTGACAACTCTCTCGGCTGCTGATGTTCTTCGCTGACATGTGCTGCAGCCTGTCACGGTGAGGGAGTTCATGAACTACCTCAAGTACATCGAATTTTCTGCCGAGAATCTTCAGTTCTTCCTGTGGTATCGTGACTACTCTTCCCGATGGGATGCCTTGCCGGCCAGCGAGAAGGCGCTGGCACCAGAGTGGAGTGCATCGGCTGCAGACGCCGACATCTATGGAGCTTCTCCTGCCAGACCGAAGCGTGTGCCGCCCCAGATCGCAGAGGTGTTGAGAAAGACCGATTTTGCCGACGCACCAAAGGTCAACATCGACCGAGCCGACCCCTTCAACACGCCACCCAAGGCCGAATCGTTCGACGACAAGCGTGACCTCGCCTCCGACTACGGCTCATCTGTTGGAGACGACAAGACCTTGTTGAGCAGCACCGCGAGCTCTCATAGAGCAGTGACTGAACAGGCTTTCGAGGACGCTGGTATGAAATGGAAGCCCTGTATGCACTATCAATATATTTAACCCAATCGTCGTTATCTTGAGCACACTAACTTTGAGTAGTCTCGAACCAACCGTACAGAGACGAAATCTCTCGCATCATCAGCATCTACATTGCTGAAGGCAGCCCACGCGAGCTCAATCTGTCTTCTCGCGAGCGACAGTCAGTGCTGCACGCTCTTCAGCATACGACCCACCCTACAGCGTTCAGGACGATCATCACCACTGTCGAGTACTCCCTGCGTAGGCAGGCACACCCCAACTTCATCCGCTGGACCATCTGTAATGGCAACCGGCCTCGCGTCATCTTTGCCCGAGGACTGGGTATCAGCATGATCCTATTTGGCTTCCTGGCAGATCTGCTCATCACACTCAGCCATGCGGGCCGCGGCTGGCGAGTGCTACCAATCATCGGCTGGTTCATCGGTATCGCCACGCTCGTCGCCGCCTGGAAGGGCATGTGCGTGGTTCTCCATGGCCTGCACCATCGACATTTGCGACCTTGGGAATTGTTCTCGGACTCTGCAGAAGAAGCTGCCGACGAGAAGGGTATGTCTGTTGACTCGTTCCTCTCCAGCAGCAGGAATTCGTTCGAAGCCGAGCCGTGGGTGCCACGCTATAAGAAGCGAAACATCATCCGGAAAGTCTTCGACCGCGAAATCTGGATTCAAGAGCCGGCTCTGCGCCAAATTCAAGATACCATCTTCCTGCAATCGGTCCTGGCGTCGTTCGTGGTCTCCTGCGTTGTGGTCGGCATCTTCTGCGCAGTGCCGCACGGCAACTTGTTCTAGGCCTTGAATTTGAAAGTTAAGCATGCAGTACCACCGAAAACGCGCCATACACTACCGCGAGCATGAGTACGTGTGGTCGCTGCGGGACAGTTGGGACCGGCCGTCGGCGTGACCAACGTGGACAGGCAAGGCGAAAGTTTTCCGGCGTTTGGGCAATTCGGGGAAGACGATACCCTTATCTTCAAGCATTTTATTCGGTTCATCTGGCAGGCGAAATGGTGTATACAAAGGGAACATGTTGCAGCGGCAATGGAAGGGGGAAACCGGTGTCTGCGGAATGTATGTTGAAGATGAAGGCGACGTGGAAAAGGCCGTATGGCATGAGGATGAGCTGGTCCTTGATCAGATGACGTTTGTTCCATTCTCCTTATCCTGTAGCATGTGCCGTCTTTGTGATGAGGTCAGTATAAGCGCGAAGTGCATGCACTGCATCAACGTCTCGGGCTTCTGCAGCTGGCGTGTGCCAACAATAGGACAGGCTAGCGCTAGAATAAGTCCGCGATCTAGAAGGACGGAAGATCTTACAGCGGTTCCTCAGCTCAGACCCTGCTTGGAAGTGAGTGTTTGAAGATATTATCAGTCAAGGTTGGAGAGGTCAATGGGAGGAGTGAAGAGTATGTCACCAGCGGTTTAATTCTCCATCACGATCACCATGCATAACACTATTCAGCGTCACCTCACCTATCGGATGTAGAAGCCCGTTATTATTATCGACCATGTTCCTGCAGCTCAGCCCCCCTTTTGGAGGAAGCTCCCCCAGATTTTGACAGCGCGGCCAGCAGAATATAGAAGCTGCCATTGCGGCAGTGCCACCGCTGCTGTTTCAGCGCCGATGGAAATAGACAGTGCTGACAGTATGTCTTCGCAAACACCGGGCACGAGAGCTCCTCTTGGCTTTAGAATTGCTCGCTCCTCCTAGACTTTCCACACGTATCTTGCCTTGTCGGCTTGACAATCTTCTGGTCCTGTCCCTGAATCCGTCATCACACATCCCACGCTCGCTCACTTTACGACACTCTCTTGCACTGCTACCCCTACTCTACTCCCACAACGTCCACGAGAAAAACATCATGACGCCCACCAACGGCACGGCTTCCGCCAACTCGCTCTTCTCGCCCTCCTTGATCTCGCCGCAAGTCAGCTCAGTGCTGCCCGAAGGCTACTCGATCCGACCGCTCGAGCGCAGCGATTTCGACAACAGCTTTCTCGATGTGCTGCGGGTGCTGACGCACGTGGGCCAAGTGACGAAAGAGGAGTTTGAGAACCGCTTCGATGAAATGAAGGCGGGCGCCGGGGGATACCACGTACTCGTGATCTTGGATGGGGACCACAAGATTGTAGGAACCGGCGCATTGATTGTGGAGCGGAAATTGTAAGGCAGATGATACCCACATACCCTCTACCGTTTGCTGTGAGCTGAGCTCTTGCTAATGCATTCGGCTGAACAGCATCCATCATCTTGGTCTTGTGGGACACATCGAGGACATTGCGGTCGCCAAGGATCAGCAGGGCAAGAAGTTGGGTTTGAGGATCATCCAGGCATTGGACTACGTCGCGGAGAACGTGGGCTGCTACAAGACGATTCTGGACTGCTCAGAGGCGAACGAAGGGTTCTACGTCAAGTGTGGTTTCAAGAGGGCTGGACTTGAGATGGTGAGTCTACTGGGCCAATGCAAGACGTGAGGGATCAGTGTTCTGACATCTTCACAGGCTCACTACTACGAGCGACCATGAGGAACGAGAGAGGTATTTCAAGATGGAATTTATTGAACATTGGCATACTACGGAGCTGTTCGCGTGCTGGGAAGTTCCAATGGCAGGTATCGTGGCTTGCACTGCATTGGTGTGGCAGGTCCACCTGGAGTTGGGGTTTGATGAGCTTTTCCACTGCGTGCAAACGACAGAAAGGGCGAGATCTGGTGCCTTGTCATCTACCGCCGATCTATATAGACTCGCTGATACCCAACGACTGAGCTTGGTAAATGGCATCTGACCTTTTAGACATGTGACGCCGCTAGGGGAGGATGGAGCAGCCTTGGCGGGCTTTTCCAGCATGGCGGGTGTGATGCTGGACCACAACTTTCAATAAGACATCTCCTCAACATTCGTTGCGACATCGACGCAACAGCATTGCCGCTATTCTTTGACGCTGTCGTTCAGTCACAAAATGCCGGCTTCTGACAGCACGGAAGGCGACGAAGAATGGCTAGATTATCTGCGAAAAGGTCTGCTTTTCCACGAACCACCATACCCGAATGGATTGTTGCTCACCAGACATACCAGGTCTGAGAACGGACCTCCGCAATGACAACACTCCCAAGCCATCTCACACCGACGAGCAGAATGGAACTGCGCGTTCCAAAGGAAAGCCCGCCTTCGAACCGAAAGACATCAACGACCTGGAACGACCTGGGATCTCCCTTC
Source organism: Zasmidium angulare (assembly GCA_002786045.1). Classification (NCBI taxonomy): domain Eukaryota; kingdom Fungi; phylum Ascomycota; class Dothideomycetes; order Mycosphaerellales; family Mycosphaerellaceae; genus Zasmidium; species Zasmidium angulare. The sequence continues at coordinate 1,167,431 of NHNX01000004.1, forward strand.
CAGACGAGATTTGGCAGCTGGTGCTCCAGTGCCCCTGCACGTTCCCGTCTGAGGTCTTTCACGGCGTAATGCTGAACCTGGTGAAGAATCCCAACATCACCTCGAGCCATCTTTTCCGCGCGGATATCTTCTACGACAGCGAGCAAGACCACCACTTCCGACCTGACGATCCCAGTACACAAGACGGCCTGAGCAAGCACTTGAAAAAGGAGTTGCGGCCTCGACCTGCGCAATGGCCTGGCTTCCAACTTGAAAGAACGATTGTCCGCCAGCTTATTCCACGAAATCCTCAACTCGATAAGCCTCTGGTGCAGACATGTCACTTCTTCAAAGGCCACAGCGGCGAACCGAACGAGGAACACGCACTCGTCCTTTACATTCCCCACGTCGAACAAGCAGAAGACGTCCCCTTCTACCATCCCGCCGTCTCCCAGCTCGCCTTCCTCCACTCCTGGCGCCAATCCCCTGCACAAGACCTCCCATCGACAACATCCCATCCAGCTAAACTTACCCTCCTCTACCGCCCCTTCTCCACCCAGCCCGTCCTCACCAAAAAGCTCATCCGCACCGCCCTCAAACTCCTCCAGACTTTGCACAAGCACGGCCAAGGCCAACTCCTCGGCTACGAGAAACGCGTCCACCACGACCAGCTCATCCCGCAAAAATCCTACCAGGACACGTACACCCGGCTCAAAACCAAGTATGGCAAGCAGCTCTCCCAACAATGGGTCGAGGTCACGGATCCTGGAAAGCACGTCTTTGAGGATATCGCGATTGCGGCGTTCCTGATCGAGTTGTGGGGCGGCATATATCGCTTACCTGGCGACGATCAAAGAGATGGGGATGAGAGACCTCCATTCCCAGGCTTTGTTGACATCGGATGTGGTAATGGCCTCCTCGTCTACATTCTCCTATCCGAGGACTATCCTGGCTGGGGTTTCGACGCTCGACTCCGCAAGACATGGGCAACACTCCCACCGGAGGTACAAGCACGACTCGAACAGAAAATCCTCGTGCCGAGAATCCTGCAGAGTTCTATCAAGTTGAACGAAGACGATGACAAGCGGCCTCGGGTGAAAGAAGAAGAAGAAGAAGAAGCAGACTGGCACGACGGTCAATTCACCCGCATTGTGGCAGAAGGAGGCGAGGAGCAAGGAGGAGACACCATAGGCCCCTTCATAATCTCCAATCACGCGGACGAACTCACCCCCTGGACGCCCCTCCTCGCCTACCTGAACAATTCCAGCTTCATCGCAATTCCCTGCTGCAGCCACGATCTCAGCGGCGCCAGGTTTCGTGCGCCGGTGGCGAGTAGAGGCGCTACGATGGGGACCAACACGACACGACTCCCACAACAAATACAAAACCAACAAGGGCAAGCATCAAAAACACAGCAGCATGTGAATGAGAGTAATGGTAGTAACGGACCTCATCCGCCACGACAAGCCGCGGAAACAGGCTCCCTCAAGCGAACCTCACAGCAAAAGAAAATGCCCTCGGCATACTCGACACTGTGCTCGTACGTCGCGAGTCTGGCGACGGAAATGGGCTTTGACCCCGAGCAGGAACTCCTACGGATCCCGAGCACGAGGAATACGTGCATTGTTGGACGGTGGCGACGACGGCGGGACGGTCGAGATGAGGAGAACATGACGATCGAGCAGAGAGAAGCGCATGCCATCGCCGTGGTGGAGAGGGAGTTGAAGAGAGATGTCACTTCAGTCGCGAGGGATTGGGTTGCGCAAGCCCAGAGGCTGATGAAGAAACCCGGCAGTGGGCATTGAGAAATTCGCAACGCATGTCATTGATGCGCGAATGCAAGCGCCTTCGCTAGAGGTCACCGCCTCAATCAAAGCAAATAGGTATCTTCTCGCTGTGTCGTCGCCCCATGTCTCGTGCCATCGTGGGCGATCGTAGGTCTCATGTCTCATCATTCGTAGAGGTCGAAGGACCCGGCCGTATGTCCGCTTCGGTAGGAGTCGCGAGGGTACCTAGACTGCAAGACGCATCAGATCTTTTCGCTCACAGCGTCGCCTACGACAGAAGCCCACCTCCTAATCCGAATAGTATCCTGACGAGCCGCGCTTGTGCACATCATCCCTCACATGCTCCGACCTGCGACGATCCTCTTTCTTCCTGCTGTGTTGTCAGCGTATTCTCCTCGACAGGTACCCACTCACTGGCGTAACAGCTGCCCGGCCACAACAGCCACTCTGTGAGGCTGCATTGAAGCTTACCTCGACGGCGGTTGTTGTGGCATCGGCCTCTGCGCGCTCAGCGGCGGTCCGCGACGAGTGTCGACGTACCTCTCCCTAGCTTGGAAAGCATTAGCACCAAGAGCTCCCACAGCAGCACCAAGAACGGCAGGAACGCGGCCTTTTCCAATCTCACTGCCCACCAGGCCACCTGCCAAAGCCCCCACAGCGGAATATCCAAGACCCCGCTGGGATGTGTCGAACGCCTCTCGAATCCCCGACTTACCTCTGCCTGGAGTCGCCAGGCGACCATCGGGGCGGCGCTCGCTACGCGCTCGCCGTAGATCACTGCGATCGTCGCGGCTGTCGGGTGAATGCTCGTCTCGTGGGGAATGCTTTCGCGATGGCGACCTGGAGTATGGACGCTCGGTCTCAGCATCGTACCCATCGTAGCGCTCGTCGTAGGGCTCGCCATAGCGGTCATCATATTGTCTCGCGTTGTAATACGGGTCTGGCACGTAGCTCGGCTGGCTTCCAGGAGGTGCTTCTTGAGCAAACGGATTTTGTTGGTACGGCTGTCTTGCCACTGGCGGCGCCACTTGATTCATGAAGTTTGGCTGCACAGAGCCAGTATCAGACGCTGGTGGTGCGTATTGACTTTGCTGAGGCTGGCCGTAGATGTTGGCATATGGCACATATCCCGTGGCCATGCCTCCACGAAGGGTGGATGTCGACTGGTTCGCAGGATTCGGTTGCGGTGCTGGTGGGTGCGGACTGGCTTGGCTGGAGGCTATCGATCCACCAGGATACATATAGCCAGCACCCGCCGCAGCGGCAGCAGCAGCAGCTTGAGGGCTCAACGGGCTCAGGGGAGGCTCGACTGGACCGTTGTGGTACGAGAAGGCCCCGTTCAGGTCAGGTTCATGGTGCCGATGTTCTCTGGGCGCTCGCTTGGGCCGATCGGGTTCGCCGCCGTTCCTGTATCTGTCGGCTCTGCTTCTTCGTCGTCGTGGTCGATCGTTGACAGGATCGTAAGAGTCGTCTGGTCCATCGTACGAGCGGTGAGAGTGTCGACCGTGGCCATCGGAGCGATATCCCTCATCGTGGTCTTCCCTGCGCGACTTTCGGTTGTCCTCAAAATCGTGGTCTTCACTATAGCGGCGACTGCTCCTGTGCTTCCTCATGTCTTCGCTCTTGACAAGTTGCTTTGAATGTGTGTTGCCCTCCTTGTCTTTGTAGTAGCCGCCTGGAATCTTGTCGAACCAGTGGTCAGGGACCTTATCGGCCCCCCACATGACACCTAAATATGCAAGTCGACGTTAGCTTTCTGGCGCCCATGAGGCTTGCGCAGGCCAGGATGCGGCCTGCTCGTTTGCTTTCCAACCACGACGCACCTCGTAGAATGAGCTTCTCCATGCCGGGCGTCGTTTTAAGCGTGCGTGTGATCCCAGCTGCCGACTGCGCAGCGCAAAGTCAATGCCGGGAATGAGTCGCTGCAGACAGGGCGAGGCGGCCAATATCAGGGTGCAGCGGTGATGTGTTCCCTGATTCACGTGAGTCGGGCGTCAAGAGGCGCAGGGATGGGTGTGTCGTAGACGGTCGGCGCAGTCAGTGTCGCTGTCGTTGGGTCGCAGCGCATCAAATTGGCGGTGGAGCGAGTGAGGTGGTGTCTCGTCAGTCGAAGCCGGCGCGGACGATGGTGAGTCGGAGGAATGGTGGTGAAGCAGAGGGAATGGCAAGGAAGAGATGCAGGTCGCCGCCGAATGTAGCCCTACCGCAGAGGCGCACCTATTACGCGGATGTACACAGTGCGTGCAGTCGGGTGTTGCTGCTGGACTCGCCAAATCACGCATCCCCTGTAGAAAGGTACGTCATGTGTGGACAGCGAGGTGTGTGTGGAAGGCGCGGCAGCAGAGCAGCGGCTGCCCGAACACAACAGCGCAGCAAATGCACAACGCACGTCGCTGGTCATGCGGACACGCTGGCCAGCTCAGGCCAGACGCGCCGCTGTTGATGCTACTGCTGAGATGATGGAGCTGCTTTTTGCTTTCCGCGACAGACGCATCCATCACCGCTCGGCCCGGCGTCCAATCACATGGCAACTGTCAATGCCCTGATCCGTGCCGCGAACGACTGCAGATGAATGAATCGCGCTCTCACAAACACCCGTTCCTCACTCGTTCTGCTGACGACCCTCGCACATGTTAGTCGTGAAGGTAAGATCGCAGTCACAGCAACTCATTAACGTTCCAACGTGTACAGCATCGTCTCATGATCATATACATAATACCCTCGTAACACCCGAGCCCCTTCACACCGCGCCGTGTCTCCACGAGTCTGCATTGTTCTGACCCGTCGGAGAGAAGAAGCCATTCTTGTCGCCGTAATTCTCAATCCCCGTCATGTCGAAGCTCGCATCCTCCGGCATGTCCTGGAACGTCATCCACGATGCTGGATACTGCCCACTGCCTGGGCCTGTTCCACCTCCAACCATGGCATTACCTGCGATGGGCATCTCCATATTCCCGCTCATTCCTCCATACCCGTTCACCGCAAACGTATCGTCGTGCAATTGCCCGTCGGTGAACTGCGTCTGCCGATGTTTTGTCACCCCTTGGTCGAACATGTCCCAGTCAATGTTTCCCGGCATGTCCAGCATGTCTCCAATCATGGAGAAATCGGGTATAGAGCCATCCTGCTCGGGAGACGTGTTGTTGGAGCTCTGCTGCGAGAGAGATCCCATGCCGTTGGTAGAGCCCGTGTTGGCCCCGAATGCAGTCTTGTTCAGCGTCACGCCATCCGGCACGCCGCTCATGTTGTCCCATTGATGATACGACACCATGCCACCGAAATCTGCACGTTGTCCGGTCGATGTGTGCATCGGCGTCGGTATACCAAGCTCGTTGCTCGCGTATCCCATCTTAGGAGTATTATCATCTTGGAATTGCGCGAGCGCATTCGCCTGCTGAGGAAAGCGGGCTTTCACTTTCTCCAACATGACCGCCATTGCTCGACTTGCCTTTTCCGTCTCATCGAACATGTGTTCGCCGCGCGCGTGCTCGTCCTTGGCTATAAACTGGTTGGGGCGACGCTTGCGTTTGCTAGCGTCCGACCATATCTTCTGGCTCTTTTCCAGTGCCTCCATCATCGCAGCCCGCTGTGGGCAAAGTCGACCCCCGGGGTTCATGACCGCTGAGTCGGCACTGATCTGTTGTGACAATTCCAAGCAAATGATCATTGCCGCGAGTAAGAAATCGTGTGTAGATATGGATCCCATGTACCACTTGACGCTCTCCAGCTGTCCACCGGGTTGGCTTGCCGTGTAGATGGTATGGTGGTGCTGAAGGACCTGCAGCGCGCATGCCGTGCACGCTTTTCTACTCGTACCAATGCCCATCTGTTGTTCGTGAGGAGACAGTTGTGCGAACGGCTTTTCCATGTACCGTCGGTGCAGCACCATCTTAACCTTCAGGTAAAGCAAGTCAAGATTGAAACGGCACATGAGCTGCTCCGCCGGGTCAGTCACAAGCTCGCTGATGTCTGGCATCTGCAACAGTGGTGGTATTTGCGCTCTAGCCTCCTCGAGCTTCCTGTCCAGCTCCATCATCTCCTCGTGAGATGGCGGGATCGTTGCGTGGCTAAGCTCCGATGCGTCTGCAAATATCCTCGTGATTCGCAACTTTGCGCGTGTGTAAGAGGAAGGTGTCAGCTCGTCTATGCCCCTGCTCGGCGGTAGCACTTTGGTGTTGACATTGAAGTCTCGGTCTAGCAGATTTCTTGGAGATTGGCAGTCAGATTGAAGAGTCCTGACCTGTATTCCTCATCAGCGACGCAAGCATACAAGCCGACAATAAGTTCACTTACCATCGAAGGCAGTCCAAGCTGGAATGAGATCAACACATCTATCATACTGATAATCGCCCATACCCTTCTTCGCATCTCACCGTCAAATGTTGATATAGCAGGATAGCTGGCGGGATCTCGGTGGTAACCCATTCTCAGTGCCAATCGTACAATGAGTCCGATCATTAGCCACACATTCACAAAGGCATCATTGCTCCTTAGGCCTGCCGAGTAGAGAATAAGGCATTCGATTGTGTACTGCTTCGGCTTTGTGAAGTCCGCCAGCACTGCAGCTGAGCCGCACAAGGTGTGGTATTTGTTCACATCAGCCAGGATGGCTTGAGCGGCAGGGCTCGTAGGATCCGTGTCACGCAGTCCAAACGAGGCGGCGAGGCTCAAAATGGCGTAAAGCAGGCCCAGCCACATAGTAGGTGTTTCTTGCGGACTTCTCCAGAAGCGCCTATACTCGTCCTGGAAGGTCGGTGCGTGAATGATGGGCTTGAAGGGATCGGGCGAGTTGAACCACAGACTCAACAAGCGATCGGCCACTTTCTTCTCTGGTACTGACGAGATGAGTTGCTCCCGAGACACAAAATTCGAAGATCCTATGAGAAAACCGAGTCCCGTGGTCGCGTGTGGTTGTGGATCACCATTGCCACCTACCGGCAAGCTGGTGAGTGGCACGTTGCCAAAGGCATTTCCATACAAGTCCATGTCAGGCTCTTCATGCTTGCCATCTCCATTCGGATGATCACCTTCGCCCTCATCGTTGTCGCCGAGGTCTCGTTTGAGCTCTGATATGCCGTTCAATATCGCTTGCCAGTGAGTCTCTCCAACATAGCTGATCTCGTTCTTGCTTATCCGCATCTGGCCAAATGGCTTGGCCGCACCATCCACATCATCTTGCGTACTTCCAGAGCCTACAGTACCTGCGTTATTGGGAGAGTTATCGTCGCTGTCGCTCGGAGGCGTAGGCTGTGAAAAGGTGGTTGATCGACGGTGTCCGTTGGTGGCAGGGCTATCATCGCTAGGACTAGGCTCTTGCTGGTCGCCATGGCCGTTGGTCTGAGGCCTCTTGCTACCCTGCTGGTTCATCAAATCGACCACCAACGTCTCCAGCTGTCGTATGCGACCCTTGACATTTTGTGTTGGCTTCTGTCTTACAGGCGGGGGAACGTAGAGGCATGACGATTCTCGATTACGCTTGATGCATTGGTCGCAGGCGGGATCGTGGGAGCGATTACATTTCAGTTTCCCTTGCCGGCACGGTATACAGCTGAGTTGCGATCGGGCGCGCTTCTGCTTGAGATGGGCGCCATTGGCGAGGTGGTTCAACGTTGACTGCGTCTGCGCCTGCGTTGCGCCGTTGGCAGTGCCGTTCGTATCTTCGGACATGATGGCGGTGGATGCGACGAGTAGAGGGAGCAGTGGCAAGTCGTCCTTGACGCTGTGCGGCGTCGAAAGGATCGGTAGGATTCACGGGCTAGGTATCTCAGTCGGCGGGACTTTTTGGGCGGTGGCAGTGACCTCGCTGCTTTGTCAGTCTTCTGCAGCTGTCGGGTCTGAAGCTCGAGCAGTGGTGGTGGATGACGTTTTCTGTTCTTGCCTGTCCCGTTCGTCTACCCTTGCACGATAGTAGGAGCATCTGCAGGTCAACGAGACTTGAATAATAAGCAAGTCAAGTCAAGTCAAGTCAAGGCTCTCTGGTCGTTGCCGCGACATACAAGTACCCACTGCGCAAGCCTTTGTCGACCGCTCGAGTCCGTTGCCAAGAGACCCGACGGCGATAAGGGAGCAAACTCCACGCCATGATCTCGTCGACGAAAGGCTCTTGACTGCAAGACTTGACATTCAAAACGTTGCGGAGATGTGTCACGATGCTTATATTGCTCTACCAGCGACGGAAGAGGGCAGATGCAGTAGCACGGGTAGCAGGTGGAGGAGCACATCCCTGCAGGGCTTCGAGAGGAGCGTCCACGACAGCGTCAAGTGCCAGTCAGCAAGTCATAAGTGCATATCTTAGGCGTATAGCGGCGTCAGAAGTCTTGTAACAAGATAGATAAAGGGGAGCTCATGTCTCCGAGGAGGACCTTCTCCGCACGTCACTGCAGTCCGACTTTCCTATTTCTTCATCACACAACGAATCCCTCGGAACATGTCTCTAGTGCCACCATACACGGCTGAAACAGCACATCAGAAAGTCAAGAAGGCTCAGGATCTTTGGAATACGCAGTATTATCGTCAAACAGAAGTTGCCCCTTCCCCATGCTCACACGTTCCGCAGGAGTCCAGAAAACATAGCGAAGGCTTATACTGAAGACTCGATTTGGCGCAACAGAGACAAGTTTCTCAAAGGCACCAACGATATTGTCGAGTTCCTCACCTGGAAATGGAGCAAGGAGCACAACTACAAGTTGCGCAAGGAATTATTTGCGTTTTCCGAGAACAAGATAGCTGTTCAATTCTGGTCCTCGTTCGCCTCCCCGTAATCGTTAGTCAGGGTCTAACAGGAGCTAGGTATGAATATCAAGATGCTCACGATGGGATGCGTTGGAAGAGGTGCTACGGTTTGGAGGACTGGACCTTTGCCGACGACGGCAGAATGAGGAAGCGGCAGATGAGTGGAAACGACCTCGAGATCGGCGAAGAGGGAAGGTGGTTCAAGGATGGTGTTGACGTGAACAGTGTAGACATCGGCGAGCAGCATTGGTAGTTTGCTGCTGCGATATCTGGTGCATCGTCCCCCTTAGTTTGCATGCTGATGGTACACTGTCGATCTCGTTCTCAAGCAGCCCTTGCATGGCTGCAATTGCCTCGGGCTTCATCTAGGTAGGACGCCGCGTGGTAGTATATGGCAGTGGATCGCGGTTGGAGCATCTCCATTGTTGGGTGCGAAGCACGGCACAATGTTCCCAAAAACGGGCTGTGCTTTTCGTGGCAGCGTAAGACGAATGTCTGTTCGTGCTCGTGTATCAACCATATCGGGAGTGCTGTGCCGTCTTGCGGGTCCTCGTACAGTTTTGGATTGGAGGGTGTGACTTGGCCTTGTTCAGATTCAAGCAGGAGGAGTGTCATGAATAACGACGAGGAGGAACTTCGCGTCTACACAGCTGTCAGTGCGTGACTCGTTGCCAAACCTCCAAGCCACGTACCAGGCACGATCACGACCTCAACTTTCTTCGTTCGCACGCGCAAGAGTTTCGCCTCGTCCGCCTCGCCGTTCAATTCTTCAACCATTGTCCCGGCACTCTGCACAAAGTTCCACACGAACCTGGCAACATCTGCCGCCCTTCTTGTGCCTTTCCTCTTGTGTACACCTTCCACACCATTTGTCTGACCACCGCTGCTACCAGGTGGCACAGTCTCTCCTTCGACTTCTTCCTCTTCAGTCAGAAGGCCCGACGACCGCACAATTGTGCCACTGTCCCGCGACAAGATAAGGGTGCCTTGCACACCTGGTCGATTTGAAAGTCGTGCCAGCAGATTTGCAGTCTCCTCTGAGGGCGACGGCTGCTGCATGGCGCGCAATGTCAATTTCGAGTGTCAATGCTAGAACGCTTGTGTTTGCATTGCGGCACGACTTCGTGTGCTGTCATGGATGTGAAGTTGCAGTCAGTCAGGAGTGCTGTCGCGTTCCAGGCAATGGGGTTCCTGACTAGATACCGATAGCACGTGGCGCGGCCCGTGTAGATCGGCGCATCGAATTTGAAGATTCCGACCTCGCGTCTTCTTTCGCTGCCACTGCTGGACATGCACCAATGACGATTACGACAATTCGAGCCTCCGCAACAGTTCTTCGAGTGCATATCGACTGCGGATAGTTAGTCATGGGGTCTTCATCGAAGAAGAAAAAGGAAAAGAAGCAAGACTTCCAAAAACCCAAGCTGAAGGTCGGAAAGACTCGTCCCAAAAACACAAATGCTACCGATACCAGCTTTGCTGCGAAAGCGATCGTGCTCAAGCAGCAGAACCTGAGCGAGTCCGGGCGAGATGCAAGCACCTTGTTCAACCACAACTTGTCACTCTTGAGCAGCAAGACTGATGTGCAACGCCGAGATGCTCTGACATACCTGACCGCAGTGGTAGCTGCCAATCCCAAAAGCTTGCCACAACCTGCGTCTACGGTCCTCAGCAAGGCTCAGCCTCTGATCCTCGATGGCAACTCTTCTGTACGCCAGCAACTGCTGAAGCTGCTCAAAGTTCTGCCGCCCAATGAACTTGGGTCCTTGGAGCAGACGTTGCTGTACACGCGAGCAGGTTTGACGCACCTTTCGTCCGATATCCGTTTGGCCGCGCTCGATATTCTGGATTGGCTGCTGGAGACGAATGGGCCTGCCGTCATCAGTGTTGCGGGAAGCTGGATCAAGACTTTGCAGACATTCCAGAATCTGCTCTCGTGGCAAAATGCGGGTGGTCCCGCGACAACATCGACCAACGGCAACTGGTCGTCCACAAAGTCAACTTCAAATCTCGGCAACACCAAGCTTCTCGTTCATCAGTTGAGCAGTCTCTCCCGCTTTCTGTCGGTTGGCCTCACTAAGGCAGCGGCAGATCCAGGTGCTCAACAACGGCAAGCAGCGACGTGCTTCCCTCTGCATCAGGTCAATGCTCATCTACTCCCTAGCACGAGTAGCTCTTTCGGCTACTTGAATCTGTTTGGTGCGCCACGAGATTTGGAAAGTGAGGTCTACGAAGATGTGGAAGAACGTATGGCCGTTTTTATCGAGATGAAGATGTATTCTGCTTTCCAGCATGGTGTTAGCGAGGCCAAGAAGGCTGGCGGCGAGGTAGGCCGGGCAGGCTCAACGATGGAAAAGGCACTGAGGCTGGTAGATGCCAGCTAGCCCTCTTCGTCGAATAATTCAACCGACTCTCTACATCTTCAACGCAATTGCCACTGATGGCTCTTTCTCCGCCAGATATTTCGTCAAGAACAGTTTGGTGGTCCGCAACTGAACATGGAGCGAGGTTGGATTGAGCGGAGGCCACCACTTAACATCCGACACTACATGCGAGTCAGAAAGTGAACAATATGGACCAAAACGATGCCTTAGGATTTTCGACGCCACCTAGAGACAACAGCATGGTTATTAGGCAGATTCGACCAATACGTCTGTATACAATTGGTGTCCGTGTCACGACCTATCTGTCTTTCACGTCTGCGACAAGCGCAAGAGGTCGGTCATGCCTGTACGGTGCAAGATCACAAGGCTTGTACTTACATGAAATCGTCACACCACCCACAGACCAGTAACTTCATGCAAACTGTCTGTACAGAGAAGACGACGATGCGGAAGATTTGGAGCATCCGAGTTTGAACAAGAGGTGAACGATTGTCTCTCTACAGCCCGATGCAGAGGAGCAGGCCTTCTTTCTTCTTGGTCCAGCTATGTTAACAGGGGAAGCCCCTAACTTAAGCAGCTCCATCTCCATCATGCCGCCCGCTTGAACGCAACCCCACCATATGCTTTTACGTATTCGCAGCCTCGCGCCGACTGTCCTACTTGCCAGCCTTCTTGCCACCGCTAAGGTCTAGAGAGCTGAGCCACCACATGAATGCAAACTGGATCAGGTAGCTGTAGATGAAGAGAAACTGGGTCCGCCTTGATCGCTGAGAGCGTGCAATGGTCTGCATGCTGGGGTTTCCAGGCGCGCTGTCTGATGGGAGCAACACGTATTTCAGTGAGCGCAGCTAGGTAGAGGTCAGTGTCGTTGCCACGAACTTTCTCAATCAACGACATACCAGAAAGAACGCATTGGCCAGGTAGGTGTAGGCGAACACGACCCAGCCGACCCAACCTCCTGTGCCCTTCCCACTGTTGAAGACAGCGGCTATAGCGATGGTGAAGATGACCCCGACAAATTTGTATCCACTGTAGGCCACCAGGTCGTAGATCTGACTCTCGCTGCTAATATTCAACAGGTATCTGCCCAACCACAGAACCACCAGCTCGAGCAAAATGATGATGCTAGCATTGCTGAAGGTGATTCCCAGCAGTTGCGGCTCAAACTTCCCGTTGAGTCCTGCTATCAATGTAGACAGTAGGATGTACGTGACAAAGGCCATGAGAGGTATATACATGTCGGGCGAGTTGACATCTTCGCGGGGTGGGAGGAATTCGATTGCGCCTTGCCCGTCGTTGCTTCGTGCTTGTTGTCGTGACCAGGGTCTATGTCGCCAGGGGAAGAGCACAATGTAAAGCTTGTTGATCACGTACGAGTTGGAGACGTTGAAGTAGTGCTTCAATGCCGAAACATTCACGTAACGGTTGAACTGTGCAGCCAGCTGTGTCAGTCATGCCCATCGTCTAATCTCGACTTTACCCACGTTTTGCTCCATGTATTGCTGCCCAGCATCCACCGCGCTTTTGCCTATTTGGAAGCCCATCTGCGCGGTTGGATCGTTCATGAAGCCGCCGAACGCTGGATGCACATAGTTGTTCCCCTGACCCTGAGGCGGGCTCTGGCCGTAGCCGTACCCTGCTTGCTGCTGACCGTTCTGCGAGGCGGGAGGCGGAGGAGATCGTAGTTGCGGGACGGTCGAGACATGTTGCGGAACAGGGTGGTGGAGCGGTGGTGACTGCGCCGGAGGCACAGCGTAGCCCGGCCGCTGCATTGTGAGAGCTGGTCGCAGTCGAGGAGAAGGGCGGCAGATGGCAGATGTGGGAAAGGTAGCGGGTCCAGCAGCCAGCTATCCCGAAGTCCCACGCGACGACCAGTTCTTACACAATGTGTCCGATATGTTGTGAATGAGCGCAAATCCGGGGATGGTGGCCGCAGCTGTTGACATGTGACAGGCAGGAGCAGAGAGAGAACAAGTGTGCCCAGAATTTGGCTCTCTGTCTCTCGCTCAGGGTCCCGCTTGCCGTCATTTCACGAGCTCCCCGCCTCACTCACATGCCACTCACATGGCACTCACTACTTGACCACCTCTCCCCGCACCTTCATCCCCGGCCACGCCAGTCGTTGCAATGTTGGACGGCTTCGAAATCATCACGACTTCGGGCATAGTCCTGTGGCGGAGGCATTTCACGCGCCTCCCTTCGAGTCTGATCAACGGCCTGATCAACGATATCATAGAGGAGCGCCAAAAGCCCGCTGCAGCAACCCACAATGCCTACAACAAGGACAAGCAGACCCTACGATACACGACTGCGACCGACGTTGGCCTCATCTTCGTGGCTGTGTATCAGTCCCTTCTCCATCTCTCGTGGGTCGACAACCTCTTGACGGCTGTCAAAGGCCTCTTCGTCAAGCGATTTGGGGAGCAGCTCAAGCAGCCGTATGCAGCATCTCTCGACACGCGCACGTTCGACCAAGCCTTCGACGAGGTTCTTCGCAAGCTGGATACAGGCAGCACGCGGAGAGCCAGCGACTCGGATCGCATCGAATTCACGCCGCCCTCGAGCTCGGCTTCAGCGACCGATGGCGACGATGCTCCCCCTCCCCCGGCGCCACAACTAATCAAGAAGCCTATATCGCAGGATGTTGCCGACGACACCACCAGCGCAGACATCACACCAGTCGCAACTCCAGACACATCACGGCCGTCAACACCTCTCAATGCATCACATTTGCTGACCGGCAAAGCTGGCCCAAGGCAGTCGAGAAGAGCAAGAAAGGCTGGCAATACCACATTCGCTGCACCAGCTTCTTCAGGGGACGAGAGTCCTGCGAGGGTCGCCAAAAAGGCTGGTGCAAAGCAAAAGCGGAGATGGGATACCGACGGAAGTGCGATCGAAGGTGATGACGACGTGGTCCTCGATTACAGTACGAGCGACGCTGCCGCTGGAACACAGAGCAATGAAGTTGAGGGCGTTGATGCGAGGGAAATGGGCAGCCGGACTGGCAAGGGACAATTTGTCCTCAAAGACTTGGACGATGAGGTGGACGCCATCCTCGCCGAGGCCAAGCGAAAACAGCAGGCGACAGCAAATACTGCAGATCGGGACGATTCTGGTCTGTTAGGGACAGCAACGAGCAAACTATCTGGGCTGTTCCGCAACGTAGTTGGGGGCAAGACACTTTCGAAACAGGACCTTCAACAGCCAATGCAGCAGATGAGGACTCTGCTCTTGGAAAAGAACATCGCACTGGAAGCAGCGGACAGACTGTGTTCGACAGTTGAAACGGATCTCTTGAACCAAAAAACGGCGTCTTTCACATCGATCCAGAACACTATACGCGAGAGCATGACCAAGGCACTAACACGAATACTGACCCCCACATCGAGCACCGACTTATTAAGGGACATCGCCAATACGACAGGAGGCTCGAAGCCCAGACCATACGTGATCAGCATCGTCGGCGTCAACGGCGTCGGCAAGAGCACGAATCTCTCAAAGATCGCGTACTTCCTCCTGCAGAACAAGTATCGAGTCCTTGTGGTCGCTGCAGATACGTTTCGAAGCGGCGCGGTTGAGCAGCTTCGAGTACACGTCCGCAACCTGACGGAGCTCTCGCAACGCGAGAACGTCGGCTCAATCGAGCTCTTCGAGAAGGGCTACGGCAAGGATGCTGCCGTTGTCGCCCGAGATGCAGTCTCATATGCCACGAACAGCGGCAAGGGCAGTATGCTCTTCGACGTGGTGCTGATCGACACGGCTGGTCGACGACACAACGACGCCCGGCTCATGAGCAGTCTGACCAAGTTCGGTCAGCTCGCCAACCCAGACAAGATCTTCATGGTCGGCGAGGCGCTGGTGGGTACGGACTCCGTCGCGCAGGCGAGGAACTTTGCCAAGGAGTTTGTGGATGCCAAGGGACACATGAGGAACGGCGGTGTGGGCATGGATGGGTTCATCATCTCGAAGTGCGATACGGTCGGGGATATGGTCGGCACGTTGGTCAGCATGGTCCATGCGACGGGTATACCGGTGGTCTTCTTGGGAGTTGGGCAGCATTATGGCGATCTCAGGGGGTTGAATGTCGACTGGGCGGTTAGAAAGCTCATGAAGTAGTAATCCCGATAGATCTATCGCGGACAGCGGCTTGCGTTTGGGTTTGTTTGATGACTTAGATACGTCTAGGAATCTGGAGAAGGATATCGAGATATGACAGTCTGGTAAATGTTTCCTCATCTCTGCCATGGGCGTGGAGGCCTCTCATAGTCTTGTTGTTCATGGAGAACACGTTGCTTAATTCTGCCTCATGAGATCCATGACTGCGGTCTCGCAGCCGAACACGCTCAGCATCAGGACCTCGATGAGCTCCTACGTTCCACAGTATCCTTTTCGGGGTAGTCCCACGTTGTGGCTCTTCGACCTTTCGAAGGAGAGTCACCCATTTGGCTGCGGCTTACGTACCTCTTATCTGTCCGTCTGGTGACCTGTTCATGCTAGGTACTCCTACTGAAGAAATGGGCTAGCAGCGACTGCGACTTACTTTGCCCTCTCCAGCTATCTATTGGCGGTCTCCTATTATGGGTGAGAACATCCTCGGCCTTGTCCTTTCGCTCGTCTTCGCAAACGGAGATCAGTGGAAATGGTGGCGAATGGGTCAACGAGCTGTGGAAAGACATCGTGCGGGTGATGTTGTTGCTTGTGCGCACTATCGGCGTCAAGAGTTGTTCTACTGGCCAATAGACACTGCACTGATTTGCGAAATCTGTCGACAGTGGCGACACGTCGCTGGTGAGGGTATTTTTATCGTGCTTGGGGGATCGTCGACTTGCATGCTTTGATCACTTGGAGGTCGGGAGTGTGGTTCGATGTTTTGGATGTGCTGGCAGGCAGTGAAGATCCGCTTTCTTTTTGGTCTGTTGTCAACGCCAGCTCATCAGACACTTCCTCAATGGTTTGGACCATCACTTCCAGTAGCCGCTTAGATGGTCATCGCTGTCTCGGCATCCATGCCGATGCCTTGTTTGAGTATAGTTGTTGCATGTCCTTGCTAGATGGAAACGGTCGGTCACTAGAAAGATAATAGTCCGAGAGCTAGCATAATAAGAGAACCAATATAGGTTATAAAGCTCGCCACGATTGCAGTAGGGAATCTTATTAACGGTGGAGTGGCTGAAAGTTTACAAGCGATATGATAAGATTGGCTTCTTGCGGCGCCTGAGGCTGAGCGGAGGAAGGTCCGGTTGACTCTCAGCCGAATATCATGGATGTCAAAAGTCGATGCTCGGTCGAAGCGGATACGGTCATACGATGGAAGCGATGCTAAGATGGATGGCAAAGAAGCGAAGAAGTGGGCTGGACGGACATTCCTTCTCAACATCAATCGAGGAGGTTGGCGAGCCTGTGTTTCAGGTCTCGGCCACTTGGTAGCACTGCATTGCCCTGTCTGCAGGCACTGCCTCCTGCTGGCAAGGTACTCGGTAGTTGCGTCCTCGTGGCAGCACCGACGTGGCTGTCCAACCCAAGAATCTTGATGCGATGATTGTACGGACGGCCTTCAGAGCGCCCTCGGCGCTTAATGAGAGATGTACAGATTGGGTAATGACGTGGCCCCGATTGGCCTATAGTATTTGCGAAGGAGCCTGCTAGAAGAAAAATTGTCAAGCAGTACAGTAGTTCGACCGTGGCGAGAGGTGGACGTGGAGACGGCGCCGATTCTAAGTTTGGAAGCGCAGGCTTCAAGGATTGTAGTAGGACCGACAGGAGATGCGAACTGGTCACAGATCTATCAACGTCCGCCGCGTACAGCATTCGAATATTGACAGTGGCCTTGATAGTTGCAGCAGCGGTTCGTCCAGCTGGCGGGTGGCAGCTGAGAGGCGTTGTGAGACTGCGTAGATAGGCACATGCGCCAAGGCAGTGGTTGGTCGTTGTTATCGCGCGTCGAAACGTCTCAATGCATTTGGGAATCGCTCGGCCGACCAAAATTCCTGCTATGTATCGCTATACTGTTGTGGTTGTGGTTGTCGCCGCTCGTGGCTGTGGCGAGCAGGAACAACACACAGGAGCTGACCATATTCTTCATGATGAACATGCCCATTGTCCGCTGGTACACCTGTACAAGTCGAGGTTACGACAGGGATGACGTGCCAGCCCGTTGGTGCATGAAACGGTGGCCGTGCAGCTCATCACAGACCTGCTGCTGATACCTGAGATACGCACGCGAGAGCGAAGACCCGGGAGCCTGAAGCTTGCTCACAACCACCATCATGACCATTGAACAGTGGTGTTGTTCGAACGCGTTTCTCAAGAGACACGCCCTGCTTTGCGGCTACTCCCTAGCTTGCTTTCCAAGTCAATAATCCGCACGTAGTGCTGACCTGGAGACGTTCCCATGCTCCTGCGTTCCTGAGTTTAGCATGAGATGGGGTTTAGATGCCGCAGCACTCCGGCGCTAGAGAGCTGCTTTGATTTGGGTGGGCAAGCAAAAGCCACAGGGCGAGGCGCTGATATAGGGAGGAGCTGCGTGGACTCTCGATAAGGCCCAGGGTGGTCAGTCTGGCAGTTTGTAAGCCTTGGGTCGCGTAGGCAGCTGGGCGTTTCCGAGAGGAACAGGAAATTGGCACAGGCTCGCCGCGGTCGAATGATGGCACAGCCTACGATCACACGGCGACAGGCAGTCGACGAAGGGGTGCGTCGCGGAGGAGCGGTGATAGGACAGACGCACGACGACGACAGCGCCCTGGGTGTAGGTGCTGGAGCTTAACAGGAGCAGCTACAGCTACATTGCTGTACAATGCACACATGCTGCGCGGCATTATCATCGACCGAGATGCTGGCCGTTCGGGGACGTATCACTCGCGTTGCCGGCCCACCTTGTCCCGTAGAGTTATGCAGTGTGTGCTTGCGAGATCTGGTATACGGCTGCGTCGAGTCGGTGAGCAGGAGATGGGGCAGGTGGCAGGTAGGAGGTGGTGATTGAGATGGGGGGATTTTGTCTTGTCTCAGAGGCTCTGTCGCTCTGTCGCAACCTCAGCCGCCAGTTTTGCGCACCACTGTGTCGCGCTCCCGTCGCTTAGCGTCGGAGCGCCAGTACCCGCGCCGACCACACGAAAACACGCTATCACCACGCTGCGCAGCGTTATTGTTGAGTGAGCATCAACGAGCAGGACGCAGCTGCTGTGCGAGTGCGGACGACGGCGACGGCGACACACACCCGACATTCACTCCACCTGAGCCACTCTGGCCTGCGCACTGCCCGTGTCCTGTAGCAGCCACCGCCGCGCTGCTGCTGCCGCTCGCATCGACGACCACCTGCATCCGCATCCTCCAGCGGCATCCACGAGAGCTGCACTGCACTGCGCTGGACGATCCTCCCCCAAGCTCGCCCTAGCCGCCTTAGTGCGTCCGACCCAGCGCTGCTGCTTCGCACCACGGCCTGCTGCTGCTGCTCTTCCATCCTCTCTCACCACCACCACCGCCGCGCTGCGCACCACCACCCACCCACCCCGCCAGCCGTCGCGCGCCTCTCTCCTCGGTATTGTTCGCATACCAGTCCGCTCGTTTCGCCTCCGCCGCCGCCAGCGACCCGCGGCACAGACCTCAGTTCCACCACGCTTTTTGCGACGCCGATCCACCTGCAGCCCGTGACACGCGGCCCAGCAACTTCACCAGTGTCTGCCACACAGCACCGCCAGTGCCCTGTCACTACTACTTCTACTAATATTTCCCCGTCGCCCATCAGCCTGGCGCGACCTCTTGCATCGCCGTGATGCCTCCAACTACGCCCCGGCTGCGTATTCTCTCAGGTGCGTCAACCACCGCCGCCAATGCCGCCGCCGCTGCCAATGCCACGCCTGCCCGCCAAATTTCGCGCCAGCCCGGGAAAGAACACGACAATGCCATCACGACCATCATCGCGAGTGGAGCATCAGCTGACCTTCATGTGTGTATAGTTGGCGGCAACGCAGTGTCCGCGTTCCTTTCATGGCGTCTTTCGGCAACACAGGCGTGCGACGTGACGCTGGTGTGGAAGAATGGATTCGAGAGCGTCCATCAGTACGGCATCTCGTTCAGGTACGCCACCAATCTCTCACCACGCTTGTTCCTGACGACAAGTTCACTGACACTCGCCCAGATCCGACAAGTTCGGCAACGAGAGATTCAAGCCGAGAGCTGGTATGAAACCTCATCCCTGGCACCATTTCCGAGATGTCTCTTCTGACCCTCCTACAGTAGTGAGATCCCCTGAGGATGCCGCCGGCACCTCGCGTGCCTCCTTCGATTATGTCGTGCTCTGCGTCAAAGCGCTACCCGATGTCTACGACCTGGCCTCCGTCATCGAACCCGTCGTCTCGCCGCAACACACTTGCATTCTCGTCAACACCACCCACACCCTCGGCATCGAGTCCTATCTGGAGCAACGCTTCCCTACCAATGTCGTCTTGTCTTTGGTGTCAGGAGTTGAGATCACACAGCTGGGCGCAAGCGAGTTCGAACACAAGGGCTCGACAGAGCTCTGGGTTGGAGCAGCCAACAAGAACCCATCCATACCCGCATCAATACAGACCGACATGGCCGAGGCGCTGTCGATGACTCTGAAATCTGGCCAAGTGGACTGTGAGGTCGCTACCAACATCCGCCAGCAGCAGTTTGACCGCATGATTGGGTGAGTTGTGCTTGTACATGTATGCACGTTGACATACACTGACCTGCTCGCAGACCCATTGCTTTCTATCCCGCAAGTGTGCTTTTCGAGACTCCCGTTCATGCCGAGCTTCTGGAGAAGACCGGCGTCCGCTCGCTCATCACCGGGGTCATTGACGAACTTGTAAATCTTGCAAACTGCCAGGGCTGCGACTTCAAGCCTGGCTTCCGCGAACAGACCATGGAGAAGATGATTGCGCCAGCCGAGACCAACAGTATCATGTATCAGGACTACATGGCGAGACGGCCGATGGAAGTGGAGACTTATCTGGGCTCGCCGATCAAGCTGGCACAGGAGAATGGACTGCAGATTCCACGTGTCGAAACCCTCTACGCCCTTCTTCACAACATTAATATTGTCAACCAAACCCGCCCTCAGAACCCACCGTCGCCGCCGACACAAGCAACACCGAGATTGTCGTCAGCTCCAGCGCCGAACGGCGTAGCATATCCCAATGGTCGAGGACCTCCTCCCATAAACGGTCACCCGATGAATGGGCAGCCGATGCGAACTGGCATGCGACCTGGCAGTCGAGCACCGTCTGCAGCGGGCGGCCCACCTCCACCGATGCGAAGAGGCCCCCCGTCGATGAGCGGCTACCCACCTCCCGCAAGAATGAATGGAAATGGATATGGTCCTCCGAGGGGTCATCCGCAACAGATGGCGCGCCGTCCATCATTCGAGGGCAACGACTTGGAAGAGTTCAGCCATTTGATGCTCTATGACAACATGAATGAAGGTCAGGAGTTTGATGGCATACCACCCTCGGCATCTGGCGACCTGGCTCTGAGAGAGCGGGAGTTGGCTTTGAGGCAGAAAGAGCTTGCATTGCGAGAGCGAGAATACCACATGCGTAGAGGCGGTCCCAGAATGCCTCCACCACCTAGGGAGACGTACGACGAGGACGACGAGGACGGCGAAGACTACTTTGATCCCATGGCACCCGGCGCCCCGCCAGGCGTGGATCCAGACAATATTGACATGATGAGCGTCACATCTAGGAGAACGAGGAAGGCTCCAAGTGCAGGTCAATTGCGCAACAACCCAGAAATGATGGGTGGTGCGCCTGTGCGTCACAGCAAAAACCCAATGGTGCGCCCACGACCACGGCAAATCCGCACCAGCGCTGCTCTGATGGCCGACATGCCTGGCTTGCGCCAAGAGCTGATGAACAATCCACTCATGGGCTACTCCTCTGATCGCTTCGGCACTGTTGACAGAATGAACATGGGACAGGAATCGAGAGCCAACTCGCTCACAGCTGAGCGGCTCAGCGAGCTGCAGCACGGCGGTCCTCCTGGCGGCTTCCCGCACAATGGCTACCCAATGAACCGGCGAGGTAGCCAGTCTCCGGGAAATCCCTTGGGCCCAGCTGGCCGACCAACTCAGCGACCGTCGCCACCAAATGGCTTTGGTCCACCACCACCTGGCCACAACGGTCGACCAAGCCCACCTGGGGTGCGGCAGCCTGTCCCTCGGCATCCACCAGGACATGGCAATGCCGTCGCGCCTCATCAAATTGAGCAACAAACTGGGGTGAGCAATCTGTACCCACCAAAGAGCGGCCCTCCAAATCAAGTACGCAGTCTGACAGGTTCTGCGAGCGCCAGCGCGGGGAGTGGTGATAGTAATCGCTCAGCACCCATCGATTCCGAGCCCTCTGCCCACAGCTCCAGCAGCAGCTTGGGCCCAAGACCACCGGTCGGTGTGCGGTAATGCCAGCATATCACGGCCGACATCTTCTCGACGCTCGAGGTCAAAGAATTGGACCCATACTGGATTTGCTGATTGGGTGCGGTTGTATCCACGACGGCATCAGTTGAGACACGATATTGCCCTGTAAGCGGCCCAGTACGGTCTCTTTCGAATCATCTTCCGCGGACCGACCTCCCCGCGATCACGACGAATGGTGGCTCACAGCCACGACGGACGTAATAAATTCCTCTTCTCTGCATACTGCTCACAACACGTACATAGACGGCATCTGGGACGGGTTACGAAAACGAGGTGGTCGGTGCCTCGTAACTAATATGGGACATCACGGCGTTTGGGCAAAGCGTGGGCTGGATTACCTCACCAAGAGTCTTCTCCTCACCAATGGGCTACCTTCCTGCCTAGCATGTCTGCTGGGCGACGGTCTTTCTTGCATTTTGGCCAGAGAAGCATTGGATTGAAACCGAAAGTTGGGGCTTGCGTGGGAGAAAAAGCAACACGCCCGCCCAAGGCATCGAGCAATGGATGTATTGGTATTGTCATAGTGAGCAGCCGTCAATGCGGAGAGGGTTTGCGCAGTCTCAGGGAGAAGACTTTCCAGTGCATACCAGTCTGGTCGGCCGCTGTTCGCTGAGCTTCGTCAGTGCACTCAGATGAATACAAGACTAGCCATTGTCTAATTTGCCATTCGTATGTACTCTTCCTCCCCGTTGACTTGCCCTCGTATGCATGCGCGTATGTTCTGTCAGACTCTTGTGATGCGTGGTTGGCATGGGCTCCGTGCGCTGCTCCAGACGTCAAGCTTCGACATTGGACCACTCGCTTTGTCAAGTCTGCATCAGCACATATTGTCATCTTGGATCTCCACGTGCATGCGCAGCATGTCCTCCTCGTCAGGGCAATGGCAAGAGGTCGGACCGCTCGGAGACACTAGATCCACCCATTCGCCGTGGAGTGTGACGTCGACTGCGCGTGTTCTCCCCGCCATGGCAGGTCAGGTAGGTGGGTAAATTGTCGAACAACATTGAAGGTACCTTGAGTCCAGGTCGTTCCCAAGTCCACCTTCTCCCGATCCTGCACAACCGCCAACATGACCACCCCTCGAGTCTTCATCATCCGCCACGGCGAAACGGAATGGTCCTTGAATGGGAGACACACCGGCACGACAGACATTCCCCTCACAGCCAATGGCGAGAAACGTATCCGAGCAACAGGCAAAGCCCTGGTGGGCGACGATCGCCTCATTGTCCCCCGTAACCTCGCACATATTTACGTTTCGCCACGGAAGCGCGCGCAGCGGACGTTGGAACTTCTCGGGCTGGGGTGCAAAGAGGGGGAGATGCCGTGGGAAAGACATGGCGATGTGGAAGAAGGGGGAGATCCGTTCAGGGCAAAGATTGAGATTACGGACAGGATCGCCGAGTGGGACTATGGGGACTACGAGGGGGTGACCAGTAAGGAGATCAAGAAGTTGAGACAAGAGAATGGGGAGGGAGACTGGGATATCTGGAGGGATGGGTGTCCTGGAGGAGAGTGAGTCGGATCCCTCTTGTCCTTTCCCTTACTTCCGTTTTCGAGGACTTGGTTGGCTCATCAAAACTACGTTCTTCGCATCAGATCTCCTGCACAAATCACCGCACGCCTCGACGCCCTCATCGCCGATATCCGCAAGCGCTTCCACGCCCACGCCATTGGCAAGCCCAAAGGCTCCGTCCAAGAACCCTTCGATGTCCTCATCGTCGCTCACGGCCACATTCTGCGGGCTTTTGCAGGGCGTTGGGTCAACAAGGATATTGCAGAGAACCCGAGCTTGATTTTGGAGGCTGGTGGTGTAGGGACGTTGAGTTACGAGCATCATAGTCTGGACGAGCCGGCCATTCTGCTGGGTGGTGCATTCATGTCCGATGTGGTTGAGAGTGCTGAGGCTCCCAAGTAGATGAGTAGAGATTGGGTCTGGTATAGGCGTCGATGCTATGCTGGACGCTGAAGGATTGCAAATTCCACGAGGAAGATGTCCAAGTCTGGTGCGTCGACGAGTATACGTTATAGCCGATCAGGATGTAATGATCCTGTGCCGGGGCGACATGAGAGTGTGAGCTGCGAACAGGTAACGTAACCACTGTTGTGGGCGGGACTCGCCAGTATGGGTTTCAATTGAGAGATCTCTTGGAGCCTGAGGCGACTTCGGGCTTCGGCGAGTTCTTCAACTTCCGCCCTTGGAAGAACGTCCACGTGTAGGCATCGCTTCTCATCGATACGCCAGCCTACTGATTACTTTTCTCTTACAAGCTGTTCGCAAAGGCCAGTATCAAGTGTTGACGCATTCGACTGACACGGATCCAGCTTGGTACTCGAGTGAAGAGGATCTCCTTGCAGACCGCGGCGTCTCCCCTCAACTTCACCTCAGCTTTCGTGCTCAACGCCAATAATACCCAAGTCATCACATCTTATTAGACGTCCCCTGGCACTCAGTCGTTTGATCTGCCTTCTCGCAGATACATTCGACGAAATCTGTGATCATTGAGGATCTGGAGACCAGCACGATCCAGTCGAGCGACGGGAAGATCCACCAGCTTATCACATAATCCTCGAGCACGACATCATCACAACAGTCAACGAACAGCCCTCGTCGAGTCTTTAGACGCATCAGGCCCCCATTCCAACAGCTCTCACGCACCTATCACATCCGCGAAGCCTGGCCATCTGCTCGCTGACTGGCAGGCCAGCTCCACGCAAGCGCGGAAAACTCCCTCAAACGACCTCACATCACCTTGATGGTCAAAGACACCCCGCTCGAGGGAACGCAGCCAGAATGCAGCTCTCCAACTTCTCCTTCGCTCTGGGATTCTGGGAAGCAGCAGGAAACTGGATGGTGAATTCCGCGCAGTCGAGACTTGAGTCGATCCAGCAAAGGTAAGTTCATGAGCCCGAGCAGGTGCACACCATGATGTCCATGCACGTGTCTTGGATGTGCTGTTCGAGTTGGGCTGAGACTTGATGTTTGGTGTTGCGTTGCAGCTTTGGTGCCAGTCCGAATAATCAATCCGTCGCCGCCATGGCCTACTCTCTTCCACCCCTTGGCTACAGCTATGATGCTCTGGAACCACACTTCGACAAGGAGACGATGGAGATCCATCACTCCAAGCATCATCAGACCTATGTGAACAACCTCAACAACCTCCTCAAGGACCACGAGCTTTCCTCGTTGGCCATAGATGAGCTCGTCACAAAGCTCGATCAGGTCCCTGCCGAGAAGAAGACTGGCGTCCGAAACAACGCTGGTGGCCACTCCAACCACAGCTTCTTCTGGAAGAACCTCAAGCTAGGAACCAAGTTGGATGGAGAGCTCGAGGAGGCCATCAAGAAGGACTTTGGCAGCGTTGATGACTTCAAGGCTCAATTTGAGAAGGCTGCCACCACTGTCTTTGGGTCTGGTTGGGCTTGGCTCGTAGACCAGAGTGGCACCCTGAAGATCGTTACCACTGCCAACCAGGACAGTCCTTTGAGTGGCGAGGCTATCTCTGGGACCAAGGGCTTCCCCATCATCGGCCTCGATGTCTGGGAGCACGCATACTATTTGAAGTACCAGAACCGTCGTCCAGACTACATCAAGGCGTTCTGGAGCGTGGTTAACTGGGACTTTGCCAAGCAGCGATTTTCTGAGAGGAAGTAAGCATGTGGTGGAAGGATCTCCACGACTGTGCCTCGAGAGATCTCATCCCGAGGCATGGTGCCCATGCGAAGCAAAGTGGCGCTATCGTCGTAGACCAGTCGCTTATCAATTATCGCTTCTTCATGGTGTACTTGCTTCAAGATTTGCCCCTGCCGAAGATCTTATTCCCAATCGTGGAAACTTTCTTGACGTCCCTGTACGTGAGTGAAATCCTCGTCGTTCGCTGGTTTCGGCCACCACTGGCGGTGAACTGCTTTTCATCGCCGAGTAACGCCCAATTTGCCACCGTCTCTGCGGTGAGGTCGTGATCTTCGTGCACGTCCGCAATCCCATGGAGCGTATCAGTGTAAGCAGATCCCATTGTCACCAGCAAAGACCTAGGCTCCTGCAGAATGCGCCATACCTTGGGCGGACCTCCAGCTTCCTCGCCGCCATGAGGCTTCTCTGTAATGTCGAGCACCACTGTGCCACCTAGACTGACCGTCGCCACGACCGGATGGTACGCCGCGCCGTCTTCGTGAGGCATGATCCCTTGACCTGGAAGATACTCATTGATGAGGCAGTGATTGACGCCATGAGGTGCTCCAGCGAAGATGCCCATATTTTTGAAGCGATCGACAATGGGGATCGTGAGATAGTCTGGTAGTGGTGTGGAAGAGAGGAGCGTGTTGGTTGCAGTCAATTTCGCCGGGACAGCTTGGAGGCGGCGGTGAGTGAGGGTCACCCAGCGGTTTGAGGGAATCTATTTGGATGTTAGGCTGGAGTCTAGATCGTTGATGGATTGTGTTTGTTAGGTGTACTTTGTTTAGGATATGTGCTTCTTCGTGCTCGGATATAAAATTGGGAACGTAATACATAGACTCGGGAGCGATGGATATTCGGTGAGTCTCCATGACTGGCTAGTAGAATCAATTCGCCGTTGAAAGTACGTTCAATGTTGAAGTTGACGTTGTGAAAAGGGAACAACGGCAGGTGCAGATGGCCTCACATGTCTAGCTCCACTTTTCTTCGACGTCCGTGCCAACATCACCATCAAACTTCCAGCTCACATCATCACTTCACACTCACTCTACGCCCGGCTACACCGTGATGGCACCCAAAGGCAAGAACGCCGAGAAGGGCAAGGGCAAAGATGCCGGCGATACCAAAGCACAGAAGGGTGCGCAGAGTATCAATGTTCGACACATTCTTTGCGAGAAACACGGAAAGAAAGAGGAGGCTTTGGCGAAGCTCAATTCCGGCACGAAGTTCGATGAAGTTGCACGGGAGTTTTCAGAAGATAAAGCTCGGCAAGGTATCTGGGCCTCTGGCTTAATCACGAGGTTTCGAGCTGCCGTTGCTGATTCGAAACAGGCGGTGCTTTGGGATGGAAGACCAAAGGAGCTTTGATGCCTGGTATGTTGAAACTTGTGGAATATCTTCAGGCTATGAAACGCTGACTGGAGACTTCTGAAGAGTTTGAGAAGGTTGCATTTGAATTGGCCGTGTCGACTACGAATAGCCCAAAGTGGGGAGAGGCGAAGACGAGCGAGGGGTACCACATCATTATGGTCGAAGGACGAAAGTGAGCCGCTTTGACTTTGAGAGTGCTACGACGTGGCTATTCCACGATGCCTGTACGTTCCAGGATTGTTCCCAAGATGACACCTTCCTTCCGGCATGGAGACTGACGGTACTGAACTGCAGTCCAGGTTCTCCTAGCCTTTGTGTACCCCAAAGAGTCCTAAAATCTGGGCTATTAGCTACAACGTTGCACGAAGATGGGAGCTTCAGGAGTAACATAAGACCCTGATAGCGTTACGAGTGGTCGCAGTATCTTGCGGCTGTGGAGACTGTAAAACACCTGCGAACATGCATCAACGTTCACGTCCCTCTGCTCAGTCGCGTCACAAGTCTCGAGACCGCATTTTGTGATGCACGAGGTCTCAACGCGGCTGAGGATCGATTGATACCATTCCAAGGCATGAAGTTACGATGTAGAGCACGTCTCAACGAAGATCAAGGCATCGCTACTTCTTATGCCCCTCGGCACGAATTACGAGACTGCCGATGAGTCGGATTGCACGCCGTGACCGTGTTCGTTCCCTGTTCTTGATGGTCCTCGACCATGCGTTAGACATTCTCTCAGGGGTCGAAGCATGTTGACACATGTCACACGATCCGAAGAACCATTACGGTGTTACACAGATGACGCCTGAAGACAGCCAGGTTCTTCGGTTTGCTTGACTCTTGTTGATCCATTGTCATCATGACTCTATTCCTATAGCAGTCCAACATATTGGATGTAAGAACCTTGTTCCAGAGAGGTACGAGCGACTAGCGTGGTCACCGATGCTTCGAACCCCAGCAGCGTTGGAACGAGCCAAATTGCATGTATTCAGTGCTCGAGCACTAGATCCCGGCCAAAGGAGCCGACTTGGTGTTCGCCGCAGCACATGTGCCGAAAGGTGAACGAGCATCCCCAGCGCAATTAATGCAGCGGCAAGTGAGGAGAACCTTGCTCTGTCGAGGTAACAAGCATGTGGAAGCTGGAGAGGTGGCTCGCGACAGGTACCTCTGTACCTATCGCTTCGCGCGCAGGCTGAAGTGGTGCAGTCGCCACCATATCAGGATGGTGGTGAAGACGAACGAGTCATCAGGAAGTGCGATCGGCCAGCGTTGCGCAGGCGTAAGCGCCGAACTGGCGCGCGGCAAGGCGGATGGGGGAGGAGGGCGGCGATGAAACTGTGGGCCGTTATTACCTTACCTTACTCTGGCGGCATCGCCAGCAGGCGAGCTTTCCTCCCAACCCTCCATCTCCGCCGCCGCCGGGGATGCGAAGGCTTCTGGTCTCAAGACCATCGGCTGTCCTGTGCGACGTCGCGAGACAAAGATGGCATCCACGCCTGTCTCAAACCGCCGCCCTCACCACCTCACCACCGCCATCACTGCCTCGTGCGCTACCTTACGCTAGGTCCGACCACTTTCTGCTGCTGCAACCACCTCTTCTCTCTCCCACTCGTGCTACGTTCGATCCGCCGCTGTCCATGCAGTCCCAGCTGTAGTCATGCAATGGCGCTGGCCGCCGTGATCGATTGATGAATGCCTTCCTCTTCGCACCACTCCTCCTCCTCCTCCCACCACCACCACCACCACCATCACGGCCGCGGCCAACGACAACCGCAAGATGCTCGCTCGCCTCCGCAGCCCGCCACGCCCGCCTCCTCCATCGCCGACAATCGCTTGGGCCTCTCGCCGCAAGACATCGCCGTCCTCCGCCAGCACCAGCAGCTCGCCCATGCCCAGGCTCGCAGCCCCGCCGGCTCGCAGGCCAGCAGCCAGGGAAGACTGCTGCTCGACCCGGGCAGCCTGCAGTTGCTCTCGCGGCATTTCGACCGCGTCATGCAGGCCATCTCGCAGCGTCTCGAACAGGTGGGACATACTCTTCCATCATTCCTCCACTCACCTTTCCAGCGGACCCCGCACACAACGCAGCGCAACAATTATACAACTAACACACGACCTTGTGTAACTCCAGCTCAATCAAGCCACCGAACGCGCTACGCAAGCGCAATACGACCGCTCTGGCAATGCCATTCAAATGGCCGACGCCGAAATCGCACGCTTCCGCAACATCCTCCACCAGATCGACGAGCTCGAGACGGAGTTCGACAAGATTAAACGCATTAAAGAGATTGTAAGGGGATTCCGCTCTAGGGTCGAACAACTGGAGCGGCGGATTGGGTGAATGCGTGTTCAATGGCAGGCAAGAGGTGGAGAGAGAGATTTGGAAAACAAAAAGACATCTGTAGGAGTGTGCTTTTCGTGCACGAGGTGTTCTTTTGGGCGTTTCTGGCGTTGATAAAGATTGGGGAAGCCTCACGGCGACAAATATACCCTCTTATTAGTGCCGCGAGTTTATAGCTACGGGATGTTGTTGCTGACATCACAATTCGATCTGTTCACAGGCAGTACATGTAGCGGTTGAGGGTGATTGTTTACACACATTCACTAGCGCTACGACCAGCGCCGGTTGTTAACCACAGATTAACGATCAGAACGAGTGCTTGCGGGTGCAGTGATGAGGCCCACACCATTGTTGTTGCTAACATCAACGAAACGTTGACATTCGTCACAAATGTCTGACCTCAGAAGGTAATCCACAACACTCAACTTTTCAGCCTTGCTATCGACCAGGGTTCCAACAATTTCCCCTTGCCTCCTCATGTTTCAAAAGACCAGAGTTGCCGAGACGCAGGGCCCGAAACGCATCATTCCTGCACAAATCACTTGCATGATGAAGAGGCTCCCCTCACGTTGGATCTTATCGTAGCGTACCATACCATCGGTAACCCGCCCCCTCCCCTTTCCGCACTGACCCGCTAGAAGGCCACGTCCTTTTTCCATCTTAACAGACAGCCCTGTGCACACCCTCATGCATCGGCCGCTTGGCCTTGTGCTTCTCGTGCCCGTGCACGCCCCGACTGCTATGCTGCTTTTCGGTGCTGCTGTCAAAGGGTTGCCAGGCTTGGAGGTCGACGGCGTCAGTGTTCATGATGTTCTCCGTCACTGCGATGATGTCGGTGATGAGCCGGTCTAGCAGGTCGAGGGACATGGACTCGCGAACGACGACGCGGAGGATTTCGGTCTTTTCTTCGTTGGGCGGGAGAGGGTAGTCTGCAGTTGCGTGGTTAAGTGACCAGTCTGTGCCGCTGAAGGGGCTGCTGGGCGGATGATAGAGGGATCAACATACTGGGAATGATGTACTGTTTCGCGCGCAGAAGGTTGCTAACGCTGGCCTGCTTCACATGAGGGTATTTCGCTTTGAATTCGTCGGTGAGGCAGAATGCTACCACTGGAAGGCCGGCATTGTAGTCGGCCGACGTCTCGCCATCTTTTGTTGGAGCGATGTCCCCTTTCTTGTACTCGTGTTGGCCCTTGGGTCGATGGATATCACTGACGCAGCGGTACCAGCCAGTCGCTTCGAGGGACTTGGAAAGAAGGCGAGCGTTAGAGAGCGCGTTTTCCATGATGGCTCTGTAGCCCGTGAAGCCCAGATGCATGAGGTTGTAATACTGCGCTATAATTTGAGCGCCGGGGCGTGAGAAGTTGAGAGTGTAGCTCTCTTCAGTACCTCCCAGGTAGTGGAGTTCAAAGATCAAGTGCCTAGGCAGGTAAGATTCGTCTCGCCAGACGATGAAGCCGACTCCAGCATATCTGGTGTCTCATCAGCGTGTGACCAAGTGTACAACAGACATGATATGGACTCACACAAGCCCGAACTTGTGTCCGCTAACGTTGATGGACTTCACGCGAGGAAGCGCAAAGTCCCACTTCTTCCCGCCAGCTTTTGCGTGTGCTGTGATGCCGAGTCAGTAACCGACTACAAGTCTCGAAATCCGAAGGGTGTGGCCTCACTGAACGGCGCGATGAACGCTCCTGATGCACCGTCAACGTGAATGGCGATGTCGTTGCCAGTATCTTTTTCGAATTGATCAAGGATATCGTGAATCTCTTCCACTGGCTCATAGTGACCGGTGTATGTGCTTCCCATGATCACGAATACTCCAATTGTGTTCTCGTCGATATTCTTCTTCACAAGCTCGGGATCCAAGCGGTAGTTGGAATTCGCGCTAACAGGCAGGATACGAGCCTCGACCTCGAAGTATCGTGCGAACTTCTCGAGTGCGACCTGGCAACAAGTGTGAGAAGATTAGGTTATCATGGCTGGAGAGGAACGCGCGGAGATTGATTCCCACCTGTGCATTGGCACCCATCAAGATGTTTGGCTTGCTTGTCTCCTTTCCAGCAGCCCAGCGTTTCTCCTGCCTTGAAGCGAAGGTCAGAAGGTCGGAAATTGTCTCATACATGAAGCAGGACGCTTTCGCCTTTTTGATGTACATACCACCTACGCTTCATAGCGAGACCACCCAGATGAATTGCCTCGGACGAACCGGTCGTAGCCGTTCCAACAGCCTTCTCTCCCTTTTGCTATTGGGCGCAACATCAGAGAGACGCAACACTTGCAGGTAACGCACAACCCACTCACCACATTCCACATATGCGCCAGTATAGAAACGCAGCGGGCATGCATTTGCATCATGGCAGGATACTCATCGGCGTCAGACATGTTCTTGGACAGATTCTCGATCATCAAGTCCTCTGCCTCCTTCTCCATGTAGGTGCCCACGAAACTGGCCAAATTCAGATTGGGCCTGCCGTCCAGATCCAACTCATCTTTGAGCATTTGATGCACAGCGTCGGCTGGCGCTCCATCATGGGGTATCTTAAACTTAGACAGCTCGTACTCGGCATTGTAGCGACTGCTGTAAGGAGTCTGATGCGCGAGGGCTGCACCGTTAGGACGATGGCGGTGGTGTGGATGGTGGTTGAGGCTTGAGATGAGCTCGTCCGGGTCAATGTGCGAAGCAAGAGCCATGTCTTTTTAAGTGATGTTCGAGTGAAAGTTACTTTGCTCAAGTCTCGACGCAAACGAGAAGTATATGCAAGATGCCAAAAGGTGTAAGACGAGAAACGAAAGAACCTTTCGGCGAGGACAGCGAAGAGAGGAGATTTAACAATGCCTGGCTACCGGCCTACTTTCGAGCAAGATGCCACGCTGCCATCATGACCGGGTCCGTCGTGTTGACGTAAATGTAGGGCGGATTGCTTCAGCGGGTGACATAGCAGCTTCGATCTTCTTTAGCTGCATTGGAGTCGGCCGGCGACTGCTTCATGAGGCATTTGTGGGAGCGGTCGTGAGGGCGAACACCAATAGCGGTCGAGCAAGCAGCAACTTCATCGTTTTCACTTGCGCCCGATCTCACGTCCTAGCTGCAGTACGCATCTTGTTCCTGCACTTGGACGTGCATTTCCGGGCGAGCCGAGTTCATTGTAGGAGGGTCTTCGTCTGTCACACAGCTTCATGTGCGAATGGAGTGGGAGTTTTGGGTACAGGTGGCAGGTTCTGGGCGAGGTGGTGTTGACTTGGTTTAGATCAAAGATGGCACGCGTCTGGATACGCGTTGTTGTTATCGGGGGGTTGGCACGATAACTGCAGTGGAGAGAGATGACGTTGAGACGGCGCGAGCTCCACGAAAGTCTAATTGCCCCACGTTGCTCGCTTCAGCTTGCCTGCCGACCTGGAACGGCGCTGGAGAAGACGAGCAGCATCGCCGTCGAAATGCGCATACCATCAACACGACAATCCACCTTCATGCTACTGCCGTTGTCGGCCATGGTCCTATATACCACTGGCCCTGTGGCCGCTATGCATAACATGAGAGAACGAACATTGCGGGGTATATCGTCTGGGTCAGCTAATAATGAACATTCTGTCAGTTCATCAGGAGACAGGTTCCCCAACTCGTTCAACAACCACGCCCAGAGCATGCATTTGTGCAGACGTCTGACAAGAAAGCGCCGTGGCTTCCGACGGCGTAAGGACATCCTGCGTGCACCTGAGCCTGTCTTTCATTCGCACTCGCACGTCGGGCATAGACTGCCCCGACGACGCGTGGGTTCTTGTTGGAGGAGCAGGACAAAGGGACCAGACCTCCGACACTCTCGTCATCGATTCGCCCAGGCTGACACGCATTGCGTGCTCCTCTCGCGGCCAGGTAGGCAGCTCAATTACACCTCTGACCTCTTCCTCTTCTTCTATTCATCCGCTCCCACTCTATTAGTTGGGTCATTATGAAGTTTACCACTGTTTTGCCGCTTGCGGCATTGACCACTGCCTTCGTGCTGCCCGATGAGCAGGTTCTCGACGGTCTTGCTATCGAAGACCACCATGAGCACACCACCGTCAGCAGCTGGCTCGAGGCTGCTGAATCTACCACGAACGATGCACTTTCCAACTTGAGGGAGCACATTCAAGATGCGACCGAGTCGTCAAAGAAGACGTGGAACAAGGTTTCCTGCCATGCAAAGAGCTTACTCGATGATGCCTTTGACAAGGCCAGTGATGCGGCCGACATCTTTGGAGACAGGATGTCTGAAGCAGCTGCTGATGTCGAATCATGGGTCGAGGACAACGAGGACATCGACATGTTTGGCGGTCACCATGGTGGCCATGGCCGTCGTCCACACAAGCCACCGCACCACCACAAGCCCAACCAGACTGTCTACGAGTTGATTGCTGGAAGCAAGTACACAACCAAGCTGGCCAAGCTCATCTCGGAGTACGACGACTTGGTCGAGGCGCTGAACAGCACAAAGGCCAATTACACGGTCTTTGCCCCAACGGACAAGGTATGATAGATACTCGAAGTATGCCTTGCGACATATACGAACTAACAAATGTCAGGCTTTCGAGAAGATCCCAGAGAAGGCCCCAAAGCCTACTAAGGAGCAGCTCAAGGCTATTCTGTCTTACCATGTGCTTCCTGGCTTTTACCCTGCTGGACGTGTGCTTTCTAGCCACACCGCACCAACGCTGCTGAAGGCCGAGCATCTCAGCTCTGGACCAGAGCCTCAACGCGTGGCATTCAAGATTACCCTCCGTGGTCTCACTGTCAACTTTTACTCTCGTATCATTGCCATCAACATCTTCGGCACTAACGGTGTTATTCACGGCGTGGATAGCCTTATCTTGCCACCTCCAAAGTAAGACTCCATCATGCCATATTATTTCGATATGCAAGCTAACAGAGCACACTAGTGCCATTACGATTGTCGACCTCTTTCCTGGCGAGTATAGCACGCTCGAGCTTGGCCTCGGCAAGACTGGACTTTTGGATGCACTCAACACCACCGAGCATGCCGGCGGCACTTTGTTTGCTCCATCCAACTGGGCTTTCAAGAAGCTCGGTCCCAGGATCAACGCATTCCTCTTCTCACAGTACGGCACCAAGTACTTGAAGGCACTCCTCGAGTACCATGTTGTTCCAGGCACTACTCTATATTCCGACGCCATCTACCAGGCCAAGCAGGAGGACGTCGATGCCATGAAGGAACTGCCCAGGAAGGGCCTGTTCCACATCGACCTTCCTACACTGCTCAAGGACCGATCTCTATCTGTCGACGTGGGACGATTCGGGGGCTTTATCAGGATCAAGATCAATGCGTTTACCAGTGTCGCTTTGCAGGACATCGTGGCACAAGACGGTGTCATCCATTCGCTCAGCAGCGTTCTCATCCCACCAAAGAAGCTTGGTGGTGCTGAGGAGGAGAGCTGGGATGGAGGGGAGATGACGGTCGAGGAGCTGAAGGAGCGTCTTGAGCCGTTCGTGCCAAAGAACGACTTGTAGAGGCCCTTCACTCGAACAACCACCACTGCAAATCAACATCTCGAATGCAACAACCCATGTATTTGAAGCTTTTTAGTGTGGACTTGTAGAAGCTCACATCCTCGATGTACGAATGTAACGATATCTCGCATTGTTTCACTTCTCACTGCAACTCTGCCACCAAATACCTTTCGATCGGGTGGGAGGACTACACCAAGCGAATGCAGCTCAGTTCCACGAGAGACAACTGACGCTTGGCGAGAAGGCGACGATCGCTTGATCTAGAAGCTTGCAGCCTGGAAGCTGTAACACTTCGGGTCCGGCAGAGTCATAGTCATCATATATACTTCTTGGCCATCACCAACGGGCAATCTGATCTGTTGCGGAGGAGCGAAGAAGTCGACTTGTAGTGGACCCTGACCCGAGTGGTGATTGCTCCCATCTGGCGCTAGACGATGCGATCGACGCCACAACCTTGTGCCGGCAGGGCATCGTCATCCCGTCTTCCACACACGCACCTCTCGTCTCACTCGCTCACAACAGCAAGCGCATATCCAGAGCGCTGTCTGTGGTTGCACACCACCCGACACCATGCAGTGTGCAGCTCTGTCGCCACCGCAGCCGCGGCCCTCTCGAGCGCATCGTCATGGCGACAGGTGTGCCAACGAGCAGCGAAGCGCGTGACAGCGCTACCAAACACGCGCGACGAGTGATCCGGGTGGTGAGGGGGCTGGTGGTTGATGATGCACAAGCTCCCTCGCCCTCTCGCGCCAGCCTGCAATGTCTCGTGTCATCGCTGCACCGTTCCGAACCCTGACGACTTGGACGCGGTGAGGGCACGGCGTGTCTCCTGTGGGACCGCACGTCGAGCAGCGCGCACGCGAACGAACGGGCTGCCCACTTGCCGGAGGGAGGTAGCATCAGTACCTTAGCGCATCTGGCGTATCGATCTCTGTTCCTTGTCGCCTCGTCCCTGCGACGCCCACGATCTCAGGCACTGCCTTGCATAACCACCAGCGCTACCACACGCTTGGGATCTCGCTTGCCTGCTTTGACGGCCTCTGCCACACGACACGCTCGCTGCTGCCCGCCGCTGCCCACAGCGCTGGCGAGTATGACACCCTCACTTGCTTGCCCCCGAGTCCGTCGCTATTCCCGCCCGCCGCATCTGAGATCTGGCACCTACACACGCCACACGCTGCACCCCAAAAAACCTCCGAACGTGTGAACCACCACGCCTCAATCCTTGCGACCCACGTCGCCTGTTGGGGACAGACCGACTTGCCTGGGTCCTGGATCGGCAGAGCTTCTTCGAACCCACCTCCAAATACTCGCATCGCCCTGGATCCCTATATCTGATAGGCTCAGCTTTAGCCTCAACCCACTGATATTTCGCCTCTTGCAACGTTACACGTGCCTTGAGAGGGTTCGATTGTTTTCCTTGTGCGTTGGCTTCACTCTTGAGACGATTGCTCCCGCTGCCACTTGCGTCCAATGCGGCCGTTGACGACATGTCCCAAATGCAGCGAGTCCTGGTCTATCTGCTTCGACGAGACCTTCGACTGGCGGATAACCCAATCTTCAGCGAGATTGCGAGATTGAACTCGCAATCACAGAAGCCCTTCACTCACGTCTTACCAGTCTACGTCTTTCCCGCAGCGCAGGTCGAAGTCTCTGGCTTCCTCGCCTCAGACAGTCAGAAGTCGCCTTATCCAGAAGCACGCGGGAAGGTCGGTGGATTCTGGAGATGTGGGAAGCTGCGGTCCAGGTTCCTGGCCGAAAGTGTGTGGGACCTGAAGACCGATCTTGAACGCATCTCGAGCGGGCTTGTCATCCGAGTTGGTACCGTGAAAGATGCTGTTCAGTCCATCTTAGAAGGCTTTCGCTCTCAAAAGAATGTCGAGGTCCATGGAGTCTGGATGACTAGCGAAGAGGGATGGGAAGAGAAGATCGAAGAGCGCGACGTCAAGGAGCTGATGGATGGAGAAGACGGGGATTTCAAGTTATGGACCGACGAAAAGTATTTCGTTGACGAGTAAGTTTTACGCTGTTACAATGTGACTTTGCAACCATGGCTAAGAAAAGCGCAGCCGCGACCTTCCAAACCAGGAGCCACGAGACCTTTCAGATGTCTTTACTTCCTTCAGAAAGACTGTCGAGCCTCTGAGATCAGCGCCTCGAAAGGAGCTACCCACCCCTAAGAGTCTGCCCCCGCTACCAGAATCTATACCTGACCAAGCAGCTCCATTCACTATACCCTCAACCCTGGAGGGACTGGAGTCTGCGCTCTTGAAGCCCTTGGAAAATGATGAGCCCCTTCTCAATACACCTGAACACCCTGCGGGTGCAGAATCTGCACATCCGTTCACCGGTGGCTCCAAGGCTGGCCATGAAAGAGTCCGTCACCTCATCGAATCCGGATCGATGACGGCCTACAAGGACACGCGAAATGGACTTTTGGGCCTTGATTTCAGCACGAAGCTGTCAGCGTGGCTGGCTCTTGGCTCAATCTCAGCAAGGCAGGTTCATTGGAAGTTGATCGACTTCGAAGACGGCAAGACCGATGTTGGGAAGGGCGTCAATGGTTATGGTCAAGGTGAAAACAAGGTGAGTAGAACCGCAACTTGAAGCTAGACTTTTTGACATGCTGACGAGCATATGCAGGGCACAGCCGGCGTTCGATTTGAACTGCTGTGGAGAGATTACATGCGTCTTTGCACCCGCAAATTCGGCGTCAGACTATTCTTCCTCGATGGATATCGTCAAGACCCCAGTGCAAAGTCCAAGTTCATCAGCTCCCCGTACTCGCACTCGACCAGGAAGAAGAACACTGCCGGTGTCAACGACACCGACACACGCATCACCGTCGAGCGCTTCCTCACGGGTCGAACAGGAACGGGCCTGATCGACGCTTCGCAGCGAGAACTTTTCCTGACTGGTTGGACGTCTAACCGTGCACGGCAAAACGTGGCATCCTATCTCTCGAAGCATCTAGGCATCGATTGGCGCATCGGCGCCGAATGGTACGAGAACAACCTTATCGACTATGATGTGTCCAGCAATTGGGGCAATTGGCAGTACGTCGCGGGCGTCGGCAACGATCCTCGAGGTGATGCGCGCGTCTTCAACCCCGTCAAGCAGGCCGTCGACTACGATACTAATGGTGAATATGTCCGTACTTGGGTTCCGGAGCTTCGTGACGTCGGCCGAAGCACTAGTGGTGCAGCAACAAGCGAAGATCCTGCCTCTTCGAACTCCGCCGGCGACAGTCTGGAATCTCTCATGGGGGTCTTTCAGGCGTGGAGGATCCCACCTGAGGAGAAGAAGCGTCTCGGACTGGAAGGTGTCGAGTGGGTTGAGAAGCCGCTCATCCGGATCGACTTCTCGGTGAATCGACGGGGTGGGGGTTCGAGACGGGGCAATCGAGGAGATGGCGGATTTCGTGGGAGAGGAGGCCGTGGCAGAGGCAGAGGACGAGGTGGTGACCATGGGAAGGGAGCGAGAAGCGGGCCGATGGAGAAAGCTGGTTGGCAGTGATCGGAATGAAACTCGCATTGCTGTCAGCCAGTGTTCTGCTATCGCTTGACCACGACACGGGCATACGTATCCAGGTGCCGGTCGGACTCGCTGGGCTTCTGAGGTCATTGTAGAACGGCGCGACATTGCTTCCGCCCTGTGATCGATCAACGATCCAAGTCGAACGTTCTTCTCTCGTCGCGTGAGAGAAGAGTGTGCCCTTCACTTTATCACTTAATAACTTAGGACGATCTACCAATCGTCGAACCTAAGAGGGCGCATATGCTCTCTATTGGAGCAAGAAGAAAGTGATGTCTCTCTCTACTAACCGCATGCGCATGGTCCAATTGGTGGCTTGACTCATTCTCTGTTTGATAACATGAAGTCCTTGAGATGGACTGTCCACGCGGTCGACCCTCGGTATTTTGGTGGTAGCCTCTCTATCCGTGCTTCAGCTTTTGGCTCTTGAAAACAAATGATGGACTTACGAGGATAGTGAGTATGAGTACCAGTCCAATTGGCACCGAGAGATATCTTGCATTTCTTCTGTTGCCGCGATCATCTGCTGTATGCATCGTCTCGTCACTGACGTTCATTCTATTTTAATATAGGTGTCTTCACTTGCGACTTCACTCGCACATCCAGGTCTCTCGCGACGTCGACCCTGGTTTCGACATGACTTATTACATGTGTATAAATACACTCGCCCAAGGGGTCGAATTGACGGTTCATTGCTATAGAGCTTGATGACTCCGTGTACATTCTATTTCTTCCATTGCGTTGTATTTGAACTGAATATCGAACGATATAAGTATCGGCAAACACACCTCGTCACACGTCCATGTAAGATCACAGTAGCACGTGTTGTAGAGAGATCTGTTACAATCATGACCTCCTTGCAGAAGGTAGAGGAGCTGAGGCAGATCGGTTTTCCCGTGATGACGCGGCCGGGATACGCAAGCTCGACTCGAAATGGCTGGCACCTGAGGCACTTAAAGGTGATGACACTGCGCTCGACAAGTGCACAGTCTGGACAACATCTATCCATTTCAGAAAGAATACGGGATGAAGAGGAATGCAGCCATCAAGAACGCCGAAACCCCATCGTCGTGACTGCGTTTGAGACAATACCATTGTCGACTGCGATGATTCCCACCCATCATGATTCACACCGTAGCAAGAGCCGTGGCTCGCTTTTCGTCAACAACACCACAACGCCAGACCCATTCGTGAGGAGGACCATCGCCTAGGCAGCAGTTGGCAAGCTCGGATACTTGACCTCGCTGTCTTCCTGTTTGTTCATCGTCTCGACGCCAGCAAGCTTCTCGGCAACGAGCTTGGCCACGGTCTTCATATCATCCTCATTACTGGACGCGCCTGACTTGGTCTCGGCCTCCTTCGCCTGTTCGGCCTTCTCAGCCTCGTCGAAGTCGCCAGTCTTCAAGCGATCGCCAATCCATCTCCTAAGGGCCTCGATGACTCGAATGTTCTCGACCCATTCCTCCTGGCGCTTGTCTTCGCCTTCTGATGTCGCAGCCGGCGTCGATGCGGAATCTGGTGACTTCGCATCTTCATTACGAAGCGCAGGGTCAATGCTACTGTTGCCTTTGCTCTTTGGGCGCGTAGCATCCTCCGCCGCCTTGGGAGTGCGGCTTCCATCATCGGCATCGGCCATTTCAGTGTCTTGGTCAGCAGCAGGGGCTTGTCGTTGAAGTCTGCCACCACTGTACCGGCGGCCGTCCAGACCTTCGAAACCTGACGCAAGACCAGAAGCAGGAGCCGAAGTCGTGGTTGGGTAGCCGGCTCCGAGGTCAGACATTCCTGTGACGGCAGGAAGATTGGGGTACATGTTCCCGCTGACGCTACCAAAGCTCGCGCGGCTATGGCTACTCATCGGAGAGTGTCCAGAGCTGGTATACGAAGACACGGAGGCGGGAGTGAGTGCTGGCGTGTCAAGAGCAGAAGACGACGAGGAAACGCCTTGCATGCTCGAGTTGTTACTCATGCTGCCGACGCTACCCAACCCGCTGTTGCCGAGATGATGCTGGAAGTTCGACGGGCTGTGGCTGGAGCGATTCTGGTATTGGTTGTTGCCCATGCCAAAGTCGCCAGTGAAGTGTGCGTGGACGCCAGGCTGCTGAACCCCGGCTGCGGCAGCAGAGCTGCCATTCTCGTAGACCTTGCTGGTCTCGTAAACAGTCGCCTGCAGCTGCTCGAGGAACCGATCGATGTCTTGCAGGTCGTTCTTGGTGCGGGCATTTGGCAACGGCAGCGAGTAGCCTTGAGTAGCGACATTGCTGTGACCGCCGCCACCGCCCATGCCACCGCCGTGGTTGAAAGAATCCAGAAGACTAGCGGTGTTGAAGTTGCTACTGCTGTAACCGCTGTTGTTATATCCAGTGTTGTATCCGGTGCCGACAGGAAGAGGAAGCGAGTTGCCCTGGAGTCTGTGGCCAACGTCGTAATAATTGGTAGGATCGATGGCTCGACGCTTGATATCACCAAGAAAGTCATTAAGCGCCTCGATGGCGCGTCTGCGAGTATCCATACTCTGGATGTCGGCCAAAGCCGAACTGTTGGGATAGCTGACGGAACCATAGCCCGCATATTGAGTGCCTGCAGGTCCGGAATAAGAGCCAGCACCAGCACCGTTGGTCATGGCCGGCTGATATGATGGGTATGGGTTGCCCATGCCCGAGTCGTGCGCGCCGCCGTAGTAGGAGGATGCTGTTCAGTCGGCCGTCAGCATGCCGGCTCAGAAGTTCGAGGAGAAGGTATGCTTACGCTTCCCATTCTGCTGTCCCATGCCGCCGTTGCTCGCGCTGCGCCCTTGGCCGTGTTGGGGCGAGTTCATCAGGACGCTGTCATCGGCATGGGTCTTGACATGCTTCTTGAGATCCTGAGGACGCTTGAAGGCCTTGCCGCAGAAGTCGCATTTGTGGGGCTTGAGCGGGACGTGGACGCGAATGTGGGAGGTGATGTGGTCGCGCTTCACAGTGGTGGTGCGGCATGCGCCCCACTGGCAGGTGAGGTTGAGGTTGTTGGTGCTCTTGCGGCCGACATGGCGCTCGCAGACATGGTCCTATCGCGCCAGTCAGTACAATGATACGTCGCAACGTGTGCCTGCGTGACCGCATATGAGGTGACTTACGTAGAGAGCTTCAGCGCTGTCGCATCGCTCGCCGCAACCCTGCCACTGACATGTCAGGTTGTCGATGGTCGAGCTCTGTGTGGTCTGCGGCGCCTGGACAGGCGATTGCTGCGACGCAACTTGCTGTGCTTGTTGTGTGGCAGCTTGCACTGCTTGGGCGACGGTCTGCGGTGTGCTGCCGTCCATCTGGCCGACTGGGAGTTGATGAATGGCCTAGCGTATGGAGTCTTGGCAACCGATCTCCAGATGCGAGAGGCGGGGAGTGGGCGACGTGCAGTGTGCGATGGGCTGCAGTGGTCGATGCAGAGATTTTCACCGGACGCTGATGGCGAATGCTCAAAATAATCCACGTGCTTGACCAGAGAGGCAGGAAGCAGTGACAACCCGCGCGTGTGAACAGCGAGGCAGGAAGCAGTGGAAGTGAGAAGGTACGGGGGGTTGCTTGGCCTGCGGGGGGAGGAGGAGTTTATAGGGTCGGTACAAGTAGGGAAACGCCCATCAGCGGCCTTTCGCGAAGGTAGCGGTGCTCTGGAAGTCGAGACGGCGCGCCGCGCCTTCCAAGCCCTTGGCATGCTTGGCGATTCTAACGAGCAGGATAGGTGTCAATCACGTGACTGATCCCTGGCTCTTTCGGTCGACTGGTTCGGTAACATATCTGATCGAGCATCGAAACAGTGATGAGTACATCTCCATTCACAACATTCCCATGGACTTCGCCTCCATCTGGCATGCAGCAATGCGTCCGGACCATTGATACGTAAAGCTGACCTTTCCGATCGTGATACCAGGACCGTGACACGACACCGGCTTCCGGAACGAGGAGGAGGCCCGTTATCCTTTCGCTCGCAATGTTCGCTACACCGCGCCACGAAGTACACCAAGTACGAGCGCCATCGACATGGCGAACCACGCATTCGCAAAGCAGCTCGGTCTCGAGAAGTGCAGTGCAGACATCCCGTCGAAAAACGAGCTTCCGCCTCAAGTCATTCACTGCATACTAGAGGGCCTGCTCGGACTTGGTCCATCCTCGGGCGCACCCCATTCCGTCCACCCCAGCCACACCGCACAACTCGCCGGGAGATGAAGGCCAAGAAACACCGCTCTTGGGGGGCGGAACTTCCAAGAGACCAAGAAATCACCTCACTTTCCGTCCCTCCTCTTGAACGGAACGCGCGTCTCCTGATGGCACCCCCGTCTGCATCGCCACACACGTTTTCTTGGCCCGCCTCAGCTGGTCTTGGCCCTGGGAAGATGGCACAATCGCGTCTCATGAGGCCTGACACCCACGTGAACTATTTCAAGCCGTCTGAACTTGCGTCCCTTTTTTGATGGCATCATCTTGCACTTGTTCAACAAGCCCATTCGCCTGCTGCGTTCGGGTGCCTGCTTGTCATGTCATGAAGGGCATACACATTTAGTTCGCGGTGCGAGTGCTCTCGCCGCCGAGGTGAAGCTGTCCGTCTGATGGCTATATGCACTCTCGTGACGGCGAAGAACAGCCGTCCGTCGCGTCTAAAGACCTGCCTTCTTGGGATAGAGAGATAGCGAACCGGTTTGGGTGTCTGGCTCAGCCCTGCAAGCAGGGTGGGGCACTAACGAACGGTACAGAAACACTCTCACAATACCTCTTGTTGCTGCACATCGACGAAGCAGATGAATGTCAAGATCTCGCTCTCTTTCCGCCAGTGCTGCGACCGGCGAACATTC
The DNA here is from genome assembly GCA_002786045.1 of Zasmidium angulare. Classification (NCBI taxonomy): domain Eukaryota; kingdom Fungi; phylum Ascomycota; class Dothideomycetes; order Mycosphaerellales; family Mycosphaerellaceae; genus Zasmidium; species Zasmidium angulare. The sequence continues at coordinate 1,209,986 of NHNX01000004.1, forward strand.
GTCACTGCTGTCTGGTGGACTGGATGCGTCGAGAAACGTCCGCTAGCATTCACCTGCTCTTTACCAGATCCTGCAAGAGGCAAGGCTTGGCTTTGGACTGCAACAGAAGTGAGCCTTGTATACAGTGAGAGGAGTGACAGCATGAAAGGGTTCGGTCTGTACGGCGACAATTTCGAGGCATAGGCCCCCTTTTTGGGTTTGTACCTGGACAATATATCTAGAGCGGAGGGGAGCAGATAGACACGTTAAGGAACCCCTTCTTACTACCCCGTTTTCTAACATGGACACTCCCCCTTGAAATGCAACCACGTGGTAACTCTTGTTGGTGATCAGAATCAGGATCCACACCGACATTGATGGGCTCTGGGTGCGGTGTGGTTTGACTGCGTGTCTCTGCCGTTTTCCATCCGTTGCCATCCAGATACATACAGCTTTGGAAGTAGACACCTCAGAGGAGATCATATATGTGCAATTGCATACAGCATGCTCCTGTCGTGTATGACCCTGGGCCAGTCGCTGGACAGTTTGCCGTGTGAAACTCTGAAATGACAGCAGACCCGCAATATATGGACGACTTTGGCTCGTACAACATACATGTACCCTACACGAAAAGCTCCACGCTAACAACACCAGAAGTGCAAGACTCTAGTCCCTGAATCTTCTGTTCTTGTTCTCTCCGAACAAAGTTGCCCGCACGGCAGGTAATGCTTCTGTCTCGAGCAGATGCAATCGCTCCTCAAAGGTGTTGTTGACGTCAATCTTGCCGTTGCCGCTGAGAATGTAAAGACCGCCGGCTCTGGTAGTCCTGATTAGCATCGCCGTAAGTGCCTTTTGTGACATATGAAGGAACAACTTACGAGTCTTCTGGCACCCTCTCCTTGCCGTCAATCTGGATTTCCACGTCCCTCTTCATGGCCTTCTTGTACTCCTCCTTTGCGCTCTCAGCCGCCTTCTTGACGACGTCATCGTCCTTCTTTCGACATCGCAGCGTCACCTTCTTTTCGTTGACCAGCGCGTAGAGTCCCTCCAGAATGATGTCCTTCATGACTTTTTCGTACTTGCTCTTGTCCTTGGACGCCGTATCTGCCAGCTTCTTGTTCGCATCCTCGAACAGCTTGTCCAGGAGCTCCTGTCTCGAGCTGAGGATCCGTAGTCTCGTCTTGTTGGCAAGCGTTGACTTTGTGATCTGCTGGCTCATGCCAGCCTGCGTGAACTTCTTCTTGTACTCGTCGTCGATGCGAGAGGTTTCCGAACGTACAAGCTTTGACTTCTCGATGCTGAATTCCTCATCTGCCTTGAGGTGAATCTCTCGGGCCTTCTCCAGCGCCTCCTGCCGAATGAAGGCAGTCATCTTGCGCAGCTCCTGGTTCACCTGGTCGTCCGACATGGCGTGTATTTGGGACATGGTTGCGGGTTTTTAGCTGCTGTACAGGCAGCCGGCTGAGTTGGTGGGATATGGCGCGGTCGGGGTCAATCTGCAGGAGACGGAGCTTCAAGCGGTCTGGTGAAGCTCGAATGCAGTCGTATGGAGATGTCGCAGGGGTGGAATGAGGCCAGAGTAGTTCAATGGCAGCTAGAGAAAGCAGGCCCGTTCGAAGCAGCAGTGAGAGCAGCAGCAGCAGCAGTTGACGCACGTTGCTACAGTACCTCGCTTGAACAGCCAATGAGAGAGCTCGATCATTCGTCGCCGTGACTTCAGCCCGCAACGTCTCGACTCGTCTCGTGTCGTCGACCACACACAAACAATCCGGGGATCATCCGTCACTATTCGCTCACTCGTCTGCGCCGCCGGTCTCTTGCTCTGCTGTCCACCTGACCGCTCCGTGAAAGTCACACCCGGCGCATACAGACAGACTATCCCAGGCAAGGGACTACATGAGCGACAACACCATGGGTCGATAACAGCTGGGCTGCCGCCGTACAATACTCGCCTTCAACCGCCATGAGCGACTTCACCCTCGACCCAGCAGCCGCCATAACGCTGGGCGTTATCGTGGGCTTGCTGTCGACTTGCGTGCAATCGATTGGCCTCACCCTCCAGCGCAAGTCGCACATGCTCGAAGACGAGAAGGAGGATCACTCATCCCGACGCCCGCCTCACCGCCGACGACGATGGCAAATTGGCATGCTCCTCTTTCTAGTCGCGAACATCATCGGATCGACCATCCAGATCGTCGCCCTCCCTCTGCCCCTCCTCAGCACCCTACAAGCATCTGGCTTGGTTTTCAACAGCATTCTGGCGACGCTGTTGCTGAAAGAGCCGTGGACATGGAGATCGGCATATGGCACGATATTGGTTGCTGCAGGAGCTATCCTGATAAGCTACTTCTCTGCTGTACCAGAGCCAAGCCATACTCTTCAACAGCTGCTGGTGCTTCTAGGCGAGCCAAGCTTCCTGGTCTGGTTCTTGCTGTCACTGTTCTTCGCCATACTGGTGGTGGTTGTAACATTCACACTGCGAAAGTGCATACCCGCTCACAAGCGTGAAAGTCCACGAGTGCTGTTGATCAACGGCATGATTTTCGGGCTGGTCTCGGGCATTCTCTCTGCGCATGCTCTACTCCTGGCCAAGAGCGCCGTCGAATTGATTGTACGAAGTCTATCTCACCATAGCAACCAGTTCAAGTCTTGGGAACCGTGGGTACTCATACTGGCCTTCATTGCATTATCGCTGTCGCAGCTATACTATTTACACCTTGGACTGAAGCTTATCTCGACAAGCATTCTATATCCCTTCGTGTTCTGCATCTACAACATAGTGGCGATCCTGGATGGCCTGATATACTTCCAACAAATGCATCGCTTGCCGCCTCTCCATGCTGGCCTCATTGCTTTGGGTACGGTCCTGCTCCTTGCTGGCGTCCTGGCCCTCAGTTGGCGACTGCAGGATGACGAGGACGAAGACCATCACATTGTTCAGACAGACATTCCACAGACAGTGCTCGCACCTGGGATGGGCTTCGTAGGTGATCCAGATACAGACACGAACGAATCGGATTCTGTGCACACGGACGACGATATAGAAACCGAGAGGGAGATCAACGAGCATACCAATTTGATTCGGAAATCGTTGCACAGAAGCCACTCGACAACAAACAAAGTACCCAGCTTTGTGCCTGGCCATTCTCATGTTCATACCAGTAAGCGCCGCCACCGGGCCGCTACGTTGAAGGAAGTCAGAGCGATTTGGGAGGCCTTAGGAGACTCGGACGATCGCTATGGCACATTTGAGCGCCCCACTTCCTCAACTTCAAACCCGACGAGGCCTGCAACGACTGGCCAGGAACGCCAAAGAAGGCGACGGAGGTCAAGCGCTGGAAGGTCACTCGAGCGGGGCGAAGAGGAGGAAGGAGTAGGAGTCGAAGGTATCTCGAGAGCCAGTACGACGCCAGCACAGTCACATCGAACACGACATCGGCGCAAAAGCACGCATTCCGGCAGTGCATTGTTCTCAGAACTCTTCAAGAATTGGCATTTCAAGCGCAAGGACGATGATCACGGCGACGGGCCTCCATCACCAAGCAGTTTCAGGCATCGTGCTTCAAGCGGTGTGAACTGAGGCGCTGGAATGGTTGGGACGCCATTCGAATTGATGATCCCCTACGTCGTTAGTGGCATGAGTACTGCTTCGGAAATGATGATACCCCAACGTGTATATGGCGTAACTTGAATATCTCATTGACTACAACACTTTCTGCCTGCTCATGTTTGCTCGAGTATGAGTACAGCACTGCGGCATTGTATATGAACATCAATGAATACCATGGCGTTCAGTCGTTGCCGAAATCATGGGCCAGGGCTGTGTTCGGTCGTCGACCTGATGGCCTCTGTTCTCGACCCGAGAAAGCTTGTCCGCGGACCCTTTCGCGTTGCAGGTCCCATTCATGTGAGACCCATGTTTGCACAAGCTAAAACATCGCTCAACATTGCTAAACAACACAAAGCCACCAGACACCCGGGCATCAAAATGACCGATTAACAAATTGCCAACATGAGACCGCGATCTTGATCGCCGCGACCCGTACAAACCATGGCCACAACCTCGCCATGCCTTCCCACGCCTCACGCCCAGTCGCCGCCAACTTCGCCAGCGAACACCTGACCGTGGCCGCAGGCGTAGCGATTTTCCACCTCGCGACCTCGCGCGTCGTCCTCTGCTACCACACGCGCGACAAATACTGGTTCCTGCCCAAAGGGCGCAAAAATGCCAACGAGGACATCCTTCGCGCGGCCGAAAGAGAAGGGTATGAGGAGTCGGGATATCGCAATCGTTTGCTGCCTTTGCCGATGAGACATCGGCAGCCGGATGGAGAGGGCGACGAGGAAAAGCAAGAGTTTGTCGTCGAGCCCGTGTGGATGCAACTGGCGCCGCTCAGTGCGAGGAGTCAGTATATTTTGTTCTGGTATGTGGCAGAAACGGTACCCGAGCAGTCCGAGAGGGATTATGCTTTACGAAGCGGCTATCACGCTCCAGTGGCATTTCCGACGGAGCTGACGTTGAGGGAGAGGGTCGAGATGGACCGCACGGGTGGGGAGAGGGTGATCTATGAGCCCATGAGGCATGAGGGAACTGGCGTTGATGATGAGGAAGCGTTGTATACGGCGAGACTGCTACCCATTGAGGAGGCGTGTGAGAAGCTCAGGGGTAGTCTGATGGAGGATGTTGTGAGGAGGGGATGGGAAGGTATTCAGGCCAGGTTTGAGATGGAGGCTGCGAGGGCTGCATCGGGGTGACCGACATACACGATATCTGCCAGAGAGGGCACAGAAGCATTGCTCGAGACGAATGAAACGATCAGGACGGCGATAATAAGGACATTGCTGGCATGCACTGGCACTCTGACTCCAGGGTTAGGTGAATGTCGGTCCGGAGTACTATGCTGAACTATACGTGCTTTAGCAGAAACGAGTAGAACGCCTCATTCTCGTACTCGGGCTGCGTATCCAGGAAGTGGTCCTTGCCGTGAGGTCGTTCGTACGAAACCTCGATTCCGCAGCCGAGCATCGCGCCGACCACCTCATCCGCTTGCTCGACACCGACACAAGAATCTGGACAGTTCTCAGCCAGTCTGACCACTGGAGCACGAGGGGGTATCTGAGTTTCGTGGTAAACGGGGATCACTCACCTGCATCGCCGTGGAGGAAATATGCTGGGCAGGATCTCTGTCCGTATATCTGGCGGGAAAGCCGGAATTTGTTCGCCGCCTCGCCTTCAGGGACATGCAACAACTTCGCTAGGTTCGCTTCGTGCATCTGGCAAGCACAAACGGTCAGAAGGACTTGCTTCTACTGCTCTATAGCGCTCGAAATCTCAATGCCGACTTACCATGCGAACATACATGTGCATTCGTGGACTGTCCTGTGCACAACTTGCCACCTGCTCAGCCTTGGGATCCAGGAACTCGGTGAGGACCTCCGGCTCGACCAATTTCCGACCCATGGGCGGCGGCTGAGGGTTCGTGAAGAAGGTACCCAGAGGATCGGTTATGGGGTAGATTGGTAGGATGACCTTTGGTTTGGGTTCCACGAAGATGCCGGCAAGGAGCGCCAAGTAGCCACCCGCCGAACTCCCAGATACCGCCAATCGCGATACGTCGAGAACACCCTCACCGACATGGGAAGGCAGTTGGGTTCGAATAAACTTGATGCTGTCTTCTACGTCTTCGAGAATCTCTTGCACGCTGGCTTGGGGAGCTAGGCGATAGTCGGCGGATATGACTGCCAGGCCGTACTGCTTGGTTGCCTTTCGCATGTGTGGAGCAAGCTGGCCCTTGTGACCTTGCAAGAGGCCTCCACCGTGATACCAGAGCAGGATCGGGAGTTTTGTTGCGCCGCCTTCTGGGAGGTACAGATCCAAAGCTATGTCCAGGTTTCCGACAGTCTTGTAGACGATATCAGCCTTGGATGGGTGAATGTCTGCCATTGCGTAATGAGTAGGATGTATCCGAAGAGCAGAGGCCAATGCAGAGGCGACGAGGGAGCTATGATGTTGACTGATTCATGCAATGCAGCAGACTCTGCTGTTGTTATACTATCTCGCCCTAACACTGCCCTCTTTGGCCCTGCTATTACATGATCGGCCTGGGATGTTGGCCGATGCCTCTGGCCGAGCTGTGCCCTCTTTCTCCCCACTTTCGAACTCGAGGGTCGCTGTGTGGACCACTTCACCTCCTGCACAGAAGATCACGCCTTTGGTAGCAGACGATAATTGGTCACTTTGCTGGCTATGCAGTCCGGCAAAACGATTGCGCGGAGGTGCACTCGTTCTAGGCCTCGACGAATCTGCCTGAAGCTTCTTTCTGTTTGAAGCACCATTGACCACACAAGACAGTATAGAAAGAGACAGAGGTGCCGATTGAGTCTCTCTGCGTTCACGGTCGTCGACATCAATCTCCTGGCATCGCTCGCAAACCCATAAGCTTCCGAAGTCCAAAGCAACAGTCTTGTCGCAGTGTGCCATGACTGAGGACCGGTCTGGAAACAAGCATGAACAATATTACGACCTAGGATCCTATAGTCGACGGATCAGTACCAAGAATGCCACTGCTCAGACGTGGTTCAACCGCGGCCTCGTCTGGTCATACGGTTTCAATCATGAGGAAGCAGTGCAGTGTTTCGAGAAGGCGATAGATGAAGACCCAGACTGCTGCATGGCTCACTGGGGCCTGGCGTACGTTCTTGGCCCCAACTACAACAAACCATGGGAGATCTTCGACGAGCAAGAACGGCGAGACAATCTCAATCGCGCGAGAAATGCACTCAAGGAGGCGAAAGATGTTGCCGAGCGCGAGGACGCGAGTGTGACTCCAATCGAGAGAATCCTGATTGACGCTGCGCAGTTCAGGTATCGAGAAGACACTGAAGACAGTCAGTCCTGGAACTATGACTATGCTACGGCTATGGCGCAGGTCTATGAGCAATTCGGGTATGATCTGGACGTTGCAGCCTTGTACGCAGACTCGCTGATGCAGTTGACCCCCTGGGCGCTCTGGGATCTAAGGACGGGAGAGCCCAGCGAGGGTGCAAAGACGCTCGAAGTCAAGTCTGTTCTAGACTCTGCGATCTCAATGCCAGGAGGCAATGAGCATCCCGGCTTGCTTCACTTGTACATCCACTTGATGGAGATGTCGTCGTCACCCGAGTCCGCCTTGCCTGTAGCTAATCGCTTACGCGGCCTGGTCCCGGACGCTGGTCATCTACAACACATGCCAACGCATCTCGATGTCCTCTGTGGCCACTGGAAGCAAGCGATGGAGTCGAACGCAGCCGCGATCGAGGCCGACGAGCGGTATCTATCTCGCGCTGGCGCTCTGAACTTCTACTCGCTCTACCGCGCGCACAACTATCACTTCCGCGTGTACGCAGCTATGTTTGCTGGCAGCTTCAAAGCTGCTATGGAAACCACTGCAAAGCTAGAGGCTTGCCTGCCAAACGATGTACTAAGGATTCAATCACCTCCAATGGCTGACTGGCTAGAGAGTTTCCTTTCTCTCCGGGTGCACGTTCTTGTGCGGTTTGGCAAGTGGCAAGACCTTCTTGACCTGACGGTACCCAAGGACACGAATCTGTACTGTGTCACCACGGCGATGACATATTATGGCAAGGCGGTTGCACTAGCGATAAGTAGCAGAGTGGAAGAGGCAGCGGTAGCTCGAAAGGACTTTCATGACGCTATATCGAAAGTCCCAGCTTCGCGGACGCTTTTCAACAACACTGCCATTGATATCCTGGCAGTAGCAACCGCAATGCTCGACGGAGAGCTGGAATACCACCGCAAGAACTTTGACGATGGCTTTGCACACCTCAGTAAAGCCATCGACCTTAGCGACAATCTCCCCTACGATGAGCCATGGGGTTGGATGCAACCGCCTCGCCATGCGTATGGCGCACTCAAACTGGAGCAAGGCAACGTCGCAGAGGCTCTCGGCGTGTACAAGGCTGATCTGGGGCTTGATGATACTCTTCCAAGAGCTCTCAGGCATCCGAATAACATTTGGGCATTGCACGGGTACCATGAGTGTTTGCACAGGCTGGGTCGTTCTGCTGAAGCAGATGAAGTTAGCAAGCAGCTGAAGAAGATGAATTCGGACGCTGATGTCACCGTCACCTCTTCATGCTTCTGCCGAAGTGAGGTGAATGGTGCACAGAGATAGGCTGGAAGTGCAGCTAGGGTTCAGCTCGAATGTGTTCGGTGGACATACCAGCAGACACCGCTAGCGTCCTCCATATCAGCGCTTCTCATGCGTGGCCACGTGAGGTATAATCCCTCTGAAGCGCACCGCGGTAGCAGACTGCCGTATTCACATCAGTCCAAGACCACTCAGCATCACCCCAGTCCAACTACTCCGGGAGGTGACTCAGTCGAATGCTGAACCATCTCAAGCGCATCCCACAGAACCGCAGCGCCATGCGCACAAGCAATATCGGACCACAAGAACCTTGAAAGGACCCGTTCGACCTGCGTCCACGTAGAAAGGTGTGAGCCGCTCAGAGCTCGCCGAAGCGCCGCTTCGAAGAAACGCCTCTCGGGCGAGCGGTACGCAGCGATTCCAGAGACGAACAAAGTCCAGATCAGCAGAGGCACGGACGCGTTACCCCAGCTGTCCCTGTCTGTCAGCTCTAGTAGTCGTCTTATCCGTCTGATGACCTTGTGATGCCAACTGGTCTGCGGCGGCATCCCGAACATGACCGCCGTGGAGTAGAGAAGGGCTGTCAGCCGGCAACACTCGTAGAGGACCGGCGCTGCGTTGTCCTTCTCGCCTTGGTCGAGCTCATCCCAGCTGGCAAGACTCAGGATCTGATGTTGAGCGGTGTTGCGAGCGTTGACTAGACTCGACTGCTCTAGATTGCTAGGTGGATGGCACTCCGCGAGCAGACGGTCGACGCCGCTCAACAAGACTAGGCATTCGACTGCGTGGGGTGGAAGCCCTTCACTTGCCAGCACTTCGAATCCTACTCCAGGCGGTTCCTCGCCAATTACATGCTGTTGCAGCTGTCCCAAAGCCGCGAGTACGCAATCGTCCAGACTCCAGATACAGGGGAAGATAGGCTTCGAAATCGTGCGGCTGGCGCCGATCAGATCTTGACTGTGCGAATGAAGGGTCAGATGTTGTTCATCAAAGGGTGCGTGTTGTCACTGCTCACTAAGCGACCTGAACTCCTAGCCCAGGTAATCTGAGATATCTCAGACCTCCTCGTCGAGCCGTGAGTGTCGCCAGAGCCTTGATGTGGTCGGTGAAGCGGTGTTCGTCAACACTCATGACCCTGCCGAATACGTTGATCCAGTTCGCGGAAGCCATACTAGGAGCAGAAGAGATGAGTTCAGCCTGTGCTCGGAACACTTACGAAGGGTCTGCTGTTGAGTGTACTTACTGCGGTCGAAAAGGCAAAACAGGGTCACCTTGCAACTTGTACCAGTCCAGGTCCGCCAAGGTCACCAGTACAATGGAGAGGATGGCAAGCTCCACGTCAGCATCTGCTAGATCGTTCAGGAGATCATTCAGAAGGGTTAGCAATTTCCCCTTGTGAGCGATAATCTCTCGGCTGTTGGAAAGGCATAGCTCGTTTCGAAGGACATCTCGATGCACGGCCGATGCTACCGTGAACCCGTGGAAGATTATAGGCTCTTGGTAGAAGAGTTTGAGGCGGGAGGAGACGTCGAATGGTTTGGAATACTTGGGAAAGGTCAAGTTGAGTTCTACCTCGGGCACATAGGTCTAAGTAATGGTTTCTTCTGAGCGCTGCTCACGTAGACTTACTTGTGTCGAGAGTTTGAGCGAGGACAGCTGGTGTAGAACAATCCAGTGTGCGATTCTGCATAGCTCCTGGCAAGACATTAGTACGGAGCGATCGTCAAAATCACGTAGCTTCTGGTGACTGCCTATGGTGCGGTGCAATTCCTTGAATAGCCTGCGATTGAAGTTGCTGGAGGATATGCCACTTACCAAACACTGGAGAAAGCGTTCGTGCAGGTGCGTCGAGATTGTCATCGGATGTAGTTGAGTCGATCAGAGTACGCCCGGGAGCCGTAGTGTCTTCTTCGTCTAACGTTGCAGGGCCAGAGGCGTTGGCTATAGTAGCCGCTTGACCCAACAGTCGTCCTGTAGCGGCTTGTTCAGCGCATGGTCCTTCGTGCCATCCCAGATCAATTGTGTAGTAGCTCGGTAATGGAGGCTTTCCCACGTTTCTGAGGCCCGAATGAGCAGCCTTCTTCGAGGCTGGCTCTGACCGGCTTCGGCCACCGCTGTGTTGCTTCTGCCGATGTATCTTCGCGAGATGAGCATGAGCGATCTGGTTGTTCCGTTTGTGCTCCCGGACGGAGCCTGGATGGACATTGATGAACTGAAATTGACCGCTCGAATGCTGACACAGCTCCGGCGAGATGGACCTTGCGCTGTCATTCACGTCGGCCATCCGCTCGAAGCTCGTAGTTCTGGAGTGAATATGCTGACACAGGACCAACTCAGCATAAAGGCGTGTACCACTGGAGGTGAAGCTCTTCACGATCATGGGAGGCTCAAGTCGTAGGTTCGGGCTGGTGGCGCATAGCTGGCCAGTAGTACGGACACTACGATACAAGGAGGAACTGGAGAAGCGAGCACATGCTGTAGCTCCATAGCTCATGCAGGCTGTCGAACGAAGCCAATCGCTTAGTGCACTCCGTACTAGTCCTCACGCTTGTAAGGTTACTCAGGCATCACTAAGCAGACAACTGAAGCCGTGTTGCCCTTGGCAAGGGTGTCTAGGTCCAGGGTCGAATAGAGCGCCCATTCTCTCGTCTCGTTCCAAAGTCCTCTTAGCCCATCGTAGTGGATCTCGAAGCACTTGAGTGTTTTCTCCAAGAGAAGCAAGTATTGCGATGCGTGGGAAATTTCCCTTTCATTTGCAGGCTTGCACCAGTGATAAATGTGGGGTTTGATGTCCCTTTGCAGCGAAGACATAGAGGCCGTCGACATTCCGGACACTTCTTCTTTTCCACAGGAAAGGCGAAAGGTGAGTGTTCGAACTAGAGGGCGTCTAGTAAAATGGACTTGGAAGCTTCTTCCTACGGTGTGTGACGCAGAGTTACCGGGTAGTTCAACAGTCGGACCTGGCGACCTAGGTGAGAGTTTAGCGTGGCCCTAGCGCTTCGTGAGTGAATGGTATGATCTACGCTTGAGGACCACTGGTATTGCCCGTGAAAGTCTTTCCATCTAGCGCGTGTGCTTGTACTTGCTTCGCCGAACAGGGTTGCACAGCTCCACGCTGACATGGGTTGTTAGCATCACCGCAACATCATTCCGACCGCATAACTTTGTGTCGTAATTGATGGGCAAGTCTAACAAGAATCAGACATCAGTTAAATATTTGCCGCAGATTCGATGTCGTGAGCTCTCCTTCCATCTCTCGACTTTTGAACGCGCCCCTCATATCCAGACGTAGTCTTTGCTTTCAGGCGTTATCTTCGATACTTGCGAGGCGAACATGCTCGACTCGAAGACTCCCTCGCCTGAGCCGACAGGCCGGCTCAGCCTAATGACCAAAAGAACGGGCGTTTTCCTTGCTGCAGCAGGAGCAACAGGCATGTTGATCATGGCAAATTCGTCCAAGAAGACGACCACCAAGTATGCAATAGTCGACTCTGCGCGACAAAAGTCCTTGACTGATATACGCAGCAATCCTCTGGAGACCAGCGCCACCAAGAATATCTCGGACCGGTTCAGCGCCGGAGGGGCGAAAGGGGAATACACCCCGGGCGTCGCAACGCCTCGTAAGCCCGATGATGTTGCATCGTCAGTGCTAGATGAGGGCAAAAAAGATGCGCAAGCCCGGGATCATCTGAAGTCGAAGCAGTACAACTTCCATGACCAAGACGTATGATCCGCCGGCAGGTATCCGGAATCTTTGGCGTTACTGATAGTCAGCGAGGGTGACACGAGCTTGGGTCGCCCGGCTACAACTTCAACAGTATCAGCGTGAGGACGATGGGGGTTGTAAGATACGTTCCATGAGGTGTAAGATAGACAGTTCTTAAGCAGCCACACAGCGATGCATTTGTCGAGCCACTCCGTGCCTGCCGCTGATTTCGCGAGTCTCTGGCGAGTGTGGCTGGTGTCAATCTATACGGTGTGTGCCAGTACCTAGTACTGGTTTTGCTAAGCCTGAGTGGCCGCGAAGGTGCAGTTGGTTTGAGGCATTGCTAGAAGAGTGAGAAGCGTGAAGAGTGCACCTCAAGGGACGTGCCCTGGTCTTCTTGCCCCCGAGATGCCGAGATGGACTACCTAGCCACGCGGATCCCACCGACGCCCGACGGGAACGATCGACACGGGCCGTAGTGGCTTGTGCAGACCCACATGTTCAGGTACATCTACGTGAGACCACTTAAAGCGCCGAGCGTGACGACGACAACGAGCACATTGTGTGTGGACAGGCAGCGCAGCAGAACATACCCGGACTTGGATACCTTGGATCATACGCCATCTATCGAACCCTCCCTTTCTTGCAAGCACCAAGTGTCGTCCATTCGACCGCAACAGCGACCAACGCACCTCCACGTGCCAATCCGTCATGGCGTATTACTGCGCCAGAAATACCCAGCATCTCATTTGATGCACTGGCGATGCTCTAGTGTCTGCCATATAGGACGTGCCGTACGCAGGCAACAAGACGATCGCCGTCTCGCAACTTCACCTGACCCGCCGTTCAAAAGATGTCTCAGTCTGGCGAGCCATCACTTGGGCAGATCGCGCAAAAGATCCTCGAGGATGCCCTCTCGAACATCATGCACGATATCGTCGTCCACCGACATCGAGAACACAAGATGCTCCTCGCCTCCCTCGACCCGCAGACGAAGCTGCCGCATTGCGAGACATGCAATCAACCGCAACTGCTCGACCCACCCCTCGCGCCTAAAGTCCGCGGCGCATCGTCAGATCCGCCCGCCAACACAAATTATTGTGACCGAAAGCCGTGGTCGAGAAAAGCAGGTCACGATATCTATGGAAATCCATTCCTGAAGTCAGACGTCACAGGGAGACCACTGACGAAGAAAGAGCGGGAGGCGCAGAAGAACAGCAAAAAGGAAGATGGCACTCCTGCGAGCGAGGATGCGAATGCAGAAGGTACGGGACCGCCATCGCCCACAGAAGAGAACGAGAGCAAAGGCGGTGATAAAGGCAAGCTAGAGAAGGGCGAGAAGAAGGCCAGTAAAATCGACGAGAAGCTGAAGAAGGGAGAGTACGTGCCGTGGCACACCTGCCCGAGCTGCAAGCGTAGTCTGCTGATCACACGATTTGCCAAGCATCTGGAGCAGTGCATGGGACTGAGTGGGCGGGCAGCTAGTAGGAATGCCATGGCTAAGATGAATGGTACGCCGACAGGCTCCAGAGGTGGCACTCCAAACCCGAGTCAAGAAGGCAAAGACAACACCAACGAAGAGGAAGAGGACGATCTTGCCGTCAAGGGGCCAGGTGGCGTGCGGAAAAAGCTGCTGAAGAAGGGACTCAAAGACAAAGTGAAGAAGGAGAAAGGAGGCCCAGGGGCAAATGGCAAAGTTCCAAAGAGCCTGGCAGCTAAGCGTCCGCCAAATGCAGCAAACGCCGGCAACATGACATCTAGGTCCTCGCCGGCACCATCTTCTGTGGGAGACGGAAAGCGAGACCGTGACGAGTTGGGAGAAGACGACGAAGACGAAATACATGTCAAGAAAAGGCAGAAGCTGCAGAGGGTGGGCAGTACAGCTAGTATTCTCTCACAGAGCACCACTGCCCCGGAGATGGAACGGCAAGAGAGCAATGATGGCAGCTTCGTGGGTGATGGAAGCATCGTCGACGATTGAGGCGCAGGGTAGTTGTTTTCAGGGTAATTGCATGCCCTTGGATGAGTGGGCGGAGTCGGCTAGAATGGGCTTTGGAGCATCTTCTGGGAAGGGTCGGTGCCATTGATACCTCGGGGCGTTTGGTATAACAGCACAAGCGGCAGAGCCAGCACCGTCGGTAGCATTATGGAAGAGTACCTGATCGTTGTGAGGCAGCACAGCCTCTGCGGACATTGACCCATGATCATCTAACTCGTCTCGATTCAATACTTGGCAATAGTAAGGTACCTTGGGCCGTGATTGGTCAAAGGGCTGCGTTGTCGCACGGACTCCGCCATGCCGTCATCAAGACTCGTCGCGTGAATCGTACGAGCGCGTCTTGCACAACTCTTTCTTTTATCGATGCGATCCCCCTCAGGCGACCGCTACAATCACAAAGACCCAATCCATCAACACATCAACCGACATGCCGCCCAAACGCGCGACCAAGAAGACGTCCCTGGCAGCGGAAGAACCGCACGGCTATGAGTTCGGTGGCCCGTAGGTCCTGTCAAAACAACCCAGCCAATGCACATGCTAATGTAGTAATATCAGAATCGGCGCATCTCTGATCTCCTTTGGCCTCCCTGTGGCTTGCTATGCGTTCGGATTCCTTTGCAACGACAAGACTGGATGCCCGGCTCCTTCGCTCCTAAATCCCGGCCGGCTCTTCACTCCTACCCCATTGAGCAATGAGTCCGGCTGGCAGCATGCTCTGTCGACACTCAAGGCCGAGGTCGGATGGCCTGGGTTCGCTGGCTTGATCAATCTGCAGTCAATATTGGGCGTCGCTGGCTGGTATGGCCTCAGCTTCTTGCTTTACGTCCTGCTACCGGCGCAAGAGGTGCAGGGAACCGAGCTGCGCACTGGCGGAAGACTGAGCTACAGGTTCAACAGTACGTTCCCGGTTGCGGCTGCCCCACATGTCATGATTTCTGACGGTCTGCAGCTTTCTTGACGGCAGTTACGATCCTCGTCGTGTGCGCTGCAGGATCTGTTGTCCAGGGAGCCAGCTTTCCTCTATGGACCTTCATCGACCGCAACTACATTCAGCTTCTCACTTGCAGCATTCTCATCGCCTATGGACTTGCCATCTTTGTCTACATCAAATCATTCGAGGTCAAGCCCGGCAACAAGGACCAACGCGAACTCGCTGCAGGAGGACATAGCGGGAACATGCTGTATGATTGGTACATCGGTCGCGAGCTCAACCCTCGTGTCACGTTACCAGTCGTCGGCGAGATCGATATCAAGAGCTTCATGGAGCTGCGACCTGGAATGATTGGCTGGATTGTGCTCAATCTGGCTTTCATGGCGAAGCAGTACCGGACTTATGGTTATGTCACTGACTCCATGTTCATGGTCGTCATCAGCCAAGCCCTCTACGTTCTTGATGCCCTCTGGATGGAACCTGCTATCCTTACAACCATCGATCTTACCACCGACGGATTTGGATTCATGCTATCATTCGGTGACCTTGTTTGGGTGCCTTTCATCTACTCGATCCAAGCTCGCTATCTCAGTGTGCATCCGGTCTCGCTCGGGCCATTTTACGTTGCCGCCATTCTAGGAGTAGCAGCAACCGGATACTACATCTTCCGTGCTAGTAATAGCGAGAAGAATCGATTCCGAACCAACCCCAATGATCCAAGTGTGGCACATTTGGAGTACATCGAGACTGAGACCGGATCCCGTCTCCTCACGACTGGCTGGTGGGGAACTGCACGTCACATCAACTACTTGGGTGATTGGATTATGAGCTGGGCATATTGTCTCCCAACATTGGCAGCCGGGTACAAGCTCACACCAAGTATCATGTACCCTGGCACACGACTGCTGTCCACTGATGGCATGAAAGGTGCTGCGATTCCGATCACGTACTTCTACATGCTCTACTTTGCTATCCTCCTCATACATCGCGAGATGAGAGACGAGGAGAAGTGCCGACGCAAGTATGGCAAGGATTGGGAAGCGTATTGCCAAAAGGTTCGGTATAGGATCCTGCCTGGCGTGTACTAGGTTGGATGGTGTTGTACGGCATGCTGGGTTTGACAATGCTAAGACTCTCCGCGCTATGCTGCTTCTCGGAGCATTTGTATAAGTAAATCTATTGAATCATTCCATTTTCTGGTCGCACTTTGTCAGTATCTTTCCCAGATCTCGCTCTCCTCTCGCCTCGGAGACTTTCAGCGTGGGTGGAGACCAGTCGGAAGCTTGCACCAGGTACCTGCGTCGAACCCTCCGTCGCCCTTCTCTGTTACTTTCACATAAAGTGCAACATCAACGCTGTATCCATCCCGCATCTCTCTAGTCATCCAAGGAAGGAGGCAACGTTCATCGGCGCAGATTACACTTTGCCCTGACCTCTGCCACTCACATCTGCCATTGAAGAACTGACAGGCTTCATGATCATCCGTCTCGCGCGATGAGTGCATTCACAGAAGCCAATCGAAAAGCCTTTGAGTATGTTTATACCTATACCACGATAAGAAGGCAGCTGACCCGGCCTAGTGACCTCTCGGCATCATACAACACCAAGCCATGGCAAATCAAGCTCGCCAACCAAGTCGCCGAAGGCCTCCAGGCACGTAAAGACTGGTTGGGAGCACAGTGGGTCGACTCGCTAGAGCCTACTGGCAAACGAGACATCCGACTGCTCGACTACGCTTGTGGAACGGGCGCTATTACCAAAGCTCTAGGGCCCTACGTAAACACCATCCGAGGAATCGACATCAGCGAAAACATGGTCCAGAAGTACAACGAAACCGCCCGCTCATCCGGTTTGAGCGAAGAGCAAGCACATGCCGTGCTAGGGGATCTCTGCGGCGAACATGTCCCTGCCAGCCTCACCGCTTCCGAATGGTACGACTTCGACATTGCCGTTATAGGCCTCGGATTCCACCACATGGAGCACCCAGACCTCGCCATCAAACGTCTTGCCGAGCGTCTCAAAGCCTCCACGGGCGTGCTCGTAATTATCGACTTCCTACCCTTCGACGTCAAGAAAGACCACGACTCGCAGGGTCATGGCGGCCAGTTTCCTGAGATGAAGCACACAATCAAACACAACGGCTTTACGGGCGACCAGATGCGCAATCTCTACCAGGCGGCAGGATTCGATGATTTCGATGTCGTGGCGTTGAAGGAGCCAGCGGTTATGGAGTTGAAAGATGGGACTGTCCAGCGGACGTTGTTCTTTGCCAAGGGAAGGAAATCCGCTACGGTACGTGCTACATAGTGTAGAGCTGCAGTGCTTGGTGTCAAAAGTATGGCAGGGATTTCCAGTACTCTTTCTTCTCTTCGTGTTGTCCGCGCTCTGCATGGCGACCTACTGACACTCAGCAGGTCTGGCAGAAGGTCTCGGGATGGATTGGGGATATGCAAAGTTGGGCTGCTGGCGGAGTGGAAATGACGAAAGTAGATCAGAAACGTTGGGATCCAGGATTCAGTAAACCGGAACAGAAGGTGTGGGATACTGGAAAGTTGAAGGAGGAGAAGTATCGTGGCACGGACCAAAATGCTCCGAAGAAGGCCTGGAATGGGTTTTGAGGCAGTCTGCGGAAGGTGAGGGACTAGGGAGTCTCGTGAAGATGTGTGTGCATTTTAGTGTTGGGTGTGTGTGTGTTGGTGTTGCTGTTGTGTCTGAGACTCTGTTGGTCGATGTCAAGGGGCTTGGGATATTTAACGGGACGCCTAATCATGTAGGGAACGTGCGGTAGCAGCGCACCTTCCTTGGAACCTCTATTAGTATGGAGTAAGATTAGGTTCATGTGCAGACGTAGAGCAACGAGCGAAGTGAAAAAGGACGGGACCCTTCTACATTACCTTGCGTGTGAGATAAGCTGGACAAGATGTGACTGAGCTCGTGGATGTTACAAGCGACTGGCTTCCGCACACTCGACACTCAGCCACATGGATGCTCTTCCTCGCCGAGAGGATTGTCCACTGATTGGCCACCGTAGACGCCGCCGTCGAGAATCCACTGTTCATTGTCTTCATCCATCTGAACACGTCTCCAAGTGCTCTTCTTCTCCCTGACAGCTTCCTTGCCTTTATCCTCGCGGGCGGTAGGTCGAATAAGACCCGAGGCAAGAGGATTGTTGCTGAATGCCCCACTGCCACCGGTCGAAGCAGGCAGCTGATAGTCGCCTTCCCCATCCGCTGGTGTTCCGACTTCGAAATCCGGCTTCTCCACCTCGGCCATCCGCCGCACGACTTTGCCGCCCTTGAGATCGATGCTTGCCACGACGCGTCGCTTTTCGTAGTCCGGCCTCGCATTCCATTCCATTTCCCGCAGAACCTTTTGCTGCTTCTTCAGCTGCCGTGCTCGTTCCTCAGGACTGGCCCACATGTTGGTACCTGAGGTTGGGATGTCGTAATCTGCGGCTTCGTCGTGAATTTGAGTTCGTCGAGCATTATTGGCCTGGAAACCCAAGAGCTTGTCCCGATGAGCCTTGGCTTTCACAGTGGCCTCGTCATCAGAGGTTGCAGGTGTCGCTGGTTGTGACGAAAGCGGCGAAGATCTTGCGGATGATGCCTGCGCAAGGAAATCTCGTCCTGTGTAAGCCTTGGCCTTCCCAAGTGCTACGTCGGCACGCTTGTGAGCGGCATTGTTCACTTTCATCCTCTCTTCTCCACGCTCATCTTTGAGCACTCTAAGAACTTTTTGAATGTCATCTGTGCTCAAAAGTTGGGATCCACAAAATGTACAAGGACCAAGACCCTCCTTCACGCAAATGATTTTTCCACAACTCAGACAATTTGGGGCCATGTCTAGCAGTGGATGTCGAGTGGCCATGCAGCCGCATTTACGCTTTTCGCTATCAGCTGTGGATGTACCAGCTAAAGAGGGATTGGTCTGCATCTCTAGGCTACGAATAGCCGAGTCAAGATCTGAAAGGGCCGTCGATGCGCCGTGCATGGCAGTACCTCCCGAGATATTCACCTTCGCCGCCTTTGGTGCTGGCGAAGATGTTCGCGAAGACTGCGCGGGGCCTCTGACTTGACCCCTCTGCTTTGGGTTCAGAGAGTCTGATATCAAGGGACCAGATGCAGATGGCGGCGCCTTCGATGTGATCGGCTGAGTTGTGAGGCTGGCATCATCCGTAATGAGAGGTAACTTGGTCGCATCAGGTTCATTGCTCAACGCCAGGTTGTCGGCTATCTGGTCCTTGTGTTTCTGGTGCTCACGGGACGAGCTTGGCATGTAGTCTTCCACGACACCCTTCTGATAGCCTCCGGCGAGATCCCCATGCGAGTTGAGCTGGCGAGGTGGCAGAGTATGGATGTTGTTCTTCTTCCTTTGCTGCCGCTTACCAACCCCCTTCACACCTTCGGGTCTTACGTCACTTGACTGCGATTGCGAATTTGATGCTTGAGAACTCCAAGATGCCGGCGCGTTTTGTCGCCTCAGGTTGAAGCTTGATATGAACTCGAGACTTTTGCCATCATCTCCCAAAAGGTTCTTCAGATGCTCGGCAGCTGCATCTTTCGGTAGCGTGTTTGCATATTGAACGACTTGGCGCAAAGACTCGTCGTCGAGTGGCAATAGCTGTTGTAGGCGTGGAAGTGCCCACGTCTCGAGTGAAGACGCCATAAGCTCAGTGTAAGTTGTTGCTTCAAGTTGCGTCGGCTCGGCAGGTGTTAAACACTTCGTGTGGTCTGCAATGGTCGATTGAATTTCGACGAAGCTGATGTTGCAATAAGGCCGGACAGGGATCCTGGGCACGCGGCTGGAACTGTCTCCGCGGGTCGCGCTTGTCTCCCATCCGGCCGCTAGCGAGGCGGGAAGGCGGGAAGGCGACGACATGGCTTCATCGATATGTGAAAAATGGACCAATTGACAAGGCATGACCAGAAGGCTTCACGTGATAGTATCTGAAGTGAGTGCGCCATGGCATTCTTTCCAGGCCAGCCAACAATGCGATGTACGCCACCATCAGCTGACTGAAAGGGAAGAGATTTCGCCCAACAGGCTACACGACAGAGACCATCGAACCTGGCCATCATGCCGCGCAGATCAGGACGGCTGTCCAGTGGTAATGAGGAAGTGGCAAAGCACAAGCGAGCGGCGTCCGGCTCAGCCGAGCTGGTGGCCATAGCCAAACGCCCAAAGAAGCAGCAGGCTACGCCTACCAAGAGCCAGTACTTCGAGCCGGCAAGTGATGACGATGCAGAACTGGAATCAGAACAAGCATCGGAGTCGCCATCGGCAGCAGAAACAGCTTCCGAGTTCGGGGGAGCAAGCGAAGGGTCCACTGCATCCCCAGACCAAGGGGAGGACGAGGAGGAGGAAGACGACAGCGACGAAGCTACTGGCCGTGCAAAGAGCGCAGCCCAAAGTGCTAGGACGTGGAGACCAGGAACCAAAACAGGTCTCGGTCCTGGAAAGCAGCTGGTGGTCAAGAAGCCGAAAGCCAGGCCGGCCGGCAATACTCCTTATACCGACGAGACGATACATCCCAACACCCTGCTCTTCCTCGGGGAGTTGAAAGCCAACAATGAGAGGTCATGGCTGAAAAGTAAGTGACACATCTCATTATCCGGAACGCACAGGGAATCGTCGTTGCTCGCCTTGCACGATTCAACCACATCGCGCGTCAGGATGCCGGAGCGTATGGGCGGAGACGCGGCAACGGTCTACCTTGGCAGCCATCTGTAAAGTGAGGACCTGATCACTATTGTACGAAAGGCACGGAGCACCCAGCCCATTCATAACATAGCGAGCCTCCCAGCTGCGGAACGTCAAGGTGCAAGCACTTCTAGCGGTCGGGTTCGTGCTCATCTTGCTTGACTGGCAGACCGCAACTTGCATCGGAGCGCCGGCACACCTTCTACAGTATTGGCGCATCTCGACGACACCATTTGCACGCAGTGAAACGGCGTACAACTAGGATGCAAGCTGTGTGCCCTCTTGTATAGCAGCGAAAGCCCCGGGACGTATGCCTACATCGACTTCAGGATGTGGGAACAGGGTCACCCATGGGTTGCACACCACACCGTCGATTGCAGACAACTCGCTCACACCTTCTGGACCCATATGGTACGGGTGCGGCCGTAGCGGGTACCTCTACGTGCGGGTCAATCCGCTACAGCCCAGAGCATGTGCACGATCTAGACGGAAGCAGCGTGCCGTCCCTTGCGATATGCAGCGCCAATGGCCGACATTTGCAGGGCAGGCATGCCAACATTTCGAACACTGGTTTATCGAGCTTACTGAAAGAAGGCACGCTAACATGTTGATTGCGTCTAGTGCATGACGCCTGGTATCGGCAGGCCGAAAAGGATTGGCACAGTTTTGTTGAAAAGCTGACCGAGAAACTGACCGAGATAGACGAGACAGTCCCGGAACTGCCGGTGAAAGATGTGTCAGTACTGATAACCGCATGGGATGACCGCGTACTAAACAGACACTAGCATCTTTCGAGTCTACAGAGATGTTCGCTTCTCGAAAGACTCCACGCCGTACAAGGTTCGTTCGTGTGGCAGCTATCCGCACTCCCCGCTGCGCCAGTGCGTCAAGCCGCGCGCTGCTCCATGCGCATGCATAGGCCCTTCGCTAACGGTTACGCAAGCCCTGGTTCTCAGCAGCATGGTATGTGTGATTCAATGGATGTTGACGCATGTCACAGGCGCTGAGAATGCACACAGGTCTCGGACTGGGCGCAAGTCAACGTATGCCCATTATTACATTCAGATCGCTCCAAACAAGAGCTGGATAGGTGAGTGGAGCTTTCATCACGTGACGTTTTATGCGAGCTTGTGGTTTGGCTTTTCGACCAAGGCTCTCGCATGCTGCACGCTGCCTCGCGCTGCAGTGGAAACAGAGCCGGAGCCATAGCTGTTTACGAACCGGTCTGGCGATGTGGTAGATCCACGCCTGAACGAGGCCTTAGCCGCGAGTTCAAGGAGCTACAAGAGCTGCCAGCGAGGAACCAGTCCTGCCGGTCGACACCGCCAAAGCGCCCGTCGCGATCAGGGACTCCTATCTACGTGTACCGCACCAGGCTTGGAATGTGTATATAGTCCCTCTTTTCTTCTTGAGGACTCCGTTGTCCTCGAGACTCTTCGTTCCCTGCCCTTGCTCTTGAATTTGCAGCACAATAGCGGCGTGAGTCGTTAAGGTTTTGGTGTTGCTGTGGGTGGGTGGTGAAATCTGCAGGGCTGGTGTGCTGTTTAAAGCGCAGCGAAGTCGTTGGATGTCGTGTGAGAACGCGTGGTTCACCATCGAGTCTTCCAAGATCGTGGGGAGGGCAAGCGGCGGCGACGGCGACGGCGAGAGCGGTTTCAAAAGCAAACTGTCTTCTGTCAGTTCCTGTTGAAGGGAAGAAGAGGCAAAACGAATTGATCGCGGCCCCAAAGAACGCCTGCTCGGCAAGCGGTTGGCTCCCGCAAAGCCCTTTGCTCGCGGCTAAAGCAGAGCGGGCCGAATGTCTAGGGTTGTGGTGGTCATTGCCTTACGACGACAGTCAATATCGGGGCCTGCAGTCCTTCATGAGAGACCTGACATGAAGGACCCCTTCTGTGCTCCTTCTACACTGGGATATACTGGCATACGCAGCTTTGGAAACCGTCCTTCGAGAGCTCCGGCTCCTGCAGCGCTCCAAGCTATCGGCGGTCGGACGAAAACCCCAACGATCAAGATCCAGGGCCTTGGGCTCCTCCATGAAGTTGGTGAATAGGATCTTGGAGGCAAGAGGGCGTAATTCGTGTCTTGTGCCAGATCTGCGACGCGACTGCGGCAATGGGGATCGGATGAGAGCACGGCAGCGCCTCGTCAGATGCTTCAACAGAAAGAGTATAAGGAGAATCAACAGACCCCCACAGTTGCGAAGGTGGAATCGGTCACTGAAAGTCACGGCTTCAGTGATGTGCGGAAGCGCATAGCGCCATTGCTGCTAGAAGTCTGATGCGCGTTGGCGTGCTCGTAAGGACATTGCTGGGTATCTTGTTGCGAGCATGCTCTGCCAGAGGTTGGAGCCAAGCAAGCCTTGTATGAATTGTCAGGAGCTGGAAATGGGGTGCACAAAATCTGCTGGTCTTCAAGGGTGCTTGCAAGAGTGCTTCCAAGATCGCATCGGTTGAGGCAGCCACCCCTCCAGGCGTACGGACTGTGCCATGCAGATTTCACCTTCCAACGGATGCGCCAGAGGGCTGAGCGAGGAAGATAAGAGGGCCTACTTGCACCAGAAGACCCGTCAACTTCGAGGAAAAGCGATTATTGTCCAGTTTGGCTTGATCTCCATGGCATTACTTCGAGCTGTGAAGCGATCCGGCTTTTCCTTTTCCGACACAGTACGACCAGAGCACAATTTCTTTGCTCAAGGGTTCTTTAGCACAGGCCAGTGCAGTGGAAGTCATGCAGTCCAGACGTTCCGCTAGAGAATCCACGCTTTAGTATCGTTTCGAGCGCGGGCCAGCAGTCAAAGAAGGATCGCAGTCTTCTTTCACAAAGCTCAGAAAACTTCCGGCGTCTCTTTTCGAGGCAGCTCCTAAGAACCAACCTGGACCCTTGGCGTATATCTTCAAGCTCGCTCTTGCTGAACACTTCGCCAGTAGTGGCTTTGTCCTCTAGACATATTCGACACTTCTTGGACTGTCCGGGCGAGGAATTCACACGTGCTCTTTCGTCGAGTGCTCTTTCGTCGTCTAGCGGGCATGCGGTCGTCGCGATTCGTAGCCTGAGGCAAAAGACGCGTCGAGGTCTCGTGAAACTTGTCGGACTGACGCTGCTAACGAAGCGCGTGTTTGCTAGTCTGTCGAAATGACCAACTAACATGTGCTACAGGTGGAGGCTGCTGGAATCCAGAAGCCCTGTATGTGGCACGGATGCGGTCCTCGATCGACAGCAACCCTCGAGCGCTCAAGGATGTTCTGTCGGATGAAAAGATCCGCGGCGAGTTTCTCGGCGAGGCGAAGAAGAGCCACGCAGCAGTCGTCAAGGCCTTCGTGAAGGGCAACAGCGGCAACGCGCTGAAGACTAGGCCTAAGGTGAGTGTCTATCCCTTCCTCAACAACACTCCTGAGTCACCCTCTTGCATTGCTATCGAGCGGTTAAATGAAGACCGCACTGGCGTAGCAGCACTGAACCCTGCTGTGCGTGGACGCGCTGCTCTTCCGCGACGAACTCGCCGTCCATCGTCAAGCGCAGGCTCTTGCTTATCGTGTTTTCGATTGGAGCGGATCACGGGACCGGACTCGAAAGGCGGCCGTCGAAACACATGAACAAGCGACGCTTCAAGAGCAACCACTTCTAAGTGGTCATGATCGGAGTTGCGAGCTACATAGTGATGATGGTCTTGGTGGAAGAGAGCAGCCCTCGACCTTAAGCGCTCAAACCGGAACGGGGCTCACCCTTTCCCGTTCTCTGCCGGCCAAACCAAAGGACTGCTCCTACCTAAACAACACGCTACAGCGTTACTGGCACGCAACGAATATGTTACAGCTTATGGCATGACTGCGAGCATCGAGAGGGCAGACTTTGCCTGTGCCGTGGGCATCCTGAGCCCTCCAATAGTGCTCACTGGATGGTCTGCCACAAACAGGTGCTGGACCTCGAGAGTTTGGTTCCACCGATGGCCGCTTAGCGGGACCAGGAAAAGCCAGCGATGGGGGGTTTCTACCCTCCCTTCCTCAGCAGCAGCACAAGCCTGCTTCGACGATTCTGCTGCTCTCCTGCACTTCCCTGCTGCACCTTGAGCACACTCCACTGCAGAATTTAGCGCGTTTCTGTCTCTCTTTATGGCCACATGTCTTCGCTTCCAAGTTCTACGCGAACCACCTTCGCACAGTCGTCGAGAGGTGTAGGAAGGTTGCGATTCGTTTGCTAACTGGGAGCTCTTTACACAGGGCTTTTCGGCCGATCACCCGGATCTCGACCTGCTGCGTCTGCGCAGTTACACTGTCGGGAGGAGCCTCGCTGATGAAGAAGTGCTGGGTGAAAGGGGTGCAGAGCGCATCGCAGAGCTCATGGCAGCGCTCAAACCCTTGGTGAGTTCTCTGCTTTGCTTTGACCACCTTGTCCTCTGCCGATTCCGGATACCGTTTCACTTGTTTGGTCGTTCTCGATGTGGCGCGGGTCCAGGTTTCTGGCTCATCAAGCGCGTCGAGCCATGGTACTCACGAAGTCAAAATTGCGGCGTGAGACACCATCAAAAGAGGCGCGCGCATCGTTCCCGCGGCGCATGTGGTTCACTCACCTCAGCAGCTGTGGATGACTGCTGAGAAATTGCGCGTCGGCGATGGGTGTTCCTGGATGTGGGCGCGCATATGCAGCAACGCTTAGCGCTTGACAACCTCGCCTACCTGCAGCAGTAGCAGCAGCAGCAACGGCCAGTCTGGCATGCCCAATCTCGGCGTGTCACAAACGTTGCAGGAGATGAACATCTGCTGATCAAGAGCTTCTGTTCTGAGCAGGTCACATTCTTGAACTCGGTCGTAATGCCTGATGAGGTCAGCAGCAGCGACGATGACGAAGAAACGGAAGGAGACGAGGAGGGAGACGAAGAGGGAGTAGACGGATCTGATCTGGATGATGGAGAGGCTGCAGTGTGATTGTACGACGCGACGAGACGGTGTTGAAGGACCTATTAGTTGCAAGAAGGGTACATATGGGGTTCGGAAAATTGTGTTGTGAGCTCACACTGCTTTCTGGTAATGCAAGTTGTCTGGACGCTAAACGCGTGAACTATGACTTCACATGGCTGTCAGAGACTGTTATCGTTATTGTCAATGATGCAGCGCTCTACCTTCTCTAGTGACCTTCTCCATATGCATGTCACAAGACGCTGTCTGCAACCCATGCAAAAACACAAATCTACTTGACAGCATCACACCAAATGTGGGCGAGAAGGTATTCAAGTCACGATAACCAAATGGCCAACCGCGTTCACAAATCGTACATCTCTCTAGCTACAACCACGTCAACCTGCCACAGCGTTCATGTTGTGCTTGTGAAAAGTTGGAGGTCTTGGTCTTTTTAGTTGCTCAGGCGCCAGCTATATTGGGAGGACGGACTGGACCGTTGGTAGAGTTCGGACGGCGTCACACTCTAATGCTTTCCCATCCAAACAAATCAGCCATCACCCCGTCGAAGAAGTCATGTGCCTTCAACTTCCTGCGGTGACCCGATGGCCCGAAGGCTAAAGAGGGATGTAATGACAATGCGTATTCCAACGACACGGCATGCCGATCGATGATGCAACGAGCTCTTTGCGAGCTTTCGTCGCTGCAGGAGGGACGGCCAGCCCTTCTCGGTTGAGGAGGCTCGTCCGCGCCGCTCCGGGGAACTCGACGACTTGCTTGATGCCATGAAACCTTGGGCGGTGCCGTTGATGAGCGGTTGAGAGAGCTTGCTGCCACCCGTCATCATCTGCCCACCTCTTGCAACGAGGATCATCCTAGTGGAGGTACGGAACACGAAGCGCTGACCAGAGCTTGTCGGCCCATGTATGGGTCTGATTTGTGCTTGGTGAGAGGCGTTGTGCCGTGAGAGAGGCCAGGCGAGTCGTCTTTCGAGTGGTAGGGCATTCGGAGGGAAGCTGATAAACATCCGCCCAGAGGACCCTTAACCGTAGACCGGGCAGTAGTTAAGGTTTTGACGGACGGGTCGAGCCGGCCCTAAAAGTCGATGCGAGGTCAATGAACTGGCCCTTCGTGTACGATGAGAGTCTTGCACCCATGGTGCTCTCACACCTGTGCTGCAGCGCGCTTCGTCGACGCACATTAGCGGTGAAATGTGGCACCCTTGGCTGTCGCATGATCCCAGGCTGTTGACACACGGTGCACAAGCGATAGAGCGTAGTGAGCACAAGGCAGTTGGCAGCAGGTTTGGCGATGAATCCGCAAGAACACGGCTCGGAGACTCGTAAGCATTCTTGCATACATTCGATGTACCAGGGCGTTGCCTGCCCTATCCCTTGCCTGGCCACATAGATGAGCTGCGCGGAAAAGGCATTCGGCCAATGTTGGTCGCTTGCACGAACCCCAGTACGGTCGTGAAGGACTGCGTTCCAGTGAATGTATCGAGCATGCCAGTCGGCATCTATAGCCTTAAGAAGGTGGTGTACTAGGCGCAGATCGATGTCATCGCCGCGAGAGAGGAAGTGGGTTGATGTCGTCGCAGCGGTTCGGTACGACCATAGCCGCAACACACCACGCGTGCTATCATGGGCGCTTCTGCCGTCCTTGCTCGACAGTTGCACTTATGCACGCATCCACCATGCAAGATGTCAACCACAAGGGCCGTCCCTCCCTTCCGCGAGTGTCGATGTGGAGTAGGCCCGGGAACAGGGGACACATTGGTATGCACCAGGCCTAGATGTCTTGTAAGTCGAGTGAAGAGGAGGAGCGAAGTGGAGTAGTGGGATCCAAAACGAAAAGTGATGGGCAGTCGAGATGCATGGAGCGATCCCCAAACAAGTCCCTACACTTGGATTTTCGAAGCAGCTTGCCCGTGTTGCATGCCTAGTCCATTCGAGGCGAATTGCACAAGTATAAAGGCCTGTCGCTGTGCGCAGGTGCTCCTCTCTCGATGTTCTCCTTTTCACAGTCTGTTAGACCCCTCAGCACGCTTCATCAGCTGCCCCAGCCCTGGACAATACGAGACTGTACTGACGACCACCGCTAGGGCAACGAGACAGAACCTTTGCGGTGAGACCTCATTCCTTGTCGAATATCTTGAACCAGGCATTTCTGACAAACCTTCCCAGGCTTTGCAGTTGTCGCCTCCGTGCTCTCCACCCGTTCGGCGGCCCTCACATCAACACTGCCTGCCACAGTAGTACGGCAGACCCCGTTAAGGTTCGGCACTGCAACGTATTCAGACTGCGTTCAGCCAGCCTTTCTGCCCGACGTCCATTCGTACGGTTACTGACGGCTGCAGCGACCCTTTGCCAATCAAGATCTCAAGCAACAGTCAGCGACTCGTATACTACCAGCAGGATTCCAAGGTCCAGAATCTGCCGACTGGAGGGCCAGGCAGACTCATCTGCATAGCTGCACGAGGTATGTCGAATAAATTCTCACTCATAATCCGGGCCTGGCGTCAACCGGCCGGGGCTCTGCACCAGCCCTCGTCCAATGAAGTTAAGCCGTGAATTCGTTTTTGCTGATTGGCTGGAGGCAGGGCATTTTCGGGCCTCTAACGCACGCACGCGCACAGCTCGAGCGTGACCGCCAGTCGACAGGTCGAGCAGACCGGCATTCGAACGACAGCGTGACAGCCGAGCGGTGAGGCGCGAAGTGGCTCTGAGTCGAGGTAAGCAGGCGTGTTGTTCGTATCATTTACCTGACGTGCAAACACCATCCCCGCGCCACTTGCCTCTGCTGCAACACATCCCCGTCGCCTGCCCGCCTGCCTCGTGGCAACGGAAGGGCCGAGACGGAGCAGCTGGCAGCGCTGGGCGGGCATTGGACGATGCAGTACAGACCGGGCTGTCTGCAGCTTCTAGCGCAGCCGCGCGTGGTGCCGATGGTCATCTCGCTTCCTCATTCGCAGCAGCTGCTGACCAGTCACAGGGCGAGCAGGCCGGCCGCGCGACCGTGGCCGTCTGGCGTGGACCAAGTCTACCAAGAACCAGAAAGGTGGGTGTGTCGGCGGTGAAACACGCGGCTGATCTCAGTGCTGCGAACCGCTCACTCGCTGCCACCTCGGTACTGGCCTGTCTCACCGCGCTGCAGCTTGACGAGCGACGGCATCGAGCGACCGGGACCCCGGTCATTAATTCGGCAGGGTAAGTGCGCCCCTCCCTCTGCCTGCCCCATCCCATCCCATCCCATCACCCCCGGTTGCGGTCGCGGCGCCGTGCAGTGCAGTGCAGCGCAGTGGTGCGGTGCGGTGCATGATCGAGGCAGCGGCGGCGACAGGCAGCGTGCAGCCGCAGCGAGCGGAACGTACCTTCCCTCGCCTTGCGCTCTGCAGGATCGGCGGTGCTGCAGTAGCGCGCCGCTGGTCAGCAGCAGCGGGCGAAGGAAGGCGGGCCACTCCCTCGCCACGCATGCGCCAGCCAGATCGCAGCCGTCCACCCATCCACCAGCACTGTGCTGCTCAGTTGCTGCTGCTGCTGGAGGGCACCGCATTGCGCTCCGCTCGGCAGCGGAACGAGCGTGCTGTGGTGACGGGTGACGAGCGACGGACGGCCGTCGTCACAGTCTGAGCGAGAGCAGCGGTCTCGTGCTCGTGCGCGCCGCCTGTGGCTCCTCTTTAACCCCACCACCATCCCGCCGTCCCAGCGCCCTGGGACACGCCCGTCGCTTCTTTTCCTTCGACACTTCTTCCACGCGCGCTGCTCTCTCTAACACCCGCCAGCCCATTACATCACCCCTGTGCGCCCGCGTCTGCGAACTGTCTGCTGTGTCACCGTCCACCCGCGCCTTCGGTTCGCGCTCGCAGCAGCAGCAGCGATAGTAGTCGCCGCAGTAGCACGCACAGCAGCAGCGTCCGCACTGCCAGCAGCTGCCTTCTCCATCCGCCGCCGCCGCCGTCTCGCGAATCGCCAATCTGACGGCCCGCTCCTCGACTCTGTGCGACATCAGCTCCATCATCCCCAGCGCCCGCAATATCGCAGCTTCTGATACAGCGGCCTCGCCCGCGTCGCCGCCCGCACGCAGTGAGCGACACATCTCGACAACTATCCCATCTACCCCGTCGCCGCCGCCATCATGAATTCCAACGGCAACGGCAACACTCCGAATAACAACCCCAATGCCAACAACCCGAACAACAACGGCAACAACAATAACAACAACAACAATAATCAGCCGCCAAACAACTACCCACCGAATGCGAATATGCCACCTGGATACCCAGGTCAACACTGGTCTCCACAACCGCCAAATGGACCATATGCCCCAGTAAGTTGCTTCTAAACTCAAGTCGGGCTGCTGCAGCGCGCCAAGAGCCGTGACCAGCTCTACGTTCCACAGCGTCCTGCTTGCTCGCTTCCACTTTTCCGCCGTGATTTCTAAACCCTGCCCCATCATCATCATACTCATCTACCTCATCGTCACTATCGCCCGCAAACACCGCCCCCGTGCTCTCCGCGCATCACCAATACATACATCGCACAATCACCATGGGCGGCGCTGCGATTGATCCCGCACTATCCTCGGAAGATACTACTGAAAACAATACTGACCAACATGGCGAATCGCAGGCAGCCCAGCCCATCCAGCCTCCGATCCAAGACC
This sequence comes from Zasmidium angulare, assembly GCA_002786045.1. NCBI lineage: Eukaryota > Fungi > Ascomycota > Dothideomycetes > Mycosphaerellales > Mycosphaerellaceae > Zasmidium > Zasmidium angulare. The sequence continues at coordinate 1,240,008 of NHNX01000004.1, forward strand.
GCTACCAACTCCCACCAGTCTACACACATGGGCCAGGCTACCCCCAACCTCAGATGGGAGGCTATCCTCCAACTCAGCCCGCCCCTCGCCAGCGTACTGCCATCGCCTGTCGCTACTGTCGCCGACGCAAGGTATGTGTAGCAAACAACGCTGTCGCGAAATTCGCGTGTCTGACGTGGCCCCAACAGATCCGCTGCTCGGGATTCGACCAGTCTGAAGACGGTCGTTGCACCAACTGCGTGCGCTTCTCGCAAGAGTGCATCTTCACTCCCGTGAGCGCCCAGACTCAGGCATTCGTCCCGGCGCATGCACTGTATCGCGGCCAGAACGCGCCTGCCAATCAGCCGCTGTATGGCGCATACGGCCAGCCCCTCCCACCACATGCGAATCGCGACCAGCAGCAACAGCAGCAGCAGTACGCACCTCAGCAGCAACCGGGCCAGTATCCACCACCGCCGCAGGGTTATCAACAGCAAGGCATGTATCCGCAGCAGCCACCTCCTCCAGGCGCTCCTCAGATGCAAGGTACGAATTCCGAAGCCGGTCGCAAGCGGCCGAACGACGAACCACATACACCTACCCTTCCGCCACCCAACCCGGGCGCGCACGCGCAAATGCCTCAGCAAAGTGGTCCAGGTGGTGACGGATACGGCTATCCCAATCCATCTGGTCATCCTCCTGCTGGTGCGTCGCCCGCTTCTTCCACCACCACCTCTTATCCTCCCTATCCTCCCCAGCCATACTACACCCAGCCCATGGCCCAGGCGCGTCGTGCGTCGCCGCAGAGCACGTACTCGTACGACGGCTCGCGTGCGTCCTCGTCGCCGCACACGCTTGGGCCTCCAGGCACTCCCAACAGTTTCCATCACCCTGGCATGCCACTGTCTCGTGATGGTCGCGCTCCTCCGACTTCAGCAGCGGCGGCGAAGGCGCAGCGTCCCGGTGGCCAGGCCAACGGTCTCGTTGGTCAGGCGAAGTTGGAGGGGCGCACTTTCACGGACAGCAACATGGTCCAGGCTCTCAACCGCGGGCCAAAGTAGCAGAAAGAAGCTGACTCGTTCAGCAGAAAACGACGCCAATGGCAACGTTGCGAAAGAGGCGGGTCGCAAGAACAACATGGTGGATGTCGGCGTTCAGGTGGACATCATCCCCACCCCAGGAAAGGAGCGGGACTCCAGAACAGACGGATAGGGATGTTGGACAAGGACATGAGACATCGTCGAGCGTTCTCAAGGCACTGTGTCTGGCTGTCGAAGGTCAGTGCGGCCGCGAGAAGTGTTCTTGACATGGCTCAGGCATTCTGTGTCGGCAGAGATGCAATGCCGCTGGGTTTGATGATGGGCGCACGATACCCTCGGCGTTGTGGGATACGGTTCGAAAGTACATGCTTTTTGGCGCGAGGCGTTTCTTCGATTGCCGTGGGATTATGGTTTTGGGTGGCTTGCGTGTCCTTTTCCCTCTCCAGCAAAAGGCAGCGTGCTCTTCACGCGACTGTCTTCACATCAGCAACGGCATATGGGTGGCTTCTTCTGCTTTTTCGATCATGGGCTTTCTGCCTGCAACGATCATGCGTGTGCCAACAGCAAAGACAGGAGCACCGACGACTCTGGCAACGGATACGTGGTAAATAGCAGATCGGTATAAGGGGTGGGCAAGCTGTAATGCTGTATTCGAAAGTTTTTGTCGCCTCTTCGCTCATCCGGTCAAGTTGTTGGTACAGGTAAGTTGTCAGGTCGAGGAGATGAAGTCGATTGAAGGCTTTCGTTCCCGCTCGCTCGGTCCGTTCCAGATCGTTTGTTCGTTTGGCGCGCGTTTTTGTGAATGCACGATACGGACGGCTCGGGGCGCCTTTTGCTTGCGAGCATGTGCGAAGGGAGCGAGGGAGGGACGGACGGGAGGGAGAGGTGCGTTGGCTTTGGAGCGAGGACTTCACTTCGTGGTGGAGCAAATAACCACGATGAGACTATCGTCACGAACTCACGGAATATATACCTAGTTTGACAGGAATAGTTTTGGACTGACTCCACAGATAAGCAACGGAAGTTCTCGTCCAACTGGTGCATGGCGATGTGGGTCTGTGTTGTGTTTCGCGTACTTTTTGTGATGTGTTCGATTTCAGATTGGCAGATTCAGATTCAGACAAATACATCCATCGTGGAGGAAGGCGTTAATACTTGGTTGTCCACCGCGAGCGAGGATAGCAGCCTGTTCACGAGTGTTGTGAAGTACATGGTATGAAGAAGTGTGCGCTCATGCTCAAATCACTTGTTATCGCTCCAAGTGTTCTTGTTGAGTGGAAGTCCTGAAAACGTGACGAATCGTCCTCTGCCGACTGGAGAAAGAGCAACTGTCAAGAGTAGAATGTTTCTCGGATTCTCTAGAGTCAAGAATGGGATGAGTAGAGATAGGGCGCATTTGTCAACGACTGGGTCTGCTCATCTGTTGTAGAATCTTGATGCAGGCTGTCGATGGGCCTGCTGAAACACTTGCGGTTGAGCAGCTTCTGTAGCATGCCTGATGGTAGCGTCGACCAGGCAAAGTCGACAGCAGAGTGTTTGCCATTGTGTACGATTGGGGTGCGCGTGTATCGCACTGCCTTTGCCTCAAATCTTGTTCTACTTTCTGCTCCTGGGTGTAGATCCTTCGTCGATCGTGCTATGGCCAATGATATATGATCCGCGTGCTACTCAGTAGCCTCTGGTATTTGGTTTAATATCGTCAGTGTGTCGCATATAGCTGGTGGATCTTCTGCCAGTCAGCATTTTGCAAAATGGACTTTGTAACAATCAAACCCATGTACCAATATCAGCGGAAGACCACGTCGTTTCTCAAACTTGCACTGTAATTGAACTCCAGCTACCTGCGGTATCACAAGCGCGCCACAACGCCCCTAGCCAAAGTCCTCAGCTCCACACCAAACATGACAGGTGCTACTCTTGCCCACACGCATGGTATCGGCTGGTCTGGATTCAATGCTCAAAAAAGTGTTCGTGTCGGTGTAAAGGATTTCGTCTCTCGGTCGCCCGCCGGACGGCATCGTCTAGCAGTTGCACCCTCCTGGACCACCCGCACCCGATGGCTCTGTCCGTGATCCAAGATCTACACCCGCGGACCTTCCAGCAGCGCCTCTCATGCCACGCTGGCTCGCCTGCTCTATCGGCAGCTTCTTTGCAATCGCAGTGAACAGCTCCTTGACGTTTTCCGCGGTCTTGGCACTCGTCTCGAAGAACAGGAGGTTGGCTTCTTTCGCGTACGCCTCGGCATCTGCGGTCGAAACAGCACGCTTGTCAGGTTGCTCGGCGACGAGATCGGCTTTGTTTCCAGCGAGTGCAATGATGATGTTTTCGTTGGCCTGTCGCTGCAGTTCCTTCACCCATGCCTTGGCCTTGTCTAATGAGCTCTGCTCTAGCATCAGCACTCGTCCACTCATTCTCGAACTTCTGCTTTCCCACTCACCGCCTGTGTTATATCGTAGACCACCACCGCGCAGTTTGCATTCCTATAATACATGGGCGCGAGCGATTTGTATCGCTCCTGACCAGCGGTATCCCATATCTCGAACTTTACTGTGGTCTGCTCATCGAGGGCAATCGTCTGTGTGAGGAAGGCGGCGCCGATAGTGGATTCTCTGTAGTCGTCGAATTGGTCCTGTGGAAGTTGTCAGAAGCTGATAGGCAGCTGTTTGCGAATGTGGGACTATCAAACCTTTACGAAGCGCAGGACGAGCGAGCTCTTTCCGACGGCCGACTCTCCTACAGCTGATCAGTCCTCTGTTAAAGGGTCCGTTTGAAAGACCCTGCGCATACCGAGTAATACCAGCTTGAACTGGGCAAAGCGAGCGCCTCCGGGGCGGCCGCCTTGCTGCACTCTTGACGCCATCTAAATGTGAGGGTGTGTGTTGGAGGTGAGGATGGGCGAGGGGTGTTCGCAAGGGTGTCGTTGTTGAGGGCGAGTTTGCTGGTTGTTGTTGGGCGAGGTGTGGTGGGTTGGTAGCGGTTGCTATGATTGATTGGGGCCTTGTCGCTGGTCTCGTTTGGCGGCGGCTCGACCACCGACTCGAGTCAGGTGACAAACGTCATCAGCTGCCGCTGCCGCGTCTCCCAACACGCCAAGCCATCAAAGCTGTCCTACAACGACCACCCTTGCTGCTGATCCAGACTCCATCTCGACCATTGCATCTTCGACAACCTCACATTCGTGACGCCACCACCTGCAAATAAGTCGGTTGTTGCGACCACGATGAGTGCGACTCTCCCGTTCCGCGACATCAACGTGCACGCGTCCTCGACCTACTACGCCTTCTCCTCGCCATCTTCGCCTAATGCGCCGACATTGGTGGTCGATCGGCCTTCTGGCGATCTCAGACTGAACGATGGCAAGCTCACTGGAGGCCACCGCGTCTCCAGCATCTCTGGCATTTTGGGCATCATCAAGTTGCGGCTAGGTATGGATGTCCAGTGGTGGCGAAAGATCAATCGTAGATCGTAGTGCTGAACTGCATCCGTTTAGATAGCTATGTCATCATCATCACCAAGTCGCAAGCAGTTGGTCGATTGAAAGGCCATCAGATCTACAAGGTCATATCGACCGAGTTCTTGCCTCTACGGGAACGCCAAATCCATGATCCTGATGAGGACACCTACCTCAATTACCTGAAAACACTCATGAAGACTGGACCCATGTACTTCTCATACTCGTTTGACCTGACCAACAGCTTCCAACGCCAGGCACAAAGCGATGCCAATGAGCCCCTATGGCAACGGGCGGACGATCGCTTCTACTGGAATCGTTTCGTCTCCACATCTCTCATCGACTTTCGAATAGGCAAGACGCCTGGCAGACTTTCTTCGGCACCTCAGCCCGCAGTCGATCCCTACATACTGCCTGTTATGTACGGCATGCTGAGCATCACCAACACATCCATCAAAGGCAACGGTCTCACTTTCGTGCTTATCACTCGACGCTCCAGGCACCGAACGGGCACACGATACCTCTCCCGCGGTATAGACGAGCAAGGCCACGTTTCGAACTTCAACGAGACGGAGCAGGGAATCATCCTCAATGACAATGCATCCAGTGGCATGACGAGTTTTGCTGGCGATCAAGGTTTCATGAATGGAAAGCCTGTCAGCGGACCTGAGACTCAAGTACTTTCTTACGTTCAGACCCGCGGGAGTGTGCCAGTCTTCTGGGCTGAGGTAAATACATTGCAGTACACTCCCAAACTACAAATTCGTGGCGTGGAGACCGCAGCCGGTGCAGCTCGAAAGCATTTCGACGAGCAGATCTCACTTTACGGCGAGAACTACATGGTCAATCTTGTCAACCAGAAGGGACGTGAGATGCGAGTCAAGGATGCCTACGAGCAGTTGGTCAAGATCCTGCAATCGACCCCACGAGAAATGTCAGAAGCAGATCGCAAGACGAACGAGAAGTTCAACGTCATTGAGCCGGGCGACAAGAAGAGTTGGTACGACCACCTCCACTACATTTACTTCGACTTCCACAATGAGACCAAGGGCTTGAAATGGCACAGAGCGCAGCTGTTACTCGATCAACTCAAAGATGGCCTTACGGCTGGAGGCTACTTTCACGGCATTGACAAGCCATCAGGCGGTGTCGATGTGCGGAGGAAGCAGACGGCTGTTGTGAGAACGAATTGTATGGATTGCCTGGACCGCACGAATGTCGTGCAGTCTATGCTTGGTCGATGGACGCTCACACGCATGCTCATCGACCTGGGCGTACTAAGACCAGGGGAGACGGCGCAAGACGACCAAACCTTCGAGCACCTTTTTCGCAATGTCTGGGCAGACAACGCAGATGTTGTCTCCAAGACCTACTCTGGCACGGGCGCCTTGAAGACGGACTTCACTCGTACAGGCAATCGCACCAGAGCGGGAATGCTGCAAGATTTGAACAACAGCTGCACGCGATACGTGCGTAACAACTTCGCCGACGGCCCAAGACAGGATGCTTTCGACCTCTTCCTTGGTGCATATTCTCCGGATTCTGCAGGCATTGGATCAGCACATCAGTTCGCAGACCGGCGACCCCTTGTGATTCAAGCTGTGCCATACGTGCTGGGCTTCTGCGCATTCTTTGTCGTAATCAGCGTGAGTACGAATCGCTTGCCAAATTCGACAATCTGGCCTCTGCGACTGTTCACGCTGTTCAGTCTTGCAGTTGCTGGATATGCGGGTCGGTTCATGTGGACGTATGGAACCCTCTATGTAAGTGCAATTGCCGTCAGCCCTGACATCGGCATTTTGCTAACTTGTCGTGTACTAGGTCAACTGGCCGAAGTTGAATACGCCCCAGTGGGCAGTCGAGGCGTATCAAGACACCCTCGACAAGGTGACCAAAGACCCTCTCATTGGTCCCCTCGTCGGCGGTGGCAAGAGCGATGCTCGTCTTGGTGTTCTCGAGGAGGGCAAGAAGAGGAGAGAGTAGGCAATGCCCCTTACCCCCTACGCATAGCGTCTGTATTATTCTTGTCGATGGGGCACACTATAGGTATAGATTATCAGCTTCGATGGAGCATTAATTGAATCCCGGCACACAGGTTTTCGAGGCATAGAGTATGCTTCTTCCGATCCTACAGCATGCGAAACATTTTCGTTGACGTTGATCTGTTACTGTCGCTGATTGCGCCATCGTCGTGACTATTCGACCCAGTCCTTGAGCTTCGCCACAGCTCTGAGCTACTTGTAGCGCCGTAAGGAGTCTTTGAAGAGATGCGAGGACAGCCTTCTAAAGTTCCAGTACCTCGGCACATCATGGTAAAGACAATGAGATGGCCGAAAATGGCAAGTTTCGACCTACATGTCATGCTCAGGCTCGCGCATCGTTCGCAATTCAGGGAAAACAATACCCTGATCGGAGGGCTCGATCAAAAACACTGATGGGGCGTTGCTTCAGGGGCAAACCAACAACATCGACTACATTGCATGTAACATTACTCCATGTTACGAAGGGAAACCCGATGACAGACTCGACCAGACCATGTTGCTGGTACCGAGAACCTTGATATTCCTACTACCCACCTACACAGGCATACCACCGACGTTGTAGGTCGTTCAATGGAGATGATCTAGAGCAAAAGATGGAGTTCGAGCCGCCATAGTGGAATCAAAGGGGCAAAAAGTGTTTCCCCGAAAGGAGTGAAGTTGGACGCACTGGGACTGAAGGCTGAGTTAGCACACCATCGTAATTGTCATGGACGCGGTTAATCCTTACATCGAACCCAGGACCACCTCTATATCTGCTCAAGAGCGTGCTAAAGAGGTATTATACCACTAAACCATGCGCCCTTGTCAGCGCAGATGCGCTGCGTTGAATATGTCACGGCTCAAAACGTTGGGTACAAGTTCGCTTGTCAACTTTGCTCGAACGCCATAGCTACCAGACGAGAGACATCCTACTCTTCTCCAGTATGTATAAAGATCCGGTCCAGCAATAGGGCGACAGTCGTCTATGTAGCCTGGTAGAGGCGTTGCAGCCTCATCGTGTGACATTGAGCCACACGCTAAGAACAGGTGCTCCACAACATGCGCAATTGCAACGGACGAAAACAACGTAGCATGCTCTGGAGGTCTGCTGCTTTGAAGGTAGCCGCAGAATTGAAGGCTTGTTGCAACAGTTGGAAAGAGTCTGATTGCCTACAGAGGGTGAGACTGCGCCAGATTTGCACGCCATTGCTCTTGACGGCGACGAACTTGCTCCTTCTGTTTGTCAAGGATGGTCCAGCTTGTTGGACCATACATGTATGTTGTAGCGATTGAACAACACACGGTCAAGCCCGTGATGTCATCGTTGCTCAAATGAACGTGCGTCCTCTCTAGTCTGCACGATCTTCAGTGAAAGAGGCATACAATCTGAACGACTTAGAGAACGACGAGATTATGTGAATTCCGTCTGTGCCTCAACTGCAACTCTTCTTCTAGGCCTTCCCCTCATTATTGTTGGCATGTCTGGACAGACCTACAAATCCCAGACTGGCCAGAAAGGCGATGGTGGACAAGGTTGTGGAATTCGATCATGAGCATCGCGTTGAGAGGCACGCCGAGGTGTTGACGTTGCTCAAAGGTTTCGAGGCCAACATGCGTACATCAGGAGAGCTCAAGCAAAGTACAAAAAAGCGTTGCCGCCTTGATCGCATGGTCAGGCCAATGTTCTTCCAGACACCAAAGAAGGCCTTCCGGAGCTTGAAGCCAGCGCGCACTGCGTCCGTGTGCGGTAGTCCGGATGTTTTCGAGTTGTCTTGCTGCCCACCCTGCGGTGTTCTGAGGTCCTGCTTCGTTGCGAGACTTGCTACGCAGCGAGTCGATGCCAGCTCGATATTCGACAGGCGAACGACCACTGGATCTCTGCAATCGCAAGTTGTCTGTCTCTTTGTCAACTGAGTCTGCTCTGTTCCAAATTCCCCATTTGCCAGCTCATGAGACTTGTCACCTCAAAACGCTCGATATGAAGGCCTTGATCAAAGCCGTCGTGTTCACGCTGATGCCTTTTTTTTACAATACACTAGGGTATATGCACTCCTCTTATCTACCGACCCGCTTTCTGTATGAAAGCCTGCTCCAGCTTGCCCACTTGCACCTTGAACTGCTCGACCTCCTGCCAGCAATCCAACGGTCTTCTATCATTCGTCCGTAAACATTGTACCAGCTTCTCTTTCGCGGTTTCCACTTCCGCCGGCACCTTCTCCACCTTCTTGCGCGCGTCTAGCTTGGCCCGAAGATCCATGATTTCCTTTTCTACGCTGTCGTGGCTACGGCCGGAATCTGCGCTAGCTGGAGGTTGGTTCTTGGTGGTTGAGTCGTGGTAGAATGGGGAGCTGAGATGGTAGGCAAGGCCGGTTGTCGCTCGCTGGGGCTCGGAGAATGCGGCGTCTTCTTTTGGCGGGTTGGTAGTGAGGGAGGCGGTAAGGGAGTCGAGTTTCTGGGCTTGAGTGTCCCGAATTCGTTTGAGCTCTGCGTTGACGCGGTCTTGGACCTTGAGCTCGGTGTCTTGAGCGCGAGTAGAGTCGGTCTATTTAATCCATATAAGGGACAGCGAAACCGTCTGGTTGAGCACTCTGCGTACCTCAGGGCTGTTTTGGAGGTTGTTGATGACGGACTGGCTTAACCTCACCGGGGCGTCTCTGGTCGCTGGTCAGTCGACGGTTGCCAATGGCCGGTATGGTGCATGACATACGCATTAAAGATGTGTTGCTCCGGCTTGGACCCGCCGTTGCCCATGCTTCGTCCTGTTCTGGTGTTGCGACGCTCCAGCAAGCAGTTGTCGAAGCTCCAGTCTTTGCGTTGCTCGTTCCTGGATTGCCCGCCCGTCAGCCGAATTGGCCCGTGCCAACTTCACCTCTCGATCACGCCCACATGCTGATTGTTCGCGTCTCACAGTCACGGAACAACGATGAAAGCCAATAGAGATGCCCCAGTCTTCTCTTATGACATGGCTGAGCAAGCCAAGTGTCGTTCGTGAGCCTCCGGCACTGTCACAACCTCGACCAGAAGTTGCCACTACATCGCCGCCGCCTGTCGAAGAGAAGAGCTGTCACGACGTCACGGTTGCAAAGGCATCACTGTCGCCGGCGCATCAGAAAAGGAGCTCCTTGCCACCAAATGTAGAGCTCAGAGCATGCCGAAAAGACGACATAGCACACCTGAAACGCCTCATCAGCCTGCTCTTACCAATCCCTTATTCAGACAAGTTCTTTCGAGAAATCATCGAGGACCCTGTGATCAACGAGATCACACTGCTCGCAGTATGGCACGACGACGCCGCTGTGGAGTCAAAACATAAAGGACGACTCGTTGGCGCCATCAGATGCAGGTTGCTCGCTCGTCCGCACGCACCAAATGTAACACTCCAAGGCGAAGGTCCCATGCTCTACCTCAGCACTTTGGCACTACTGTCGCCTTATCGTGGCCATGGAATTGCAGCTCATCTTCTCCAGTCCCTGACTAGGCGTGCTATCAACGACTACGGGATCTCCAGCGTTGGTGCGCATGTATGGGAAGCAAACCAGGAAGGACTCGAGTGGTATCGCAAGCGAGGCTTTCGCGAGGTTGGACGAGAGGCAGGGTATTATCGTCGTCTGAATCCACAGGGCGCGGTCGTCATGCAACGGGATGTGAGCGTGACGGATCTGCTGGGAAAGGGATGAAGTTGTGGGGCTGGAGACGATCAAGAGGCCTAGGCCATTCGGTCGTCAGAACCTTCGGTTCAATGAACGAACGTCCACCTCGAATGAGGTCGCTGCGGCTGATACGTTCGAGCGGCTCAGATCGTACCGATCAGGCTTGACTCGTCAGTCGAAATCACCGCCGGCCAGCTCGCACAGGCTGCAGGAAGCGCGGCAAGCCCTGCTGTTTTATCACCGAGATTGGACGAGGGTCAAGCCTCGACGGCGTCGCTCACGCAACAGCCCTGTGGACTGAGAAATGGGATGCGAAGATTAAGGAAGGTGATTTCTATCACAAGCAGCTGCACTCGATCAGTGAAGTAGAGATCCCAATCTCACTTGTTCTGCTGCCCCACAGCGTCCACATCCGCGACGAATTGGTCCAGAATCGTTGAAAACGCAGCAAACGTACTTAGATCGTTCACGTACAACCCAGCGACCCCTTGCCCGTCGTTCACACTCAACAGATAATGCACGTCCTCAGCCAATTTCTGAGTGCCAGACGCATAACCATACACAATCAGCGTGGACTGCTCGGCATAGTCTCCGTTCCCTGTCAGTTGCGTCACATTCACCGTCCGCAACGCCGCCTCGTTGTTCTCAAACACATTGATGTAGTCCGCGATATCCCAGTACCCAGTCTCCTGAATCGCCACACCGGCGTTGAAGAGCGATGTGCTTCCGCGCGTGAGCGTCTGCTTCGCATACTGTGTGATATTGCGCATGTAGGAGAGGCAACTACTGTTCGAAGGAGCCTCGTCGAAGAAGATGCCGTCGATGTGGATGTCCTTGTTGTTTTTGTTTGAGCAGCCGGCCGTCGGCCAGTTTTGGTACGTGGAAATATTTGCTCGGATGGCGGATTGGGGTTGGGTACAGACGCAGATGGCTTGTCCGTTGCTGCCGCAGGTGGCGGAGGTGGCCGTGTGGACGTAGCCAAGCGTGCGGATGTTAGGAATGGAGTTGAGTTGTGCAATGGCATTGATGTAATTTGTGTCGTTGCCGTTGGGGCAGGCCGAGGCACCTGGGCCAGAGTTCGGGTTGACGATGACTTGAAAAGTCACATTGGGATGATTGTTGGCAGCATTGTAGAGGGGTTGCCACGTCGTTGGGGATTGTGGATAGATATAAAGTGGAACTTTACCATGTCAGTCGTTGTTGGCTGGATGTCTGTGCTTTGGTAGACAAGTCGAACTTACGAAGCACAAATGCGTAATTGACCATCCTGGGCGACGATTATAATGATAGTATCGTGATGGTTCAGACAGAGTAGATCTGTCTGATGGAAGAAACCTTTCGACGGCCTTTATACACTTTGTTCTATTCAGCTCAGCCCCCAATGTTGCACTATACTTGTGGATCTTCATTCTCCACTAGCACTCAGCTGCGCAGCACAAACCAAATTACCAATACCGCTCCATCAGGACGGGAGCTTGCACCACAGCGGACACCGACACAGACTAACAACCCTCGTGGTCGCAAGAATGGCCAGCGGATAAGCAGAAAGTGCAAAAGCTCGCGAGTTTACTTCAAGATCGTCCTTCGTGCATCCCTAGGACGGCCTTTCAGCTGAGAAGCGAGAAGCCACTTCGTCTTAGTTGCTATGATCCTCGGTGCTTGATCTGGGTCCTTCAGTAGCATGTTGCCCGATGTCATGCATAGACTGTTGTTATTCGCAGTCTGCAGCCTAGGTTGAAGACACGCTTGCATATCGCACAAGTGTAATTCCTGTCGACGTCGCGTTCAACTGCCCTTCAAGCTGCTGATCCAGCCTGCAATGCTAGGCCTTGCCGCTACGTCGACGTCGATGACTTTTACCAGTGCCCTTCCATCATTGAGCAGATGGCATCCGTGTAGGTCGAGCTTGAAGTTTCCTCTGCCTTCAATGCGTATGTAGGCCATGTGATCACGCCACATCATACGCCGAATATTCAGCTTGAATGTGGGCCATGCGTAGGAGAGCGATTTGTTGAACCGTGACAGTGATGACAGGATGCCGCCAGGCCGTGGAGGATTCAGAGCACTCGCAAAGTAACCCTCAGTGAAGCCCTTCGCATCCGTCATTTTGATGTTCTTGATCGTGGTGTCTTGCGAGGAGATCGGAATGTAACGGTCCATTGCCACTTTGGACGCTGGTGTCTCCAGAACGAGTGGCTTCATGAATGGTACTGCCCTCTTGATCTCGAAGCGCAGAGCCCGGCCACTGCTGTTCGTGACGATCGCCATCGATTTGACCAGCTTCATTGGAGCCAACATACATGCAGTTGCAACAAGTGCGAGGAACAGAGCCGTGAACGCTCCTCCGGCTTGGACCAAGTATGGCAGCGTTGGCCTATCGGGTGCAGGCTTGAGATACAATAGAGCCGTCCCTGATGCGCCGATGAGCAAGACAGTACCAGCAAAGTATGATAACGCAAAGAAGCTGGCATCATGTCGTGAAGCAGAGTAGAGAATAACCCTTTCAAGCTCAGGCGCGACCAGGTCGAGTTTGCTTTTCGTTGCAATCTGCGACAGCAATGGGGCTTTGGCACTTGGACGAGGGGGTGTAGGCTGTGCTTTAGGCGCTGGAGATTGGACAACCTTTCTCGAAGGCTTGGGTGTGTGCCGTGGTGGAGTCTTGGTAGAAGCGAATGTCCTCGAATAGGAGCTCTTGAAGAAGCCGTGGCCGCTGGGTGCGTGTTGAAAAGGCTGCAGGTGATTGACCAGTATGGATGACCTGAGGCTCGATGGCAGCCTCAGCAGAAGCCGCACATGTGAAAATGCCATTGGCGATGCAATGGGTACTTTGCACGTGAAGACGCGTGCAGGAGTGAGAGTGAAAGTGCAAAGCTGCCGTGCCCTGCGGACGGAGGAGATTCGAATTCGGGCCGCAACGTGCAAACGTTCCCACCCGGCCTCCGGACATCATCCCAACGAGAATAGCTCACCTTTTCCCGACGGCCATTTCTACTCCTCGCGGACGCCCTGCTCGCTCGTTTGCTGCTTCACCCTGCGCCATCAAGCAGCAAGTGCTCTCGTGAAGCAATGGCGGGTGTCGTCACCACTGCACGGCTTTCAGCCCGCATTGCAAGCAGATATGCTCCCCGATATGTCTCCCGCAGAGGTACGGACAGGAGGGCAACTATAATGCAGAGACTCGCGGCTAAGATCAGCAACAGGCTTCAAGGCTTCTGCACAAGACCGAGCCGCGCAAAACTACCCTATGCCCGCCCTTTCGCCCACAATGACCGAAGGGAACATCGCGAGCTGGAAGCTCAAGGAAGGGGACAACTTCTCCGCCGGAGACGTCCTGCTAGAGATTGAGACCGACAAGGCTACAATGGACGTGGAGGCGCAAGACGACGGTATTCTCATGAAGATCACCAAGCAAGACGGATCCAAGGGTGTCAAAGTCGGCGAACGGATAGCTGTAACAGCAGAGCCAGGAGACGATGTGAGCAGCCTCGAGCTTCCCGCGGACGATAGCAGTCCCAGCCAGGGACAGAAGGATGCCAAGGGCGCACAACAGGGAGCTGAAGAGGCCAATGTGAAGGAGACTCAGCAAACGGCACCTGAGAGACAGCAAGAGTCGAAGGAAACATCTCGGAGCGATGCGAAGCAGGGTGGGACGGCGCAGAAGCAGAACTATCCTCTGTACCCTTCAGTGGAGCATATCCTACACCAGAACGGTTTGTCGTCGGCGGACGCAGAAAGCATCCCGGCGACGGGCCCTCAGGGACGACTGCTCAAGGGAGACGTTTTGGCATACCTGGGCAAGATCAACAAAGAGTACCCAGCGCAGTCGTCTGCTCGACTGGAGAAGCTTTCACACCTCGACCTGTCGAATATCCAACTTGCAAAGAAAGCAGAGACCAAGCCCGAGCCACCTAAAACAGAGAAGGCCGCGGTTGACGAGCCCGTTCAGGCAACCGAGATCGCCATTCCCATCAGCCTCTCATCCGTTATTGCTACGCAGAAAAGAGTGCAAGACTCTCTGGGCATCTTCCTTCCCCTGTCGACCTTTATCGCTCGCGCATCTGAACTTGCCAACGACGACCTTCCGGTCAACAAGAACCGCAAACCGACTGCTGATGACCTTTTCAATGCTGTACTTGGTCTGGACCAGGTACCAACGAGCAGCAGAGGCCATTTTTCCCCCAATATCACTGGAATCACTCCAGCCCCGATCTCAGTCAGGTCGGTCCAGAAACCCGACATCATTGACATGCTGGCACCGAAGAAGGCCAAGGCATCAAAACCGGTGGTTCCAGTAGCACCCGGCATTTCAGCCACGAACAATGTTTTCTCTGTGGTTGCGCAGGCTGGTGAGGAGGCTCAAGCTACCGAGTACCTCGAGCGAATGAAGCTTGCTTTGGAACAGGAGCCCGGCAGGCTGGTCTTGTAAATAAGCTGCGATCGTGTGGGTATAGAAGAGCATATAGCGTGGAGTTTGGGTGAAGCGTATCGTCCTCAGCGGCTTGAGAGCGTGTAACATAGCGCAGTCGATCAGAGACCTCTTCTTGACTCCGTCGCTCTCGCTCATTCGTCCACATCCACGCGGCGTAAAGGTCACACTGTGGCCACTGTCGTTTTAACGTCGTGTTCATCGCCATCCGCCCACTCTTCCTTCATCCCACCGACTTCTCCTCTCCCTCCTCAGGAAGGCTACTTTCCTCGCCTCTTTCACGCGCCTCATGAACTCACCAGCTTCTCTATCCGACGCCACTCCGTCCTCCTCCAGCCAACTCTCCTCGAGTCCCCTCACCAGCAATTCCTGTTCCTGCACGCTTGCATTCAACCTCTGGTACAGCGCCATTGGGCTGAAATCTCGAAGAGCATCTTCCGTCTCGCTGATTTTGGTCCTATGCTGCTGCTCCAGTGCGCGGAGAGACAAGAGCCGTGACTGTGTTCGCTCGCGCAGAGCACTGAGCCTCGACTCCAACTCAAGCGTCGAACTCGCCAAAGCGAGATTCGAATTGATCAGGGGACTGAGATAGGATTCCGACGCGGGGACCGCAGGATGGGTCGTCTCTGGGTTGGAGAGATAGGCAGCTTGTAATGCTGGCGTGGACAGGAAATGATGCAGATCTCCGGTGGACTTGTCCTTCAGGCCTTCCGGCAGCCAATTGCTCTCGATTGCTGGGAACGAGGGCTCTAGATGAGGTTGATGGTGCGGCCGGGGCAATGTTTGGCTGCCGTCTAGTTCGGAAGGCTCACTCTGGCTTTGGCCCGGTGGTGGAGGCAGTGGAGGTCCTCTGGCGGGTGTTGATGAGCCGGAGGGTTTGGGTGGTGGAGCAGGAGGCGTTGACGAGTAGATAGATGTGGCCTGAGGCTGCGGAGAGTAGATGTTCGGTGTATACGACATGGTCGTGGATGTCACATGTTGAAGGTCGACAGGTGTGGTTGAAGTAGCTTCGATCGTGGGGACGGGAGTGATCGAGGTGCAGGCATCCCCACATGGCTGACGACTGGACTGTAGGAGTGCTTGTGCCTCAGCATACGTTTCTTTCACTTCAACAACTGTGCACCTCACTTCCTTGCCTTGAGACTTCACATTACCGAGTACTGAAGACATGCGGTTCTATCTGCGTGCCCGATAACAGATGTATTGCGATGCGGCGTCGTAAGAAAGACTGACAGCGCGTGTACACCTCCAACATCTACCAACCAGCCACGAAGCCGCAACGATGAGCACTCAGCAAAAGAAGGGCGGATGGGGCTCCGTGTTCTCCAGCGCAATCACCAACCTGGAATCGCGTCTCGACACGATCCTCGCCGACGAGAACGAAATCGCTGCGAAAGAGCGCGCCAATGAGCAGGCCAAAGCCAACAGACCGCGAACGAACTCAGGCCGTCTTGCGGCTCCTTCCTCCAATGTGTCCGCCTCTGGCTCTAGAGAGACCTCGAGGACTAGGGTGAACGACCGACTGGCTGAACGATTGGCGAAAGCGACTGAGAAGAAGGGCATATCTCGAGTATCTACACCGTCCCACGACACAGACAGTGTGAGGTCGAGCGGTGAAGCGAAGCGTTCATTGGAAATCCCGACCTCTGTACCAGACATCGAGGTAGAGCGACCTGCCACAGGTGAAACAAAAGCTCAAGAGCCGGAGGCCAACAGCCAAAATGAAGAAAAGGCCACAGAGCCTGGGAACCTCTCTGCCTCGGCGCTTCCTATAAACCCTGCACGAGTCTCGGTCGATAGCTCGCGACCTTCTGTCGAAGTCTCACCTGACGATGTGTCCACTCGCCCTTCGTCTGACATGCCCAACGGGACTGAACAGTACAACAAGGACCCAGATGAGCTCCAGGGCGAGATGGACCAGATGCAGTCCGACTACCAGAAAGCGGAATCTCAGCGGCAAGAGGATATGCATATGTATCTGGAGAGGATTGATGCGCTCCAGGCAAAGCTCACTTATCTGGCGAAGGAGACAGTGGCTGCAGCCAAAGAGGCGAACGCTTCTGCTGCATCTGGAAGTCGTGAAAAGCAGGTGGCCGAGAAAGATGAGAAGATTGCGTTGCTCATGGAGGAGGGCGAGAAGCTGAGCAAAAATGAGATGAAGCATTTGCAGACGATCAAGAAGCTTCGTGCGAAAGCTACAGAAGACGAAAAGGCACAGGCGGAGCTCAGGAAGAAGTTGGATCGTGCTGAGAAGTCAGAGCCAGATTTAAAAGCAAGGCTACGGAAGGCGGAAGTCGGTGAGCGACAGGCGAATGAGAAGTTGAAGCAGGTGGCGACCATTGAGAAGCAAGTTGAAGAATTGCGTGTAGATCGTGAGAATGCTGCAGAGCTGGTACGGAACCTGACGACACAGCTTAAAGAAGCTAAAGAAAAAGCTGCGAAGGTCGAGAAGGAAGCCGCAAGCAAGGCTTCAGAGGTGGAAAAGGGCAAGATAGCGGATTTGGAAAATGAGTTGGAGGACGCACAGATCGAAAAGAAGCTTGCTGAGGACAGAGCGGCCGCTGAGATTAGCAAAACAAAGGAGGAAGCTCAGCGACTGCTGGAGCGGTTCAACGTGAGAGAACTGGAATTGAAGAACGAGATTTCTGGTCTGGAGTCTCGCCTTGAAGCTGTGCGAGCGAGGGCAGAAGAGGTCAGTGCTAGCTCTGGAGGCGGCGGCGAGGGCGAGAGCAACGTGAAGCTGTTACGCCAAGTCGAGACCCTCCAGCAGCAGTACGCTCTTGCGAAGGGTAATTGGGAAACGATTGAAGGTTCCCTCAATGCACGGGTCGCAGCTTTGGAAAAGGAGAGGGACGAGGCGAGCAAGCGTGAGAGTGATGCGAGAAAGAAGGCGAGAGAGATGGGGACCAAGTCTCGGAAGGCCGAGGAGGGTCTGGAGAGTCTGACGGATGAGTTGAAGACTTTGGAGCAAGAGTTCAACGCTCAGCATGAGCAGGTCGATACATTGACTGCCAGGCTTGAAGAAGCCGAGACCGCGCGGGCCGACATAAAGGCAGACCTTGAGCGACAGCGAAAAGTGTGGGATGCTGAAATCTCACAGCGCATAGACGAAGAGAAGCTGCGATGGAAGCGAGAACTGGGTTCGAGCGTAAATGTTTTGGGCTCACCGCGTGCTGAGTCGCAGGCTACGTTTGCGCGCAAGGGCTCGGGAACCGACATTGCCCAGCGCAAGACATTGTCCAGACTTGCTTCTCACGATCTGAGCGCACTCTACACCGATAGACCCACCAGCCGGCGCAGCTCGGTCATGCCCACGCCATCTTCAGCTCGTGCCTTTGCAACGCCTACCGAGCCTTCGCCATCGATCAGTCGACGAGAATCGTCGCTATCATTCGAGCACCACAACCTGCCTCCAACACCTTCGATCGAGGTGGATACCCAGCGAATCAGCGAAGTTGGCGATTACGAAGACGGTTCCTCGCCTCAACGCACCATCAACGACCTCGTCAGCACTTCCACCGCCGGCCCTGGAGCAGGACCATCTGTTCAGCTCGTCGAACGCATGTCCTCACTGGTCCGCAAGCTCGAATCCGAGAAAGCTTCCTTCAAAGATGAGCTCAGTCGTCTAAGCTCACAGAGAGACGACGCAAGGAACGAAGTCGTCGCGTTGATGAGAGAGGTCGAAGAGAAACGCACCAGTGAGACCAAGACGGCAGCTTTGGAGAAAGAGATGAATGCGCTGAAGGGTCGTTATGATGCCAGCTTGGAGATGCTGGGCGAGAGGGAAGAGGAGGTGGAGGAGCTGAAGAGTGATGTCAAGGAATTGAAAAGAATCTACCGTGAGTTGGTTGAGGCCAAGGTTGGTGGGGGCAGGAGAGAGGCCACGTAGTATGGGATTGGGGAGCATACTTCGTGTATTGAATTGCTAAAGCGTCGTGTCAGGTCAAGCTTGCCGAAGCACGAAATCTTCGAGCATCGTTCTGGACCCCACGAGTCGCTGGAAGGATTTACGAGCCAAGAGCACATCAAAGGCCCCCAAACGGCAATGCCCGAAAGCCACACGGCGCGATCGATAGCTGTTACAGATACCTTCTTCTTTCAGACTGAGCATAAAGTTGAGACTTTTCAGGAGCTCCGATTGTCCACGATCTGCCGGCCGAATATGCCTCTTCCAAAGGTGTTCCTGCGCAGGGAGGCCGCATCAATGCTTGCTCAGCCTTGCCGTCCATTGATACAGCTAGTCCTCATGTGCGGCACGGCAGCCTGCGAGAGGGGAGATGGTGGCACAGTGGCAGTGCATCCATCGCACAGGCGCCTCTTTTCAGGACGATCTGCACGGCTATTGCTCTCCTCATGATGCCATTCGTCGACTACCTATCTGCACCTATATAGATGCAGCACTAAGGTATGCCAATAATGGCCGAGCGTTGCACACCGTTCAGCCCCTGCCCCACCACCTTGTTTTATACGTGCGAAGTCCCCTGCCTTCCTCGCGCTGCACGATTGGAGTGTGACTGACTGACTTTCGCAGCAATCATGAGCTTTACTATGAAAGAAAGGCTGCTGCTGTCCACGATCTTGATTCCATACGTTGTTGCACAATCATGTTATCGACAGAACGGCAGCTTATGGGGCCAAGGCGATTATTATGTGTGCGACACGCAAAACGAATACAGCATGTGTTGTGGGACGGACAGCATGTGCACGACGAATGGGCTTTGCAAGTCCAAATACGACGTCGACAACAACGAGGGTAACGTCTACTGGCGAACTGGATGTACGGACTCTACGTGGAGGTCGCCTTTCTGCTCTGGGTTCTGCAATGCCACAACCGCAGGTTGGTCCATACCTCTAAGTCAATGCTGTGATCTCAACTAATCGTTCCCAAGAGCCCAACGCCCCTGGAGGCAGTCACAAAGTCATCGCTTGTTCCAGCGTAACTTATTGCTGCGCGGGTGCCGACATCGACACGAGCAATGATCCTTATTTCTGCTGCCCTGGGAATAGTTCAGGTGTATCTGAATCTGAATTGCTTACTTTGGGTGCCGCGAACTATCTTGCTGGTAATCCTGTGGCTGTCACCCTCCCACCCTTACCACTGAGCGAAGTCCCGGCGATAACCACAACGTCGACAGTCACAACGTCGACAGTGAGCTCGACGCAAACATCATTGCCCACGACTGCCACTGCGAGCGCGTCTGTAACAACGGCGCCGAATAATAGTGGTCTCAGCACCGGTGCTAAGGCTGGTATTGGTGTCGGTGTCGCTCTTGGTGTAGTTGCTGCAGTCGTTGTTGGCGTGCTTTTGTTTCTGAGACAACGCAAAAGACGAGGGAATGGAGATGAGTCTTACAGCGGGCCAATGGAAACACGGCAGGAGGCTCCAAATGCTGTGCTGCCATTTCCAAGCGGCAAAGATAAGAAGCAAAAGGATGTGACGGCCATAGCAGGACTTCAGGAGATGGACAGCCATGACCGACGGCACGAAATATATACCGAGGATCGGAGAGCTGAGCTACCTGGCGACGAAGGGTCGTAATGAATGGAATTGGAAGCTGCAGACGTGTCGCCGATGCTCTCAACGATATCTCAAGACCGAGTGTTGTTCCTGAAAGCCTCAATCAAAGCATCTCAGAGTGATCCTCCGCTGATCCCGCCAGACGCAAAGTAGATGCTCAATAGCACCGTGCTATCCGGCCCGCCTGGTGTTGCTGAATTGGCTGCTCCAAATTGTTGACGGACTGCGCAGTTAGTTGAGTTGCTCAGGATGGGTATCGCTGAAGTGCTTCTTGATGTTGTTGGCGGTGATGCGTTTGGAGCACAAGGGGCAATTGGTGCCGCCCTTTTCGTCCGCATCGATCGCTATGGCTCGAGCCAGCTGATCGAAGCGGCTGTGGAAGCTGCTCTTCAGATGCCTGTCTAACTCAGTCATGTTGTATCGCTTCGCGCGAAGAACCTCGCCAACGGTATCGTCTATCTCACACATAGTGCAAGGCAGATTGGAGATCTAGGGAAATGATCAGTATAAGTAGCCGACGGATTTGTAACGAGAGTGCAAGATGCAGACTGACCTGAGCGCTGGCAAAAGCTACCCACTCTTTGGCAAACTTCAGCTTCGCAGTGTCGGTGGCCGTCTCGCCGTCGCCAAAATCGACCTCAACATCAAGATGGTCCGGCAGACCAGCCCACGCTTCAGGCTCAGTAGGGGCCTGGTCATCTTGCTCAAGGGTGTCGACATCGACCTGCACAAGCGTTAGCAGAAGTAGATTGGCGAAGGACCCTTGGGCGCACCTCATCATCTTCGTCGTCATCATCATCCTCAGGAGCAGCATCGATCAGGCCAGTGATAGAAGCTTCGATGCGGTCCGCGGCATCACGGGCATCTGATCTCGCGTCGGCCTTCAGGTCTTGGGGTAGTCCCTTCTTCGGTCCTGCAGCTTTCTCGGCAACATTGGCGTTACGCTTATGGTCTGCGAGCATCTCCTTTTGGACTTCCTGTTGATACTTTCGGCGAAGGGTACGCTTGAGGTTCTTCCGCTGCTTGAGCAAGGAGTCAAGAGCATCGAGATCTGCTTTGTGAGAAGGATCTGGGCTGTTTTGCAGTAGAGTACGATATGTACCAATGGAAGACACTGGTACGCGAGGATGACCGAGTCTCTCGGCAACGTCGTTCATCTTCTCGCCAAGCTCTCGCTCTGCTTCAACGTATTCCTCGTCAAGGTGCATTTTCTCGTCGGTACGATCACGGAGCGTTTGTTCAAGGCGTTGTTTGGAGTCGGGTCCCTGCTCCTCTGTCGAAGTATCAACCCTCTTGGTCAAGAATTGGGAGTACATTTTTCGGATCGCTTGACGGCTAAGGCCAGCCCTGTCCAGACGGTCGGCCGTGATGTCGATATCAGACTGTCCGACAGTGTCGTACGCGTAGATCGCGTTACCTTCTTGAACATGGCCTGCAGTCTCTTTGGCAGCTTCTGTCCCATGCTTACGCTTGATCTCGATGATAGCCGTTCTACGGAGTGAGTACAGCTAATGCAACAAGTTTACAAATTAGCGGACAGTCAGGGACAGCGAGCAGCTCGCTCTTGCATATCGGCCACTTACCGTGTTCCGAACAAAGTAGCCGAGATGGATGCACATAGCCTGGAGTTTGTCGTTGGAAGCATGAACCCGCATAGGCCTGTCTGGGAGGAGGCTCTCGCTCTGGTCGCAGGCCACGAAAACAGCTTGGTTGTTGACAATCGGATCTGTTGCTGGATACTTTTCGTCTCCGTTGAAGAGGCTCTCGAGCGAGCTATGGTCTTTGAACAGACCCCGTGAGTATGCGTGAGCGGTAAGCAACAAGGCCATATCGAATTCGAGCCGGTCAGTCTTGGATGGAAGGAATGTCCACATCTTCTTGAATTCGCGTGCCTTCTTGGTCCTTGCATCTCGATGGTTTTTCAGGAAGTGGAACTGGACTTGGACCGCGATGCCGCTGTCCGTTCGCATAAATCCGCAATGGGAGAAGCGCAAGGTCTCATCTTCCTTGCGAAGCTCGGAACCATCACCTACGAGCGAATCAGTACAGTGATCGAGCAAGCATTGGACCGACCGTCAGCAACGTACCGAGTGGGGCGCCTTTCTCGTATCCCTTGCACACCGTGAAAGAACCAGGTCGAACGCTCGTGAGCTTGTCTCAGCAGGAACCCGCAAGCGGGCACAGACCCACGCTAAACCAAACAAGTTGGGGCGCTTTTTAGGGTCTGTGATAATCTTATGTGAGGGCTTGCGCACAATCGAGTATACTTTGCACCAGGGCGCGCGCAATTAAAACACGTCAGATTAAGACGATTTACAGCGCGTCTTACTCGCTAAGATAAGAGCTACAAAATGCGACTTCGTGCATTAAAATTGATTAGATACTTATCATAATATACGTGATTTTCTAAAATTAGTATATAATTCTCTAAGATAGAACTAGATAGATATATGTAAACGGGAACTGCGTGCATTTAATGAAAACAGCTCTAATAAAAAAATTAAATAGATAGTCTTAAAGAGCGTACTAAGAAGTATAAAGTGCACTATTAGAAATTTTTATATAAGTGTTATATATTGCTGTTGTCGCGAGAATTGCGATTTGACGCGTAAAAGAACGCGGTTTAACACGCCAAGAATAACAGATTCTACAGTGGCGTCATTGTAAGATGATCACAGACCCTCTCTCGAGGACCCCGGAGCTTGCCGAAGGGCCGTCCAACGGAGGGTCTGTGCCTGCTTGCAGGTTCCCGCTAAGACAACTCGTGAGCCACACCATCAACCACATGATGTAATGCTGCTTGAGATTAGCACGGCCACGGCCGCGGCCAAGTGTTTCCAGAGACCGGTAGAACAGCGATATGTCCTGGTCGGTCAGGGTCTCTTTCGCCAGGTATCCGGTCTCAAAGCCTATAGTCTTCGTTAGCCTCACAGACGTTGAAATTGAACGATAAGCTGAGCCACAATGAAGATGGGACGCTTTTGCTGTCATTCGATAGACCGTCTCTTCTCCTCTCTCTCTCTCTTTCTCTCTCTCTCTCTCTCTCTGTTCTTGTAGGCCACTGAGTACAGCAATCGCCGCATATACTCGCGGCGAGTTGCGGGGATATCTTGCACTTCTACACATACCTTCCGAGTCTGCGATGTACGCGATGTGAGAGGCGACTTGACTGTGCCACTGCAAGTAAATCGTGCTGAAATCGGGGATGCGACGCATCGCCCACCAGCAAAGAGCATCTTTGCGTTGCCAAAGCACACCAGCCTTGGGCTTCTTGCCAATCTTGCCAGCCACAAAGCTTGCAGCGCAGTCGAGGTACAACTTCGTATATCTGCCGCGGTCAGTATTGCCATAATATCCTCAAATGTCAACTATGCTGTCTCTCTCCCGAACCATCGAAAGCAACCAGGCTAACGGTTGCACGGGAAGATGCATAGAGTCCATGCGTGTAAGAGAGATGCATGGAGGAATCGGGCGGGACTCACTCGATGAACGAGGATGAGTTGTAGAGCTCCTCTGGGGCCATCTCATCCTTCTCCTTATGCTGTTTTATAAGGAATTCATATTCAGACTGCGTATCGTTGCGCCGCTTCCGCACAGAGGGGCTCTGGTGGTCATAGTAGACTGACTGTTGGCCAGCCTGGATCTTCTCCTTGACCAGTTGAGCGTCCCTTGCAAACTTCTTGATCTTTTCCGCCTTCTTGTTGGAGAGTGCTTTGGCTTTTGGGGCCCCGTCGGTATCGCGTTCGATGTTGGCTGACATTGTGGTGGGAGAGGAAGCTCAAGATAGCCAGCGGAGCGAGAACGAGACAAGGAGGAAGGCAAAAGTTCGAGCAGAGTCAAGTCTTCAAAAAACGAGAAATTGATCAGGTGGAGGCGAAGCTGACAGGCAGGGTAAGAAACTAAACGCATGGCTATGGAAAGGTGTACCTCACCGTCGTCACGGGGTTACCCACGCAACGGTTGTCCTAGCGACACCACAATGTCACCTCCAGAGCTCCTCAGAACAGAATGGCAGCCAGCATGACCTGGTTCGCCGAATATCAAAGGCAGAGAGGCAGCCAGCGTGAGCTGTGATTCATGCCAAAGAAGTCAACAAGTCAGCGGTGTAAATATGACAGAACGCAGGAAGAAGCAAGACTGGCAGCCAGCTTGACCTGTTAGCGCCAACAAAGGGTTGTCTCGGTATCGTGCATCATCGGTAACGACTGGAAGGGCGGCGCTGTTGCTGCCCAATTGTCACTGTCGAATTGGTGAGTGGTGCGACACTCTCCGATCAAGAACGACCGCCAGTCCGTCTGGACTTGAACGGGCGTTGAGCAGACCCACCTGCACCGCCATCTTCCCCGTCGCTGTCTCCGTTTCCACTGTTGAGGGCATCAGAATCGTCATCACCGCTGCCCACTTCCTGCCTGTCGCGCTTTCGTCCGGTCCTGGCCTGCCGTGGTGAAGGTTGCGCGACAGAGCGACGAGACTTCTTCGAGACTGGCTGCTCGTTGTCATCATCGTCGTTGTCGTCATCAGCAATGACAGTGGCAGTCGTTTTTCGCTTCTTGGACGCATCAGTCGTGGAATCGCCCTTCTTGCCTTTCTTCTTGCCCTTCTTGGATTTTCCCGATTCAGGCGTTTCGCCGTCTGATCCACCCTCAACTTCTCCTGCTTCGGCGTCCCTTTTAGCCTTTCTTTCCGCAGCCTTCTTTCTGTTCTTGATGGTTGATAACCGGTATTTGTTGAGTGCTGCTGTCACCGCCGTTTTGTGATGCGCAGCCGTCACGGGAAAGGAGTCATCCTCAAGAATGGAAGAGACCGCTGTCGTCACATCCTCCTCAGTACACTCGTCCTCGAGAAGGCCAGGCTCAACATCGGCAATGTACTTTTTGATGTAGTCGTTGATCTCCTTCCTCTCCGGAATATCAAAGTCGTGGGGAAAAGAGCCTTTGGTTTTTTTCGGGAAAGTCTTGGCCCATCTTCGTAGAGTGGTTTCGAGAGCCAACTGAATTCGAGCGACTTCTTGAGCAAGTCGGTGCGATGAAGCCGAAGCTGGCGTTGGTGGTGGCGGCATGGACGTCGAGTCACGACGGGCAGCATCGTCTTGCTGACTCTCTGGTGGCTGCTGGACATTCGCTTCGGCCGCATTCTGCAGCGCGACGCCCGCGTCTGCAAGGAGAAACATCTCGGCAGTTGGATCATACCGCAGGATGTGGCGGGCGACCAGATCGACGATGAGAGTCAGTCGATCGCGAGCATCCCTTTGATCCAGTCTCAACGCTGCCATGAGATCATGATCCGACAAACCGTTGTTGTTGTTGTCGTCGCGGGTCATCGCGGCCACAACCACATCATCTTGAACCATGCGCCCGGTAGCTTCAGGTCGGTGGAAGAATTCGCCTCTTTCGACGAAGAAATTCGCGACGCCTCGCCTGATGAGCGCAGAAGTGAAATCCTGCAAGACTTGTTGTGGAAGATGGCGAATCTGAAGTATCCTGCAAAGCTCAGACATGTTGATTCCACCACGGCCATGGCCAGTCAATACTTGTCGCACCCTTGAGTCGGGCGGTAGTTCGGAGTTCTGCGATGATGCGGCAGTCGAGTCGTCTTGCTGCTCTGACTGCGTGTTGGCGGACTTCTCCTGAGCCATGGCTTTGTATGACTCTTGGAGTGCAAGTTGGACGTCTTCATCAAGGTCGTCGAGATAATCGTCGTTGGCGGCACCTTGACGTGGGCGAGGAGGATATGATGTCTTCTCGCTGGTTGGCGTATCGATGAGCCGCAACTTTGCAAGTAGGGCCGTCACCTCAGGCTTGCAGGCCTCCACGTTGAGCGAGGACGAGCTCAGTCTGCTCTTCAAAAGTTCAATGAGATCACGCATATTGACGCCGTGCGAGACTTGTGGTTGAATGGCATCGATGGCCTCACGTAGAGTTTGGGTGAGAGTTTTTACTGGCTGAAGATCTTGAGTAATATCTTGCGGTAAGTTGGTGGTTCGCTGTCCTTCTGGGGCTTGGTCGAGAATCTTGAGGCACTCGTAGGTAGTAATGTTCATCTTAGTCACAGGTACGAATAGGACTGCTTGCAGAGCGTTACCGGCTTGGAGACGAGTGGGGCCAGCTGCGATGAATTTCTTAGAGCGGCTCTTCGTGGAAGAGACGCTTGCTTGTGAGCCTGCGAAGTGCCGAAATCAGTACGAGCATGGGCCGCGATAAGACAGATACACAACATACCAGTTTCGCTTTCACCAGATGCCGTCGAAGCAATGGAGTCAGACCGGCCTGACCTTGCTGGCGACAGGGACGGTCGGTTGGCACGAGGTGGTGGAAATGAAGGCGCATTCGTGAAGGCACCGATGGTATTTGGGGAAGGGAGGGCAGGACTTGTGGTGGGGTCTGCTGGTGAAGCGGTTGAGCCGCTGGCCTCTCTCTGGGCATCTTTCAATTTCTTGTTCAAATCGGCCTTGTTGCCGGTGCCGTAAGTTTTGCCGATTGCTTTGAGTGCTTCTCGAAGCTCTTTCCACTTCATTGCGTCGATTTCTTCGTCTGTGTACGCCATGGCTTCTGTTGAGTCAATGAGAAGTGACCTACCTGTGACGGATCTAAGTTGAGAGCTGCGAACAGATGTAGATACTTTACTGTCATATTCGCAAAGCCTGCGAGCTCTTTGAGAGAACAGGAAACGTCTGCTGTGGTCGTGGGCTCTAGAGAGCGTCCACGAGCAGACAGGGTACATGTACTGATGGGATCCATGCTCATACCTATACCATGGGGACGTTCGAGTACTCGTTTAAGAGCAAGTGTGAATGAAGAGCTGGGTCGTATTGGGTATCATAACTGAAATGATGTCTCAGTGGCTCCTTCGATGTCACTGATCGCGTTGCGCGTTGAAGTGATGTCTGATCCTCCGGGAGACGGGACTGCCCGAGATCCCGGCGGTCTTAAATTTAGAATTTGCCTCGATGATGACTAGACCCGTAACCCATAACCATCTACGTCTTCAAGCAACCAACTCAACCCCATTCAAGTTTGGCCCATTATCCTCTTTCTACTTAAGGCTGTAGTATCTAGCACCGGAGCTACTAGCTTAGCAGTCACTACTACACCATCGATACATAACGACAAGGTTACGCTACTATAATAGCTTAATAAACACTTATATCGAAGTATCGAATATTCTCTCGCTACGATATCTTATTCTATAGCTAGTACTTTTATCCTCGCCTTCTTCGACTCTAGCCCTACTTAGGCAGCGGACTTTAGGCATAACTAGGAGGTATTTACTCCTACTAGGCTAAGCGGCTTACTACCTTGTTTTTAATTTAATTATAGCGTTTACACTTACTTATAGCTTACTTTAGACGATTATTAGACTATTAACTTATAGCTTACATACTTATTAATTTTAACTTCTTATATACTACTTCTGTCTTTATCTAGAATAATAACGTAATAATGTAATAGATATAGCTTATAGTAACTATAAATTTCCTTCCCTCTTAAATTAGCGTAACTAGACGTTACTAGCCTCTACGTGCATTAGAGCTATTATAAACCCCTCTAGATAGTAAATATGCCGATATACGTAGAGGCTATGTCTTCTATCTCTAGAAGACTTTACTAGTCGTATTAAAAGAAAGGAAATTACTATAGTAAAGCTAGGCAAAAGAGCCTCCCGAAACTAAAAAAAAGATCGCTAATGCTATAGGACAGCATTAATAATATGCGACCCCTAGTAGATCTTAATAATATATACTATAAGATATAACGTTACTCCTTTATGTTATCTTAGATTCGATTAAGAATATCGGTCTTATACTTATATACGTAAAAATAACAATTACTACACCTATATTTACGGACCTAGATTAGACATTAGAGGATAAGTATAGGCTCGAATGTAACTCGATTATTAAGGTAAGGTCGTAGAAAGGTAATAAATATAGAAAATACATTTATATCTTTACTCTCGTATATAATAAATTCCTAATAAATTCCTTAATATAAATTCTCTATATATATAAATAGCTATATAGAATCTCCTTTACTATAGCTCGACTTTAGAAACACATCCTTCTATTCTAATAGTATTATATTATATGTTACTTCTCTCTACGGAGTTTATTAATCTAACTACTAACCTTATAGGCGGCTAAGAGGATATAGGTTAGAGCGGAATTATACTAATCGAACTTATATAAATAGTTCTCTTCTAGGACGGTAATAGTATCCTACTTAACTTCTTTAAGGTATATAATACGCGAATTTAGCTCCTTAGTCGTAATGTCTAGCTCTTTCTTTACTTTAAGAAGTTTCTTAATAGTAGTGTTAATATAGTAGACATTACTTTAGGGAACAGCACTCTAATATTTAGCGAGCTATTCCGATATTATAAGGGATTTACTATACTCTTCTTTAGTAGATATCTTCTTACTAGAGGAGGTAGTCTAGTCTCGTGCCGCTATAAGGGATTTAGTGCGCTATTCTAGGGCGAATGCTTTTTTGTTACTACTAGAGGTAGTCTAGTATCGCGCGGATATAATACGTTCGATACTAGAAGGCTTAAAGATCGTTAGGAGCGTAGTCGGTGCTATAATATAGTAGTACTTTAAGCGTGCGTTAACTAATAGTAATAGTAGAGATAATAAAGGTATATAGATACTACACCTCGCGGGGCCTAGAGGTAGGTAATGTTCGTAGTAGTTACTCTTAATATAAGACATTACGTATATCTTAAGCGCTAGCTCTACTACCTACTTTATTCTTAGTAGGTTTCGAGGCCTATTAGTAAGACGGAGCTACTAATAATAAGTAGAGAACGGCGCTTACGTATATAAAGACTACATAGTCCGTCTAAGTAGGTAGCTAAGAGAAATACATATATAGTCCTAATATACGATAGGTAGCTATAGTTATAGCTACATATATATAATAATGCACTCGTCTTATAGCTCTTATTTACGACGTAATCGATCTACTAGAGCATCGACTCGACCTCGTTTAAAGAAGTACGTTCGATGTATTATTCGATATAATAGGGGAACTACTAAGTATACTTAATAAGGTTATTAGGCGAAACTATAGTACCCGATTCGAGGGGGATATATTCTCTATTCTTCGCTATAGCCTGTTTATTATACGTAGTTTTAAATTCGCTATCGCCGACAGTGTTATCGACTATAGTCGAGAGTATAACACCGAACTTCCTTACGTATAAAGGTTTTAGGAGATAACCTATTAAGAGCCTTTAGAGCGAAGTAATCTACTACTATTCGACGTTAAGAGTATAACGGCATCCGAGGCTAAGGACTAATAATATTCTTCTTTTCTACTATAGCGCGCGACCTTAGCCTTCTTAATATGTATTATAGCCGTAGATCCGAGTTAGGTATATTTAGTCCCGAACTATAATTAAAATACTTAGGTGCTCGTAATAGGCGAGTATAAAGAGCTCGAAAGCGCTATTAAATACAGCCGCATTATAAGTAATCGGACATTATAGCTACCTACGAAGGTATATAGTATACTCGACCCTTACTCGATATATTATCGAATACTAAGGGCTATACTACTAGAGGCTATCTAAGGCGTCCGCGATTGTGCTATAGGTAAGGGTCTATACGTTAATCCTTAGAATAAAGTAGTATTCTTAGGTTAGCTACTAATAACTACTATATAGATTAAATTCGTAGAGCTATTAGAACATATAGCACACTTTACTACATATTAGGAAGTTATATACATAATACGTAGCGTAACCTTTAAGAAAGCCTTCGAGTTTAACTTCGTAGGTCTCTAGCTACGTATAGCTAACTTCCGACTTAACGAATTCTTTATCTAGTATAAGTTAGATAGCGAGCTAAGAGCGTAGGGTCCCTCTGTCGATCTATTCTAGTATTCTTTTAAGCTAACTAATAATCCTAGCCTAGACTCTTTATTTAAAGATGTTCTTATCGCCTACGACATAGGCAAGAAGTAGAGCTACTATTTTAACTCTTTCGAGAGGTTCGACTTCCTCTTCTACTAATTCGAGTTAAAGGGTCTACTATGTCGCTATATGTTCTTCTTTATACTAGAACGAGAAATCCCGGACGAATTTTACCTTTCTAAAGTAAAGCGTATAAGCTTTAAATAGCTCCTACCTTTTAAGCGCGACATAAACGATAACTTATAATAGGTAGACGAGATTAAGGAGATTATCGATAAGTACTATAGTTAGCTATGCTAAGTAGGGGATCGACCTCTTAGGCAAAAGGACCCGGCTATTAATAAGGAACTACCTCTAGTAGACAAAGAAGACGAAATAGCTTCTAAAGACGAATAGCGTATAGAATTATATAAGGTTACTAGCCGCTACGAGTATACTATAATAATACGTTAAGGGATTCGTCGCCTCTACATTAACGTTATATAGTATTATGTATAACGACGTTCTAGCCTGTTAATTATCTTACTACGAGACTATAGGATAGGCGACCTTACTTTTGTTAGATATAGATAGTCTACATTCGAGAGTATAACTTTCCTATAGATCGGACGCCCTCCCTAGTATATATATAGTCTACTGCTATTAATACTATATATACCCCTATACTACTACGTATAGCATCGATAGTGTAGATTTAGCGAACCGACTCTAATAGCTACTAAGTTTCGGCGTTTTAACTCTACTACTTAGAGACGTCTTCTATTATTCGACCTTAGCGGTCTAGATACTCCGTATCGGCCTCTAAATCCGTTAGTAGTACTATCTAAAGATATTCGACTAACGGAGAATTAAAGATAACTCCTTACTAGCAATCTCGGATTAACTAGTTAAGAGTAGAAGAAGAAGCTACCTAACATGTCGGGTGTCCTAAGTACTAGCCTCTATACGTCTAAGTATACTATAATATAGGGACCGTTATAGTATAGCGATTTCGATAATAATAGCTTATAGAAGTTACTCTACGAGTTTACCCTACTATAGCCGGTCTAGTATCCTCGTAGTTTCTAGCGAGATAGCTTAAGCTATCGGTATAGTCTCTAGAGTCTCTAATAGTTCTAGCGGGACTAGGACATATCTTCTAGACTACTAGTAGGAGAGCATACCGAGGACGAGGAGCTACTCTAACGCTCTCGAGATGCTCTAGTAGGCTAAAGATACTCTTTATTAATTAGTTATACACGTTCTTCGATAGTTATGTAGCGAGGCGAAAGGTAGTACTTATATTCCCTTAGGACTCTTATAAGGTATATAGAACTAATCGTAAGAGTACAGCCTTAGCGCTGTCGAGTATAGTATTCTAGTCTTACTATAAGGGGTAAGAAGCTAAGAGTCTACGAAGAGTTTAAGAGGCCTATCGGGTATAGATCGGTAACGATAGCCGGCCCTTTCTACCTCTATAGTAAATAGAAGGCTTTTTGCATATATAAAGTACCTACTAGACTTCCTATAGGAGTGTTACTCTTCGATCTATAGAGGAGTATATAAAAACAGTCTATAAGCGTAACCTTCTTAGCTCGGGAGCCTATATCGCGATAACACTATATGCTAAGATAATAGATAGTAAGAATAGTAAAGATAATTAAGCTTAAGGTAAAAAGAACTTACGATGCTAATAGAAGTAATAATGCCTATAGTAAAGCTTATATAGGAGGAAATATAACGTATAAGCCGAGTCCGAAGCGACGAGGGAGGTAATAGAAGTCTTAGTAACCTTAGGACTAACTTTTACGTTCCTAAGGTTATTATTATCTATAATCGCGTATACTAGGACAGGCATTATATTTACGAACTACTAGATAGGGGGACGGCTTATTACGGCTATAACGATAACTATAAGGTCGAGTGTAGCTTTATAATAAGATACCGCAAATTGCGTAGAATAGAGCGTATTAAGACTAATAACTCTATCCTTTTGTAGATAATGTAGAGCCTTATTATTAGGACATATAGCTATTAAGACTATCGCGCTAAAGTTATATACCTGTAACCTATATCGTAGCTATTCTAGTATTATCCTTTAATACGGCTGCTATTACTATTCGTACTATGTTCTTACTATACGCTAACCTCGCTCCTAACCTATACTCTCTTAGTGTAATAGACGTACACTACTCCTACGTTTATAACTTACTTAGGTAGAATCCGCCTTCGGCAGTCTCTGTTATCCTCGCTACGATATCGAGCTCTTTAAATGCCTAGTAGGGGAAAGAGGGTATATAGAAGGGATTCGATATACTTAGAAGGATATAACCGGCTCTAATAGTACCTCGATTACTTCGGGACTTTAGGAGGTATATAGGCATCGAGGTTATAGGCGATTATATCGACATCGGCGATAGGTTAGTTCGGCGCTAGACGAGGTATACGCGTTCTTACTAGGCGTAAGGATCTAAAGACGCTATAGGTATAGCTCGTTACTAGAGTTATAGCTACCTATAGTAATTATAAACGCCCTAGTCGTACGAAGTCGTTAATAAGAAGTTTATTAAGGGACTAAAGTGCATTATCTTCCTCTATAATATTCCTAATTTACTATCTAAGAAGTTCTAATACTATAGCGGCCCCCGTAAATTAGAGAGACGACTTATATGTATATAAACGTCTAGACTTCCGCTAGCTATAGCTAACATTTAGTAGTTATCGCTATGCCTTAGCTCGCGCTATTAGAGTTAGCGTCGTTTATTATTAAATTATAAGACCTATACTAGCTTATTACCTATATAAGTATAGTCTTAGCCTTATCTTTAAGAATCGTCTACCTATTAAAGAGCTCCTAGCGCTACTATTAACGACTACGGCCTTAAGCGTTTCTACTACTATGTATATAGCGATATCCTTCTTTATTATATTTATGTTATACTCGTACTACGTATACCGATTCTATATGCGCCGCTTCGGACTATCTAAAGAGAGCGTTCGCTAACTAGAGAAGGAGCTATTAGAGGAATAAGCTACAAACGGAGACTAGGCGATTAGAGGTAGACATTAACGATACTAGAAGCAGAGGTATAGTAAGATAATAACTCCTAGTAGACCGGACATATAGTAATTTTAGTTAGAGTAAAGTTAAGAAGTAGTAATACATACGTATAAGAAACGGTAGTAAACGATATAGTTACTAGGTTTAGAGGTAGACACGACTTAGGAACGAACTTACTACAAATACATTAATATCGTAACTATAGTACGTAAGAGCTATTAAGAGCTTCGTAGTCTATAGTTTTAAGATCTAGGTGTACATATATATCTATAAATAGTATTACCCGTATAGTAGTATATAAAAACATTATTAATGTATACTTATAGACATATATGTTTGCCCCTACCCGCTTATTAGCTTAGTATAAATTCTAGTCTTATATATTAACGTTCCTCCCTTCTCCTTCTTAAACTTATTATCTTTATATCCTACGACTATCCTTGTCGCCCTACTTATCCTAACACGACTCTTTAGGCGTGTTACCCTACTACTTCTATATACTAGTACTTTAACCTATATACACCTCTAATACGACTTATATACACCTCTATTAGCCTCGAGATAGCCCTATCTTACCCCTAACTACCGGCGCTTACTAAAAGATATATACACTACTATTACGATTTATATATACTTCTACCTCCGCTAGCTATAACCTCCTACCTATTATCTATAGCCGCTCGCTTAAAGGTAGATATACTACTACTACGACTTATATATATATATACACCTCTATCGATCTCGAGATAGCGCTATGTTACTTAGTTACTACTACCGCTCGCTAAAACGTATATTAACTATACGCCTTAATACTTAAGCCGATCTAGCTAACTAATCCTTAGCTTACTATACTATAATAGCTACTACCTCTATTACTATATCTATACATACTAGAAGCTACCTTAGTATAGTCGCTAATCGACACTACTAATATAGCTAGTATAAGTAAGATTACTATTAGTAACATTATCGAGAAAGATAGCATAAACTAGGCTAAGAGCTAGGGCGGATATGCTAGGATCTATTATACGCGTTATCCTTAAGGATTTCGTAACTTACGCCCTTACTTCCTCTTATATTAGCATTAATAGTATTAGCAAGATTACTCTAGTCTATACTATCTTAATTAGACTAATTTAGAGCACTTACTATCTCGGCTAGGCTAAAGACATTAGCGAATTTATAAAACATAGACGAGACATCGAGAACTTTATATACGCTCTCTCGACTTATATCGAATTCCTATAATATACGCGCGCGATTATACTCGGTAAAGTAGTTAGGAAGCCGCCTTAGGGTTCTATAAGTGTTCGTAAGCGAAAGTAGTATCTTACGCGCTAATATAGTCCTAATCCTAGCTAGTATATTAGAGAAGTTATACTCGCTGCATAGCTACCTAAAGTAAGATTACTATCGGCAGTATTATCGACAAAAACGTTATAAACGAGGATATTCGAAGTGTCGAGAGGGCTTAGGCGCTATCGCTAGTTAGCGCTAAGCGTAAGGCTAGCGAGATAGAAGTAGATAGGGAGGACGAGTAATACCTATAAGTTCCCCTATATTAGAGATACCTAAGATAGACATTATTACGGTTATTAGATTACGCGGCATAATATAAGACGACTAGCGCTAAACCCGAAGTAAGAACAGAAACCTAGCCCGGATAAGCGTAAGTTTAAGTAAGAACCTATAAGCGATTATACTAAGCGAATAGCCTTTAAAGAGGAAGAGTTCTTAAGTAAGAGTAGAAATTAAATATTAATAAGCGTAAGTTTAAGCAAGAATAGAAACTAAACACTAATAAGCGTAAGTTTAAGTAAGAACAGAAACTAAACACTAATAAGTGTAAGTTTAAGTAAGGACAGAAACTAAATACTAATAAGCGTAAGTTTAAGTAAGGACAGAAACTAAACACTAATAAGCGTAAGTTTAAGTAAGAATAGAAACAAAACACTAACGAGCGTAGATATAAGTAAATACCTACGAGCTATCGTCTTAAGCGAACCTCGGAAAGAGAAGAGTATCTTAAGCGTAAGAAGTAACGCTACGAATAAGTAGAGTATTAGTTCTAGGCGTATACGTGCCGAATAGAAAAAGGCTAAGGTAAGTAACATTTAACTATTACGTTAGTTAGGACTAGGAGGTCGATTAGTAGATATGTATCTTTTAGAGATAAATAGAGTAGTAACATAAACTATTAAAATAAAACTTTAAGAACCTATAACTAGTCTAGGTTCTAAGAACAGGTTATAGTCTACTATAACACTTTTTAAAGGTTAAGCTCTTCGAGCTATCTATAGGAAGATATAATAGGCTCTTAGCCCGATAGCTAAACTAAATTGTAACGTCTATAATCTAGACTAAATGCTTATAATCTAGACTAACTCCCTATATTCTAAAAACGAGACTAGTATCTTAATGTAGTTACTAAATGCTTTACTTACTCTAGTTACCCTCCTCTACTCGCTCCTCTACTCGCTCTACCTCCTCTTCTATTAACTCCTGTCGAAGCTTCTTCTTTATAGGCCGCTTTAGTAATAGCGAAGCGGTGCTACTTATGTCCGAAGCTAGATCTCCTCTATAGCGCTTAGTAGTAATACTAGGTAAGAATATGTCGGGGTTTATAGAGTTAGAAGTCGATATGCTATAGGTAGGCGAATGCGAATCCTTTGCACGTGTAGTAGAGCCTAGGTTCGAGCTACTACTACTCTTACTAGAGGCGATAGATAATATACGAGATAAGCTTACTAAAGGCGACGCTTTATTAATAGTAGAATAACTGTCTAGAGACTAATTCGAGGTAGATCCGACCGACAGTATAGTAGGATTATTAAACGGAGTTCTAAGTACGGCCGACGGAATTAGGAAGTTATAGATCTACGTAAGGAGGTTATAGCGGAATGCTTTAATAGCGACTATAATGTCGGTTTAGCGACTTAGGACAGGTTAGCCTTACGCGAGTATGTAGGCGAAATAAGTCGCGAAGAGACTATAGTCGAAATTATTATATTACCGAGTACATTAAGTAATAGTTATGCGCTACTAGAAAAGGTCGCATAGCTATCCGAGTAACTTCCGTAGCGAAATAAGATAGGTAAGTAGGCGGAAAATAGCCTTAATGTGTTCTTAGACGTCTTTAGAGTAGTATAGGGAATTATAGATCGTAATATTACTAAGATAATAGACAAGATTAGCGAACACGTTTACTATAATCTAATATATATTATAGATATTAACGATAAATATAATAGAATATGTTCCTATAAGTACGTCGCTAGCTAGAAAGTACCTATCCTTAAGAAAGCCTAATTATGTAAGTTATATAGCATCGCCGAGGTCTTTAAGGCTCTAGGAAATAGGTCGGTTAAAGGACGTCTAGATAATGTGTACTATAGGAGTAGTAATCTAGTAGCTACTATTAGAAGTTTTAGTATTTAACATCTTAGCTTAGATATCGAGTACGCTTTCTTCTACGTAAGATAAAGCGTTAAGGCTAAGGACGGCGTTATAGTTAAGAGAGGATGCCTAGACACCTATATAAAAGCTATCTACCTAACGATTCTCTTCGTTAGCGAGCTCCTTCTAGCGATCGACAATATAGAGAAGTATTAGCGCGTAAATAGTATTACTAGCGTAGGCTCGACGTAGTAGGCCCTCTTATATCGCCTACTAGTAAGGAGACAGTAGCGGAGGTCTAGGTATAGTAGTTATAGCAAGACTACGTCGAGGAGTAGTAGAGATCTGCCGAATCTGTTAGTATCTACTTACGGACTAGGTATATCGAGATCCGAGTAGTATAGAAGTTATACTAAGGCTTACTCCTTCTTAGACGTAGTTATTTAATTCCTCTAAAGGGCCTAAGTAGAGCCTATTTACGTTACTTATATCTAGACGGAGAGGAGCTTCTATTAATTTAGTAAAGATTAGAATATAATACTAGAGAGGAAGGTACGCTAATATATATAGCCTAGGTCCGTTACTTACCTACTCTTACTCTATACGCACTCTTTAACTATACTATACGTCCTTTCTAGACAAAGCTAGTTATTGTAGAGCAACGTGTGTTAAAAGAACACTAGCGAAAGCTTATATTACGTCTTCCTAGGTATACGCTTACTTATATATTTACTAAGTGCTCTTAGTCTAGTAGGTTAGTAGTTTACTGCGACATAGGCACTACTAGCGATAGGCGCTTTAATAAATCGAGCGTAGAGCGGGTAGACCTATAAACGTAAAACTCGAGAGGCATTCGTAGCGTAGCTACTAAGAGCTACGGAAATAGCCGCGAGTCTACACTCTATATAATAAAGGGACAGGTCTAGGACCCTCTAGAACTCTCGCGCGAGTACTACGACGTCTATCGCTATTCTACTAGCCTACGTAGGGCTATAGGGCATTACTAAAGCTACACTTAAATCTTATACTCCTCTTCTAGACTTAAGGCTTCGGTATAGTAAACATATAGCCTAGCCTAATAAACTTCTTCGTCTTAAAAGATCCTCTTCTCGCGTTAGTACGCTTCTATATCGAAAGATACTTATATACGTATCTATACTGTAGCTACGCTATCTCGTAAGGATCTCGTCTATTATAGAACGAAGTTTTAGTATAGGGAAGAGAATATAACTTCGCCTAGCTATCGAAGATCGGGGATAACTTACTACGCTAAGTCGAATAAATCTTTGTTTTAAAGAAAGGATATAAAGGTTTCTACTATTCGAGGGTTAAGTGTCCGATTTATAAGCTATATATCGCGTAAGGCTACCTAGAGATGCTCGTATAGATATAACGCCTTAGCCGACTAGTCTTTATACTATAGCTACTCCCCGAGCTTATAGATTTGTCGTAGGACGAGATTAGAGTCTATTAATAAGGGTAGCGCTACTAGACGTACAGGTTTACTCGGAGATATAGGTAGCGGATAGACAGATCTAATACTTAATTATGTACGCTAGGTATTACTAAACAGATCGTAGTACTAGCGTATTTAGTCTCGTACGCTAGAGTCTATCGTACTCGACTATACTATTAATAGCGATAACTATAGCTAGTAATCTATAGATTATAGCTGTAACTTAATAAGCGACTACTAATAGTACTTTAGGTTACTTACGTAAGTAAACGTATTAGTTCGCTCCTATAACGCGGAATAGGCGCGAGATTAAGGTTTATAAAAGTCTAGGGAAAGTAGATCCTAGCTTTCTGTCTTTAATATTACCTCGTCTCTTCGACTATAACATCGAGAGTAGACTTCTAGATTTAGTTAGACGTACTATAAGTATCGACTTATAGTAGTAATTATTATATATAGAATACGTAGGTAAATATAAGCGATACCTCGTAGGACGGTACGCTACGAGACCTCCTCTACTCGAGTAATCGCTTCTTACTTATAGTTAATAATAGAGTTATAGTCTTAGATAAGAATTATAACGGGCTAAAACGAGCTCTACCTAGAAACGAGATTATAGCGATAGCTTTAAATAACGTAGCTATACGTCGTAGACGGGGCTTCTTCTACTTCTTTCCTACTCGTAAAGCATAGAGGAATCTAGAAAAGGAGCTAATTATCCCTATTAGTAGAGCTACTAGAAGTCCTAGGTAAGTCTATATAGCGCCTAATTAAGGTGCAGACTACTAACGCTTCTAATAACAAAGTTCTACCTACTCGACTATACTATTTATAGACTTCGTGTAGTGTTTATAGTTAGTAAAGGCGTTTTACGACGAATCCTAGTAGGGTAGATACCTTAAGTGTAATACCTTAATTAACCTACTACTATAACGTTCGCCTATCTACGTAATATAACACGTCGATTATAAAAGATTTCTAGTATATACTACTAAAACACCTTCTCTAGTAATATATGCTATTAAGTCCGACTCTTTCTTTATAGCTTCGATAGTATAACTAAAGGATATTATTAGTAGGTAGAATAAGTAGAAAACTTAGTAGCCTACTAGTCCTAAGCCTAAACTATAACTTAACACTATACCCTATCTATTTAAGCCTACTATAGCTCGCTATAATTAGTAAGACAAACTCGTATAGCTTTAGTAGTTCTAGTACGACACTCTAGACTTATTATATAATAGTATCCTCTATAGATGTAGGACTATATCTAGCGATATACGCCCTACTATAGATACTTTCGCTCTATATAGACTTGTGCCTCGAGGACTAGACTCTAGCTTTAGTAGTATAGAGCTAGGGAACGCTATAGCTAACACTCGTAGTACTATATTAGTACGCCCGCCTACTCTACTTAGTATTCCTAGACTACGTCCTAAGTAGCGGCGTAATACGGTCGAAGGAGATAAAGATAGGAGCGATTCTAAAGGCGAGATAAGGGGAGAGAAGAGGACAGCGAACTAGAATAGTTTATAATATATAGGAGTAGCGCTTTTCTAATAAATCGGCACTCGGTTCGTAAAGTAGAGTTAACGCTACCTACCGAATACTAATAGTATTATATAAGAAGACGAGATTATACTTTAGCGCACTATAACCCCTAGCCCTCCTATATAACGATACTTACTTAGTTAAGTAATCTACGGAACTAATAAAGATTACGAAACTATTATCTATGCTAAACTTAACTATAACCTCTCCTTCTAACCTTGCGCTACTTCGATATAATCTAGTAAAAGCTAGCTCTTAGCGTCCCTTAATCTACGTACTAAATATGGAATAGTCGGTAATAGTAATTACGCTAGTAACGTCGATCTTAAGGTAGAACTAATAAGAGTTAACTCCGTATTTAGCTGGAAATCGAACTTCGTTCGCTCGCGAGAAACTAAATAAAATGTAGCGCCGTCTAGTAAGTATAGCATGCTTTAATCTTACAATAACCTGTTATCGACGTCGTAATCTAGGAAGCTTTTTAATAGTAAATTAGCTAGCGTTATTAAGTAAAAAGCGATTAGCTCGAAGGCGAAGTATATTATTAGCTACGATGTTAAGAGGTGCTACGACTACAAAAGTTTAAGTTAAGGCGAATCTAGTAAACATTATCTAAAGAGCTCGAATCGGCCGCAAATTAAGATAGTTACTAGGTATAAGTGCTCCTTAGATTACCTATAGTATAGATATACTAAGGGCAAATGTCTTATAATATAAGGCCTAGCTAGTATTAGCGATATACGAGACATTATAAAGACGTTCTAGTAGTAAGATACTAACATTACCTCGATACTACCTACATCTACGACTCGAGTTATAATAAATTTAAGATAGGACTATAAAGTGCTACTGTCGCTTTTAGTTTAAGTGTCGTATCTGCTTTACCTACATATACGGCTACATATAAGGCTAGCCGTAAGCGGATGTTCTAACGATAGCTAGATAATTAGTTACTATACGC
Organism: Zasmidium angulare; assembly: GCA_002786045.1. Classification (NCBI taxonomy): domain Eukaryota; kingdom Fungi; phylum Ascomycota; class Dothideomycetes; order Mycosphaerellales; family Mycosphaerellaceae; genus Zasmidium; species Zasmidium angulare. Next base: position 1,280,409 of record NHNX01000004.1, read on the forward strand.
TTAATATATCTCTTTAAGGCTAGTACTCGAATCGAAAGCTACGAAGGTTATTACTAGAAGGTAGGCGTAATCCCGGGCGCGTTTATCTTTCGGGACCTCCTACGCTAGCCTATACTTCGTTATACTATCCGAATATAGTATACCGCTACTACTTTAATATACCTCTACTTATAATTACCTCTACTCCTAATTAACGTAGGCGTTAAACTCCTACGACGATAGTATTATTAGTAAACCTCGCATAAGCTTCCTAACTATTTTCTTTATACTACTTCGGTAAAAACAAGCTTACTAGCTCTAACCTATAATAAGATATACTATAGTTTTAACTATAACTATGTAGCTTTCCCCTTCTATATACTAATAGATAGCATCGTACGCTCCCGAAAGCACTAGTAACTTACGCTATAATCTAGCTCTTTTGCCTCCGACGACCCTTCGACGAAATTATTACCTCGATGTTTACCGAATACTTAAAAACACCTTTCGCTATACTATAGCACTTCTCCTAACACCTTATCTTACTCCTCTACTACGCTATAGTAAGGAACGTATAGAAGAGTGTACTTACTAAAGCCTAAGATCTAGAAAGAACGATCTATAGATAATATACGAGACATTTCGAGCTAGTTTATACTATATACTAGTCTAAGACCTTAGAGAGTACTTTACTAGTAGTTACTTCTCTACTATAGACATTAAAGTCGAGCGAACACTTTATTTAGCATACGACTTCTAGAAGCTCCTAGCTCTTATATATATAATCTAAATAACACTAAATGTCCTATCCTACTTAACGCTTAGCCTTAAATTAAAGTCTTTATACTAGCGGTAGCGATTAGAGAAAAGGATCTATAGAGGATAAGTTTAGAGCAAGGCAAGAGCGAGGTAGTAGAAAAGGAGGATAGAAGGATAGCTTTTAATAGGAGGAAGTAGTAAGGAGGAAATATAGATATTAATAGTTATATATAGATAGTATACTATAATCCCGATATATAACTATATGCTCTAGTACAGGTAAATCCCGGGCACTCGTAATAGATATATAGGCGCGTATTTACGATATAGCTACTTAATACGTTAGCTCTAAAGGGAAAAGCTAAACCTAAAGCTAAACCTAAGAAACCTAAAAACTTAAGAAACTAGAAAAAGGATTAGGAAAATCTATAGAGATTATGTAGTAGTTATATCGAGGAAGAGAGCGAAAGGAGGAAAGGAGTAGTATAGACACTAGTTTAAGATAGGTATCGATCGAATTACGCTTAGGATAAGTAGTAAAGAAGTAAGAAAAGACTAGCTACCCGTTCTTATTTCTTCCTACTAGCTCGAGCGTAATCCGCATTAGTATGTTTCTAGATTATCTACCTTAAAGGCTATATAGTAGTAGAAAAGTCGTCTTAGACTAGCTACCTATTTCGACTAATCCCTACTCGTATAAGCCTACTTTAGACCTCTAACTTCGTAGTCTAGTCTTAAAGAATTTATATACGGAAAATAGAGTATAGACTTACTTATCCTCTATTTCTAAGTCCCTATCGATCTTAATAGGCTTGTCTATAGCTACGCCTAAGGCCTAGGAAGAGCTCTCCCTCGTCCCCCTAAACTACGTATATATAGTCTTGCTTTCCTTATATATAACGCTAAGCTCGGGCGCGCGTAGCGGGTAAAGCGGTATTAGTAGAGAAGCGGCTCTCGATTTCCTGTTTAGTATAATAGAGGTAATACTTAAGATAAGCGGTCGGGGTCGCGAAGCTAAAGTAGCTATCCGACTGTTACTTAATCGTCGTGTATTAATATAAAATAAGTCGACTAAAGTTTCGCTAAGGGGCTTCCTACTACGCGTAAATGCCGTTAGGTAAATAGCACTTTAACCTAGGGGTAATTACAGATTAGTATCGCTATGCTCTATAGGTAGATCTTTAGAGGTATAATTATCGTTATAATTACTACCGCGATTCGTAGAGGGAGGTAGCTAGACTCGGCGAGATAGCTATAGTTAACTAGGTCTATTCTTGCTCGGATTTATAACTTCGCTAGGCTAAGAATCTAGGATAGAGTAGTATTACTCTTCGATGCTCTCTTAAGAGTTTACGTCTATATCCCGATCGCGCGTGTTCTTGTTTTTCTTCTTAGTACGACGACGTTTAGGGCCTTTCTTCTTACGTTAGGTAAGGAGTACCTAGGTTATGTCGTTTAAGGTGTTTATATTAGGACTAGTAGACAGCTATATAGCTTAACTATTTATCGATTATCCTTAGCCTCCTTAGGAATCTATGTTATTATTCGTCCTTTACGAGGACATCGAGCCGTTTAGTAAGCGTATAGACTACAAAGATAGAGTGTCGTATAGTAGTAGAGATCGCCTAACTAATTTAGAAGAGGCTAGGTTTACTATCTAGCCTAGGCTTAATATTATCTACTAAAGAATAAAAGACAACTATAGGCGTGTTTATGCCTTTAAGAGCGTAGATGTTTAGTATAACAGTCTCTCGCGTAATATTAAATAGACGGCTTACTTCGTAGTCTTAATGCTCCCTAGTTTACTATAGTAGAATCCGACGCTAATAGTAGGACGATTATAACCTACAAGATAAGCTTCTATACGCTAGCCTACCTACGAGGGTTAGGAGAAGTAGTCGTAGTTAACCGAAGAGCTTATTACGCTAATATAAGCTATCGACCTAAACCTACTAGATTCTAATTACGAATTAGCCGAGAAGCATAACTAAGCCTACTAGTCTAGAAGACTAATCCGCTCCGAAGCTAACGTCTACTATCGATATTAGCTATACGCAAAATTAAACTAGAATAACGCGCCGCTCGTAATTTAGAAACTTCTTAATACGCTAGAGATAGTACTTCGTACTAAGAGATACTAGACTTACGTAGAAGATGCTATACTTCTTTAGGCTTACGATAATTATTTACCTAGTTCTCTAGATCTCTCCGTCTATAAAAGAGAGACGTAATTAGTCTAAGACTATAATAATAAGGTTCGGGCTAGCGGACGAAGTAGTAGAGGTCGGAGCACTTTTATAAAGAGAGTTTAGTAGTTAGTTAGTAAAGACCTATTCTATCTACTCTTCGATACCTAAGATCCTCTCTTCGAGCATAGTTAGAGCTCCTTAGTTAAATAGAAACTATCGATCCGAGATACTAAGTAGGTAGAGGAGGCAGGCATAGGTATTCCGTAGCGATATACTAAGCTCTTATACGTTCTTCGTAGCATTAAGGATTCGAAGGACATAGTAGGAACGGTAATAGTAGAGGATAGTAGCTAAGAGGGGAAGATAGGGAAGGAGAGCGGTAATTTAAGGGAGGAAGAGGACAAAGAAGAGAATAAGGAAGAGAGTAAGGACCTACTTAATAAGGATAAGAGCCTTTAGGATAATAGAGGGTATTAAGAAAGTACGCTAGTGTTTCCCTAAGTTAGAAAGCTAATAGATATATATTATTAGTATTTTAACTAGGAACGTCCTACTCTACGTACTATAATGTCTCCTATATATAGTACTAGTTATAACGAGAGCGCTAATAGCGGCAAAGATAATAGACTTAGTCTTTTTTAAACTTAAACCTATAACGAAGTAAGTAGAAGAATTATAGTAGTAACGTTATAATAGCCTATAAATAAAACCTATATCGAACCTTATATCCCTAATAACCTATTCGAAAGCTATTAAGTCTATTAATATACGTAGTTACGACTATCGCCGCTTCCTTAGTTAATAGTAGCCTCGAGCTTATCTATATTACGTTTACTATTAGGCTTCTCTAGCTCTACTAGGCTCTCTAGAGTCTATAAGACTTTCCCGAGCTCGTCTTATACCTTCTACTCTCTAAGCGCTTCTACTATCTTCTAGATAGTAACACTATTAGACTTCTCGTAGAGCTAAGGTGTATACTTCTCGAGTATAGGCGCTAGTAATAATAGCGCTATAAGGATATCGGCATAAAGAAGAGCCTTTACGTAGAGAAGTAGCTAAGTAGCGGTAATACTAAAAGGAATAGCGCTTATAACGAAGTAAACGATGTTATCTAGCTAGATTCGCTACTATACCCGCTCCTTAGGTCGGGCTTCGAGTAGCGGCTATATAAGGGCGATAGGTTATAAGGCCGACTACTTATTATCTTCGTTCCTATCTAGGCCTAGTATACTAGAAGCCGTTAACGGCGGGCCGTTAGAGACCCTACTAGTAGGTCGGTCGTAAGCCGCTAGACTACTACGACCTATCCCGATAGTTATAGATAGTATAAAGTGCGCCTAAAGTAGTATACGACCCGGAGCGTAAGGAGACGGATAAGGCTTCCTACCGCCGCTATCCTTGTCCTATCCTAGAGTGTCTAGCGATAGATCGCGTAATAGACCTAGAATACTAGCTACTAGCTTATAATTAAGGTCCTATATGTAATAGGCGCGTAGTTAGCTCGAACTACTTTCGGTAGCTATTATTACTATAGGAACAGGTATAGGTTCTAGGTAAATTATATACTAATCGAGCTATCTAACAGGTTAATCTTTGCCTATAGTATCTCTAGTACTCTTCTAGCGCTTAATAGTTACAAGAAGGTTATCTTTAGTAGTACGGGGTTTACGGTTATCGATCTTTACTAGCTTAGGTATAAAGTTATCTTTAATGTCGACCTAATTATATGTCTTTCTAGTAGTATAGGTAATTACTACATAGCTAGTAATAGTATCCTTATTAATATAGGCTCTCTTGTTATATAGGCAATACCTAATCTATAGCTAATAGCTATAGTTATCCTACTTTAAGTCGAGGTAGGAACATACTATTACGTAGCTAGACATTATAGGAAGTGTATAATACGTATATAGTAGTAGGTATCGATCCGAATCGGCTAGTCTTTATAGAGGTAGCTACGAAAAGTATCTTAAATAACTCGTATAGTCTAGGGCAGTTTAACTTCGAGTATAACCTCGCTAACTAGCCTTTAAAGTAGAGTAGCTTAGACTTTCTCGAAGGGCGATATAGACCCTAATAAGAGTCGTTTAGCTTATACATAGTAACTAGGCTTACTAGCGGAACACCTATATTCGGAGTTTTAGCTCTAGAGGAGATTCCGGGGATATGTTGTTTAATAGGCTTTAGTTTCTACCCCTTCCTTAGGTAACTTTCTTCCTCGGTTATAGATATTAGAGACGTGTTTAAAGGAGTAAGATCGTAAGGGTCGATATTAGTTCGAGTTAATTATAGGACACACTAGCTACTCCTTAAGGGGGTATAACTAGAGTAGTTCGATAAAGGCCTAGATAAGTACAAGACTTAATTAGTATTAAAGCTTAGTGTAATAAATACTTCGGGTAGTAGCTCGAGAAGGATAATACCTAGTAGAGGAAACTATAAGTAGTAAAGATAGTGTTTTACTAGTTAAAACGTCTATTAACTAGGACTATAAGCAGTATAGCTAGAGAAGATAAAGATAATACTATTACATCCTACGTTTGTTAATCGTCTACTAAATAGTGCTAATAGTTAGTAAGGCGCCTAGGAGTAACTACGAGTAAAGAAAAGACTGTTCGAATAGTCTTAATTAAGCCTAAATACTAGAAGTAATCGCATAGGTACGTAGAGAGCGAAGGTAGGCAGATGTAATTAAACTATCGCCGCTACTATAGGTTAACTTACTACATAGATACCGTACTATAGTAGCGTGTTTTATCTTATAATAGTAGGCATAGGAGCCTATATATAGCTTAAAGCGCTATATAGTAGTACCTTTTACGTTACCTAGTTAAACACTCGACTACTTCGACTACTCTCTAGAACTAACGCGCTAAGATAAAGTAGATTACCTTATTACTAGAACCGATGCTTATTTAGATAATAGAGTACGCCTATAAGGTACTAATAGTAGCTATCCGGATCTTAGTTACTAGAAACCTAATTCTAAGTTATAGTGTAGTACTCTAGTAGATAGTAGCCTAGTTAGGACTATACGACTAGTAGTATATTAAGACTAGTCGACGTCTTACCTATCCTCTTTCCCGTCTTATAGGTCGCTTTCTCGACTAGATAGGAAAGAAGCTAATTATATCTTGTCTTACGACGCTAATAGCGCTAATCTTGCTCTACATTTACTAAGACTACTAGACTCTATAGCTTTAGCTAGAGGTTCGGCCTAGCAATTCTAGCTACTATAAGAGTAGGGATTATAATTCTATGTTCTTATAATAACGTAATATTATCGAAAACTTCCTACGAGACCTAAACCTAGGCGTACCTAGTCTACTCGAAGTTACCGAAGTCTTTAGCCGAGATGTAATAGAATTAGTATAGTTATAGGATCGTATTTAGGTATAGTCCGACTACTCGTTACGCTATACTATTACTAGCTACCTAGCGAGCGTTAATAAAGCTAACGAGAGGTCGACTTAACTAGTAGATACTATACTCTAGGCTTTAAAGGAGATACGATCTCTATATGTGTAGTAGAAAGACGTCTATAAGACTAGTAAAGATGCGCTACAATGTGCTATTACTTTAGTAGAGTAGGAGCTAAAGATCGAGGTAACGAGGCGATCTACCCGGTTTATTTCGTTCTAGCTCGCCCGTAATCCTAAGATCTAGACTAGTGTCCTCTTAGATAAGTCGATTTAAAACGCACTAGGGAGAATTGCCGTCTTAAACTATAGTCTTAAAGTCCTAGTACGAGTAGAGGCTTATACTAGCTCTTACTTATTAGAATAAATCGCTACGCTTTATCGCACCTAGGTAAAGATTAAGGTAATAGAGGACAGAGTTATAGAGCTAGATGTCTTACTTTTATAACTTTAGGCAGCTATAGCCTACTAGCCTATAATTATTACTAATAGTATAATAGGGTAAGTTAGTAGCGTACTTAGCTCGGTTACGTAGCGCGAGTATAATAATAAGGTTAATTATAATAGGATACGGTCTCGACTAGAGGCTCCTAATGTAGTATATATAGTCGGTAGAAGTTACGAAGGTTATAGGCTCGAGCTAGAGTATAGATGTAGTATTTATTAAGGCTAAGAAAGATACTTATAACAGTATGCTACTCGAGCTTCTATAGATGTTATTAGGTAGTAGTAAAGGCCTATAAAGGCTCTAATAAGATACAAAAGTAGTATTATATACTACAAGCCGCTTTAAAACTATTAAGCTACTCTATCGCTAGTAATAGAAGGTAGGGGTAGTCTAGAGAACGCTACTTACCGATATAGCCTAGTTCTAGGCTTAGCTCTATACGATATAGCTGTCCCTACTACGCTATTTATACTAGATTGTAGCCTATAGGCGGGACTAACCTCTTCTTGTAACAATAGTATAGTAACTATACGCTGTCTATATTATTATAGTAACATTCTTTATATCTCGTACGTCTATATACTAATAAAATGTTCGCTCGCATCGCCGCTATTACTAAGGGTATTAGTACTACTCTATAGCGACCCCTAAACATAATACGGCGTCGTATATTAAACGACAGTAATTTAGAGCCTCTAAGTCCTATATATAGTAGCTAGTAAATTCCTAGCGCGAGGCTTATACTAACATGTAGTAATAGGCTCGTTAAGATATTATCGCCTTTCTCGGTCGATCTTTCGCCTCGCCTATACTCCTCCTAAACGTAATGTTCGATTATAATACTATTCTATTAGGTAGTTAGGCTTTAGACTAGATTATCCTAGAATCCTATAACTTCTCCTCTAACTAGGATTTCTACGTTATACTAAACGATATTAGTATCGGCTGTCTAATTATAGTCTTTTAGAACTATAGCGTCGTGTTCGAGAGCGTGTAGGAGCTACTACTAAGGATCGCGAGCTAGTAAGATCGTAGTAAGATACGACTTCCTAAACGCTAGATTTTCGCCTAGCTTACTTACTATAAATACGTTACTATACCTACGTTAGCGGAGTACCTCCTTAACAAGATTAGTTTAAAGAGCCTAGAGAAGAACGACGTAATCTAGCTTAATAACGGAACTACTCTAGAACTTTTCGAGCTTACTACTAGTAAGTAGTATAGTCCTAACATAAACATTATTCGTAGCTATACTACTTATAACGACGTCTACTAATCTGTCTAGATTATCTTTAAGGCTAGACATACTCTAATCGACTACATTATAGCTTTCTATTTATTATATGTCTAATATAGAATTACTAGCTTTAGCGCCTTTTACCTTACTTTCGTAATAGCGTCTTAGAAGAAGGGTGTTATCTAGCTTAATAACTCTTAACATCGTATATTAGTAGACACTACACTATAGAAGTACACCGACTATAGCTAGATATTCGAGGTATCTCTATTATATACGTTACTAAAGCCTATACTTACGAATAGCCTCGAGTTTCTCTACTAGTTTAAGGACCTCCCCTTTAGCGTAGACTCTATACTATTAGACATTCGTAAAGCTATACTCGAGAACTTTAGCTAGCTCTAGGTTCGTAGCGAGATAATATACGTTCGAGGCTTGCCCTACGACTATAAGGCTATCTTTACTATAAAACGCTATTGTTATAAGTACTCTAGTATTAACTCTAACCTAGAGTAAGATACCGCTAATCGGCTTACCGCTTTATAGTATACTACTACACTTACTAATAGTAAGTACTCTCGCTCGGACGAAACTCTTAAGCTATAAAGTTTAGCTAGTCGACACGGTAAGAGGGCACGAGAAGCGGAATATTATATAAGTTATATAATAGTAAACTAGCGGAGTAGAGGCAGGAAAGAAGTTAATGTAGATAGATAATAGAAAGAAGTCGACTCTAAGACCTTACTAGGGGTAATAGATCTAACTTTAAGGTAATAGTATATATATAGCGTAATATATAGATCCGTTAACTATCTAGAGCTTTAGTTACGCTCGCTTAATTATAGGCGAAAGCTAGTAATCTAACAAAGTATTTCTATTCTATATAGTAGGACAAGAAGATCGAGATAACTATTACTAAAGCGTTATAGCATACTCGAGGAGCCTAGTAGGCTACTTCTCTATAGTAGATCCGTAGTAACCGAATAGATCGATCTATAGAGACGACCCCGGTCTACTATCGGTATATATTAACACATACTATAGTAATAAGGCGGGACGTCCTCCTACGTAGATATAGCTACTAAAGTATTAAACATCCGCTCTAAGTACTACTTAACGAGGAGTATTACTAATTATACCTATAGGCTTATATCTATAACTACTAATAGTCTCCTATCTCGGTATCGCTATTATTATCTATTACTATATATAGAGCAATCTAGGCCCCTAACTACTTACTACTCTCCTAATCTATCTAGTCTCCTACTCCCTACTATATATCTAAAAGCCCGCTCCTACCTAGTAACTTACGTTTCCTTATCCTCCGACTCGGCTCTAGATCTACTTCGCTATTACCGCGTTTCCTAAGAGATAACCTTCGTCTCTAATCTAGCCTATCTTACGTTAGCTTTAACACTTAGTTATATAGCCTTAGCACCTATAGTGTCTTCTTCTTCTTTATATCTTTTATATCTAGACGAGGTGTTTCCTAAATACCTAGCTCCTCTTAGCCGCGTATAAGATCCCGATATACTAAGTCCTTTAATGCCTCTAAGTCGTTTAATTAGCAAAGGTCTAGTCCTAGAAAAAGCGTAGACGAACTATAGCTAAACCTTAGCTCCGCTATTAATCCCTCTAATATCGGACGTATACCTCTAACTTCCTATTTATAGTTAAGTTTCTAAAGGTTATTAATCTAACCTCCTATACGAGATAGAGCGAGGATTACCGCTTATTGTTATTCCTCTTTAGCTAATATTCGATTAAGTTCGTCCCTATAAACAGTAGCGGTCTAGTTACTATCTAGGTCTATAGTAGGTAAAGGGTCCTATAAGCTAGTACGCTAGTCGACTATTCCTATTAAAGGGTTCTTATTAACAATACATATAACATAACTTTAAGGTACCTAAGTAACTTATAATCGACTTCGGTAAAGATAGATACTATACGATTATACGCTTCTTTAAGGGCGGGCCTTTCGTTCGGTATATTAAGCTATAACTATAGGTTACTAACGAACTACTTATAGTATACGGTTACTTAATAGCCTAGTATACGTAGAACTAAGTCTACTAATGTAAATATTTCGAATTAGTGCGAGGAAAAGGGAAGGCTTACGAGATTACGTATATAACTAACCTTAATGCTAGTTATAAGATTACTACGTACGATTATACTTACTATATAACAAAGCGCGCGCCGGCCCTCTACGTACGAATTCTTACTATTAGGTCGCTATTAGGAGGTTTTTAATAGTAGCTAAGTAGGACTTCGTATTTATAAGGCTATGTAGCTTATATCCTCTAGCATCCTTAGGCTAGAGTAGTATACTATACTATATAAAGTCGGGTATATAGGTAGAGCCGAATTATACTTAACGTTTAGCGTAGTAGGTAGTACTAGTATGTTATAGAAGACTTATACTACGACTTTTAGACGCTAGTAAAAAGGATGTTAAGTTAATAAAAACTATTAGATACTAGAGTACAAGAAAAGTCTAATATAATAATAAGAAGGTACTATTACTTTAACGATAGCTATAGTCTTATTATTCTATATCTTCCTAGAATCCCTCTATTCCCTCGGCATATTTAGTCTTCCTATAGTTCTTATCGTATTTCTAATCTAGAGAAAGGGTTAGTATATATACATACCTATTACTTATAAATAAGTAAGCTTACGTCCGTAAATCTAGGCGAGGCACTTTAGATCTTAAAGGCCGACCTAGTATTCCTCTATAGTAAATGTCTTACTCTAGGCCTACTTAGCACTTTGTAGGTTTATAAAGAAGAACTAGCCTTAACCTTCGAGATACGTAATAAGCTAGTATAGCTCTCTATTAATAGTACTATTAGCGAGGTTAAGTATATACCGGTTCTATTCTATAGAATCCTTTATAAAGCGCTCTATCGGTGCTATAGACACCTGTCTAAAGATATTCGATAGTAGCGCTAAGCCGTTATTTAAGTTCTATATATAGATGTAATATTCGCTATAGATATAATCCTCTAATAAGGAAGGCTCTATTATAACCTAGCTCTCGAAACGTTACGTAAAGTCGTCTAGTAATAGTACATACTAAGAACTCTTCGAATTAGAATCTCGTAATATTCCTACATCTAGAAAGAAATAAATGTTAATATATTTAATATCCTTAGTAGGTTTCGTCTAGTAACTTTTAGGCTATGTAAGGTATTAGTAGACTAATTTAGTACTTAAAAAGTTGCAGATTAGAGATACTCGTCGGTCTTCGAGTTAAAGAGGAATATAGCGAGCGTTAGACCTAATAACTTTAGAGTAAACGAATAGAGGTAGTCGACTATGCCTTACGTAGGCTTTATAGTTATCGGTCGTCTACGCGTAATCGACATAGACGTGCGTACCTAAGGCACTATAAGGCCCTATTAAGCATATTAAGCTATTTCCCGTCTAGAAACACTAGTATGTTATTATCGGCTTTACCTAAGGAAGCATTAGCTAGCGACCTACTAACCTCTCGACTCGATTTTTACCCTACCTTACTATAATTTGTTCGTGTTTCTACTCTAGGTATTTATAATCTAAGCCTCGAGTAAAGTCTATAGGCTATAGAGTCGTTAGACTCCGCGCGAAAGTAGCTTTTACTCCTACTATATAAGCTACGATATAGTAATAGGCATAAGTAAAGTTTTTAAAATTATACGTACTAATAAACGTAGGATTAACTTTACCGTTAACCTTTATATCGGCTACTTCGTCGTAGGTAACGTAGAAGACGCTATCGCTATAATTCGCGTAGAAAATGTGCTATAAGTAGTAATCCTCCTAAGGGTCTTAGCGTCCGCTTCTATTAATACCTCTAAACTTACTACTACTAGTTATCGTATACGCGATAGAGCTCTTATAGGACTTATACTTAGTGCAAAAGAGGCTATAACCTAGAATATATATATAAAAGTTATATATAAAGGAATAATCGGCGTTTTATATAACTTTAGCGCTAGTAGTAGTAATCTCGGCCTAAAGTGTATAGAGTGTCTTAAAGGAGTTCTTAGAAAGGTAATAGTTCGATACCGGGTTAAGGTGCGCCGCGTGCTCTAGCGCCTCTATTATCTAGTTGCTAAAGGTGACACTATTAGTTAGATTGTAGTACTAGTACTAGTCGTTAGAGGCTACTACTTAAACTAGGCTTTCTACAGCTTTAGGAATATCGTCGAAGTATACTAGGAAGAGGTCTAACTATAAAGGCGCGCCGAGCTCTATTACTTCTAGTTCGTACGAGAAATAATTAGTAGTAGCGCTAAATATAGCCTAAGGTAGAATTATAATATAATCTATAATGCCTTCTACTATAAGCAATATTATATTAGCATCTAAGTTCTTATCTACTAAATTACTATAGCCGCGGGTCTATATAAATAGTATAGAACGTCCTTTATCCGCCTAGCCTACGTTATAGTGCATTAACTTAACTTCGAGAGGGAGTATATAAACTCCTTTACTAATATTCTACCTTACCTACTACTATAGCTTATAGTCCGACATATCTTTATCCGGAGGTTCGATAGTGTCCGAATCGATAATAATCGCTACTAAGTTAAGGCCTACACTCTCTACGCCTAGAGACGAGTTAGCGATAGTAGTTCTACTCCTTCGTCGAGACTAACACACCTTTTATAATCCGGTAGTACTTCTTATCGCGATTAATGTACTACACCTTAATTTAGTAAAGTTATTACTATATTCTTCGCTTAACGCTAACCCCCTCTTAGGCATAGAATAGACTAGTCTTAAAAGTATTACCTAGAACGTAATTAAACTTGCAAAGATCGTTATAAGTAAGGCTACGGTCTATGTTATAAGCGAATAGCCCTTTCGGTAATTTCTAAATCCGGTATATAGGTCTCTAGTAATAACTAGGAAATCGGCTTTAAATAGGGGCGACTTTTTCTATAACGGGTGTAGCTTCTAGGGCTACTTAGGAGCTACTTACTAAAGTATGTACTTTCTATCTACTATCGCTTCGAGCATAAGCGACTAGTAACTACGTTAAAGACGCCTATAACTTTCCGGCGTATATAAACAACTAAGGTAGTAGTCGTTAAAGAAATCGATATATAGTAAGTACGCATCGCGTTACGTTATCGCCGGAAGTTAAAAAGCCTAGAGCACGACGCGCCTACCTAAGCCCTTTAAACCGAACCTTAATCGAAGTTAGAGACTCTAGTATTTATAAGTCGTTCTAGGTAAGCTTTAGTACAAATATAGCAAGACAGCTAATAGTAGTAGGCAGACCGACCTACTATAGAGTAAGTAGTACTCGCTAGTAGGAGCAACTATTATATAATTACGAAACCTCGGAAAGTCGACTTTAACGACTTCGATTCTACGCTCTTTACACTACTAGAATTAGGCGCGACTCCCTCGTTAAGTTTAAACGACGATAATAATAAGATACCCGAAGTTCGATACTATATACGTAGCCTATCTATCGGACTAGACTCGTAAACGCGTAGTGTAAAGTCGCCTAGCTAAGACTAAGCTAGCTAGGACGCCCTAACGTAGGACTAGCACGATTATTAATAGGAGATTAAGTAGAACCTGCGATCGTATAAACTAGAAGAAGCGGATAAGCTACTAGCGATCCTCCTATGCTACGAGGAAAGCGTATCTAGCGGTACTAGTATATTATATAAGTTAGCTATTAGCGTCAGATTTACGTTAAAAGTTAGATTCCCGTCTTTTAACGTAAATCTGCGCTACTATAATATACTAGCGGCTCGCTCTCCTAAGTAAGATAAATATAACAAAGAACGTAATAATTCTAATAATTCTAATAATCCTAATAATTCTAATAATCGCGACGCGTAGGCGACTTTAGTATTAGTTAAGCTAATAGTATATAAGCTTCGTAGCCTATAGTGCAGCCTATCGCTACGAGTAGCTCTTCTATTCGACATAGAATTATTCGTACCTCGTAGGAACGATAGCGGAATTACTTATAGTTAAGCGTATACCTAAGTTTATATAAAAGCCTAGCTATAAGATATAGACTAGTCTACTCCTACGCGCTTCCCTACCGAAGACGTATACTTTAAGGTAAGATCGATCTCTATCTTATACCTAACTAGTTAAGGTTACTAGATACATATACTACTTAAGATCGCTAGGGATAATAAGGAAGTAGAAGTAATACTCTATAACCTAGCGCGCGACCTACGAGGGACTCTAGATACTAAGGGTAGACTCCTAGCGTAGAGTATAGATGTCGTTAGTAGTAAGATTCCCCTTTTAGTCGACATAATCTTACGTAACCCTACGCTTAAGTTCTTCTATAGGGCTAAGTGCGCTACTCGCATTACTAATAGTTTTTATCGGTAGTAGATACGTCGCTACGATAGTACCTTCCTAGCGTTTAAGTCTATATACTAAGTATAGTTAGGTCTAGATACTAATAGCTTCTATAACGACTTTAGGAGGGGAGATGCTTATATACGATAGCAGAAGGTGCTTTAAGCTACTTACGACGTAATCGTTAAGCTATCTAAGAGTAATGCGATACTAGAATAAGGATCTAATAGCGCGTCGGAGCCGAGTAAGGACAAAACACCTATACTATTATCTTAGCCTCCTACTTTAGCGTCTTAATTAATAGGCGAGTAGTCCGAGGATGCTATCTGCTATAAGATTACTACTAGAGTACGCCGTAATAGTAGGTAAGTTAACTCTCGAGGTAGTCTAAGAGGCTTAGGCATATAGTAGTAGCTATAAGACGATATAGATCGGCTAGCGGTAGCAGACTTAGGCTATACGAGCTAAGCCGCTATATTAGAGGTACGGGCTTCGTTTAACCTAGCGCCGGATCTAATAGCTATTCTAGGCGTAGTCTAGTTTCCGCGAAAAGAGTTTCTAAATCCGTAGAGGTAACCGTTTAGTAAAGGCAGTTAGTAGTACTTATTACCTAAGAGAGGCGAAGGCGACGCTAAATACGCTTAGATTACTAGACTTAGAGCAAAGCTAGAGGTGAAGATCGACGTTATCTAGGTTCCTACTCGCGCTAAGCGCCTAGCCGGCGAATAAAACTAAGAGGAGGCTAAGGGTAACAGTAAAGCCGAGCGATTATTCTTAATATCGAATAGCCGAGGTAATATCCCTAATAGCACTATACTAAGTACTAGGGCTTATTCTAGTAGTAGCGCATACTAGAAAGACGACGCGAAGCGCTAAATTTAGAAATAGACTATCGACTAAAACATAAAGGCTTAATTAGTAGTCGATAAGTACTTCGCGAATAACCTAGAGGTTACTAAAGCCGTAATAAGCGGAATAGCTACTATTAAGCATAAGAGACGTACGGGCGCTATAGAGAGAATCGAGTAGAACAGCTAGACCCCTCTAACGAAGGCATAAGAGCTAAAGTTAATCTAGCTAAAGAAGGAATAAGTTAGAAAAGGTAGAGGACTAACCTAGCCTTAAATCTCTAAGAAGATAGGCGTCCCTAAAACTTAATTAAGGGATTACTAGAAGCTCATCGAGCCTGTAGAGGAATAGAAGCCCGGATAACCGTTTAAGAAGGCGCCTAAACCCTAGAAGAAAAAGCTAACGAAGCCTAGCGAGAAGTAGAACATCTCTATAGGCGAGAGCGGGATATTCGTAGAACTACTAGTAGCTAGGCGTATAGATAGCTCTAACTACTATAACACCTTTAGTAGCCTAGAGTCTATAACACATTTTAGCGACATAGTAAGTACGCTCTTAGATTAGCGGACTAGGCGGGCTAGAATAGCGAAGGATAACTAGAAGATAGTGTAGATAGTTAGATTCGACGAGATCTAGACCTTAGCTTTTAACGACGTAGCGACTAGGTCTAACGAAGCCGAAGGTAAAGGGATCCCGAGGGACACTATGTTAAGCCTATAGCTAACGTTTGTACATAGGGAAAATCCGATATAATAGCGGCTATAGAGTAGAGGAGTTATAGTAGTACACTAACGAGCTCTAGGACCCGAAGTATGCTAAAGAATATTATAGTAAGACGCTATTCGAGCGGACTAAGCTAAGTAGCGTCTATGTTCTATATATATAGCAAAGGTAAGCCGCCTAATTAGAACTCTATCCGCCCTTAACTAACGTACTTATAGCTCTACTACTATTGTTATTCCCCTCCTAATTAGCTAGGCCGACAGATAGGATAGCGACTAGGATGCGGCCGAGT
Source organism: Zasmidium angulare (assembly GCA_002786045.1). Lineage (NCBI taxonomy): Eukaryota > Fungi > Ascomycota > Dothideomycetes > Mycosphaerellales > Mycosphaerellaceae > Zasmidium > Zasmidium angulare. Next base: position 1,296,634 of record NHNX01000004.1, read on the forward strand.
TCGTAGCTAGCTTCGATCTAGACCTCTACTACCTTACCGATAGAGGGAGAAGTTTAGGCCTACTTATACTCCTTTACCTCCTAGAACAGGTCGTTATTATAGACTACGGAGATATAATAGAAAACCTAGAGCGCCCTCGGGGCAGTAGCTAATATTAGAAGAAGTAGTCGCCCGCTAATAAAGAGCTAGTAAGAGTTACGTAGACCTTTATACTATATTCGCTAGCCTTTAGTATTTAGTCCGAAGGTAGGACACTTACCTTTAATAATAACCTAGCTAGTTCTACTCGCGAATTACTAAAGGACATGTTCTATAGGTATACGAGGTTTAAGGTTAGTAAGATAGAGTAGAACCGGGTGTTTAACGTAATCTTCGACTATAGTTAAGGGACGATAATAGATAATAACTATACTACTATTAGTAGAGAGGGAAATCCTTTTTTAAGACATATTAAGAACTTTACTATTCTAGTCTACTGCGTCTATTATAGTGTTATAGTCGGTCCTTACTTCTTATTTACTCTCGTTTATATAAGTTCCGTTATAACAGTCTAACTATCTTTATCTTCCCTCTAAAACTGTAATACTCGATCTTCGGAAGCGAGCTACTCTAGTAGCTAGTATATAGTACGAAGTCTTAGCTCGTCTCTATCGCTTTATTAAACGCGTAAGGCTTACTATAACCCTTTCCCTTCCTAGCGTCCGTCTAATAGAAGTAAATCTAGTATAACATAGTCGAAGGACAGGCTGTCTACCGCCTCCCTCTTTCTATTATAATCTCCTAGCTACACTCCCTACTCTTAAAGTAATTTAGCTTCTCTATAGCTAGTAAGGCTAAAAGCAGATAAGAAGTATATAGCGTTTATTACTAACGTAGTTAAGGAGGCTAAGCTAGTATTACTCTCTAGCTTCTATCGATAGATAAGTTTTCTTATAATGTCTAAAGATACGCTTAATTACTAGATCGATAACCTTCTCTCTTAAACTTAGGTACATCGAAAGATAATTTCTTTACTTAGACTATAAGTGCTTAGTAATCTTACCTAGGCTAAATAACTATAAATAGTGTTTCGCCTACGCTCTATATTACTAGCCTATACTCCTCGAATAACGTTATAGCCCTATTTCGCGTTATTAGGCCGTCTATAATCTCGTTATTCGTTTAAGTGTAATATAACTTATAAAGATTTAGTATCCTTTCGAGTTAGAATACCTTTATAGGAGCATCTTTAGACTACTAGCGATCCGACGCTACCTTAGTAGGCTAATACTTAAGAGTATTAGAGTATAGTAATCTATTACGCTTCTAAGAGATCGCTTAAGATATCGAGAGGTTAGCGAAATCTAGGGCAATACTAGTTAGCTAGCGTACTAAGTTACGCTAAACTTAAAATAACTACCGCTAATATACGTGTAGAGTCGTAGTAGCCGAATAGAGCGATATATACTATTCGGCTATATCTCGTAAGGGGTTTTCTATAGCGCCTAGAGTATATGCTTACTCTAATCTTATCTCGTCTAATGTAGTATATATAGACTCCTACTGCCTCTACTATATCGCTTCTATCTTATATAGCTGTAAGATTAGTTTCTTAGTTAAGGAGGACGTCGGAATAGGACTAAGTAACGCTAGGGCTATTATATCCTCCTAGTCCGGAATTAACGATTAAGTATTAGAACTCTACGAAGAAGATGTTAATAGTAGTAGTAAGGTTAGCAGAAGGCTCTCCCTCCCTCGGTTATGTAACTACTAATTCGCTTCCTCGAAATACTTAGCGCTACGCCGAGCTTCTTCTAACTTTTAGACTTAAGCTATATAATGTAGACTTTACTCTCTTAGTTTTATCCTCCGCTAGCTCGGCCCTTATGTCTAGCTATTAATCTTACTCTTCGACCTCGTCTAGAAGCTATTTCCTAGTTATCTTAGTACGCTCGAGGGATAGAAGCGGCTAAGCACTAGATACTATGTCTTCGTTAGAAAGGGAACGTAATAGAACATAGAAAGGTAGATAGGCGGAAGTAAGAGTTAGTATTAATAGTTAAAGGATAGGAGAAGGATCTATAAGAGGATAGAACTAGGTACGCGAGACATTACTATAACGCTAGAACGCTAGAACGCTAGTCTACCGCTCTACTAAGCCTTTCTAGTCTTAAGACTTACCCTTACTATTATTACTATATAGCTTAGTAGCCGACCTTAATTTCTGCATAAAGTTAGTATACTAAGCCGCTTCTCTAGCCTACTCTCTATCCTTCTCCTTAACCTCCTTAATACTAGCTAGTTAAGAGATAGTGCTTATACGGATTTGCTTTTAGACCTTATCTGTACTTCCTTAATCGTAAGTACTATTATAGTATAATACTCTATTAGGAGGCTATTATACTACCTAATCTACCTTCGGCTAGCGTAAGTCTTTAGTGTTTATTTCGAGGCTTATAATATTAGGTCGGCCTACATTAATCTAGCTAATAGGATAATCTTAAACGTAGTAAGGTTACTAGCTTTCGTAAGTACGAGTACTTTATAGTTATAAGGATAGCCCTCCCTCCTAGATAGATTAATTTTCCTTAGCTTATAATAAGGTCTCTTTCCTACGCCCTTTAGATAGAGCTACATAATCTAGCTTAGGCTCTAGTAGCGAGCTATAGTACTAGATCTCGTTGCGAAGACCTCGAGGTATATACGTATTATTAGCTTAACTACTCTTATAGGATAGTCGGAAGTTACTCTCCTAGGCTTAAGGAGCGTAGCTCGCTACTAGAGTATAGATATGCTCGGCGTCCTATAACTAACAGTAGGGAAAGGTGTTTAGGTTCGACGCCTCTAGGACATTCGAAAGATAAGGAGTAAGATTAGGATTTAAAGCTAAAATACTACTACGGTTTAGATCTTAACGTAGAGATGTACCTATATCTAACGTCGGGGCCTATAATAGATCGGACTAAGCGTTATAGACTTATAGTCGTTAGTAGAGGCTTAGCGGTCGAGGATAACTTAGACCTTAGCTATTTAGATTCGGAGGTTACTAATATAGGCTAGTATTAGCCTCACTTCCTATATATGCTCTTAAGTCCTATAAATCTACTCTTATAATATTACGTATATAGATACTTCGGCTAGCGAACGTACGGAACTCTACTAGTATTACGTTCTATGTTATACTAATGCCTACTAGTCCTTACTCTAGTCGTTCTACTAAAGCTAAGTAAGCTATAGTGCTTTCTTAAATCGCTTGTCGAAGGGCCGTAAGTTTATGCGAAGAATTATAGATCTTAATACTATTACTACTCTAGCCTACTATCGATAACAGATACTACTACTATATATCTATCTAAGTGCTTCGAAGCCGTCCTATCTCCTTAGCTAGCTACTACTAGCTATGTATAACTTAACCTAAGATCTAATATACATTCGTAGTAGGAGTCCGCCGCTCGTTAGAGTCTTAGTATTATAGCTCGCGATTAAGTCGGGGCACGGCGCCCGTATCGTAGGCTCTACTATTCTAGCTATTAGCTAGAGCACTCGTTTCCTAGTTTATCGAGATTTTATGTCTATAAGATACTAGATAAAGGCGCTATTACTCCTAGATATATAGAAAGTATTAATTCGGGTTTATACTTACTCCTTTACTATAAAGTAATGTTAGTTGTTTATAGACTAGGTATAGCGGAAATTCTATATTATCGAGGTAGTTCTCGCGACCGGGCGCACGTTCGTATATAAGACAGCTATTAGCCTAGGCTCCTTTATCTCGATATGCGTCTTAGCGGTAACCTATAGGCGTAGGTCTCGGACATCTATATTAAGGCTTTTCGCGACACGATTATTAGTAGTAGAAGTAGTAATCTTATAGATACTTACTTATTAGATACTACTTATAAGACGTCTAGATCGCCTCCCTATAAGACGTAGCCTCTTATAAGATATACGAATCTATAGAGTAATAGCGAGGTAAAAGGTCTTATAGGAGTATATAAACCTATAACACGCGTTAGTATAACATCCTCGCTAAGGTTATATAAATAAGCTTACTCTCTAGTAGTCCTCCTCGATTAAACTATAACCGAACATAGTTTTAAACCCTTACGCCTAAAGCTAGTATTCTCGAGCAAAGTTAACCTCTATTTAATACTTATCTATAACTATTCTCTACTACCTAGTCCCTCGTCCTTTCTGTGCTATGCACTTATAACTAACTATAATAGGCGACTACACCTAGTTCGGCTTCGACTACGATAAAGTTTAAGTCGCAGTTCTTAGGAGCTACTTAGACGCTCTATAGATATTATAGTCTCCTCTCGAATCTAAGCCTAATCTTATAAAGTAGCTCGAGAAGTATTATATAGAAGTTCGCGAGGATGCTAGCGAAAATTCTAAGGAATACCTTAAGCCTAGATTCTATATGTCGAAGTAGACTATACCTAAGTTATAGTAGGTCTTAAGTTAGTATAATATTAACTATAGTAGGTACCCTAGAAAAGCCGAGCTAGTAGTTTTCTTTATAGATTAGCTTCCTAACCTACGAGAGCTAAATAGTTTTAGCGACTATAAAGAGTAGTAACCTAAGGATAAAGTACTAAATAATATAATAGGTAGATTCGGCATAGGTAGTAATAGCTATGTTCTAAGGTACTCTATTCGTAGTAGTAATATGTTTACTTTCGATAAGACTTAGAACACTCTAGGCGTAGGCCTAAGTACGCCTCTAGGCCCCGGATAATCGCTATTATATAACTTCTGTTCGAAGTCTAAGAGTAAACGCTCTACTTAGCCTACTTACTCTATCTAGAATTCGGTCTTACCTACGAGTTATCTACGCCCTACTCCGAATACGACCGCTACTAACGGCCTATACGTAGCGGGATCGCCGTAGTTTAGTAATAGCTATCGTAACTTTCTAGGTTATCGCTAACCTACTAGCTACTACTAATGTCCTAGTATCCGCCTACCTACTACTAGCTACTAACCCTTCGGCATATATTAAGCCTTTAGTATATATTAACCTCTAACTTTTAGTATATACTAACCTCTTAGTATATACTAGTCTCGTAGTATACGTTAACCTTCTACTATGCCTTAGGCTTCTACTACATCTTAGGCTTCTACTATACCTTAGCCTTCTACTATACCTTAGGCTTCTACTATACTATAGGCTTCTACTATACCTTAGGCTTTTACCTTAACTCTAACTTTAGCTCCTACTAACACGACGTCTTATCTAAACCCTTCTAGTATGTCCTCTCCTAACACCGACTCTTTATTCTAAGAGTTTATAGCTCTATACGTCGAATATATATACTATATAGCTACATCCTAGATTCGTAGCGGCGATTCCGATAGTACTATTTCGACTCTATAGGGCTATGTTTAGTACCTATAGTGTAGCTCTAGATAATAAGATACTTAAAGGTAGATAGTAAGGCGCCTAAGTTAGAGTGTTTTCCTATAGTACGCTATGCTCGTTTGTTTTTTCTTAGGATAGAGTAAGGGGTGCTATTAGTTACGAGGTAGCTTAGTTATTATTGTTATAATGCCTAGATAACATATTACTAATTAAACAGTTAATCGATAGAATAGAGGCTAGTTATCTTTATTCATAATATATAGTATTAGGAGGATGTATAATGTAGCTTCACTACATAAAACCAAAAATGACCAAAAAAACTTGTATATTAAACCATCGTTTCCGGTTCTAGTCCTAGTCCTAGTCTCGAGGTTATGAGCACGGTTCGGGTTCGAGTTCGAGGCTCGAGGCACAATTCACTTCCTCGACAATTCACCCAAAAAAAATCGCCAATCATGACGTCATCACATGATGACGTCATGAGGGATGTATTATACCCAAGCGCAGGGCGACGTGGGCAGGACTCGAACCTACGCCTGATGCGGTTGTTAGAACACGGATTGATGCTATAGGATGCGTGGACTCACCCCCGAAGGGAATTGATTTCTAGTCAATCGCAGTAACCACTTTGCTACCACGCCTTGCATTTATCTGATGCTTATTGGTGGAAGGACAAGTGAATGTAAAGATATGAAGATTGACATTACGACTTCACTTTCCAGTCTGGCAAGAACGACTCCAAGTCCAACTCCAACGCATTCTTACGCTATGAGCAACAGCATACTGCTCGCTGCTTACTGCGTTCATGGCTGAGATGTCTAGAGCGTCGCTTTTTCGGACAGGGCTGTCCCACTAGCGCGGCTTTCCCAAAAGAGCAAAACCACTTGGCCTATCGAACTATCATCGCGGGTGCCGCAGACAACACAATGCTCTACATCATCACAGAGTTTCCTCTTCTTCGCATGATATGTTCCGATCATTTTGGTGGTGTTTGAAAATCAGGCTGTGACAGGCATGAGGTGACGTTGATGCGAAAGTCTTGGCGCCTTGACACCCGACGACCACATCTTCGGCATCGACGTTCTTGCATTCGACATTCATATGAACGAACAGAGCACCGTCGCGACAGGACATAAAACAAGTCACTCGAATGCTAGGAATCGACAGAATGCCTATTCCCAACATACATCCTCCGTTGGTCAACTCGGCTTGTCCGTGGGCAACGACGAAAGAAGACCTCCAAGCTCTGTTTGACTGCCGATCAACCGGCGCAGTCACCATCAGAACTAGCCTTCTTGGTGGCTTCGATCACAACTCTGAGATCCATCAATACGCTTTCTTCGATGCCACCGATCACATCCCGCAGATCCCCAATTCTGCCCATACTTCTCCCACGTCCAACAGCGCAAGCCTTAATACATTGGGATACAGCCCAATTCCACTTTCAGAATACCTTTCTATCTTGAAGATTGTGGTACAAGACTCGACCTTGGCGCAAGATGTACGAGAGCAGAAACCATTCATCGTCTCCGTCACCGGCAGTGCGGCAGCAGTGGCTGAATGCTACCGCAAGATACAGGATACTCAAGCAGACCTTTCGAATCCACTGTGCATGGAGATCAACCTATCATGTCCCAACATTCCAGACAAGCCGCCGCCAGCATATTCATCTTCTGCTCTTGCTGAGTATCTCCACGCGCTCTCTGGCATCAGTACACCATCTGGACAGCAAAGGGTCGCCATCGGCATCAAGACCCCTCCATATACCTACCATGATCAGTACAAAGCTCTTGTCGACGCTTTGTTGGCTGGCAGCAATCGCACTTGTCCAGTCGACTTTATCACCGCAACGAACACGCTAGGTTCTTGTCTAGTACTTCAGGACTTTGATGGAACACCAGCACTGCACTCAGCCAATGGGAGTGGCATTGGCGGAATGGCAGGTGCCGCGCTACACCCTCTTGCGTTGGGCAATGTGCGGACTATAAGATCAATGCTGGATCAGCACGAGCAGCTCAAGGACATTGGTATCATCGGTGTAGGTGGAGTCTCTGACCAAGCAAGCTTCGAAAGAATGCGATCGGTTGGAGCGGTCGTCGTGGGGGTTGGCACGGCACTTGGAAGGGAAGGCGTAAATGTATTCGATAAGATCATCTCAGGACATTGAGCGTCCTTATCTATGCTAGAAGTCATCAGACCTCCGGGTAAACATCCCTGTTGGTAGTCAGCACAATGCCACACTCTTCTATGATCAACAACTTACGTCCGCCTCAACAGCGGCATTTGCGTCCTGATCTTGTCAAGCTTCTCAAAGTCAATCTCAGCCAGGATTACCTCTGGCTCATCCTTGTTGTCTCCGCCAAGTTCGCCCAGAACTTCACCCCAAGGATCGATCACAATACTATGCCCATAGCTTACGCGTTTTTGGTTGTGGTTCCCAACCTGAGCAGCTGCAATAACATAGCACTCGCATTCAATGGCACGGGCACGCAGCAGTGGTAGCCAGTGTGCCTTACCTGTCGGCACAGTGAATGCTGATGGGTAGACCAGGATATCGGCTTTCTGCCGCTTGAGCGCGAGGGCGATTTCGGGAAATCGCAAATCGAAGCAGATCATGGAGCCAACCTTACCCACGACGGTGTCAAATGGCTTGAGAATCTCAGTCCCAGGCTCAGTCGTTTCACTCTCCCTCATGATTGGGCCGTTCTTGATCTCGAGGTCAAAGAGGTGGATCTTGTCGCGCGGATCAGCGAAGCCATTCAGATAAGTTGTCAATGCCGACTGACCTTCTGATACCGATGAGCAATCTCGCCATTTTCATCAATCCAGATCAAGGTGTTCTTGATCCGATGACTCTGGGGGTCATCACTGGGCTCATGAACCCCCACCGAAATCGGCAGTGAATGTTTCTTTGCATCCTCCCGCAGGCCCAGTATGAACGGAGACTTATCGGCCGGTTTGCACAGGGAGACGCTTTCTTCTGGCGAGCCACCGATGTAGTCGCTAGCCTCCGGAAGGAAAACTGCCTACCTGATGCGCAATAAGCAAGATGGCGAGACGATCGTTTGATGATGCGTATCACCTTGGCTCCAGCATCCACTGCTTTCTTGATAACGATTCGACACTGCGCGAGGTTATGCGCCATGGATGAGGTGGATGTGATCTGTCCAACGGCGGCGAGCGCCATCTTTGTGGAGTGATATTTGAGCACCATATCCGTTATCGTGATGGTTGACGATGAGTACAAGGACGAGATAGGACGCTGGAGGTTAGAAGTCGTCGTTGCAGCCTCAGGCATTCAAGCGGCCCGACCCGGAGCTAAGCGAGGCACCACCTTTCTCTCGAAATCTTCATCTTCCATCTCAACCTCCATCATCACCATCGAACGCGTCCCAACACGCACATCGTCTGCTGCCGTTGCCTCGAGCGCTTGAGCGTCCAGTATTCGAGCCACAATGGACAGCTTTGGCTGATTTACGATCGACTGCCGATATGCCCGGCACGAAATGGTACGTCCTCATCACCACGTCCACACTCAGTTCAAGGATGCTACAACACGAACAATCCAAATCCTACAAATCCATGAAGGATACAACAAGCTCTAGAATTACACTGAGCACTGTCAACCTCGAGACGAACTTCGCGTCGCCTTGATGAGAGTATCATGACTGACGATATTTCCCAGGCGCATCCATGACTGAGGGTCTTCGGCGATCAGGTACAGCTGCTCTTCACCGGCCACCATTCGACGTCTTTGTCCAAAAGGTATGCAAACTCTCCTTCCCACCACAACCCCCTTCTGTGATGATACTGTGACAAACGGCATTCCTCGAACGGAAACAATCATGTCGATTTTTGTCAATAATAGTTTCAGCCTTGTCTGACCCCTTACCATCCATCCTACCCCAATACTGCAAGATCGGCATGAATATCTACTGACATGCTGCTCAGGTAAATACACTCTCTCTTCCCACTGAAATTTCCAATGATGAGTCCTACAACGCAACGGGCGGACAGATTGCACTTGGAGCTGGCATCCAACAACGGGAGGACGTACAATCCTCTCGGGTGTTTGGCGAAGAGATGCTTTGTTGAGAAAGCGTCGACTGAGTCCATCGGGCTGCACTTGCGTCAACAGCACCATATGACGAATCTTTGTCAGCTGACTGTTCGAACAGGTCAGCTTGTCTCATCTCTACACCCCATGACTCTGCAATGATGATCACTATTCACACTGTTTGAACGGCCTACTGTCTAACGAACGTGGGCCGTTATGAACGTACAACACTGAAAATTCTGATTTAATGAGGTACGTCCGTATCAAACGGAATTGAAGGAACCATGCTAATGATATACGCAGCCTGATTGCAGACCTCATCACTTGATGCCAAACTTGGCGACTTTGCGGGCTTGATGCTGACATTGTCATTCACAGGTCGAGGCCGGTCCAATATTTCCACCTACAGGTATGCACAACCCCCCTTCTGCAGTCTCAGAATGATGTCAACTACATCCGCGGATACATGGTACAACTATGAAGCATTTTCAAAATCAAAATCTCTGACGGGACTCATTCACTCCACTTCACTTCTCATTTGCGGGTGTTTGAATACTAACGTCGATCCGTGATTAGTGCGAGTCCCAGGGTATGTTGTAATGTTTTCCCTTGTGCAGACGATGTATGATGAGCAACAATATTCGCTGTGTTCTTACCGAGATCACCTTTGACGAGACACATATTTCACCTTGGAGAACTGATACCTCTTCCTCTGCCCTACTCATGTTGGTCATTTGTACGCGGCTCCCGTCTGACACTCAACTAGGCTTGGCCATGCCTCTAACTTCGGTGACTACCCCCGCCGCCGGAACCACTCGTCAACACCACGACCATGATTGATCCATGACGGACGTGGGAGACAGGAACAGTACCATACAAAGAGAACGCTTCGAGCCATTGAAGGCAAAGCGAAGAAAGCAGGTGGAAGGAGCAGACTTTGAGAGTCCAGTGGTGGGATGGTACACCGATAATGGAGCAGGCTTCGATCCATTCCAGTCGTGAATTTGAAGATGCCGTGTACTGTACAGTTGTCCCACCTTCTGCTCACTGACTCGAACGCCATACGCCTCGCCTTAACCGTACAGCTGTAAGTGTAGGTTCAAAGGCTACCAAAGCCATAGTAGAACCAGAAAGCATATCGCAATGAAAGATCCCAGTATGATACCATCTCTCCGCTTCTTGCTCCCTATCCTCTGCATCAAGCTATTGATACCAGGTATTTGCGCCGCTGCGCCAGTGATCCTCCTTTGTATACTCGTCAAGCTCTCCCTCTGCAAACCAAAGCTTTCGTTGACCGCGTACGCCTGGCTCAGCACGGAGTCCGTCATGTTGTGGCTGTTGTCTAACCTCCTTCTTTCGTCCAACATGTACTCTGCCTCTGCCGCTTCAGGATTCTGCGCTGAGCGGTAGGCATCGATGTCGTTTCGAACGTTCGAGAGGAGATTCGCGCGTTCTCTGGTGTGGGATATCTGGGACTTTAAACGCGAGAGCTCGGTGCGGTGTTGAGTGAGGATTTCGCGATGTCGGGCGAGATTTGTGGATTTGAGAGCTGAAGGTGAAGGCTCCGAGTCCAGTACGCGAGCAAGTTGAGAGAGGAGTGCGGACCGCTGTAAATGAAGTTCAGCTACAGATTTTGCACGGCGGAACTGAAGGCTGAAATGATACCTTTTCGAGAATCTCATTCAGTTGATCTTCCAGTTTCTTTTCCTCGTCGCTGGCGTTGGCTTCGAGGTCGGTCTTTGAGGCGAATTGAGCGTACGAGTGGAATAGTGTCTCTGTCTATCATCCATTGCATTAGCCACGTTCGTCTTCTCTCACTTCCCGATGCTTGTGTACTGACTTGTGTTTCTTGCGCTCTTGCTTGCTGTCGCAGCTGCGCCCATCCTGTCGCATTCGTCCCCATGATGTAATGTGCTAACGCTCTTGATGTCCGCCACGTCCTGCCCTCTTGTTCAATAAATTCCAGGCGCCCAAGAACTTCTAATTGCAAGCCACTCCCAAACGAAGACCTTCCAGAGCCCATCACGTGCACGTGCCGTTTCAGGACGTGACGTTTGAGCTAGTCTCGCTAGTGCCGGCGATAGCCGCGACTTCGCTTGGCGCCAAGATTGCACGCGATTTTGCGACTTCGACTTTGAAGCCAGGCGAGCTCGAGAACAGCAGAGACGACAACACCCCAACTACTAACCCACAGTCACTCACGATGGTACGGAAACTTGCATACACACCGAATGGTTATGTCAGGTATACTGACGGATGCGTGTGACAGTCGTCCGGCAAGGTCAAGGCCGCCCAGCTCTGGGGCAAGAACAAGGACGAATTGAAGAAGCAGCTCGATGACCTCAAGGCCGAGCTCGTGCAATTGAGGACTCAGAAGATTGCTGGCGGCGCTCAGTCGAAGTTGAGCAAGATGTACGTGACTTCCCTGCGCATGCCAACCGCTCGGCGAATGTTGCGGAGAAGAGAAGGACAGAACTGACACATCGCCCAGCCACGACGTCCGCAAGTCGATTGCCCGTGTCCTCACCATCATCAACGCAAACCAGCGCGCCCAGCTCCGTCTCTTCTACAAGGGCAAGAAGTACCTTCCTCTCGACCTCCGCCCCAAGCAAACTCGCGCCATCCGCCGCCGATTATCGCCAGAGGAGCAGAAGATCGTCAGTGAGAAGCAAAAGAAGAAGCAGAGACACTTTCCACAGAGGAACTTTGCCGTCAAGGTATGATTGAAAGAGATGCAGGACTTGACTTTGCAGAGGACATCGGACTAACGTGCGATGGACAGGTCGTGGCATAGATCTGACAATGCGGATGGCGGGTTTCTTCACGGTGCATGCTTGAGCGCTTGAGTCTTTTCATCATGGCGAAAAAGGACGGGTGGGAAATGAGGGCTCGCTAGCGATATGACTAGGCAGCTAGAGACCTTGAGACGGTCCAGAACGATCCCAATTCGATGCGCATGAGCTGCTGGCATGCCTTTCATCCTCGTCCTACTTCCTCGCCTCTGTTGGGCCTCCTTTGCAGCATCTTGAGAATCTTCGAAGTAAGACGTCACGCCAGCTTGACTGCTGTCTATAACGGACTTCCTCACGATGATCCTCATGGTTCAGACCACGGCGAACATCGTCCCCATTTGGCGTACATACTGTAGCTGAAACTCGTCCGTCCATTGCTGAGATTTTGGCACTCCTGCGATTTCGGCCTCTACGCGAACGTCATGAGCATACGAATACTACGCAGCGCCTCGGTGATCAAGTCTAAAAGGTCATTGTTCATGATTACCAGACACCACTGCGGTCTTGCACAAGAACGCCTTCCACAGCTCAACCCTTCGATCCCGTGTAAAGTCTCCTACCGTTCAATCGGCAAAGATGGTAACTCGGCCACTCGACGTTGACAATGCTTCTTGAGCAGTCATGCTGCAAAGCACTGCCAGAGCATCTCGCACCTGTCATAGCACGACATCGCTTCTGTACTTGTCAGATCGACAACAGTGTTGGGAAGCTTCTCCTTCGCTGCGCCACATGATCATCTGAAATGGTACATTCAACATCTCACCACAACTTGGAAGCAAGAGGACATATATAAGAAGACGAGCACGATGTGTTCAAAAGCTTGCGATTTGTTCAAAGTGTACTGGAAAGCCACCATTGCTCTCACCAGCAAAGTATCCTTCTTTCGACCTATCACCAGACCGCTTTTTGGGAGGCATGTGGTGTGATCAGCTTAGCGCTGCGGCAAGGACCCTCATATCCTGCTCTTTTGGTGTCGTGCCTGATCTTGCGACACTGATTTCCTCCTTCTCTATAAACCGCATGTCAGTACGCGCCAGCCAATGCACATTCATTGAGAGCATACCAAGGCACTGTTCTGCAAGCTCTCGAAGCTTCTGGCTTGTGGAAGGGCGATGGTGATATTCATGCTTTTCGTACATATGCTTCGGTGGCCAGGCGTTGGTGTTCGATCTGCGATGTTCAGGTCAGGACAGTTGAAGCTTTATTATTGGATGCGTGGACTTACTTCGTGCTGTGCTGCTGCTATGCGGTCTTGCCACCGTGAAGTTAGTCATTGGTTCTTGTTTGGTCCCGATGTAATGTGCTCTGCTCTGCTCTGCTTGCTGTCTTCTGCATGATGCTGCTGCTGCCGCTGCCGCTGTTCGGTCGTGTTGTACATGCCGCGGTCACGTCACAAGATCACAAAAAGAAAAACAGATACATACCTTCACGGACGAACAAGGAGGTCTCAGCCTCTCGCTCAGCGACGACGAACAGTCTCGCACTTCTTGCAGAGGGTGAAGTACTGGTCATGGCCTGGCGAGCGGACCATGTCGATGTACTCGCGAACGAAGTCGAGGATATCGGGGTACTTCGCACGTCGGCCGGGGAGTGGTGACATGCGCTTGGCGAGTGCGAGCACCTCGCAGCGGCAGGGTTCGGTGTAGGGAGACTTGAACTTGGCGTAGCCAGCGCAGCCTGGGAATGGTACGATCTCATTCTTTGGGCGCACGATCTCGAGACGGCCGTTGATCATCTGGACGGTGAACTCGATGACAGTAGGCTTCATGTCACCGATGGTGTAGGTGCGACGGATACCGATCTTGGTGAAGTCGTTCGCGTGCTTGCCGGCGGCAGTCTCAAGTATTTGCAGCGCAGCCTGGTTGAGCGTACGATCGTCGAACCAGAACGTGTTGCCAAGGAAGTACGTCGAGCCAGCTTCGGCGAAAAAAGTCGGATGGGCGAACACAACGATTGGTGCCGACTGCATCATCAGCTCGCCGAGTCTATGGTTGTTAGCGCTTCTTCGAATATGTACATGTATGTTGGTACTTACTGCTTGCCATACAGCACAACATCTCCCTTCTCTGGCATGCAAAGCTCATAGACCTTGTTTCTGAGCTCGCCTGGCAGAGAGAAGAAGCCTTTCTGCTTGCGAGTACGAGTCAGTGGGCCGGTGTTCGAGGAGACGGCCATCTTGGCGATGGTTTTGGGGCCGAAGGACGGCTTTGCCGTGGTCGACTCGCGCATGAGTTTGGTGATTGGCTTGGTAGTTGGCTTGGTGGTCGGCATGGTGGTCGACTCGGTGGTACGCTGGAGGATGAACATGTCGCCAGCCATTTCTGCAATTAGTGTAGTGTAGTGTAGTTTGTGTTGTGAGTGTGAAGGAAAGGCAGGCGTGTGAGGAGGGCGAAGGTCGAGGAGCGAAGGTCGAAGATGCAGGATCTTGCGCTGTCAGAAGGTTGTTGAGGAGAAGGAGGACAGAGCATCGGAGTCGATTTTTATATTGCGCTGAACACAGCATGTGCTTGCCAACCCTGCTTCACTCACTTTCCGACAATAAGCGGAACAATCGCAAATAGGATCCAATGCCAATTGGGGACGTTTGTTCAATAGCTTGAGGTCATGCGGGCCGCTAAATGTGACGCCTGGAAGCTTCTGATTGGCGGCATGTGATTGTAAGTGAATGAGCGACGTTCCAAAAGCGCTCTTCGAGTGGTGTCCGCGGCTTCACTCACAAAAGGGCAAGACTGTTGAAGTCGACATTAGTGTTCATGGCTAGTGCATAAGTATATCACCCTCGATTGAGTACATTCTGTATACGCGTGGTGAGCAATACGATCTCGCTGTAGTAGAAGAGAACATACCTCTATATACCATGCAGGCGTTTGCTGCCCCTTTCTGCTATGCCTGCTGCGATCTTCTACTCACTTCTCGGCGTTCGAGCGCTCACATGCTTTGCAACAAGGCCGCTTGCTGCCTGGCATGTTCTATCACGTGCGCGCTTGGTGAGTGCGGACAAACGCGGTTGACATCAGTTGATCTTGCGGTCGCCGTGAGGTGAGGTCGGAAAGCATGTGACAGGTGAAGTCAAAGTTCGCGCTTGGCATCTCAACCTTGCAGATTTTCGAAGATTGGAATCACGTCGTCATGCTCGCTTCTGCTCACGCAACATTATGGATGTTGTGCATGTTATGTGCATCTCTACCGAGAAATAATTGTCGAGTCAATCCGGCAAAGCTCTGAAGCTCCATACATGATGCCACAGCGTGGCAAAGTCTCCACCCCAAATGATACCCTCGGCTGGAACTCGGGGTGGCTTATAAAGCGCTCGCTGGCCCTTCGATAAATAGTCGTTTCCACTAATTGAAGAAGGCAAGTCAGATATAAACACATCAAACAATGGTCAAGGCACGTCAATGGCAACTGGCTCACAAGCCGCGTGACGAGCCTCAGCTTTCAGGGTCGGAGCAGACTTTCAAGCTGGTCGAAGTCGACCTACCAGAGCCCAAGGACGACGAAGTTCTAGTGAAGCTGCTCTCGTTCTCCAATGATCCAGCACAGCGAGGATGGGTCAGTTGATCATGCTGTTATATTCCGTGCAGTGCTGATGTTTCGAAGATTGATCCAGATGCGTCCCCAGAGCGATTGTATGTCCCTCCCGTAGAGATCGGGGCGCCCATGAGCGCCTTTGGACTTGCAGAGGTGGTTGAGTCAAAGTCCTCCAAATACAAAAAGGGCGATACTGTGACCGCACCCACTGGCTGGACCGAGTACGCTGTCGTCAAGGCCGCATCTTGCCAGCCCGCAAAAGATCTTCCAGGCGGCCTGAGCAAAACTCATTATCTTGGAGCTCTAGGTCTGACGGGCCTCACGGCGTACTTCGGCTTGACAGAAATCGGTGAAACGTCCAAAGACGATGTGGTCGTGGTCTCTGGTGCCGCCGGCGCGACTGGAATGATGGCAGTCCAGATTGCGAAGAAGATCATTGGCAGCAAGAAGGTCATCGGAATTGCAGGCACTGACGAGAAGTGCCGCTGGGTCGAGAAGCTTGGTGCAGACGTCTGCTTGAACTACAAGAGCAAGTCCTTCGCTGAGGACATGAAGCAGGAGACTCCAGGTCCCGATGGATTCGCCAACGTATATTTCGATAACGTGGGAGGAGAGATTCTCGATTTGATGCTTGCGAGGATGGGGCACGGGGGCCGCATCATCGCTTGCGGAGCCATCAGCGCATACAACACGTCCGCCGAACGGACGACTGGCCTGAAGAACTGGTTCGAGATCATCATCATGCGGCTAAGAGCCCAAGGATTTATCGTATTGGACTATGCGGACAAGTTTGGACAGGCCATTGGATTGTTCAACAAGTCGATACAGGATGGCAAGCTGATCATTGACGAGACGAGCGAGACGGTCGTGAAGACTCCTTTCGAGGATGTGCCCCAGACTTGGATGAAGTTGTTCGACGGGTCCAACCAGGGCAAGCTGGTCACACAGCTGGTTTAGTGCCTCGAGGGTTAGGTCTCTGCTTTCGTCAGCGAGGTCGAATTAGCCGTATCGAAGCAATCATGCAATGATCAGATGTTTTGGACACGCACTGCTTCGATGCTTGACTTGTGGTCTTCGCCTCTTCATCGAATCATCATCACATTCGAAGGCAGTATCTTCTTTGGCGTTTCAGCTCCGCCAATGCACGATTGGTAAGTTAGTTTTGGCTCGGAAGGATTATCGGCCGCCGTGCAGTAGTTTCTTCGAGCCGCACGATGATGCAGGGTCGCGTAAGAAGGCATACTCCATGCTGATGGAGCGCACCTACAGTCGCATCCAGTTTGGGCCTAGAGCGGACTCATGGCGCAGCTTTGCTCTGCACAGTCGCTGTTCGGGTTGGGGAGCTTCAATGTCGAGGAGCCGGTGTCGTTGTAGACCAGCCACTCTTCAAAATGTTGTTGTTGGAGATAGTCAGGAGAGACGGAGATGGGTGTGCGGCTCGGGCTCGGACTCGGGTTCGTATCAAGCCACTAGTCCCAACCTTACTCTGTCTCTCTCTCTCTCCTGCCCTGGTCTCTCCAAAGACTTGATCCTACAACAACACGACTTGATTTGTTCCATCTTACTACGCGTCATCCTTTTGGTCCGCTAATAGCGCTTCGTAGCGCAGCTGAAGCAGTACTCCTACATGAACTGTTGCCTCTTCCCACTATCCTATCAGCCATGACGGCGTTTGTCAGCCCGGGGGTTAGCAAAGTAGGGCAGCATCAATGAATGTAAGGCTTCCCACGATATGCGAAGGCGAAGTGTAAGGCGCAAGAGGAGCAGGATCTGCGTACCTTCGCGGCGCAGACGATGCTGTGAGACGGAGTATCGAGACGGGCACGCTTCGATACTCGAAAGTTAGTCATGTAAGCTGGAGCTCACTCCTCCATACATGAACATTTTCACTATACTGCATGTAGGAACGCAAACACTAGCGCTTTTACTCTCGCTCTGGCTACTTCTATCCTGTGCTTCCCATGCACTTCGCCGTCAGCTTCAAATCTCTTTGCTACCAGGAAAATGGAGTCCATCCCAGCACCATTGAAAGGCAAGGTTGCCATTGTTACAGGTGGTAGCCGAGGTCTTGGGGCATGCATCGCAGAGACATTTGCCAGAAATGGCTGCACGCATATCGCAATCACGTACAACTCGAACAAATCCATGGCCGAGGACACGGAGAAGAAGATCGCCGCCATCAACAGCAAAATCAAGACGTTTTCATTCCAGACGGACGTCACGGACGCCGACTGTGGCAGATACACCGTCGAACAGAGTTTGAGGGGCCTCAATGTCGACCGTATAGACATCATGGTCTCATGTGCGGCAATTGTGGACGTCGCAACGTTCCAAACGGCAGCGGAGATGACGAAAGAGCACTGGGACAAATTGTGAGCGGGAGCTGCCTCGCAGACCATCGAAAGATTCTGGTTGCTGACACGAACGGCAGGATGACAGCCGATGCGTGGACACCCTTCGCGCTGGCACGTGAGTCAGTGAAGTACATGCCCTCGGGGGGTCGAATCATCCTGCTCTCCTCTGGCGCTTCCAAAGGTGCACAGGGTGATCCATTTATAGCTTACTCAGCGGCCAAGGCAGCCATGGACTCTGTAGATATCCTTCCATGTCGAGTGCATCTTTTCTATATGTCTAATCTGTCTCTAGGTGACCCGGAACCTGGCAGCTCTTTATGGCATCACCAAGAAAGATGTCACGGTCAACAGCATCAGCATAGGTGCAATTGACACCGACGCTCTTAGAGAGGCATTCGTCACTCAAGGTCCAGAATTTAAGAAAATGGTTGAGGGTTTTTCTCTTTTAAAGAGAGTTGGGCAGCCTCAGGAGATCGCAGATGTCGTGACTTTTGTGGCAGGACCTGGGTACGATACCGAAGGCCAGGAGCCATTTCCTCATCCTAGACATCTGCTAACCTTTAACCCTTCACTATTTAGGTCATCGTACATGATGGGAAATGCTATCCCTGTGAATGGCGGAGGACTGGCTGCCCTGCAGGGATAGGTAATCACTTGTGAACGACTTCGAAAGGTAGAAAAGCGGGAAATCGAACGAATATTGATAATTAACACTCAACTCTGAAGATGGACTCTTCGATCGGTCGTGTCATTGTGCCTGGTACCATGCGTTAAGCCAATGACCGTCAAACCCCTCGCCTTCTGTCTCATGCTTTTCGTCGTCCAATTCACCCTCTAATTGCTGCCACTCGCACATCTTGTGTTCACAGATGGTGACAGCCTTATAACCTGCCTTTGTCGATGTGGAAAGGTATGTACTGATCAAATCTTTGGCTGAGTTGTAGACTAGACAGGGACTCGCTGAGATGACGTTCTGATCGAGTCGTCGTTGAGGTACTCGGCTTGGTATATTCGAGGCAACTTTTCCCTGCCTCTGATGTCGCAGACTGGGCCAAGTAGGATAGCTCAAAGCGTTGAAAGCCTGTCAGGGTCGTCGAGCGTCCAGCTGCCCACATCCAAACGATCGTCGAGAACTTTGGTGAGGTTGAGAGACGAACAAGAAAGAGGGGCGGGCGGCGGATAGAGTAAAGCGGAAGACCTTCCGCATCTCGGCACGATCCTCCGCACGTGCCACAACCGTTTTGTGGGGAAAGCTTGAGTAGGTTGTTTCCGAAAACGAGCATGACGAGATCGACGAAGTGGCACGAGTCGGAAGGTCAGCAGCTCCCGTCGTCGTCTCTTCCTCTTCCACTCTCCAACCAACGAATGTGCTATGAACACCTAAGATATTGACCATGTTGCAATTCAAGCTCCCTCAGCTCCCCACCTTCGGACTGTTCAGAGGCGGCATTCAGATTCCCAAGGCAGAAGTCCACGATGTTGAAGAACGACCAGAGAAGCGAGCGCGAACCTTGAAGCACCTCCTCAAGGCAAACCACATCAACCACAGCATCATCTACAACAGCCTACGATTCCACAACCACACTCCACATATCCTCAGCTCGGCATACATCTTAGGCGCCGATTCGGATGAGTTGACGCATATATACGAGGCGGAGAGCAAACACTTGGAGCCCTGGCATGACAGCCCTGGTGAAATTGCGAAGCATGATTGGCGAGACTTTTTGGGAAAGAGAGAGTCAGTGAGGTGGAATGAGAACATCTAGACCCTTGCTGACGACGTGTGGTCAGGTACCAGCGAGCGTTTATTGACTTCTTCGAAGACCAGCTCGTTCAGCATGGATACGACTGGCATGCTCTCCTCGACGAGTTCCTTCTCTCCGGCAAGGAGCCTTTGATCAACAATCTCATATCTGGACTCGCACATCCATTGATACATCTGGGCTATGCTTATGAGATGTCATCCAGGACCGTAGCCATCGAGGCACTGGGATTGGCTGCTTGCTTCCACAACGACTGGCATGTATTTCTAGACGATCCCAAATACACCAAACCTGCCCCAAGTCCTACCGACTCTCTCTTCAACATCCTCAGTAGGGTTGCCGAGGACCCCAAATTCGACGTCATATCAGAGCAGCCAGGCAGCGATAACATCGAAAAGATCCTTGGAAGCGAAGAGATGGCAGCAGCGGCTTTGGAATACTGGAACTCGTGGGATCTCAAGAAACCGACGGAGCAATTTGCGGAATCACAAAAGCTAGCTGTGGCCTTGCTAGTCGCGGCACAATCTGGCAAGGATGAGCGGTACGACTTCTTCGCGGTCCATCTATTGACCAGCTCACACGCTGTGCGCACCCTTCTCCCGGTCTTGCCAAGCAAGTTTCATATTCCTCTTGTGCAGCAATGGTGGTTATTCACATTGCTCGTTTATATTTCGCAGCTACGGCCGAAGATCAACATCGATAAGATCAAGTTAGTCGAACTGGAAGGTCGCGACTGGAAATACGTGACCGAGAAAGCCATCAAGGGCAGCTACCGAACAGATGCGCACTATGTCAAGGCTCTACGGTCGATGCATGAAGCTAGCAGAACTTGGGGCGATCCAAACCACTTCTACCTCAAAGCTGCGGTCAAAATGGCAGATGAGTTTGATGGCTGGGGTGGGTTTGGACCGCGAGATGCTGATGAAGAAGCTGAGGCCAACGAGGTCCGAGACCAAAGGCGTTATTCAGGCCAAGGCGACTCACTGACGTGAGGCTGTACTATACGGGCTGTATGAGTATCATGATTGACGACGGTCTGCCATTGAACTTTGGAGGAACACGCGAACATTCACTCACGCTTTCACGTGCAGTGCCGAATTAGGAAGGTGTGTTCTTTTGTTGCTTGTTTGTCACTTCTTGTTAATGCTCCGGCTTTCACCTCTAGTGACTTCTCTTGTTGCAAGTTACTTGCGACAGTGATGTACAATGAGCGCTACCTACTTCGACCATTACCCTCTATCCTTGTCTCAAACCTGAAGCAAACCACTCCTGACAACACCACTTGAGACAGTGCCCACTGACAATACTACTCCTGCTCTCACCCGCCAGTAACACTCACACTAAAGTACTCCTACCTGCGTCCTACCACAACACCACGTCATGGATTCCAAGGTATATACATCGCCCTGTTCAGGCTACGCATGATCTCACATCTCTTAGACCTTCCGCCGCGGCACCAAGCCCGAATACTTCCCGGCTCTCACAACTTACAGAGGTCCACCGATCGGTTATGCAGCCAAAGTCGTGCAACATATCGCGCCCTGCGGCACAGTCACTACTGATGTGTACGGCACCGTGTTCGCGCCACGTCCACTATACGTGGTCAAGTGTGAGAATGAGAACTGCGACATATGCCGCGCTGGCACCGTGAGGCCCCTTCAGACAACAACCGCTATATGTCCTAATGATTGCGCAGATCTCATATGCTTCGTCACCACGAACCTCCAGCGGCATGAGCGACATCACCGACGTCCCCGTTCCCGAGTGCTCGCCAAGGGCCGATTCGGCTAAGCAGACGGGAAATACGAAGGAGGTCGAGGAGGTCACAGGTCCTCATTGATAGAAATGGCACGAGCTTGTCGTCACCTCGTGACGAAAGTGAGACCCAAGGACGTACGGTTCTGATCATTGACATGGCAGGCAGGCGTTTGGCACGTATTCTGGATGGTCTCTTGAGGGCGCTGCGTTAACGCTTGCCGCCATTCTTCATGGCCACTCGAAGCGTAAGTGTTTGCTCCTACCAGAGCATTAGGACAGCAAGAATGTTGGAGCAATGATTGATTTCAGCTGCTCTTTGTGAGTATCCGCTGATGTTGATCGCTTGTGTATGGTGTGGTGAATTTCAGCTGCTAGTAGATCTATTCACCAACAACGACGCTAGGCGCATGACGCATGACACCCGTCTACCTCTTTACATAGTCTGCCTGCGATCTCCGTATCTTTACACAGCTTCGAATGAAACAAGAAAGACTGCACAACTAACATCCACGGCAGAGACTATCCTAAAGAACAGCCTCACGGAGCGATCCACACTCGATCACATTCAACATCTCCGAAACAGCGCGATCGACTATAGGGAAGCATTAATACTGCTCAATTCTGGAAGGGAAAGCGCCATCATGCCAAAGAAAGTCCAATTCGCTACCTCCTGTGCTTCGAAAGACATGAGCAAAGACGAGTTCAACATCGCCCGCCGCAAGCACGTCTATCCCAGCGAGAAGGAGGTCACCGGCGGGCCTCTCAACTTCACGAAGGTCCATTCACCAGAAGATCAAAATCCTCGAGGCCGGATGTTACGCGAATGGAGCAAATGTGAGTCCAAGGCAGTCGGTGGCTGCAAGTCTGGCCATCTTGGTTTCTTTGTGGAGTTGGAGGACGGCACCATCAAGCACGCGATGATGATGCTGGGTGAGGTTTGTGCCTCGCAGGGTACTGCTGCCACGAATGAAGATGGCTGAGAGCATGCGGGCTGAGGATGATGCCCCTGCTGAACCAAGAAAGTCGAAGCTAGGTTACACTTTGTAGCCACAGCTGGGTTACACTCAGCGCTTGGAAAAGTAGAAGGGATAGGGAACCACGGTCTTGCGGTCTTGATGGCTGCAGATCAAGCTCACATCGAGCTCTGCGGTGGCTAGAACGGTCCTCTAGCAAGCGATGGACCCAATGAGAGACTAGAAAAGGGCCCAAAGGGGTTCACCGATGCACGACAGTATTGAAGAAGTCACTCACGTATCAGACCATATCCTTCCACTTTTCAATGTCAAACACCCTTAATGACTCTGGCAGTGGCGCCGTTCGAAAAGGGGTACTGCTGCTCGTCACATTCAAGGGGAAGAAGAATCACCCGTCTACACATTGCCTGGGGAGAACACGAACAGCATTGGAAAGACCAGCAATGCATAATGTGCTAATGCCCGTAGTGATGCTTCTGAGAATATTATTCAAATCTATGTGCTTTCTATATGCATGTGTCAATAGAGGGCTGCGAAGCCCGTCGATTTCCGTCATCGAATACTTTTACCACACGCACATATATCTCATCTAGCATGCTGTGATATACAGACCCAAGCTCGAAGGGTTCCAATCCTCAAAGAACTCCAAGCTCAATCCATTTTCCGAGCTGAGCTCGATGCTCTGGGTTGTACCGGCAGCACACGGTGCACTGCTCACAACATAGCTATTACCCGACTGGATGGCGATCGCATCAAGCGTAGCATTCTTAGCAGGAGCATTGTTGTACGTCGTGTCCTCGGTCGCGACGCCGTTGCACGAAGAGAAGACGAGATCGCCAGAGCCGGAGAAGGTATACGCTGAGGTTTCGAGGTCGTCCTCCTCGGGAAAGAGGAAGATGACGCTGCAAGTCTTGTCGGCGTATGACTCCGGGATATCGAAGTTCATAATGGTGCTGCAGTCGGAGTTGACGCTAGCGTTGTATGATGTGCCCTGGGCGGTATCTGGGTAGCTGGACGAGATTGGGACGATCAGGTGGGGTGTCTGATAGGCGCCGGTGAGGGAGGTCTGGCAAACCGAGGCGGAGGTTGAGGTTGCTGTCTGAGTGCCAGATGGGACGGCTGAGGTGCTCGCGGCTTCTGTAGTCGATGCACCATACCCGGGAATCGACTGGAGTGAGGTCGAGGATGACGTCTCGATGCTGCTAGAGGTAGATAGAGCTGGCGTTGTGGCTACTGGGGTGGTGTCGGTTACGACACTGCTCGATGGCGCGCCATATCCTGGGACGCTGCCAGTACCGATGGGTGCAGTCGTGGACTGATTGCTGGCTGGGACGCCGTAAGAAGGAACGCTTTGGGACGAGGCAGGCGAGCTAGGAACACCAGTCGACTCAACAGGGACGGTGAAGGTCGATTGAGTGGTGTAGACGCTTGATAAAGTCATGCCGCTGCTAACCTGGGTCTCAGTCGTCTCGCAGTCAGAAGTCAAGACAGTGGTAAGCTGCGTGATCGTGGTCTCCTCAGATACGCTGGCGGATGGGATAGGCGCAGAGGTGGTCTGCTCCGTCACCTGTGAGGAGCTACCGGCTGGGTAGGACGGCACGGCGGGCGTGCTCTCCGCCGGGCTACTCTGAACGGGTGTGCTGACAGCAGGCGTGCTCTCAACAAGGGAAGAGGTCTCGCCACCATATACTGGGATCGTAGTGTCAGATTCCGAGCTTGGCGCAGGAGCCGAGTAGCCTGGAGCAGATGACTGCGGAACGGTACTCTGCACTGGCGAACTTCCGATGGAAGAAGAGCCATACGCGGGCACGGACGACTGCCTAGAGGCAGAAGAGGCAGGCACAGTCTGTACGGATGTGACCTCTGTAGTGCCACTGTGCCCTGGGACGACAGGCTGCGACGCCGAAGTGTCGACTGGCGAAGTCTCGATGGAAGAGCCGTACGCAGGAACCGAAGCCGCAGTCGATCCATAGCTCGGCACGGTAGCCTGGGAGGTCACTTCAGAAGAGCCGCCGTATGCAGGCACGATCGGAGTGCTCTCGACAGGCGAGCTCTCCATCATTGAGGAAGCAGAGCCACTGTAGCCCGGTGCAGTCGACGTGGGGATGGTGACAGCGGAAGTAACTTCAGAAGAGGCTCCTTCATAGCCTGGCACAGCAGGCTGCGAGGCCGAACTGTAAGATGGCGCAGTCTGCGAGGCGTAGCCGCCGGTCGGGACTGGAGCTGTGCCATACGAGCTGTAGGCATATGGAACAGACTGTTGGATGTAGCTAGGGACACTGCTCGCAGCCGAGGAACCGCCGTATGCTGGGATCGAGTGACCGGATGCGTAACCAGAAGGAGCAGCGTAGCTACCGGTAGCGCCAGCAGCAGAACAGGTGCCATTCATGCCATTCATGCCTGTTGTGCTGAGCTTGACCGGGCGACATTTGTCCTGACCGCTCAACCACTGAGTGTAGACATTGTACTCATAGTTGTACGGACAAGCGTAGAACTGGTCATTGCCCTGGTAGAGGATGCTACCGTTGTTCGCAATCGAGAAGCCATAGGTCGGTGGCCTCCCTTCGTCGCACTGGAATTGATGTGTTGCATCGTTGGTGAGTGTTACAACGCAGCCACGGCCGTGAGCGTCGATGATGCCGCCATTGCTGTAGCAGTATGTTTGTGGGGCGTAGCTGCCATTGATGCGGTTCTGTCCGTCAGACAGTTGGCCAAGAAGGCCGGAAACGCCTCCAGAGGCGTAGATCTGGAAGCAGCATTGGTCCCTTGGAAGGACTGCTGCTGATACCGTGGCAGCAAAGGCTGCGGCGCTGAAGACTGCTTTCAACATGGACAAGGAAACAAGATGTGGATATAACGAAAGACTAATAAGAAAGACTGTAGGTAAGAAGTCTGAAAAGTAAGTAATGTAAGAAGAGAGCGAGATGGATGGGACTGACTGCCTTTTAACACACAAATCGAGGTGAAGACTAGTCCATCGATGTGATAATCATGAATGCAAACAAGCTGAGTGATGGGGTCCACAGTGTTCAAAAATAGTGAAGCAACAAGGAACAGGAAAGAGTAGTGGACCACAGAAAGAGCACGTCGTCGAGCCTGTGGAGTCTGGCACATTCTGGTTCTTGCGTCGTGTGCCTATGGGCGTGGTGCGGAAGGCATCGCCTTGCCCAAAGCAGTAATGCCCTGTTCCGAGCACGTGTAGACTGGAGGTTACGAGTGCAGGGGGCCGGAAGGCAGGATCTTCAGGTACCCGCACACGCGTTCGAGAGGGACCAGCCCTTTACGGATGTTGAAACACGCCGTGGACGAGTCGTTCGCAAAGATGACGGGCAGGTGACTTCGGTCCTTGATCGGCAGAAGCGTTCTGCGGTCGGAGGGTCACGGAGAGGCTCGAATTGCGCGGTTTGTTGAACGAATATCTTCTCAAGCTGATCGCCAACCACAATACATTCGTCATGGCTTGCTCATTTCTCCCAGCGCGCTGCGACAGCACTTCATCAGCCGGTCGAACGAGCTGTTCTTCGCAAGGCCAGAAAGACAGCAGTGCATCGGCCGAAGGTCACGGCTTTCCCCTGAAGTTTTCGCTGCCATTCCGTTGTTGCTGTCCACACTACCAGCGAGCAGTCGTCGTCAACAGTGTGGAGCCACGATGAGATCACCAGGTGGGAACCTGTTGACTAACCCGCACAATGCCCCGGCTAAACGACGCGATTCCGGGGCACTGCGGCACCAGGGTGGTAGGTTGAACTTATTTTTGTGTTACCAATGTTGACAATGAGATGAGTGAGGATTGTATGCAAAGACGCGAAGACAAGATGGAGTTCTCACGCGCAAAGAGCACAGAGGCGAAGGAAGTGAGGTTGAGTTTACGCGTAGGGTCAAGTGGCAAAGTCTAAATCCGCGCTAACGTGGAGCACGTGATGCAATGAACCAGCCAGAAACGCCCGACCACATGAACCTAGACGACGAGTCCTTTCTGCAAACCATTCGTCATGCAGCCTGATGAGAGAGGACATGTGAAAGTACGAGATCTGCGATTCGAGAGAAATGTACATCTTCCGCGCGTTCATGCCGCATCAACGAAAGCACACGGCATGTGCCACGCCATTCGAGACCAACCGAATTCCGGTCGCATTGGCTGAGAACCCAAATGCTGTTTCTGCGCTCCCTGTTCCCATCGTACGCCAGAACGCTATCAAAACCTCATGCCAAGAAGAAAGTCGCCTCGGTTGATGGCCTTCTCGTCACCGAAACTCCACAGCCGGTAAGCAGCCTTTGTCTTCCACGTGTCGCAGCTCCAGTTGTTGGTACTTTTCGCTCTTTGCGTGGAAATATATGCCGCTCACGCTGCCCGAACATTGATTGAAGCATATGTAGTAAAAGCCCTCAAAGCTGGCCCCAGTGATTGTTTTGACCCGATGGTCGGGCACGAGGAAGTACTCCTTCCACCGCATGAATATATGCTCACGTTGCTGGTAATTCTTGAGTGTAAAATTGGGCGACTTCGCTGACTTTGCCAGAGGTCGCCATGCAGGGAACCGGGCCCAATGTTGAAGGTCGACTTTTTCGCTGCTTCCCCAGGATGGGTGGGTGGTCTTGAATAGGTATTTAGGGCCGATAACTTCGCCTTCGAAGAAGGTGGTGAGTGTGGGATGGTCGTCGGTGAGTCCTACACAGGCGAAGAACGTTTAGTCACCATTCCCTGTTTGCATGTTGTACAACATACCTTGTATGCGCAAGTAGCCGCAAAGAAACGACTCCGCCAGATTTACGTCCTTTAGCTCGACTTGGACGTCGTAGACTTGGCGATCTGATTGTTGGGTGCCTCGAAACCTGCTTCCTGGCCGTAGAAACGACGTTGTCGATGTGGGTGAGATATGCTAGTGGCGTTGCATTAGTATCATGGTGCTTGTAGGAGGCACTCCAGGACCTACCCTATTCATCTCTAGCTCTGGAAAATGGAGGTACTGCGGCGGCGGTGATGCTGATGATATTGCAGCAGTTGACATGGACTGCGCCAACGACTGGGCTAATCGAGCGTCATTGTCGCTCGGAGCATCAGGGGAACCAACAGGACTCGGTGGTTCCACGCATATCCCAGCATCTTCGATATGTTCACCCTTCCGTACTGGCTCTTCTGACTGACCAGCTTCATCTAGACTCAATCGTCCATCTATTTCTGCCGGTAGCGTATGGATCATGCGCTCGTCTCCATCGCCGCCATCACTTCGCCTCTCAGCGGCGGCCGATGACCTGAGTGCTTCGCTGTGTTCTACTAGCTCCTCGCGCGGCGCATAACGCTCGCGACGCTCTTCAGGAGGACAGCTGGCGAAAGTGCTCTGTTCTGAGGTGGTGAAGTCGACAGGTGCAGGCGGATGGGTATCGTTGCTGCTTGGAGTCGGCATCTCAACAACTCGCGTGACGTCGGAGCAGCGTCGGGGATTATGTAGGCATTACAGACGAAATAATGTACACGAAGGAACAACAACCAGAGTCGCGCCGGCGCGTTGCAATATCGCGGATCAATTGGGAAGCTGTAGTGGTTGGAGCGGGTGGTTTGTTGATGACGTCTCACGATGCGGTCGACTGCAGTTCTGAAGCCGAAGTCGAAGCAGCGGCCCTCCGTCCGTGACCAGACCAAACCACTTCAGACCCGACCCCTGCATGCAGCTGAGCTCGGGCTTGGCATATAACATCGCCATTGTACCGTTGCCTTCCTCTCTCCCCATTGTACGTTCATGCGCCCTCACATACATACATCATGGCATGGGTATCATCAATATTGCCATCTGCGGCTGCGTCGTGCCGGCCAGCGACTTCCTCATCGTCGCTGCCGAGCGCTCAGATTGGCTTAATCTGAGGTGCGTCCAGTTAGCGCAGGTCTTGCAGGTGGATATCAGAGCATACCTTGAAGTGCAGTGAGATGAGTGAGAAGACGAGAGCCTTCAGGTCTTGGACAAGATAGTAGAAGACACGTAGGCCTTCTGGGTCTTCTGACTCGTTCACATCGACCAGCGATCCGATCTTGGCGGTCTGTTGCAACAAATATCAGCACAGAGTGGTCCTCCCAAATCAGTAAGCAATTGGACCGACTTCGAACGAGATGTGCTCGCTGCCCAACCGAATCTCGAGTTCCTGTCGACCGTCCTTGTTCTTCTGTGGCCACTTGGTGTCGTCTTCCCTGTACGAAGTTAGTCATCAGGCGTATTGCAGCATTCTGCAGGGCTTGATTCGTACTTGGTGATTTCGCTGTCCTTGATGATGCGCTTGATCTCCTGTACCATCAAGGCACTCACGCACACTACAGACGTGAGCCTTGAATCTAGGAGACGACAGTCGCATGCTACACGTACTTTCCTTGCGAATGAGGGAGTCATTGCGGTAGTTGGAGTTGTTCGCATACCGTGCTATGGCAGAGCGTCCGTCGCCGACTACACGGAAGTCGAATTCTGCGCTTTGTCAGAGATGCTCCGTGTGCCGACAGGAATTAGAAGCCATACCCAAGAACTCGTGACCGAACCGTCCAGAATGACCTGAGCTAGGAGGCGTCAGCACCACAGACGCATATGATAGTCCCGGCAAAGCTCCTGTCCGAGGCGAAGCGCAACGATGCAGTCACCAACAACTCTCTCGGGGTGCGGATGCGGCAAGACTCACTAGTAGCGCACGTAGAATGGCTCTGGAGTTCCCGACATGGCGATGGTATTGTGATCCGATAATCGTTGGGCCGCGCAATGGTCATGAAACGGTTGTCGCGAAGCGCAGTGGCAGAGAAGACAGCCAAGCAAAAAATTGGGTGCCTGAAATGGTGCCTGGCGCAGAATTTCGAGCAGCTGCTGATGCGGAGGGCACTGAGGACAGATTGGACACCTTCACACGCCGCGCCAGGAGCTGCACCGTCGACGACCATATTCCCACCACCCCCTCCCGATTCTCCACCACCGCCCCTCCGCCGACACTCACCTCTCCACCGCATTCGAGTCGAGTCGGCCACCCTGCGTATATTGAGTCTGGCCGAAACCATCCCAATCCCCACGTGTCAGGAGCAAAGGGCAAGTCGGAGAGGGTTGGCTTCTCAATAGGATAATCTGCCGCCTGCGAGGAGGACGCGCCCAACCCTTCCTAAAACACCACTGCTCGCCCACCATGGCAACGTTTCTGGAGAGTTCGTACAGTCTGGTGCACCAGGACAACGCCGCCGACCAGCCCTCCCTGCAGGACCTACGCAACCAGCTAGAGAAAGGCACCGACGAGAGCAAGCAGGAGACCATGAAGCGCATTTTGACCGTGATGCTGAATGGCGATCCCATGCCTCAGCTGCTCATGCACATCATTCGATTCGTCATGCCATCGAAGAGCAAAGCGCTCAAAAAGTTACTGTACCTCTACTACGAGATATGTCCAAAGCTGGATTCCAATGGCAAACTCAAGCAAGAGATGATTTTGGTTTGGTAGGACAGGAGGTCTCGGGAACGTAAGACACGCACTGACTTGGTACAGTAATGGTATCCGAATGGACCTGCAACATCCCAACGAATACATTCGCGGCAACACTCTCCGCTTCCTCTGCAAGCTACGAGAGCCCGAGCTCATAGAACCGCTCCTTGCCCCCGCAAGAGCATGTCTCGAACACCGACATTCGTACGTCCGCAAGAACGCCGTTTTCGCCATTGCCTCCATCTTCCAGCACTCGGAAGCCCTGATGCCTGATGCCCCAGAGCTCATCCAGAATTTCCTCGAAGGCGAAAGTGACAACACCTGTAAGCGCAATGCTTTCGCTGCCCTGCTCAGCATCAGTCATGAGAAGGCATTGGAATACTTGAGTGGGGTTTTCGAGGGCATTCCCAATTCGAGCGAGCTTCTGCAACTTGTAGAGCTGGAATTCATTCGCAAGGACGCGATCGCGAATCAACAGAACAAGGCACGATACTTGCGACTTATCTTCGATTTGCTGGAGGCCAAAGATTCCACGGTCGTCTACGAGGCAGCCTCGTCTCTCACCGCCCTCACGAACAACCCAGTGGCAGTCAAGGCGGCTGCAGCCAAGTTCATTGAGCTCGCCATTAAAGAGTCGGACAACAACGTCAAGCTCATTGTCTTGGAGAGGGTCAACACCCTCAGAAAAGCAAACGAGGGCATATTGGACGACCTGACAATGGAGATCCTGCGCGTACTATCAAGCCCTGACTTGGATGTGCGGAGAAAGGCGTTGGAGCTAGCAATGGACATGGTCTCCAGCAAGAACGTTGAAGAGGTCATTATGCTACTCAAAAAGGAGCTTGGCAAGACGGTCGACGAGCAATACGAGAAGAACAACGAGTACAGGTCACTCCTGATCCACTCGATTCACCAGTGTGCCATTAGGTTCTCTGAGATTGCGGAGAGTGTCGTTGGCCTCCTCATGGACTTCATCTCGGACTTCAACAACTCTTCTGCAGTGGATGTCATCTCGTTCGTCAAAGAAGTTGTGGAACGCTTCCCCAAGATGCGCAGCCCCATTGTCGAGAGGCTAGTCTCAACACTTAGTGAAGTGCGTGCTGGAAAGGTGTACCGAGGCAGTCTGTGGATCGTCGGAGAGTACTCACTTGAGCTTAACGACATTCGAGAGGCATGGAAAAGGATCCGGGCCAGCTTGGGCGAGATTCCTATTGTTGCGTCCGAAGCTCGACTTCTCGAGGAGCAACCTGATGGTGAACCAGAGCTTAATGAACAAGTCAATGGTCACCCGAAGCCGTCAGCGCCTACCGGCTCGCGCAAGGTACTCGCAGATGGCACATATGCCACAGAGAGTGCACTCACTAGCCAGTCTTCTGCTAAAGCCAAGCTGGATGCTGTCAAAGCCGCCCAGAAACCTCCACTACGACAGCTCATTCTCGATGGCGACTTCTTCCTGGCTACAGTCCTTTCCTCAACCCTCACGAAGCTCGTCATGCGACACTCCGAGATCTCAAACGATGCTGCGAGAACAAACGCTCTGCGCGCCGAGGCTATGCTCATCATGATCTCGATCATCCGCGCGGGCCAGTCACAGTTCGTCAAAGCACCAATCGATGAGGACTCCGTGGACAGAATCATGTCATGTGTCCGGTCGCTGGCAGAGTTTGCGCAGAAGAAGGATCTTGAGACTGCGTTCCTGGATGACACAAGGAAGGCTTTCCGTGACATGGTCCAGGTGGAAGAGAAGAAACGTGCTGAGAAAGACGCTGTTCTCAAAGCCAAGAATGCCATTCAGGTGGATGATGTCGTGTCCATACGGCAGCTCAGCAAAAAGAACATCGATGGCGCCGAAGAGGCTGAAATTGACCTGGAGAAGGCGACTGGAGGCGATGCTGCGACCGAGAACTTGACGTCCAAACTGAGCCACGTCGTGCAGCTGACTGGTTTCTCGGATCCTGTTTATGCCGAAGCGTACGTCCAAGTTCATCAATTCGACATCATTCTGGACGTCCTACTGGTTAATCAGACACGGGAAACGCTCCAAAACTTGTCTGTCGAATTCGCCACTTTGGGCGATCTCAAAGTTGTGGAAAGGCCGACCACGCAAAATCTTCCGGCGTTGGACTTCTTGAACGTGCAAGCGACTATCAAGGTGTCGTCTACCGACACGGGTGTCATCTTCGGCAACGTTGTCTACGACGGCGCATCGTCGACCGAATCCCATGTTGTCATCCTGAATGACGTACATGTAGACATAATGGACTACATCCAACCCGCACAGTGCTCTGAGACACAGTTCAGGACAATGTGGACCGAGTTCGAATGGGAGAATAAGGTCAATATAAACACGAAGATGCCAGAAGGTACAGGGCTGAGAGATTTCTTGCAACGATTGATGAAGGTAACGAATATGAGCTGCCTTACCCCTGAGGCCAGCCTGGAAGGTGATTGCCAGTTCTTGAGTGCCAACCTCTACGCCCGGAGCGTATTCGGTCAGTTCAACGAAACAAATTTCAAATTCTGCGTATATATACTGACTGTACGCAGGTGAGGACGCACTTGCGAACTTAAGCGTCGAGAAAGAAGGAGACAAGGGTCCTGTGACGGGTTTCATGCGGATACGAAGTCGATCACAAGGCTTGGCACTGAGCTTGGGATCCCTGAAGGGATTGAGCAAGATTGGAGAGATGGCTTGAAGACACACGAGCCAGATAGAGACATGACGATCGAGAATCCCATATGGCTGCCAATTACGATGCATGGAGTCCGGAGCGAAGGGGTGCACAAAAAGCGAAGCCTTTCTCAGCTGGAGGCTTATCAGAGGTCGCCCGGGAGGAGGCCAAAAAGCTGGCACATGACATGCTTGTCAGCGGTGACGGGAAGTGGTCCGTATTGAACGCTAAATGGCATACGTATTGAGAGAACTGAAAGAGTTCCTAACAGCCTTCCCTTTGCAGTATAGAAGTACAGCCTTGGCGGTCTGTTGAAGTTTCTCCACAAGATGTCCCGATTGATGCGTCTGCGAGAACGAGTGAAGCCAGCCCGAGGTGAGCTTGTTGCTAAGGTAAAACATGACGGCCATGTGCAGACACAAGCCGTCGTCCCAAACGATTCTTTCTTAGGACCTTGGAGTTGCAACATGAATGCACATCGCAGTCCTGCGATTCGCCCCTCGAGAATATGGAAATGCACGAGCTAGAGAATGTCCGTTGCACAGACACACGGGCTTTCGAAATGGAAGATGGAAATTAGACGTCGGCTCAGGATTTCTGTTTGTATATTACAACTTCTCTATAGAAGGAGCTTGAAGTCACATAGTTGGTGGTATCAGCGCCTACGAGGACGAGGCGGGGCTGGGGAGTATCCCAGTCTCGCGGCAAACCCATTGGCAGCTCGACGGCGAAGTTCAAGCTGAGACTCTCTCGGTCGAGACGCTGCGGCATCCGTTTGAGTGTTCGACACATCGGGCACTTGAACGGGTCGCGGGACTTGCAGGCGACCAACCTCGAGCGCAGCGATGGCTTGTGCTAGCAGTGCTGGTGGTGGTGGTGCACGCGGCTCGAAGTCGTTCGTGAGGGCTTCAACACCGTCATCGAAGTGTGCATTCGAATCCTCAGGGTGATTGTAACGTGGACAACCTCCAGGTCCCCAATGCCTACTTGAGTCGGAGGCTTGCTGGCCACAGATGAAGCAAAACTGCTGATCGCATCGACAGGTCATGTGGTTGCAAGCTTCAGTGAGTTGGACAGGCAGCGAGCAGGCTGGGCAGCGTTGGTAGTCACGGCCGAGGCGGAGGCCTTGAAACGGATCGGTTGCCGCCTCTGTCGTTGAGCAGGCGTGTGGCGCGTCTGGCTGAACGACAGTCTTGCATTGCTGGCAGGTCGTCAAGCCGCACGAGCAGACGATGTTCGCATCACCATCTGCATTGCCAAGAAACCTGCCACAAGCGCAATAAACTCTGTTGCTGAAAGGGGTTGTGTACTCTTTCTCTTTCTCTGCGTAGTCGGCAAGGAAATCCTGCGTGAAGAAGTCAGGAAACGAACTCGGATGAAGCCTGGTGCCAAATGTGACGGGCCAGAACTGCTCACTTTGCTGTGCAGCCTCAAACTTGGGCTTGAGGTCGGAGATGAAGCAGTCTTTGCAGATGGAGTTGTGGTCGTTGAGCTGAATAGGGGCTTCCGTCTTATACTCCAAGCACAGATCGCACTTGTGCGTGACTGGCACGCCGGCAAAGTTCCACGAAGGTCCAGCCTCCATAGTTGCGAGTGTCGTTTCCTATTCTTCCTGTTGCTCGTCTGGTAAACTTTACGGGCCGATCGAGCTGATGTGCGTAATCTTTGATTCGTGCTTTCGAGCGGGTCTGGTTGCAAAACCTCGCATTCGTTGGCCCTACTTTAATAGGGGCATCCCTCTCTGTCCTCTTTGTTGGACGCGTAAAGGGCTTCTTTGTGCGGAACAGATGCATTGTGAGGGCCAGCTTTGTTTGAGGTTGCGTATTCAACCAAGCCGCTCGACGGACTCGTGAGTGGCCGTGATCTTGACGCTGGGGCACAATGTCGACTGAAGAAAATCGGTACCATGGAGGTTTCTGCAATCACAGTCGATGGTGCGACGATCTTTAGTAGCCGTCACCATACAAGGCAATGCCAGGACCTTTCGATACTGGCCTCGATCGAGTCTTCGGATACGATATGCATTGCTCCAGTAGCTCTTTGTGTGCCAATGCGCGATGAAAGAGATCTCAAAGCTACAAGTTCGAGTACTGTCACTCGCGTCAGACGCATGAAAGGCACAAAGCCCATCGATCCTATCGCCCTGGGAATGCTCAAGACTCGAGTCAAGGCTGCACAAGCTTCACGGCGGCCTGGTTCGACCAGGAGCAAGTCTTTGCGCTGTGTTCTCCACTCTTCCCTGTAGGTTGTCTCATCTCTGAAGGGGCGGTCGATCGGCCCGTGGCACGGTCGAGATCTCAACCTGGTGTTTCAACAGCGGCTACGTGGCAAGTGTATGTACATATGAATCCACCTGGGAAGGGATTCAGGAAACATCTGTTCAACTGCAGCAGGTAATCAATCATCGGGCGCGGCAGTGGAGTCGGCATTGGAATCCGTAGCCATCGATCGCTGTCGAAGTTTGATCTTGATCTTGAATCGATCGAATCAAGAATCTCCGAGGAAGAGGAAGCCGTCGCAGCCAACGGCAAGATTGCGTCTTCACTGTGGTCCCACAAAAGACAGGACAAGGTCCCTCGTGGCACGGCGATTCTTTTGCAATTTCCAGTTCGAGCAAACATCTCCACTTCGGCTCTTGCGTTGTGGAGAGATGTCTTGACGCTTGGAGGGCAACTTCGACAACCGACCAACCGCACAGCCGCGAGAAGGGCTCGGATTCGATTCAACCAGATCTCGCGTAGACGATACCCCGAAGTGCATCCGCCGACCCCTGTTGGTTTACGGCAACGTGTGGTTGGTGTGGAGAAAACAGGACCCGATGGGGCTGGCGACCATCTCAGCACCTACATCGTGTCGTCTCGTCACATGGTGAGCATGTGTTGGCGCCTGGCCCTCCCTTGCTTGATCCTGAGCCGTGCTACGGCAGAGCAATCTATCGCCGCTGTTGCTCTGATTGTTCTATGCCCAATACCCGTTGCCGAGCCTTAGACCTGGTCAAGGTGGAAATACAAAGGCGATCCGACAGGGGTGTTCACTGCCAGCTTTTTCGCAGCCTACCCTCACACCTCTGCGTTGTAGAACGTGCGTGGCATCGCGTGACACCAACAACTCGCATAAAGCGGATGTGTGCTGGGGGACCCGGGAACACGCACGTCCGGTAGGTGGAATGCTCGTATGCAGTGGCGTCGTTGAGGGTGGTCACGAAAAACGTAGCCGTGTTGGTGCGCAGCCGTAGGCAACCCCAGCGTGGTACAGGATCAGGATATGGCACTGCGTTGCAGGCCTCAAGTGTGCTGCAAATTGTGCTGTGGGATTTGTGTGCCATTCTTTCCAATCGGGCTTCAGAGAAGACTGTCGTCTCATTCTCTGCCTTCGCTACGTACTGATGCCAGCAACAGATCTCGCTTGCTGGGTGATTGAATTGCTGATCCACCTAGTCGCTGCTCTGTGCGTAGCGCGGTGAAAGTCGCCGAATCGTCTTGCTTTGACGTGTTGATGATAATTTGACCTGGAGCACGGAGAAGTGCGAAAGCCACCAATGCTCAGATAGTGCTGTTTCCTTGTTGCTGCCGTCACCGATAGTCTGCGATTTTTTCTCCGACCCGTATTGACCTCGCCGGCCCTGTTTGCGTACATCCTCCTTCAATTGATGACCTTTCACTCTTGCTTCGTCGTCCTCTTGCCATCTTGTTGCCTCAAACTGGCGCATTGCGTGAAGCGCCGTGAGCCGAAAGCGGTGCATGTATGCAATGCAGTGGTACCGAGAATCGCCGTCGTCTCTGCCGCGTGCTGAAAGTATTGGTTTCCTTTGCGCGGTCCTGCCGTCACTTCTGGGTGAGTGCTGAGGATCAAGAACGTTGAGCTTCCCTCCACTCGAGATCGTCCTAGCCATGCCGGCCAGGATAACCACCGTATCCGCCCTCTCGCGTCTCTTCCTCCCCAGGGTTCCCGAATGTGGATGGGTCAGGATACCAAACTGGAGGCATTTGTTGCTGGGCTGGGTAGCCATGCATGGCCGGCGTGCTTGGACCTCGCTGATCGTGAGCAACCATGTACTGCTGAGGATGTGCGCCGTCTACAGGGGCTGGATGAGGAGCCATTTGAACCATCCGCGCGTCGTGTCGTTGATGCTGAGGATATGGATGAGGCAAGTAAGAGCCAGGAGTCTGCTGGTCGACGGGATACACGGGACTGTACGCGTTCTGATTTGGGTAGTCTGGATAAGACATCGAACGGACTGGATGATGTGCCTGCTGCTGCTGCTGCCAGACTTGCTGGAGATGCTCAGGATGGTAGTTCATTGCCTCTGCTTGTCGCGTGTTCTGCGGCTGCTGGTCCAACGACCCTGGAAACGGTGCAGTGTCTGCCATGGTTCCATATCTCATGTTTGGCGGAGGCATGCTACCAGCCGAAGCGACTGGCACTGCCTGAGGATGAGAGCTGAACTCCTGAGCAGTCCACGGAGGACTGCCTCGGTGCGGATAGTTGTAATCTTGAGGCGCGTATCCACCTGCAAGTATGTCAGTTCGCGTAAGTTCCTGGTTGACAGTCTCTCGACTACCTTGAGGTGGCATGTTGCTGCCAGGGGGCATCGGCATTCCCTGAAAGCCTCCTGGAGACTCAGCCGTTGCGCTGGGAAAGCTGCCGCCGAAGTGCTGTCCCGCGGTGTTGAGCTGCCTCGTGGATAGAGGTGTAGGTGATGACGATACAGTCGAGGACGGGCCTGATGCCATGCCGGCCTTGCTCGAGGCGTCAGAACGGGCGTCTAGTGCCGCCTGCTGGTCGACCGGGTAGAAGACGCATTCCTTCTTGAGGCGAATGCAGTTCTGACATCGCTGCTCGGCATCGTCTTCGGCGACCAGGCATCTGATCTTGCGACGACGACAGTGCGCTGACTAGTGTCAGCGTTGTTATGGTCCCACGCGAGGCGGACGGGTAGAGTGGCGCGTGCCAGAGCGGCTCGTAGAGCAGTCGCAGGGCGGCGTAGTGTGAACAGAGAGCAACGCCACGACTTACCGCAGGCAATGGAGATTCTCTGGTATCCAAGTTTGTTCCGCTTCTTGTCGGCGGATTCTGCGTCTGACATAACGAGGCCGCGCAACAGCGGAGTCGAGGAAGATTTGGGGAGGTGTTTGCTGCTAGGCTTTGTTTTGGACGCCCTTGGCTGCTTCCCATTCGATCCTCCAGACTGTGGGGCCCCCGACGCAGAGGGTGCATTGGCGCCAGCCGCTGTGAGATGCTCAGTGGAAGCTGGGGCGGCAGAATAGCCTGACGGATGGGCTGTCGTCGGGGGGTGTGGATAGATGTCAGGCGCCGGCAGGCTCGAAGGCATCACTGTAGGTTGTTCCGGGGCAGGGTCAAAGTTGCGGTGACGGCGTGTGGCGTCTAATCCAATCGATGGCAGATCTGTCGCGCCCGCCGAAGGAACATACCAATGCAGATTGCAGATGGGGCCTGTCGGTTTGCTTGGTGGCGGCCTGGTCGCATGAAATGACGAAACCCTCTCCGCCTTGTCGGTGCACTACTGCGCAGAAGTGTATGACCACTCTGCAACGCATTAAGCTGCTGAAATGGGAGGTGAGGATCCTGCGTTAAGCAATCATAGCAGCCGGGAGGCTTTAATGCAGCGTGTGATGGCTAAAGTAAGTTCCAGCACAATGGACACGCTAGGAACACATGCGCCGGCAAGGAATGGCTGACCAAACAGGACAGGAGATCGTCGCCAATGACCAACCAATGGACACGAATGTTAGAGCAGCGTTGAGGGTCGGGGGCGGAGGAGTGAACATGGACAGGTCGCCTTTGACAATCTTCCTGTGGGAGAGAGGGGACGCTGTAGCGTTGGCGCCACACTGGCGAGC
Organism: Zasmidium angulare; assembly: GCA_002786045.1. Classification (NCBI taxonomy): domain Eukaryota; kingdom Fungi; phylum Ascomycota; class Dothideomycetes; order Mycosphaerellales; family Mycosphaerellaceae; genus Zasmidium; species Zasmidium angulare. Next base: position 1,335,177 of record NHNX01000004.1, read on the forward strand.
GAATGCAAGGACACAACTCCGATGCGGCCCAGCCTAGTATGAGTGGCCTGGGGCGCGAGATTGCGGTGGCAAAAGAGAAGAGAAGAGCTGGCCTTGGGCCAAGTCGCTGCAGCCATGGGCGGCGTTGACGTCGAGGAAGATTTCGAGGGTCACTGCGTAGCGTGAGCGACAGGGCGTGGCTTTACTAGCCTCGACCATATCACGCCGATTGCGCCAAAACGTTTGAAAGGTGGATGCCGCCAGCCGAGCCTCCTGTCTAAAGAGGTTCTTCCAAAACGACCAGAGTTTCGCCCAGCGTTAGCCGAACCAAATGCCAACGACGCAGCCGCATAATCACCCCAGACGCCATGTGGTGCTATGCCAGTGACAGGGCCGCACAGTACGTTCAGCGGAACCACATATGCGGCCCATGTGCGAGTACAGTACTTTGGTGTGCCTGCATGCCGTGAACAACATGGACAATCTCAGCGCAGCCCAATGTTCTTGCCGCGGCGGGCCATCGATATGGAATGGGAGTATGAGTATATCAGATGTCTATCACGCGGCTCTTGCTTGATTCCTCATGTGGCACAGCAAGGCCTCGGACTTTGCCAGCTGTCGATCGTTCGCTGTGGATGCTTGTTGGTAGCAAGGTTTGTGTCGCGAGCTCTCGCAGTGCCGTATAGTACGTATCTGAGACTGGGCCACTGAACGGTGCCGATGTATTCGGTTCCGACCGTCCCTGTTGCAATCCTCAGTTTCCAAGGAGCTGCCCCTTTAGGCAAGCTGTGCTGTTTGTCTACCTGACTACGTCCCACTACTGTGGGTTTGGATCTGAGTCAGGAGATGAACGTCCAGGCTGCTGGAATAGGCCAAAGCATCATACCACAAGTTGGCTAGCGGGTGTGCGCTGGAAGGGAGCCACACTCGCCAGAGGATTCAAGTTGTGTCGAGTGCTACGTGCCTACGGCGACGATACGCGACGCTTCCTTCGTTCGGTCACCGTCGGTCACACACATCTGCAGCAGACAGACGTGGTGTGGCAAAAGGAGTGGCGTCAAGATCGATCATGGGAAGTGGAGTTAAGATTTGAGCTGCTGCGTCGCCCGTGCCAGGCGCTGGCGCCAGCCGCGATGCCGCTTGATTGGCGTGTTTCGCAATGCAGAGCGGATATCCGAGTCACACAATGCAGCGGCACGCAGCGAGGATGGCGCAAACGCACGAGGGCGGGCGGTCTGACACACATGGCGGGCGGCATGGCCTGGCATGGCCTGGCATGGCGTGCTGCTTTGCGGTGGAAGGTCGTCCAACATTCACCTCTCCTCTCCGCGCCGAGGGTCGGCAGCGCGCTCAACGGGGGCAGCACGGGGTGCTCTTGTATTGATGACCGCGGTGGCTGGCGGTTCAGGAAGTGATGTCGGCGATCGCAAATCACAGATCGTGACCGATGCGCGCGGCCGCTCTGGGAAGCCACGTGAAAGTCAACTGAAAGGCTACCTGACCTTTTATTGCCCCCGCCGGAGCTGCAGGCCAAGATACGACGCCGCTGTGTGGTTGGCCTGCGAGATCTGCTCGCCGAGTCCCTGCGCGCTCCTTTCCGTCGCCCTCTCATCTGACGCACCCGAGTGGTGAGACACGTCTCCTCCACTGCCCGACATCTGGCAGATCTCTCATCGCTCGGGTAGCAGATGGCGTGGCATAGATGAGCTGCACGTGCGCGGCATGCTCCAGTAAGACATGCGGGCGGGCGTGGTGTGACCAGGGCAGATGCGAGGTACACGGCAGCGTCAACGGATGATGCGATATGTGCTGTGCCTCCGTGTGCTCTCAGTTCAAGCTGCGACTTGCTACTGGACTGTACGAAGTACAAGATCTGCTCGGATGCCGCGGCAGGCATCCGGCGGCTCTGCTCTGGCAGCGGTAGGCAGAGATCGGCACATCGCATATCAACAATTCAATGCCAGGCCAAAGTCTTCCTCTATGCCTGAACGGGACCCTGGCGCTGTACTGCCGCTGAGCTGTCCTGTCCTGTCCATTCGGCAGGTAGGCCGCTTTCGGTCCTTCTGCTCTTGCATGTCGTCTGGCAAATGGCGACAGCTGCATTAATACAAACCAGACCCTGGTCTCAAGGGACAGGCCGAGTGTGCATTCATCATCAGTGATCTCAGACCCAAACTGGACCAAGCTCGCGAAGCCACTGCTGACGGCGTGAAACCTAAATCGCAAGATCGTTATTACATGCACCTTGTAGTAGCTTTCCTGGGGAATGCTCTGGGCTGAGGAGCCTCAGTGGTGCGTCAGACGTCCTTGGTGCTCGGTCAAGCTGTAGTCTACGTCGCCCCAAGCCACGGCGTTTCTAGCAAGGGCACAGCCTGCAAGGCGCCCTTGTAATATGGTGGATGGAGTTCGGAGAATTTGACACCAAGGTTTCGTCCCCGTAACGAGCGTGATGTGGGGATTGATGGACGGGCTCGCAGCACAATTCAACGACTTCACTGCCTCGGATATCTGCGCCCGGAGAAGACGACGTTGTAAGCAATCTGCACGACGATCGATAAGCCACCTTCCTACAATTGCACCTTCGACCGACCGCTTAGCCAAAGTTACGTCCAAGTTCAGATACGGTACGCCCACTGCGCAGCAATGGCAACAGATATGACAACGGTCAATTGCGAGAGCGGCGTACACCTGTGTGTTCGCCAGTCGACTTCCGTTCAGTATATTGAAATTGGCGTTGCCCGTCATGCGGAGATACGAGAAGGTGTGATCCCAAGATACGGAATTAACCTAACTTGCTGTAAAAGTGTCATTGCTGAATTCATGAGCGGGCGCCGCCACAAGTGCAGTGTGGCGCTCCGACTTGACTATGTCCAGGCATGCGTGCTTGCATCTGCGGCATTGTCGCGAGCGATCTTCGCAGCACCAGCGGCGAACGTACGTTGCACGAACGTCCAAGGTGAAGATCGCGTCTCCGTCCACGGGCGATCAAGGCGCGCCGGCTCTGACCTCTAACGCGCGGTTGAGGAGCATCTGGAAATCCAGCTCCTTGTGGTCATCTGGCATGTACTCCCCCGAGGCGATGCAGTGTACCTTCATGTTGCGATGGTACCGAAGATTGTTGAGCAGCTTCGGCGTAATGAGGAAGTACTGGCTGGTGTGTTCTGCACAGGCAATGTCTACCATGCGGGAATGGACGAGTCTGTTTGGACAGGTCAGCACAGATCATTGTCCGCCAGATATCATCACTTACCTTTCGTTGCGTGGATCCATGCCTTGATTGATTTCGTCCACGACGCGGAACGGTGCTCTGGCAAGGCTCTGCAATGCCATCAGGTAGAAGATGGTCGACACGGCTCGCTCACCACCGGACTGTCGATGTGAGTCGAGAATGCTGAGTTCCTCTTTCTCCCTGCGTGATATAATGTGTCAACCAAGTCCACAGTCAAAGTCCATGAGGCCACTTACCTGAACTTGACCTTGATCTGAATAGCCCACTGCTCAAAGTCCTCATCCTTGTGTATAGCGACCTCACCTGCACATCCAATGCCTTGGAAGTTCTCGGAGAAGGCCGTGGATATCTGATCAACAACGAGATCCAGTTCTGGTTCCCACCTCGCCCTGATGTCATCGATCTTGTTGCTGAGGTTTTCGACATTGTCTCGCAGTTGGAACAGCTGGGCCCGCTTCTCTTCGATCTTCTGAGCGCGTTGCTCAAAGTCTCGAATCACATTCTCATTGCCTCCCAGCAGTGAGTCAAGTGCAGCTTGTGCAGACTGGATATCGGTTTCCAGTTGGTCTCTGTCCCAGGTCCCGTGGTGCTCTTCGTGATACTGTTGTTCTTCGTCGTTGAATTCGTCTCGCACAGCGAGACAGTGATCCTGAAGCGCCCTGCCCTTCTCCATCGCTTGACGTTCTAAATCGCGTAGTCGGGTGGCTTCCGCTTGTGTCTCTTCCAACCGCCGCTGGTCATCAGCGTTTCGAGACTCAAGTTGTTCAAGGTCGGACTGCGCCTCAATTACTGATATCTCAGCCTCAAGCACTCCTTTGTGAAGATCGCGCAATCTCTCGACAGCCGATGCATAGTCCAGAGCTTGCTGACCTTTCTTCAAATGGAGGTCGTCGGTCTCCCGAAGGATGGCCATTCTTCTCTGACCTTGCTGCAGCACCTGCGCCTTAGCATCCTCCAGCTTCTTTTCCAGCGACTCGAGTTTGGCCGGAAGTCCATTGAATTCTGATTGTTGCACTTGCTTCCGGTGCTTCTCATCTCTGAGAGCCTGTTGATCGCTAGTTATCTTGGTCCTGCTGGCTTTCAGCTCCTCTCGACGCTGCGACACGCCCTGCAACTCTTCCCCGATCTCCTCCAATTCTCCTCTGATTGTTGCAATCTGGCGATTGATGTCCCTCTCTTGCTGTGTATCGACCGGCGCGTCAGTAAGGAAATTCGCTGGTTTGAGAGGTTGCACCCGACTAGTGGCATGGTCGCCGTACTCTCGACGACGGACGACCTGATAGTGTCGTGTCTTGGTGACCCAGGAGCTGACAGCACTTCGTTGAAGGGCATCATATTGCGCACTGGAGATTTCAGTGGCAGTGAAGGCTGTGGCATGAAGGTTCCTGTTGTCACAGAGCATCCCAAGAACCTCAGACGGCCCTTCGATCAGATCTATTAACCAGGATTGCAAGCCAAGTCTTCTTAAGTCGACATCCGGCGCACGGAAGGTCTCCAGAGGCTGCAGAGAGGCACGAATGTTGATGTCGCTGAGCTTCATTTTGCGATAGAGTTGCTCGTCCAACATGTTGAAGTCCCTCTTTGACGTTACGGTAAATGCCAGAAGTTCGGATCTGCCAAGAATTGTTTCCACTTGGCTCGCATGACTTGTGTCTTTGAGCGAGCATTCAATGATGGGAGGACCGAAGACCGGACCTTCGAAAGCACCGCGATTGCCCTGAATCCACTCCCAGGCTTTAGCAGTGTCCGAAGAATGATTTTTGAGCTTGTTCGTCTGTCTGCCGGCTTGAGATTGCAGGTTTTGCTTATCGCTTTCCTTCACCTTTATGATGTCTTCCCGTTGCTGCGTTTGAGTCAGTAGGCTTCTCTTGGAATCATGGTTCTCATTGAGCTCGTCTTCGATGCGTCGAAGATCGCGGGTCATCTCTCGGTCTTGTGCATTCATCTGTGCGGCGTCGAATGCTTCGGGTGGGCTTTCCATCACCCTTTTGATGTCACGAATCTGCGGCTGGAGCCTGTTGATTGATGCCTTTGCCTGTTTTACGCTGGACCTCTCCGCGTCCAAGCGCTTGCCACACTCCTCGACGGCAGTATTCGTGGCTTCGTACTTCTCCAGCTTGGAATCTGCGTCGACCTCAAATCTCTTGAGCAATCGATTCTGCGCGGCGACGCCTTTTCCCAATTGTTTGCAGTACTCCCTTTTCTTCTCGATGGCTTCTTGGTTCGGACGGATTCTTCGCTCAAGGATCTGTAGCTCCTTGCCTGCTTCTTTTCTTCGAGCCTTGGCCTCAACGTGCTCTTGCTTGAGCAGCTCGTATTCTGCAAAGGGCTTCATCTTCTCCAGCAGCACCAGCTTCGCTTGGAGGGTGGTGCGCTCTCGTAGTCGATTCACTTCGTCTTGTTGCGACCTTTGTCGATCCTCCATAGCTTTCAGGCTCTCAATCAATGCCTGTTGCTCGCTCTGCTTCTGCTTGTGTTCCTTGCCCATCGACTTGAGCTGGTCATGCCACTCGGAAACGTGCTCTGGAGCTGCAGCTCTCTGGGTCTGAACCAGCAAATCGACAGGCGAAAGTGCAGCAAACTCCACAACGCGGTCTTGAGGCAGAAACTGGCATAGGTTGTCGACTTGGATCGAGAAGCTGCGAGCAAGTTCCTGAGCCGCCTTGTGATTGCTCTTCTTACCATTGATCAGCCATATCGACTTGCTCTGTCCCGATTTGCCGCCACCATCCCGGTTAATCTTGTGCGTGATGACTGGGTTCTCGGAGTGGCGCTCGGGATCAGCCTTGAGCTCAATCTCGATCTCTGCTTGCTTTCGTCCATGTTTCACAAATTCGCTGATGTCTTTGGCTCGGCCAAGGTGAGAAGTGCTCCAGCCCAGACCAATGCAAATGGCACAGACCAGAGTGCTCTTGCCGGTGCCGTTGGGGCCAATGACCATGTTCAGGTTAGGACCAGGGAAAAACTCAGCGTGAGTGTAAGTCACAAAGTCCTTGAGAGCGACGCGCACAATGGATCCCGGATGATGCTCTTGCTGGTCGTAATTGTCTGCATCTCTCGCTCGACCTTTGCCCTTTGGCGAGCGACGATAGTTGTCGGGCAAGATGGGGCCAGCTCGAGACTGAGGTGATTGTGAGCACGGATGCGTAGCGGTTGACTTCGGGGGAGATACCTCATCGTCGTCGTCAGTGCCAGTCTCGTCGCTTTCCACTCTCCGGCGTTTGCTGCCTGCTGTGCCGTCTTCGAGTTGCGCACGATCCGAGTCTGACCCATCGTCGTCTCGCTGCCGCCTTCGCGATGCTGCAGGACTCGACATGGCGAGGGATGTGGCTGTGTGTGTATGTGTTGTTGTAGTATGCTTCGTCGCAGCAACCGAGAAGTGAGGTTGGCCGCGAAGTCGCGTACTGAACAGTCGCGAGACGTGCGCGCGGCAAATGTCGCGGTTTGACTAAAGTATTAGCCGACAATTCACTTTCCACCTCACTGCACCTCGACAGTCACGAACTCGGCTGGAGGAGTGACTGCGATACGAGATGCTAGCACTGATGAACACCGCAAGGATTCGTGACGCCTTTGCAGTGTCTAGTTGAGCCGTTTCTTCAAGCGTTCGCGCGAACGATTGGACATGGCGCAACCAAACCCTCAAGCACCCCGGCAGCATACCAGCAATGGCCAGAAAAAGCGAAGAGAGCATCCAACAGACGCAAAGAATGATTCACACAAACGACCAAGAACAGATCACCGAGCGAAACAACGCGATGCACGTACCTTGTCCGCCCAGGCGTCTTCAAACGCATTCAAGAACGGAGAGCTGGATGTGGACAAGTTCGTCAAGTCTCGCGAGTATGAGATTCGGGCGCTGGAGGAGGGCATGGCCAAAAGCAAAAAGGCCTTGACTACGCGTGCTTTTCAACATGTGCCGAAAGAGCTCAGGAGACGGACAGCGAGCCACAACGTGAAGCGTGTGCCAAAGCGATTACAGCCCAGGGCAAAGAGGGAGGTATGTGATTATTCGTCTGATTCTGGTTGAAGGTGGGTAGCGGGTTTGGAAGGAAAGAATCGCGATAACTGAACGTCAACAGATGATCGAGGACAACACGCCCACTGTCACGGCCCGCAAGAGGAAACCTACGAGGCACATGCGTCTAAGACTGGAGACAGCCAAGCAGCTTCGAGCGCTAGGTGCTCAGAGGAAGCGGTCCGATGGTACTCCAGCCAAGCGCAATGGCGACAAGGCTGTGACAGGATTACCATCTCAGGCCGGGGTGAGGACACGTTCTCCGAAGGTCAAAAAGGCGGCTCCTGCATCGCCTCCACTCGCCAAAGCTAAATTCCGGAAACGACAAATTCACAAGACCTGGCTGCCCACACATATGTTTCACGCAAAACGGGCTCGTATGACAGCACCGAAGGAGCCACTTTGGCGCTTTGCGATACCGCTCACGCCCACCGCAAAAAGCTACCGACCAACGCACAGAGCCGCCAACGACAGGGGAGCCGTCGCTTGGGATGCAAGTTACATCTCAACTATCGCTCTGGAAGGCCAGCAGAGGAGTGTTGAAGGTGTGCTGAAATCTGTTGGCTTACAAGATGCCGATCTATGGGGAGACAAGGGCCGAAAATGGCGAAACGGCACACGGGTCTGGGAAGGATACGCCCTGCAACGCGAAGGACCCCACAGGCCAATTGCTCCAATTGTGGTGATATGGTGCGTACCTGAAACCGCGTCAGCAGAGGTCGACAAGCGGCAAAGAAAGACGTTTATACGAGTGCATCCTAGTGCCTTTTGGTTGATGTGGGAGGAGCTTGTTCGCCTTGCGAAAGTGATGAAGCCGCAAGCCAGCGTCCAAGATCTTCGATTTGAGATCGGCAGCATTGAAATCACCGGACCCGCTGCAATAGAAGCATTCCAAGCCGCATTGTGGCCTTCCTCTCGCGGAGACATACCCGATGGCAAGGATACCCAGAGCGTCGAAAGTCTGTGGACCACGCTGGGCAGTCTTGTAAACCCCACGCTGTTACCTTCAGATGTATTGATGGGCTTTGAGGTCCAAGATCCTCGTCTCCATCACCCACCACGCAAGAGCATACCGCGAACATCTGAAAACGAGCAAAATCAGCTCATGGAGCTACTTGCAACCTGGCCGTTCGATGCAGCCCAAAAGCCACCGAAGATTTTCGACAGGCGCACTCGATTGACCGCGTCCTCTTCACTGCCAAGCCAGAAGGCTATCAATCGGAGAAAATCCGTCGCCGCACCTGGTGAATATCCCGTGCCAGCTACGAACGACCCCAAAATTCCTATCCTCCTATATCACACATCCGCCAAAGGTCATTCACAAAGCACGTACAGTTTACTCCTGCCCTGGAAGTGTGTTCAGCCCGTATGGTATAGTCTGATGTATTGTCCACTGTCCGCCGGTGGCCAACCAAGATTCGGCGGTCTTGACGAGAAGAGGCAACTAGCTTTTGAGACCCAGCAGCCCTGGTTCCCTGCCGACTTCCCAGGTACTGACGCCGGCTGGCAATGGGAAGCTGAGGAGCGCGCACGCCGCAGAGACGAATGGAAACGCAGACCCAAGTCGAAGCGAACGAAGTGGGAATCGATCGATCTTGGACCTGCGAAGAAAGGGGAAGTGGGCATAGGCTGGGCATGCGATTGGGAGATGTTGCTGCAGGGGCTAAGGTCAGGGTCCGCCGCCCAAGCGACTACGGCTGGTGCTGCAGAGACGCCAAAAGCGGCTACACATACCACGACCTTGATGCATCTATCAGGCACGCAAGCCCGCAACATGCTCAGCGCCCAGACCAGCCTCCCAGATGATGCCCATGCGCTACACGCCCTCGTTACGGTGCGCATTAGACTGCTCACACGCGGGGTTCCGCTGACGTGCGCGCGAGTGTACCGTCTTCCATCCGTCGCGGGTTCTGCTCAGTTGCGTAGACGCTGGTTGACTCTGCATCCCAGAGAGCAGACAGCAAGAGGCCGAGGCCCCAAGAATGGACTGCCCAGATTGCCCAAGGATGCGCCAGCTCATCTTGTGCAACGCAGACTTGCCCAGTCTCTGATCAAACCACCTCATATAGGCGACGATGACTATCCTCACTGTCCTGGTGAAGAGGACCTGATTGGGTTCATCACAACAGGCAATTACAACTTGGGAGAAGGGCAAGGGACTGGCATCGGTAGCATCGTGCTGAGCAAGGTAGCGCAGGACGTTTGGAACGACGCACAAGATGGCAAGATCTGTATTGTGAGGAACTCGGGAACTACGGCCGGGAGGCTCGCGTCCTGGGAAATCGTTTAGTCGTAGTCTGTGAATCGAGACTTCGGTCATATGAAAGATATGTGAGGATGTGGAGTCCGTGGGTGAACAGTGTCATCACTTTTATTAGAGCAGTACCTGGTACTGTCGAGTGATGCGGATTGGCGAGCGGAAGGTAGTCACGACTGGGCTTTTTCAGGGGTTCCTCGGCTGGCCGCGGGACCTTCCGCCGATGAACGGCCCGCGTCGAGACTCGCGCGCTTCATCTTCTTCCTCTTCCAATCTTCACTCATCACCACCACCACCCACCCACCCATCCACCCACCGACGCCGTCCATCATGTCGTGGAGGCAGAACCTGGGCCAGACCGGCGCCAACACCATCCCTCTGGGCAAGCGTCGCTTTGGCGGCGATGACGAGGAGGCGCCCGCCGCCGATTTCGACTCGAACGGGCGCGACAACAAGCGTGGTCGCAGTCCTGAGCGCAAGGCACCTGAGCTCAACCCGGATGGCACCAAGAAGCGTCGCAAGCGCAACCGATGGGGTGATGCAGCGGACAACAAGGCGGCGGGTCTCATGAACCTGCCAACGGCTATCACGGCGCCCATGACCGCCGAGCAGCTGGACGCCTATGTCACCCATCTTCGCATCGAGGAGATCAGCCAGAAGCTGAGGATCAACGACGTCGTCCCAGCAGATGGCGACAGGTGAGTGTCCATTGTATACGGACATAGAAAGCCAAGCACTGACAGCATGACCACAGATCCCCATCGCCGCCTCCGCAGTATGACAACTTCGGTCGCCGTGTCAACACGCGCGAGTACCGCTACCGCAAGAAGCTCGAGGATGAGCGCCACAAGCTCATTGAGAAGGCGATGAAGATCATCCCTAGCTACCACCCTCCCTCTGACTATCGTCGCCCCACCAAGACCCAAGAAAAGGTCTATGTCCCGGTTAATGACTACCCGGAGATCAACTTCAGTACGCTTTCTAACCCACTAACCCTTTTTCTCTTGTTTACACATAAGCTCTTTTGCTGCACTCTTATTTCCACGGTGATCGAAAGCCGTACTAACCCCTTCGGACTAACGCACCACTTCCTTCACACACGAAACATGACTAACACCTAGCTTCTTTCTACTAACAGTCGGCCTCCTCATCGGCCCGCGTGGCAACACGCTCAAGAAGATGGAAACGCAGTCGGGTGCTAAGATCGCGATTCGCGGCAAAGGCTCCGTGAAAGAGGGCAAGGGCAAATCTGACGCTGCTCATGCCAGCAACCAGGACGAAGACCTGCACTGCCTCATCATGGCAGATACCGAAGAGAAGGTGAACAAGGCCAAGCAACTGATCCACAACGTCATCGAGACGGTAAGAGCATGCATCGGTAATTTGGCCAGGATATATACTGACACAGCGCAGGCTGCTTCCATCCCAGAAGGCCAGAATGAGTTGAAGCGTAACCAGCTTCGCGAGCTCGCCGCACTCAACGGTACCCTCCGAGACGATGAGAATCAAGCTTGCCAAAACTGTGGCGAGATTGGTCATCGCAAATACGACTGTCCACAACAGCGCAACTACACCGCCAACATCATCTGTCGTGTTTGTGGCAATGCAGGCCATATGGCTCGCGACTGTCCGGATCGTCGCCAAGGCACCGACTGGCGTAACATGCCACCACGTCGTGGACCCGAAAACGCCATCGACAACGAATACGAGGATCTGATGAAGCAGATTGGAGGCGGCGACACCTCCGTGCCAAGCCGCCAGATCGGTTGGGAAGAGGGTGGTGCTGGCGATGCAAACAGCGGCGCACAGCCAAGAGTCGCCCCGTGGCAGCGTGGTCCGACTGGTGCCCCTGCTCCATGGCAGCAACGCCAGCAGCCATCTGGTGGTTCAGCGCCATGGCAGAATCGTGGGGGCAACGATGACTTTGGCAACGGCGGTGGCTACGGAGGCGGCTACAACGCGGGCCAAGCACCTGGTGGTCCCGCTCCATGGATGAAGCAGCAGCAGCCTGCTGGTGGCGCCGCGCCCTGGCAGCAGCAACAGCCCCAAGGCTATGGCTACGGAGCACCTCAAGGCTACAACAACGGCTACGATGCCCCGCCGCCACCACCCATGGATCTTCCACCTCCACCGTAAGTCTACACCGCTGGCATCTACATGGGATCCTTGAAACGCTTACTGACCTTCGTAGTCCACCCGCGGACATTCCACCGCCACCTCCGCCAGCCTAGACTTGGCTATCCTGCAACTGATCGATCACACAGCTGACACTGTGGAAGGAGCTTAAGTCTAACGTGCTTTATGCTCTTTCCACATTGCATAGCGAGTAGTATAGCCTCACCAGATTGAATGCATTTGCTTTCCACATGCGCCCAAGGGTTCAGCAAGTCCATTTCATTTAATGTCACGTGCGGTCGTGTTTAGTGGGTACCCGATCTTCTACGTCACTCTTGCAGCCGCATCTCGTTCCGCATCAGTACATGTACTCGCTGCAACACCAAGCTCTCCAAAGCAACCCACTGTATGCTCACTCATCACGCTCGACATGAGAAAAGACTTGCCAACTCGAGATGGGTGTCACGGGTCTCTGGCAGATCGTGCAGCCATGTGCGCGCCCCATCAAGATTGAGACACTGAATCGAAAGCGACTGGCTGTGGATGCGAGCATCTGGATCTACCAATTTCTCAAGGCCGTCCGCGACAAGGAAGGCAACGCGCTGCGCAACAGTCATGTCGTCGGGTTCTTCAGGCGTATATGCAAGCTACTTTTCTTCGGCATCAAGCCCGTTTTCGTCTTCGATGGAGGAGCCCCAGCGCTCAAGCGCCAGACCATTAGAGCCCGAAAGTCACGACGAGAAGGTAGACGCGATGATGCGGCGCGCACGGCAGGCAAATTGCTTGCAGTGCAGATGCAACGGCGTGCGGAGGAGGAAGAAGCTCAGCGCAGGGCAGAAAGAGACCGCGGCCATGAGCAGGAAGAGACGGTACCCGACGAAGGGCTCGTATACGTGGACGAGCTGCAGATGACACCGCAAGAGCGCCAGCAGAACAGAAAGTTCCGCAAGAAAGACCAATACCATCTACCAAACCTAGAGGTATCACTCAGCGAGCTGACCGGGGCTAACGACCCTCGCGTCATGTCGTTAGAAGAGCTGCAGACCTACGCCCGCCAATTCGACACGGGCGAGGATATCAACGTGTATGACTTCTCCAAAATCGACTATGATAGCCCGTTCTTCATGTCCTTGCCTGCGTCTGATCGATACAATATACTGAACGCCGCTCGGCTGCGCAGCCGGCTGCGTATGGGATACTCCAAAGATCAACTGGACACCATGTACCCTGACCGCATGGCCTTCTCAAAGTTCCAGATCGAGCGTGTCCGTGAGAGGAACGAGTTGACACAACGCCTGATGCATTTGAACGGCTTTGAGGGTGCAGAATTTGGAGGTGGCAGAGTTGCGGGTGAGAAAGGCAGGGAATATGTCTTGGTCAAGAATGATGGCGTCGAAGGTGGATGGGCTCTAGGTGTCATCACTGATGAGGGGAAAGAGGAGATGCCCATTGATGTTGATAGACCTGCACCGACAGCCAAGCAGGATCGAGATGGCTGGGAAGACGACGAGGACGATTTCGAAGACGTGCCCGTTACTGGTCTGAATCGGCTACCCAAAAGACCTACCGGTAATGACGAGGTAGCCGATAAGCTATTGGAACAGAGACGGGCCGTCTACAGCTCGCGAAAGCGGTCAACTAAACGCAGACCGAAACGCGCAGCCAAGGAACATCGCAGTGATCTGTTCGTTCAAAGCAGCGAGGACGAGGAAGAGTGGGAAGAAGTGGAAGCAGAAAAGGATCTGTTCGGCGAGGATGACGGTGACGGTGACGGCTCAGAGAACGAGGAACTTCGCAAGGCTATAGCTATGTCGCTGCAGAAAGAAGATGCCGCACAAGATCCTGCGAGCGGAGTGGACGAAGGTCCATATGATGACGAGGACATGCTCGAAGTCTTTCAACAATCTGCTGTGGAAGAGCAGAGACCTGTTCCTAAAGGCAGCGGTCGAGACATCGCGAGCATCGTGAACAAGCGCGCCTTCCACGCGGCACCGGACAGTCGCGAGATCACATCATTCGGTGTACCGCGTGAGAAATCAGACGACAGTGATGAAGAAGACGCTATGGACTTGCAGGCAGCGCTGGCCGAAAGTCGCAAGAGCAAACGCAAGACTAGTCCTCCACGTCGACCACAACCCTCTTCAAGGCCCATAGATACTGCCACTGACATCGCCAAACAAGCAGGCTTTAAGGGGCCGCTGCCATTCGAGAAACTCGATCTGGGCTCGTCACTGCTCGGAAAGAAGAAGATGCAAGAGCGCACAGAGGAGACTGCTGGTGGTTTTGAGAACCCACAACTCGCTGAAAAGCAGAAGAAGACGGCAGAGCCACTTCCACCGTGGTTTTCTGGCGACCTCGAGACAGACATGGAAGCTCAGAACGCGATTGAAAGCGAGGACCGTAGGAGGGCTCGCGAGTTTGAGAAGTCGTTTCAATTTCAAGATCGAAATGCCCCAACGCTGCGCCGAGATCCGACGAACGAGGTCATTGATCTTGAGGCAGACGATGCCGATGAACACTTCGGAAGCGACGAGGTCATCGACCTCGTCGAAGAAGACGGCACGAGCATGCCTTCATACCACGAGAAGCCAGAGGCGCATACAGACTCGGCTGCTGATATCGACCTGCCGCGCCCTCAAAATCCAGAGCAGAACGTCAGGATGGGTGACTTGGCAGAGGAAGTACGAGCAGCCCCGGAAAAGGCCAACCCACGCCCAAGTGTGGACTTGGCTGATGCTCCACCGGTCAGGAGAGCTGATGAGACGCTGGAGGAGCAACTCGGCACACAGTCGAGGTCGACGAAAGCGCCGGACGCGGGAGACGCAGACGAAGAGGATGAAGCTCTGGAATGGAGTGACAGCGATCGTGAAGAGGACCAACGCTCTGCGACTAGCGACAATCGCGGAGCCTCTGCCGTTCCGATCACAAGCCCTCCAAAGGTCGTGGAGTCAGACCATGAGGACGAAGACTTGGGCTTTGAGGATGTCGAGATCGCAGATGCGCCACCAATTCAGCAGGAGCACACGCCTGGTCTGGCAGAAGGACGTCAATCAAATGCACCGCAGCAGCCACCTACCTTACCGGCTCAAGAAACCATACCCGAAGACGACGACGAGTTCGATGACTTCTCTGACCCGGAAGAAGCAGAGATGCTGCGACAGTTGACATTGGAGGCCGAGGAGCATGCTCGTTTCGCTAGTAGTCTGAACAACAAGTCCACGGCGCAGAACATCCAAGAGTACGAGAAAGAACTCAAGCAGTTACGAAATCAGCAGAAGAAAGATCGGCGTGATGCCGACGAGGTCACCCAGATCATGATCCAAGAGTGCCAGGCACTGCTTCGCTTGTTCGGCCTGCCGTACATCACTGCGCCCATGGAAGCTGAAGCGCAGTGCGCAGAACTTGTAAGCATGGGACTCGTCGATGGTATTGTCACTGACGACTCCGATTGCTTTCTGTTCGGCGGCACTCGGATCTACAAGAACATGTTCAACCAAGCAAAGTTCGTGGAGTGCTACCTCACCTCTGACCTGGAGAAGGAATTCGATCTGACCAGAGACAAGCTGATCGCTGTAGCACATCTGCTTGGGTCTGACTACACCGAAGGAATCCCTGGGATTGGCCCTGTTACCGCCCTTGAGATCATTTCTGAGTTTGGCTCACTAGGTGCATTCCGTGACTGGTGGACGGCCGTGCAGATGAATCAGATTTCTAAAGAAGATGATGCGAAGAACTCGTTTCGAAAGAAGTTTCGGCGTAATGCGACCAAGATGTTTCTTCCGCCTGGCTTTCCAGACGAGAGAGTCAATGTTGCGTATAGCAATCCTGACGTCGACCACAATCCGGAAGGCTTTCAATGGGGTGTACCGGATCTCAGTGCCTTGCGGTCCTTCCTGATGGCGACGATTGGATGGACGCAAGAACGCACCGATGAGGTGCTCGTCCCGGTCATCAAGGACATGAATCGTCGCCTGGATGAAGGCACCCAAGCGAACATCACACATTTCTTCGACGGCGCGGTTGGTGTGGGTGCCGCGGGCGCTTCGAAAGATGCTGCCAGGGGTGAGGGTTTTGCGCCTCGAAAACGAGCCGAGGGAAGCAAACGGATGGGCAACGCGCTCACAAAGATGGCCGAGCGTGCGAAGCGCAATAGAAATCCGACGGAAGCCGATTCTCCTGCAACGGATATGGCAGACGACAACGAGCCTAGCAGGATTAGCAATAACGCAACGAAGAGGCGAAAGACCAAGGCGTCGGCATCAGCCAACGTTTCTGGCCACAACGGTGCCAGCGACGAGGACAGCGAGTTCACTGGAACTCGTAACATGAAGACGAAAGGGAAGAAGCAGTCGAAAGCCACGAGTAACAGCACCCGCAAGAGGAAGATAGCTGAATAAGGAAACGCGATCGCCCATACAGGATCCGAGAAGTCCAGTACGTACATATTCCTGTGTGACGAGGTACTCGTCATGAGTACCGCCAGCGCCTGGCGTCCAACCCGCCTTCCTGATTCGATTCAGCTTGTTCTATGTAGTGGAGGTATGGGCATGCTGCGAAGATTGCGTGCCTGCATGCAAAAAAGATACATGTACTTGCTGTCGGTAGACGGGCGAAGCTCCTCGTGCGGTGGCGGTAGCGAAGGGACCTTGCTTTTGCTTTGCTGGCCGTCCCTTTGTCTCTTATACTAATAAGTAGGGCACAATGTCTGAGCTGGCCATATTGGGGTTTATGACTCAATTTCACTTTTCAACCTACCGGCGACGACTTGATAGACTTGATCTCTGAGCTGAACATGACGACTGGTGATCTTGTCAATTCGACGTCCAATTGCTGGACATATCACGATCCGAGCAATACTCGTCTTGGCATGCCTTACGACAAGAACCAGCATGATGAGTACCGTCGTTGGAGCCGTTGTCAGGCAGGGTGCGAACTTCGAACTGGCTGTTCTGACTTTTGCTTTTACATCACCCAGCGGTATGCTCTTACATCAACCAGCGGCAGGCCACCCCACCCACTGGACCGCAATCCTACCCGGACCTAGTCACTTTTGCTTTGCCCTTTTCAGGCGAGACACATTTCATAGGTACTGCCGCAGTCCCCGCTCCTGTCTTGCTTTTTCGCGCTGAGCTGCAGCAAAACAAGATCCACGACTGACGATACTACTGTCCAACGCGAGCAAGACGTAGCATGTGCATGTGCTCAGCGTGAACGCTGCTGTAACCTCGTCTCATATTGTCCTCCTGAGCTGGCTTCGGTGTACGGTGTCCGATGCGGTTTTGCGCAGGCTGCGGACCTACTTGCGGTTGATCGTCACGATCGACATGCCCAGCCTGCTGCTCGATGTGACTGTCACTGTGAATGTATCCCCGCTCTTGACTCCATCCTATCTTTGTGGTCTTGGCAAACACGTGCCTGTCGGTGCTGGACGTCGATGACCGGTATAGCAAGACAAATCCCTAATACTTCATGTTCTGGCTGAGCATGTCAAGCAACGTGCCCGTTTTGGAATGTCATTCAGGCCAGAATTGGTCAAAGTAGCCGTCTTGTGAAGTCTGGTGCTGTGACAAATCGGGCGCGGCTTGAGATGTTGGCGTGTCGTCGAAGACGTTCGTGTGCTGCTGGCCCAGGGTCAAGTTCTGCATGCTCTGACCGGGCGACAGCATGAGGTCGCCGGCGTTGATGTCCCACCATGACGAGAAGTCGTTGAGTCCAGGTGTCATTCCAGTCCCTGGCGTACGATTGGCTAAGAGTAGTGCCATGTCGTCGAAGATGCCGTGTTCTGTGAACGCGTCAGTAGGGTTGTTGTTTCAGCAAATTTGATATTTCTCGTACGGTTTTGAAGGGTGTCATAACGAGTCTCGAAATCACCCTCTGGCGGCAATGGAAACGCAATCGTTTGACGCCGTGCGAGCGAGTCGTGCGGATCGTTCGCATGTTGCTGTCTTGTTGCCATGAGTCGCAAAGACTGTGCCTGTTCCTCCAGTGCACGGGCGGTCGAGATGAGACTTGGCGCGTCGGCATTGGTATTGTCGGTCCACCAGGGTTCGTTGTCTTTGATCTGTGACCAGTCCACCGGTGATGTGTCCAGTACTGCCGACGCTGGTTGTGCACCAGGAGAAACTTCTGATGCAGCTCGAAGAAATGACAAATCAAAATGTCCTGTACTGTTGTGTCTGATGGGTGCAGGCTCTAGACGCCAGGTATCGACTCTCAGCCCGGAGGGCATAGCCGATTGGGAAGCACGAATGTCGTCGAGTTTGCCCGCAGGCAGAGGATTCGGCTCAGTCTGGACATCGGTCGGTTGCGACGTCGCTGGAGAAAGAATTGCCTCGTTAAGCTCCGCCTGCGTGCTGGCATAGCCCGAGTCCTCGCTACCGGTAGAGGTGCTTTGCTTGAGAGCGGACAGGGAAGGCCTTTTGACGCTGGCCTTCTTGGTGCTGATTCTTCTCTTGCGCTCGATACCTCCAGATGGGACCGGATCCAGTACAATCGCGCTGCCATCCCTTCGAGGTCGCTTGCGTTCTGGCAAGCCTTCACAAACCAAACCTTTCTCTCGGCACGTCCGACAATTGATCTCGCCACTGCACTGCATAGTCGTCAATTTGAGATACGTTGTTACAAGGGGACATGGATCCAGTTTTCACCTTGATCTTCTTTCGACGACAAGTCATGCAAGCAGCTCGAACTCGTCCCGAAAGGTTCTCCTTGTGGCCAGGATCGGAAATGAAGCGGTAGGTCCGCTCGTTTGGCAGCGTGGGGGAGTTTGGTTCCGACATAGCGCCTGGACGCTGCGACAACGCTGTGACGGCGTCGCTTTCGTTGTACTTCAGTGGCTCCAGCTTGACAGCAGGACGTGTCTCGACGGATGCCGCCAATCGATCATGAGGAGCGTTGTACAGAGACGCGGTGTATGTGGTGTAGAGAAGCAATATAGACACACGTGACGCAGTAGGAACAGTCCATCAACATGCGGGTGCGCAGCGCAGCAGATGCGCCGTATTGTGTTTTGAACTCAAGTCTCGAGTGATCCATCCAAGTTGTGGAAGACGCTCGTGGCTGCATCCCCGCCTGGGGAGCATGACGCGCCACTGATCGGGCATACTGGCGAGAGGTTCGTCCAATCGAAGGGGCTGCAATTATTTCCGTTTCCAAATCAATCGTGCGAACGCTGCACGCAAAGGACAGTGGTAAAGCGCGCCGAGAAAGCGCTCCTAGCGTGCGGCGATTAGGCGAGAAGGTGGTAGGAAGCAAAGAGCCCTGAGTTCCGTTAGCGGCAAATAAGCTGCAGCCGCCGATCGTTCATACGGGGCGACAATCTGGGGTAAGCAGCATTGAATCAGAAAGTAGGCAGATGACGATCTCGCTGCTTTGCCGAGTACATACATGTATGCTGTATTCCAACAGGTGCCCCTGCCTTGTACGCCGGGACTGGCTAGTGACTTGCCAGCGGAGTCTGTGGAGTGGACGTGGCCACGAGCGCGGAGAAACAACCGTGCGAATCAGTACGGCGATGAGGGTCATGCGGTTGCAGCACCAGACCTACGGGCGGCATTTTAGTCCCGTTCGGAAGAGGAAACCGCGTTGCTGCTGATCAAAACGTCTCCACAGCTCAGCAGGAGGATGGCCGTCTTGGTAGCATTCCTACTGTTGCGCTGACTATTCTCGGCATATGAATGGCGCACCTTTGCATCACTTGCGTCGTACTCTAATTGTTCTGCAAAGAAGATGATTTGACCCGATCGATCTGCGTGGCACCATGTAGTCTTGAAGGAGACTCGGGCGACTCGGTCACGGTGGGCCTGTGCGGACGCACGCTCTGCCTGCTCTTGCACCAGATTCACAACCGCGAATTGAGCTCAATAGATGCTTCGAAGTCTTTCGTCGTTTCGCTCCGCACCCCCTACTGGTCGAAATATCCGTGAAAGCCCAGATGCTCGATGACACAGTGATCGCGCATCACTTGGTGCAATTTGTCGAGCTCGATAGACCATTCCAGATGATACGCTTAGGTAGTGCGCTCTCCGGTCGCTCGACTACCATGAGCCATCTGCCACAACTCACATGTACGCGTTGACGACACGGCGTCTGATGAGTGTGATGCAGAATGACGCCGCTCTTCACAGCAAAGGCCAGGGCGGCCAGCTAGTGAAGGACATGACATGTCCTGTCTTTGACTGATGGCTGTGACGACACCGGCTACATGGCGGGTTGATCGGCGTCTGTCGCGGTATATTCAATTGGAAGCCGTTGATGATGTCGTGTTGTTGCTGTTCGGTCAGTGTTGCGTTGAGGCTGTTGACCTTGGCAAGCTGCACAATTTGACATCAAGTCCAGATGTTGTCGTCGTCGGCTTCTTCCGAAGAACCGCATTTGCCCATTCTGCCGAAAGTCTAATCGGACTGCACCGCACCTGTTGAGGGCAGGACGACGACGATGGCGACTGCGGCTAGACCAAATGCAGTCCATCCACCTGTGGCCGCCTGCCTCCACCTCCACCTCCACCTTCCCCCGCAACAGTCGCCGTCTGCATCCGAAAGAGAGACGTTGCCAATCGTGGTTCATCCGCGATCGTGTGCATGCCCTATAGCCCAGAAACGTCGATCCCAACTGCGCCTCTCGCGGACCGCGCACCTCGCAACTCGCGATCGAACGAGACGCCATCGCTGGACCCCTTGCCAGCACTGGGCTGTGCGGAGATCGAGACCGGGTGCAAGAGTCGACATTCGAAGGACACAGATATGAGCGGCCCAGATTGACGGTCACAGCAGCATGTATGAGAGCGGCACGAACACCGAGCAAGAGCCAGGCTCGACTGTCGGCTCCATAATGCTAGCTCCAGCATGAGCGTGTCTGGCACGTGTTCGTGCAACGCTATGAGCTGTTGCCGGCGCCCTCATCAAGTCGCTGTGCTTATAGGTACCGAAGAAGAAAAGTGGCCGTCCTTTGCCTGTACCTTCCCGAGGTATCTGACAGAAGCATGGATATTGGAGTATACTCTCGTAGACCCGTAGCAGTCTTATGCTCTTTCGTGGTCAACCTATCCAGCATGTAGACCGGACGATGAAGACGGATCCTCTCGAACCGCCTTCAGCACTACTCCCGCCAATTGATCATAACGCCCACAGAGTTCTGGATTTCTTTCGCCAACTGTACAGAGACTTGCCGCCTCTACGCTCAGAATAGGCATCAAGTTCTGGACACCACATCGATCTGTCCGTCCCCTTAGCAGCAGCGTGCAGGACTCGATGTCCATGCTTGGCGGCCTCGAAGCTTTTTGATTGCTAGTCAAATCGTTGCTTAAATGGCTAGGATGACGCTGCATTCGATCCTGCTAGTATTGTCGACCCTGCAAGCTGGATCTTTCGGTGGCCTTTTCATCGATCAAGTCACGGCCATATCGACGTCCATGGTCATGCCCCGCTGAATTGATCACGATGTCTCTTCCATCGAACGCAACCAGGACTTCTGACTTTACAACAGGGTCGCCAGCCACCAACACTCTGGATGTGTCCTACTTCGCGAAAACATATCAGATGTGTACGTCTTGTGTTTACGCAGGAGGGATATACTATGCCTCGAGGTTGTAGAACCACGTCGCACCGGATTCACTGGGCGCGAGAACTGGCATGTCGGACGACGCTGCAGCTTTCAGGTATTCTGGAGTCTGCTCCAAGTGGAATGCGCAAATACGCTCCCGCTGGCATTGGATCTCTGTGTAGCTTTGGTCTCTCTGCAGCTTTGGCCGGATCTGTGAAGTTGAAGGCAACCATACTAATGATCGTATAAAGAGCTACACAGATGCACTCCGAATCACTATGATACGTGCCTCACTTTCAGCGGAAGAGGGAAGCCATCTTGTGCTCTTTCACCCACGTCGGAAGACCCATAGGGGATGAGTCCAGGCAGTGGCATGCCTCAAGCCGGCTTACCCTACGGGTAGCCTTCAAAGTCGTTTACAAACGAACAAGCTCTCTTTGCAACTGCGGACGAGACTTACTCCCACGACCGCAATAAGAGCAGTATCATGGCGGATACATTCTCTACCTCAAGCAGAAAAGGAGGGGTTCACCGCCTACACCGAATGTATCCGTGCGCTATCGACTCGCGGACGCTCCACGAGCACCAGGACTCATTTCCGGGACCAGATCAGCCATAGCTGGACAGTTTGTTGATGAACAGACACAACAACTACACAAGCAACATGTAGGATGCGAGCGGCAAATTGGAGCAGATCCAGCCGGGAATAAGGGTTTGGCTTTGCTTCCTCACCTGCAACGAAAACACAAGCGATGGGAATTCCCCCGATCAACATTTCACTTCCTCTGTAGGTAGGTCACCAGGCACGCCATCTACCTACACTTCAATTATCTCATGTTGACGAGCTTGTACTGGTTGACACCTGCAGACTATACACGGGCAGCACGCGGATCGCGAACGTTGCGTCATGTTGCTGGGGATGCAGTGACCCCTCTCCGCCCGTGTCTCTCGTGGCTTCACAACCTTGCACGCCGCAACTCCGATAGTCTTCGGCGGAAAAAGCGATCTTGCACTTGGGACGCCTTCTAGGTCAGTGAGACCGCGTACCAGCAGTCAATCAACGCCTCCTAGGCGCTTTCGCCGTGCGCGCCTGCGTCCCCCCGCCGCAAAGTGGTGCGTCCTCGGGCTCACAAGCTCCCTCTCGCAGACTGGTCGAATACATGTACCTGACCCCAGGCTTACTCATCGCCACATTCCCAGCTTATTGGCCTGCGACCATCTCGAAGGACGGACGGCAGTGGGTTTGAACGACAGTGCTGGGATTGGGGCCACGAACCTCACCATCAGGCAACACGAGTGCTCGAGGCTGCATTGCTCTGGCAACGGGCTGTCCTAGCTTGCTGGGGAAGGATCGCATCGTTAGCGGTGTCTTCACCACATTCCATAAGCACGTCACGGTCGTCCGGACGCCGTATGGGGGACAGGAGCGAACATGGACAACGGTCGGGTTCCCACGCCGTCATCGTTCGTGCAGGTCTGCGATAGATGCAGATGGAAGAAAATCAAATGTGACGCTCCCAGACCTGTACGCAACTTGTTCGACAGACCACGTACGTCGCTCTAGTCCTCTAATGTAACACAGTGTACGAATTGCCGCAATGCCAACTTTCCTTGCGAGTCAAGGGCTCGCCTCTCCAAACAGTCGACGCCTCGATCGTATGTACAATACCTTGAAGCACGAGTGCGACAGCTCGAACAAGGCCAAGAAAATGAGTGGTCTCCACGGGCATCCTCGTCTTACTCACCCTACGGAGACAATGCCGCCCAAACCCATAAGACCTCCCAATCCCCGGCCTCGAGCAGCAATTTCAAGCCCAATGGTGCCCCCGATTGGACCGTCCTCAAGGAGCTAGGAACGCATGTGCTCGACGAAGACGGCTTTAGCAGATATATGGGACCTTCTTCCGGCGTAGGCTTCTCGACCATGGCACTGGAAGAGATACTCGGGGAGAGAAACGCCCCGTCGAGTCCCGGATATAACGGATTGTTCACGGTCGACGACTTTACCAGGGGCAGAGCGCTTGAAGAGGCCGATCAAACGCTCTGGCAACTCGTTCCCACAAATCTCCCTGATCGTGCTGAAGCCAACCGTTTACTCAACCTTTTCTTTCTGTTCACAGAACGCACCTTTCCCGTCTTGCATCGACCCTCCTTTGAGAGCGTAGTCGATGAGCTATACGACTCGGAAGCATCAATAACGACGGATTCTTTCGAACAGCTTTCTCAATTTTACTTCTGTCTGTCCGTGGGATGTTGCTTTGAGCTGAGCCGCTCGAGAGAAGATCGCATCAGGGACCAAATACGGAACCTGGAGATAGGATGCAGATGTCGCTTCACCACGGTGCACACAAGACGAGACGGCTTGACGAGGATCCAGACCTTGGCACTGCAAGCATATGCTCTGATCATGCTTCGGCAACGCAGTGAGGCTTTACGAGTCAGCGCCATGGCCAACATGAAAGCTCTCGAATGCGGTCTGCACCACGACGGCACTCAGCATAGTGGCAACCCACTGGAGACCGAGATGAGAAGGAGAGTGTTCTGGTGTGTTTTCATGTTACATTTGTTTGGAGCTTCCTTCCTGGGCCTTCCGCGAGCACTGCATGAGGCGGATATCACCATATCCGAGCCGAGTGACATCGACGATGAGTTCTTGACTTCATCGAGGGTTCTCGGTGCGATACCAGGGCGTACAAAGATGCATCGATTTGTCAACGTATGCCGGTTGATTCGCATCTTGTCTAGGACGGTGGACGTTCTCTACACCCACAACAAGCGAAAGCATGCCTCGACCCGTATCGAACAGATGAACCGACTTTGCTGCGAACATCTGCTCGACCAGCTCGACTTCAGCTTCCAAGAAATACCTGACGATTTGCCAGAGGCGGATACGCAAGACCCGCTCCAGATGGCAATCCTCATTTCTCACGCTAATGAGCAGCTGTTATACCACTATATACGCTGGTTGATCCATCGACCTGGCCTAGCACTAGGGCGATCAGAGGTGCAGTTTGCCTCGTGTCTTCAGACATGTACAGAAGCCGCATCTGCAATGCTCGAACTTCTCGATGTGAGTCTGCCGACCGCCACTGATGATCTCTTCAAATTCCTAATCAGTGTCTCAGCTCTACGCGCCCCTTTTGCCCTTTATCAAATCCTCGCCAGTGGCCCACCACATGACCATTTTCATTGCGGCCCTCACACCCATCTACCGCACACATCTCCTTCGCTCGCAACCCATGACGATCCCGGCCCCAACAACGTACATGGAAGACGACATGCGCGCCGCTCAGCACGGCATCAATGCCATACGCAACGAACCGTATGAGAAAAACGATCTTCTCCGCGGCGACCTCCTCGCCGCCATGGTCGCCAAGGTTTATGGCCAGCACGAGGCCCGCTCAGGTGAGTCTACATCATCGTTAGCAGTGACGGGTATTTCAGGCGTTGGTGCGGCGCGTGCTGGTGGTGGTCCAGCTGCCCGTCCCAAGTCCTTTTCAATGCCGCATGCGTTCTCCTCATCGCAGCAGAGCAATAACTACTCACTCCCTCAAGTCAACATCCGGGCCCCGAGCAGCGACCGCTCCATCCCCACCGAAGCTTCCATCTCCGTTGGTCCACAAACGCCATCTCAATATGGCGCACAACAGCAACAGCAACAGCAGCGCCAATCGCCCCATCCTCGCAGCAACAGCACCCACGGGCCGCTCATGAGCATGGGGCCCCCGCAAGGCACACCAATGGAATGGTCCGAGCATCGCATTGCGCATTTGACGGCACATGAGGATTTGAGAGATTTGGTACACGAGGTCTTTTCACCGGCAGTTGATCCTTGGACGGGTGTGGAGAGTAATCAGTACCCTGGGTGAAAGTCGAAGCCGCCGGAAGACAAGTTGGCTTGATGAATCGAGGGAGCATTGCGACTCAGCCAGCCTTCGCATCCCTAGATTGCCGCCTATCCATGTCGGGTCATGATCCAAGCGCCAAGTTAGACGATGCAATGATCATGAGGCACGCAGAAGAGTGGTAGATAAAGATGTAAGGCTGAAGGGAGGAAAGAAGTGCACACATCACAAAAGCAACGGTTGAGGTGAGAGGGAATCTGTAAATCGGCCATTACACTGTACAGCTTCTCGTGCAGCAACAAAGGTCCAGCGACTAACAGCAGCGGGAAGTGGACGACAGAGACCGGGTCAGCCGACGAGAGGTGAAAAGCAATTCGACTTAACACGACAGAGACCTCATACAGCTTCACTCGCATCTTCAAACGCTCCATGATATCGTCAAACACCTTACCCTTCAGCTGACACCACCTCTAGGCCTCATTGACTAGCCACTTTACCGTTCACTCCATGCACTACTGCTCGAATTACCTGGCTCTTTCATCACATGTGGATGACTTTGACCTAGCAGGTTTTCCGCTACGACTTTCGAGCAGCATGATATGCTTACAATCTTCCTTCTATGGCGGGTGAAAATCTTCCCCAATCAACACAAATGAGAGCATTAAGGCGCCTCCACGAAGACCTTCTGTCGTTTGCTATGTCGCCCATTCGACACAGCGTAAGCGCAACAAGCGTCGCGAACGGTATGGTTGCATGCCACATTCCATTGTGAAATTTGCTATCCGTGCCTTTGTTTACAAACTGCACTTTGCGTCCACTCTTCACGACTTCTACTTTGCCACACTCGCAAAACTCGCTACTTGCTGTGCCGTCTCGGACACAACTCGCCACAACATGGCACCAAAGAGACCAGCGAGGTCCAGCTCCACGAAGAGTAAGATGGGTACACGAGCATCACCACGCAAACCTTCCCCATCTGCGAAAAAGATTGCAGCAGCAACTTCGAAGATCACGAAAAGGAGCCCGGCGAAGAAGAAGACGAGCCGCGCAGCAGCGACGAAGAAGTCATCAACCAAAACGTCTAAAGAATCAGCGACGGCTCGCGCCACACCTACGGCGCCTCAAGTTCCCAAGGCGAAGAACACCACGAACGTATCGCACAAATCACTAGCTTCGGTCGCAGACGGGTGCGTCTTCAAAGACGGCGCAGAACACGAAGTCAGCTACAACTCTCGCCAAAGCCTCGATAACATCATCAACGAGATAGGAAAGCGGTCCCTGACCAACGTGGACAAGGAGCTGATACGTGCCATTGAAGAGCTCGAGCGCGGCGGAGTTCGCGGTTATGAGGAGTTCAAGGACGGTCTCGCCAAGCGAGAGAAAGAGGACTATGCTAAGGGGAAGCCCTTCAACTGTCACTCCAAGCTTTTCAAGAGGTTCCAAGCCCGCGTGGATGGACTTTGCCTTCCCGCTACGGTCCTCAATGCCTCAAGAGTTACGAAAGGCCCCGGCCGCCCCAGAGTTGTGCAATCGATCGAAACGCCTGCGGACGCTTCACCAAAGAGAACTTCCACGGCACCTAGAAGATCTACCAGTCGGAGTCCTGTCAAATCTGCCGGCCCAGCCAAGGCTGCTCCTCCACGAGGGAAGTCTATGAGCCCCACCAAGATCACCGCAGCAGGTCGAAGAGCTGCCAGCAAAAGCCCAAGGAAAACCGCTACTCGTGGCAAATCTATGAGTCCGGTGAAATCCCGTGCTGGAAGTGTCAGAGCAGTCAGTACAAGTCCAAGCAAGGCTGTCACTCGTGGCAAGTCCATGAGTCCGGTGAAACCTCGTGCTGGGAGTGTCGGAGCAGCCAGCGCAAGTCCCAGTAAGGCAGTCACTCGTGGCAAATCCGCAAGTCCTACCAGACTCGGAAGAGCAACCAGTAGAAGCCCAACCAAGCCTGCCGTTCGCGGCAAATCAATGAGCCCAATCAAGACCAGCGCAGCAACCAGAAGGTCTGCCGGCCGAAGCCCTGTCAAGTCCACCACCCGCGGCAAATCTGCCAGTCCCACGAAATCGACCACCATGACCCGTCCGCTGCGTCGCTCTCGAAGTGCTTCGCCCAAGAAGCCCTCCTCGCCAGCAAAGAAAGTCACCAAAGCCGTATCAGAGGCCCGGTTCAAAGCCAACGACGAGTATGGCGACATCATGCGGATGGTCGAGAACGAAGCCTATGTCGTTTTAAAACACGGCAGGGCTGATCCAGGTCACATTGACGCTTCGGTCGACCCTGATTTGAAAGAGCAACTGGACAGCAAAGATCAGACTTATGCCACTGAACGAGGATACAGTCGCGCCAGAGACGAGAGTGGCTTGCGCGAGCTTGGGAATCAGGATGAGCAGGCACTTAATCTCCAGTTGCCCGATGATCCGATCGATACGGTCCATGACACAGGTGTTGTTTTGAATCAGAGGACTGTGGGCAGACCTCGCAAGCAGCAAGTCACCCGTCCAGCTGCGTCGTCGTCGCCCAGCAAGCGTTCCCCAGTGAAGATCACACGTCCCACAGCATCACCATCCCCGACTAGGCGCTCCCCAGCAAAGACCTCCCCAATGAAGATCACCCGTCCGACGGCATCGCCCTCTCCGACCAAGCGCTCCCCGGCAAAGGCCTCTCCCACCAAAGCAAGCAGCGCTGGCGGTTCTGTCACTTCCCTCCGCCGCTCGCCATCGAGAGCACCCACAAAGAGCAAGGTCACAGACATGACACCACTTCCAGCGAAGGAACCTTCCAAAGAAGGGCACGGGTTAGTACGCTCCGCCACGAACCCTGAGTTCCTCTACCTCGATGGAGGCAAGCACAAGAGAAAAAACCACTTCTTCGAGACGATGCCCACAAAGGAGATCTGGCATAGAAACATGCCGCCGTTCTTCTCGTTCGGAGAAACGCCGTACATGGAGAAGTATATGAGTGATCAGATTGAACAGGATTTGACGAGATGTGAGTAGATGTTTCCATTTGCGTTGTTCTGACCAACCATGCACGCGTGACTGATGACTTTTTTTTGCTAGCTCACGATGAGAATCAACAGCCTCCGCAGCAGAGGTCTTGGTTGTCTGGGATCGCCGGCTTGCTCGGTGGCGGCAGCAAGGCGAAGACGCCCACTCCACCATCGCCGACGAAGACTTCCGCTGGCCAAGGCGAGGATAGGATCTCGACGATGTGGAACTTGCCCGCTCTGAGCAAAGAGGAGGTAGAAGATGTCGAAATGATAGTAGCAAGTTCGTCGCCGACTAGGCCTACGTTTCGCGGATCGCGGTAACGAGAACTGTATCGGCGTCCAGGGGAAGAGAAGGAGTGGAAGAGCATTTTCATGCTGGACATCACTTTCTCATCTGTACTCATATCAGGGCAGGAATCAATCAAAGTTTATAATCATCTCTATCTGCAGCATCAACGCTGTGTTCATCTCATCGTCATTTCATCTCCATGATCTCCCTCGCCAGCTTACTCTTCGCGCGAATGTTGGGTCCGAATAATAGCAATACCCACGGGACCGCCGTGAGCAACAATCCGACACCGCCCAGAAAGCCGCCGGCGCCTTGGAATGTCATTTTGCGGAACATCTGGCGCGTGAACCTGGAATGCAGAAGATAACAAGTCAGCCGACGAATGAACAATAGCATTGTCGATATGGTCGTCAGGGGTAATGGGTTCCAACGTACAAGGGGAATGCACCCGCCAGCATGTTCCGACAGAAACTCTGTGCGGCCAGCGCGCTGCTGGCGTAACGGTGATAGCTGTCGGCGAGATAGTTAAAGACGGCGAGATAGACGCTGAAGATGCCCATCGTAGCAGCAGCGACGCCCAGAGCAGGCGTGATCCAGTGACTCGACTCGTATGCTCCCGCGACACCGAACCACACGCACCCAATAGGTAGTAGTGCGGACTCCACGCAGGCAAAATACAGCCTGCCCTCGGGACTGCTCAAGATCCTCTTCTGCGATTCCGGGAGGAAGCGCATCGCGATGCGATCCTGGTAGATGGCCACGAAAGCGAAGAGGATGCTGGCGATGGGGATGGCGGAGAATATGGCGCCGCCTTGTTGAAGGGAGAAGCCAAAGGTTGTTTCGTAGATGAGAGGGATGGCGCTGAAGGTCATGTAGAGCACTGCCCAGGAAAAGCTGATCCAGAGGCTGAAGAAGAAGACGACGGGTTCGGTCAGAAGCATGTGGAAGGGGCGGTAGAGGGAGATTTTGATCATGGTGCTGAGGCTACTACGTTCTTCGTCGGCTTGGCATTTCCAGCGCAGGCGGTGTATGATTGTGGTCGTTGGGCCCTGTTGCGGGTCGGTCGTTGGTGACGAGGAGGATGAGGAGGGCATGACCATGCCGTAATAGCCGGCGGCTTCGAGTTGGCCATACCATTTGTTGAGGGCTTTGGCTTTGCGAGAAAGGAGAACAGAGCCCCGTGTCTCGTGGAAGAAGAAGACGACGAAGACGATGAGGATGCCATCGACGATAATTTGGACGTAGAAGATCCTGAGATACTTTTAGCCTTGAGTCGTGTTTCGAGACTTTTTTTATCCTTACCATCTCCAAGTTGTGTTCTGAGCAATAAAGCCAGACACGAGTGGTCCAAGTCCAGTCCCGCTCAACGCGGATGCCGAGAACAGAGTCATGGCGGTATTGCGGTCTTTGGCATGATAGATATCGCTAAGCACGCCCCCAACCATCGTTGAGAAGGTCGAGCTCATACAGCCGGTCAGGAATCGACACACGCACATGCCGGCAAAGGTCGGTGCAACAGCCGAGACGACTTGGAAGATGACCCACAGCACTCCTGTGACCATGAAAACAGGCCTTCGACCGTTGATCTCGCTGAAGGGAGCCAGAAACATGGGCGCTATGCCAAAGCCACACGTGAAGAGGGTCACACCGACGAGGCCGACGACTTCGGAGATATGCCATTCCTCCGTCATCTGTGCCAGACCGGATGTGTATGCTCCTGCGTTGTCTATGAGGAGCCGAGAGTCAGTAAATCTCTTCGCTGGTCGCTGTAGTCAAAGCGCGACTGGCCTGCTCATGAAAGCGTAAGAGCCGCACGAATACGTCGTAATTGATGGGTATACAGATTCGTGGGACATGTGTCTCAATCTTGAATGCACTGAAAAAGGCAGATGGTGTCGGGTGACGTATACGTACAGGCCGTAAACATGGTCGCAACACACGAGAGCCATACCAGCACATTCTTGCGACTTTCACTCCAGACAAACGGGGAAGTGTACTTTTTCAGATCGGGGCATTGCGGCGGTGGCTGTCTCGACTGGTCGTCCTGGTCGTTGGGCGATTGAAAGAGATATGCCGGTGAAGGCAATTCGGTGTCGAAAGTGAGGTATCGCCAGGTTATCTCATCATCGTCGGCTTCAATCCCTAAACTGCTGGTTGACAAGTTCTTGCTTCGTTTCTCATCGCCACTTGGGGCTATCTCGTCCGGCGGGGCCTCGTAGTTCTTCTGCTCTTCGGAGAAATGTCGAGCGAGCTCGACTTCTGGAGATGCCATGGTGGCATTGGGACTGCGGTGAGGTGAATGGAGAGAGGAGAAGTCGAGTGATATGTATGGAGAGGCGGAAGGAAGTGAAGTGAAGAGACGTCTCGTACACAAACACCTACCAGACAGTAGCGCGCCTGGCTTGGTCACTAATTCCGTCGATCGCTCCCCTCGCCATGTGGGTTGCCGACATGCAAGATGCGCGCCGAGTTGCCGCTGCATCAACGGATTCAACGCTGCATGTACACGTCGGAGGCATCTGATACTACATGTAGGTAGTGGTTGTCCATGTGATGGCTAGGCCTGCTACTAGACCAGTGTTCAAAACAGACGATTTGCTTCAGGTACGCTGGCTTCTGTCTCGTCATGGCTAATACATGACTTGTCGTCCGTCACGAAGCGAAAAGAGGACCAGTTCAGAGTCTGGGGGTTTCCACGGCTTGACGTCGTCGGCAGTTTGATTGGACGTACAGCTGGACGTTGCGGCGGCCGAACTTCGTCCGTTGCCTAGGTGAGCTTACCTCCGAGTGACATTTCATCTTTGGACCTGTGCTCGGTGTTAAGCAAGAGAAGGATGCCTCGTGGGAAGTCAGGTCTGTTTGCAGTTCACAAGCAAGCCCTTGACTATACGAGTTTTGAAACATCTTTCTTCTTCGACCTGAGTTCCGAGGGCGATACCTGAATCTGGGCACCGAGTATCTGCGGCTGCATCTGGCAGCGCTTTTGACAGTCTGCATCTTTTGCTTTCTACGAGGGAAGTGACTTCGTCCCACGCCTCCACGGCTTCGCATCAGTCGAGGTTCACCGGGTGTCTCGAGACACCTTGCTGAGATGCGACGAAGCCGCACGAACACGTGGCGATGCTCTGCTCAAACGTCCCGTCGACTTCGAGCCCCTGACACGAACAGCAGACAACAGGTTGCCAACGACCTGTCCGCGGCGATGG
The DNA here is from genome assembly GCA_002786045.1 of Zasmidium angulare. Taxonomy (NCBI): domain Eukaryota; kingdom Fungi; phylum Ascomycota; class Dothideomycetes; order Mycosphaerellales; family Mycosphaerellaceae; genus Zasmidium; species Zasmidium angulare. The sequence continues at coordinate 1,366,642 of NHNX01000004.1, forward strand.
CGCTGTGTCACTTGGCTATGGCGAAGAATGAAGTCTGCAAGGTACATGTACCTCCTACAGAACATGTCCAGACTGCGTGTGCCTTGTCATGTCATCCCTTCGAATTCCCTTTGTCGACCTAGATCCAGCGGTGGCGGGCAGAGGAATCATCATGATTGGCTCACTACGCGATCACGACATTGCTTCATCAAATACGCAAGGTGGGCTGGCGGGGTCCAAAGATTTTGCCCCCATCATCACATGTCTCTTGCTCATTAATCAACTCCCTCCTGCATATATCCAACTTCTGCACTCCAGATCCACTTGTCGTACGCCCTCACTTCCACTCGACATCGTAACACACCTTCGAACTATCCCATCCACCGACAATGGCTTCCGAACGAACAGCACCTCTCCGTCTGGGCAGCATTGCTCCCAACTTCGACGCCGAGACCACCACTGGTCCCATCAACTTCCACGACTTCATTGGCGACAACTGGGTCATTCTCTTCTCTCACCCAGAGGACTACACGTATGTATTTTACTCCTCGCCCTCTCCAAGCGTATACAGCCCACTTACTTCCACCTTTCAGTCCAGTCTGCACCACCGAACTCGGCGCCTTCGCCAAACTCGAGCCTGAGTTCACCAAGCGCGGCGCAAAGCTCATCGGCCTGAGCGCCAACACCATCGAGAGCCATGGCGGATGGATCAAGGACATCAACGAGATCTCCGGCAGCAACCTCAAGTTCCCCATCATCGGCGACAAGCAGCGCAAGGTCGCTTTGGCATACGACATGTAAGAGCTTTGAAAAGATACATGTACGGATAAAGGACATGCGGCTGACATGAGGGGTGTAGGATTGATCACCAGGACGCAACCAACGTGGATGAGAAGGGCATCGCTTTCACCATCCGCAGCGTCTTCATCATCGACCCAAAGAAGACCATCCGCCTGATTCTGTCTTACCCGGCCTCGACTGGACGCAACACTGCCGAGGTTCTTCGTGTCCTCGACTCGCTCCAGACCGGCGATAAGCACAAGGTCACTACCCCAATCAACTGGGTGCCAGGCGATGACGTGATTGTCCACCCAAGCATCAAGACTCCAGAGGCCGAGAAGTTGTTCCCCAAGATCCAGATCGTGAAGCCATACCTCCGATTCACTCCTCTGCCAAAGGAGGAGACCTCTGCTGCGTAAGAGGATGTCGCGTGGGTCGAGTCGGATGCAGACGCTGATGACTGGGACAGATGAAGCCAGATGCTATTCCGGGACACGTGGGAAGCTGAATGGGGACGATCCGTCACCGAATTTGGGTATTGAGGTCTGCACAAGCCTGTTGCTAATCGCCCAGGCTCTGGCACGGTTCATTGAACTCTAGCGTTTCGAGAAGGAAAATGAATGCAATGACTTTAAGCTCATGTTTTGCGAACCCTCGCCTCCGCAACCCCTCATTGCCAGAGATGGTGTGCGTATCTCCGCACATAGGTTTCACATCGACCGGACGAACCCATCAGTCTGGAACGCTCTCCTTGTTTTGCTCAGACTGTGACTTCAATTCCCGTGAGCCGCAAACTGTCTATGCAGCTGACGCCGCGATGGTGAGCACAGTCGCTCCCAGCACTCGACGGACCGAGAGAAGTGAGACATGAAGGTCGCTACAATCACCAACGATTGGATGCGCTCTCCATGCATGCTTCCCATATTATCACCTGCAATCGCCTGCAAACCCGTAGATGTTCCATTGGTCTCGAGCGGAGATGGGATGACAGCGAACGGCGTTGTCGTGACAGCCCGGGACGCCCTACGCCCGGACATCAAGACATGTGAGATGGCGTGGTTGTTCTGATGAGCACCAGAAGCGGTAGGCTAAGACGGATGATGAAGCACAAGTTCCCGCTCGATGGATCGTGAGGGTACATCCACTCAGTTGGTGGCGGAGGGATGGTCCGGGCCTCCTGCAATCTTTTCCCCGTCTGCAGCCCCGCTCGCAATGTCGAAGTACATGTTCTTGGTGCACTGCTCTCTGTCTTCCGCTCGACGTGGACTTTCGCTGACCTTGCTTTTATCTCGCCAATATTCGACGGGACTATGCTGAAGAGTGAGATGAGAGCTGTACAGATTACCGTGATTGACGGGAATTATTCGTCCCACTATGAGCCGGAGAATGAGGGCAGGATACCACGTGCTTGAGAACGCCTCTCCATCGCTTGCAATCGCCCCGCCATCGACTCTTCACGCTTCTGCGCGTAATCAAAGGAGCCTCAGGCGGCTGCATACAGCAGTTTGCCGGCTGCCGGCTGTCATGCGGGCTTCCTTCCGTCCAACCACAGGCGGGCTGGGACTTTTGTATCTGCACGAAATTGCGGCGCGGCATCGACGCTGCGGCGGAGACTAGACCGTCCATGACATGTTATTCAATCTGCGTCAAGTACGTCAGTGTGTCTGAGACGACAGGCTGCTCGAGGCCCAGCAGCCCGGCTCAGACAACACCGCGCAGCTTGTCCTCGCGAGGGACAGAGTGAGGTTGGGCGGGAGACCAGCGGGAGGGAGGAAGTCTGGTAGCGAAACGTTGTGGAGAAGCCGTTGAAGCTCTTTGTGAAATTTGATTGGCTGGCTAAGCGAGTCGCCCACTTCCGGACGTTGGTCAGATTGAGACGAGCATCAAACAGCACATCCTCCCGCCAAAGCCTAATAGACGTCACCTGCACCGGGGCCAATCCGACAAGGTGAGTGAATGAAGCCGCTCTTCTCCTCTGCGCCGCTCTGCTACCCGACCCTGTGTCCGCCTGCGTCTGGCCCGCCCGCCCCATCCCTGCCGCCGTCGCCGCCGCGAGGGACAAACACGCAGCGCACCATGCAAAACACCCGCGCGCATGGCACCACAGGCCACCTGCAGCCCGCGGCCGTCAAATGTCCTTCCGCCTCGACGACGCCCACTGGTAATGCGAGCCCGCCGGGTACAGCATCGCCCTAGCCACACCCATATCCACACCCACACCCTGCCCTGGCTGCCATGCGTCTCGCGTCTCTGCAAAACCGCCTCCTGCCCCCCCGTGCTGCTGCTGCTCCCCTTCTGCGCTGCATCCCTTTGCCAGTCCCGTACCAGAATATTCTTATTGCTACCTCGCTGCCCGTCGAACAGTTAGGCTCCTGGCTGACCGCAGATGTCGTTCCCTTTAGGCGTCATCGCTTGCCCAGCGCCCGCTGCGGCAGACGACTCCTTCACCTTTCGCTGTGAGAAGCCAAAGAAGCAGCCTGCCGCCAAGAATACCTCGTCGTCCGAATCCTGGTCCTTCAGCTCCTCCTTCTTTGATCGCGACAGGCCGGCGAAGAAGCCCAAGTCGCCCACCAAGAATCCTCAAACTCTCTCGTCCCGCGCCTGGGTGTCGTTGACTCGAGATCGATCTGGCTCAAGTGGTGTCCAAGAGATCACACCAGGAATATCCTTCGCCAGACCCGACTCCTCGTCCACGGGTGGTGATCGCCCTTCGCCTCACGACTCCTTCGACTTCCCTTTCGCTGCCGCGCCTGTGAGCAGAAGCCCTTCGCGACCGAAGCACGTTCCGATTTGGATACCGGATCAGTATTCTTACGTGCCTTCTACGCCTCCTGAACTTGGATCAGGATCTTTTTCGTCATACGTGGCCAGCGGCAGCGCTTCACCAGCCTCTTCGCACCTTGCTAGTACGCTGTCAAACGACTGTCGACCTGATAGCGCCCGCTCTGTACCAAGGCATGTGGAGATAAAGATCCCAGATCACGCGAAGCCGGCTTTTCTGCAACCAACGCCGACTCGCAAGTCATCGATCAAGAAGCGGACTCAACGAGATTCGTTCCTCGAGGCTTCGAAGCCACCTGCCATTGTCATGTCTCAGTCAACCCCTCAATCGAGCCGGGCAAACACCATGGACTCACACACCTCCCGGCCCTCACCTGACCGGCTTTATGCGAACCGAACAGACAACGAATCCAACGCAGCTTTAAGCTCATACAGCAGTCAGACCAGTCTTGTCGGCATGCGGTCAGAGTATGAGTCAGCATCAGAAGCAGAATCAGCACCTGCGGAAGACGGCGCAGGCTCACACACCCCATCACAAGGTGCTGGCGTCAACAGCTCGCAAAGCCAATTGCAAACACCAAGCTCCAACACCTCGAACCTTTCTGGTCTTGTTTGCAATGTACATCGCACGACGGGCAAAGAGCCTCATCCTCTTGTCGGCGCGACGACTACAATACTAGGCGACAAGCTCTACGTCTTTGGTGGACGCCGGCTTTCTAGGACGAAGCCTCAGCTGACTGCCAACCTGTACGAGCTGGACCTGATCAAGCGACACTGGACGAAGTTGGATACGAAGGGTGACATTCCGCCCCCGAGATACTTTCACAGCGTGTGCGCCTTGGGCGACACCAAGCTCGTGTGCTATGGCGGAATGTCGCCAGCTCCTGCACCCGAACTCAGCGCAGACGCACAGCCTGAAGTCATCGTCATGTCAGACATTCATATCTTCGACGTGATGACCTCAACATGGACTAAAATCAATACACCTGACGCACCTCAAGGACGGTACGCACATTGTGCTGCAATCTTACCTTCATCAGCTGTCTTCGCATCACCTAATGCGCCCATGTCGGCAGTCCAGCACAATCCAACTGGTGGTGCTCCCAACCAAGGCACTCTTGGCGTTGCGTTGGACGGAACCGGTGGCGCCGAGATGGTGGTCGTCGGTGGACAGGATAGCGCGAATCACTACATTGAGCAAGTGAGCATCTTCAATCTGCGGAGTCTGAAGTGGACTGGTACCACGGGCATGGGACGAAGCTGTGGCGCATATCGAAGTGTGGTCACGCCCTTGAATTCGATGAGCGCTGCACAGATCGGCGCTGGCCCACATGCCCAGCGGGATCTGGAAGAGGACGACGATGAGCCGACCGCCATCGGTTCTGGTGCCCCAATGCTGATCTACTCCAACTACAACTTCTTGGATGTCAAGCTGGAGTTGCAACTTCGTCTCACAGACGGGACGCTGACCGAGAAGCCGATGCAGACGACGGTATCACCTCCTGGATTACGTTTTCCGAATGGCGGGGTCATCGACAACCATTTCGTGGTTTCTGGCACGTTTTTGACGTCTTCAAAGCAGGAATACGCTTTATGGGCACTGGATCTGCGCACTCTCACCTGGAGTCGCATTGACGCTGGAGGCAGTATATTCAGCCAAGGAAGCTGGAACCGAGGCATCCTATGGAGCCGACGCAACTCGTTCGTGATTCTGGGCAACCGCAAGCGGAGTTTGGTCGACGACTACAACAATCGCCGGATCAACTTCTCCAACATCTGCGTCGTGGAGCTGGAAGCATTTGGCTTGTACGAAAATCCGAGAGTGGCAGAGCCGACGTCTGGCTATGTCTCTGCCAGCGCTATCTCAGCTTACGCCACCAAGGAAGACACCGGCTTTGGTAGACTTCTCAGTGCAGCTGCGGAAGACATTGGCGCGCTCGCTCTGAACGTACGCGAGCTGGCTGATATGGACTTTCTTGCCATTGACGGCACTCGAGTGCCAGTCAACTCGAGGCTCATTGCCAGGCGGTGGGGACCGCACTTCATTAGCTTGCTTCGGGAGTCTCTCGCAGCGGCTTCAGACACTGATACTGCGACACTACGGCCCAATGTCTCTAGCCACCCCTCGCGAAATTCGAGCATCACAATCACGCCTTCCGTGAACTCTGGCACCACGACACTCACGAACAACAGCGCGGTGACCGAACTGCCTGACACGCGCACGGTTCCACCTACATCGCGGCCGAGACTACTGTACCTCCCTCACACGACGCAGACGATTCATGCACTGCTCCACTACTTGTACACCTCGACACTGCCGTCGCCACCGCATCCACTGGCGACGCCGCAAATCTTCTGCTCTCTCCTGCAGCTCGCTCGTCCGTACAAGATCGATGGGCTGCTGGAGGCTACCGTGGAGAAGATGCATGTGTGTCTGGACGGCCGCAACGCCGCAGCCATCTTCAATGCAACTGCCATGGGCGCTGGCGGTGGAGACAGCGTCCATTTCGCCACCAACAATCGTTCCATAAGGGAGAGCGATATCCCCATCAGAACTGCAAGCCTAGCAGGTCTCGACGGACTGCTCGCCAACGGGACACCACGAAGCACTGGTCTACGTATTGATACCGACATGGCGAACGGTCGCAGCGCTCGTAACACCATGCGACCGGGCCAAGGCAATGCCGACGAGACAAGCGACGACGACGTCCCTCTCAGCGCGGCCACAGACACCAGCATGAGCGAGAACGAGCTCACGCTCAGCGCGGGCAGCTTCACTGGTCGTCGGGAGAAGCACCAGGAGATCTGGAACGGTGCATTGAGTTCCGTTATTGGGCTCCAGAAGAGAGGACTGCGAGGATTGATGGAGGGGCGACGAATGCGGGAGCGAGGACGGGATTTCGAGGCTGGCAGGGTTGGACTGGGTATCGCATGAGCCGACTAATAAGACCAGTCATGAGAGCGTGCGGTAAGGGAATGGCGTTCCAAAAAGGTAGACGGGGAACGGAAAGAGACTTTCGGGTTGCATTGCTTGCTTGTTGCAGGGTGTTTTGAAGGGAAAAAGGAAATGGGATTGATGACTGGAGCGATGATGTGCTGGAACGAGCTACTACTACTCGACTGCTAGATGATACCAACCATGAATGTTAATCGTGTCTGGCTTTTGTGCGATTGCTTGTTGGCAAGTTTCCTTGGCCCTGTTGATCAGCGTGAGGTATGTATAATGCTCTCTTGTAGTGCAGGAAACCAGATTTCCATCATCATTGACAGTGATGGATTGTGCATTGAGACGGTGGAGTTGCTCGCTGCCAATCGGAGAATTGGCGGAAACTCTTGCCGCTAAGCATAAAGTCTAAAAACGCCACCCAGAACTGAAGGTTGAAGAAGCAATAGACAAACAAACAAACAAACCTACTTACTAGTACATCCGTCTCTTCTTTGCTCGGGTTCAAGGGAAACGATGCATGACAGTCAGTCGTGCCTTTACTCGAAGCTGGCTCTCTACCGCGTGACGAGACTCCAGCGGCTCTACTTCAACTCGATCATGATTCACCACCTGACCACAGTTCCCTGTACACCACCAGACGCCCGCCCGACCCCGGCTACCATGGGCACCATGCAGACAAGTCAGGCTCGCCGAGTGAGAGGGATGGAGTACGAAGCAAAGATGTCTACCCCCTCCAGCACACCAGCTTGTGATCACAACTACCCCATTCTGCATCACGGCCTCGGACTTCCTGCATGAAGCGTTATCGTGCTGGAAGCGACTACCCGACGCACATCTCTTCTATACGGACAATCGTCACAGAAGTACACGCGTACCTTGCATATACCTGCATCTGGCTCTATAACGGCTGGCTAAACGGTACCATGCCACCCACGCTGTGCTCCCAACCACGATGCGGCAGATGTTGAGCGGTCGCCGCGTGCCTCGTCACACTTGGGTGGAGGTCTGTGGTCACTCGTATTGTCGACCATTGGTCTTGTGAGCTATATCATCGGACCTTACTCGTGGCCACAGCCTCTCCACGAGTCTCCCAGTGTCTGGGATGGAGGGGTTGGGGGGAAATTTGAGCCCGAACCATAATCGCCAGTATAAGACTCTGGTGTTTCGCACGCCACGGTGAGTGACAGTCCTATTTGGTCCCCCGCTTGGTTGATTGAAATAATGCATTTCTGCGCTTTTCTGTTGGCCGCTGCCGCTACTTTGATCCATGCGCAATCAAGCTTCTCGCCTTTGCGGCCCCCTGCTATACCTTTGGCTGTGAAGAGTCCTTATATGTCAACTTGGTACGTATAGCAAAGAGCAGAATGCATCCCGGTTGATGTTTGAGACAATCTCTGACCTGCTTCCTTTCGCTTCTAGGCAACAAGCAGGCAGCGATGGTGGAAATGGAGGATACCTTCCTGGCCAATGGCCCACGTTCTGGCAGTAAGTGGCGAAAGATCGTTGCACCGGCGATCGTATCTAACATAGGCAGGGGACAAATCACCGGCTGGTGCGGTATGGTCAGAGGTCAGAATCTTTCCATCCCTGAAGCGGCATTGAGAGGGAGCAGAACTAACAGATTCTTCTTAGTCGACAATGCAACCTACGTATGGATGGGCAAACCTGACAACAACCCGAGCTACGTCAACCAAACTGCTTTCTCCTACACGGCTACCCAGTCAATCTTCACCTTGGCGGCTGGTCCTGTCCAATTGACAGTCAATTTCCTCAGCAGTGTGACTCCCGGTGATCTTCTGCGGTCATCTTTACCCTACACATACATGAATGTGGCTGTGCAGAGTACCGATGGAGAGCAGCACAGTGTTCAGCTCTACACTGACATTAGCGCCGAATGGGTCTCTGGGAACCATGAAGCCACCGCACAATGGAGCTACGGTCAGTGTTTAGCCATTGGAATTGTACTCAGGAAAGGGTTTGACATCGGTCAGGAAACATTGCCGCGAACGACAGTTCGTCGCCCAACTCATTCTCGGCCGCGCAGAGTGCATCTCCTACTTCTCAGGCGCCCGCCGTCTACGGCACCCAGACTGCCTTCGATGCTCCCGCGGCCGTCGTACATACAAACGTTCCCATCCATGCTCCTGGCCAGGGCTTTCAGCCTGGAGCCGCGGACACTCGACCACAACCCACTTATTCGCCCATCGAGGTGGAGGCTGTGACTGCAGCACCCGGTATCGCCTACCACAAAATATACAGGCAGCAACAGCTCGAGTTCAGCGAAGAGAATCAACAAGCCAATTGGGGCAACTGGTATGTATCTTTTACGGCTCACTTCCCTCATCACTCTTCGAATTACTCCCCAGCTCACTTCCGACTCACCCCAAACATACTACTCAAATCACTCCTGGATTTACCCTCCGACTCGCTCTCCTTGCAAATCTTTCCACAGCTCACTTACCAGCTCACTTCTAACGTCCATCACAGGTACTACGCCACGGCGAACACATCCAAGCTCACGTTTCAGTCTGGTGACGACGCCACTGTCCGAGGGAATTTCATGGAAAGTGGCACTTTGACGAACACTCAGGATTCAGACTTCAGAGCTATCAATGTGGGTGTCATTCATTCTATTCATCTATCATTCCCCTACTGCAGCATGCGCATAACTGCACGCTCCTCCTTTCGCTTAGAATGAAACTTACCTACCAAGAACCCCTGTCGTTAGCAAGGCTTCTATGCAACCCCTACTGCAATCGTGATCGAAGTTGCTTCCAAAGTCACAGAGAGCTGATTCGGTGATAGGACGCATTTCCCGTCTTTGGATACGCCGTCAACCTTGGCCAGGTTGACTCAAATAGCCAAAGCACTCTTTTTCAACTAAGTCTTCACCAAGACAACTGCATTCTCTTCCAAGGAGCCCCAAATGCCACACAGAAGCTGCCATGCATGTGGAAGAACTACTTCGCCACGGAGACAAGTGCAGTACATTACTTCTATGACGATTACGAGACTGGACTCTCGATAGCCAACGACTTCGACTCTCAAATTTCGACCGATTCAACCGCTGCGGGTGGCTCAGACTTGGTGAAATTGACTACGCTCGCAACAAGACAAGCATTTGGTGCAATACAATATACGAACTCGCCGACAACACCTCTCATATTCATGAAGGAGATCAGCTCAGACGGCAACGTCAATACTGTAGATGTCATCATGCCATTCCATCCCATCGCTATCTACACCAACGCTACGCTACTAAAGTGGCTCTTGGAGCCGTTGTTCATCAACCAGGAAGCGGGAAACTGGCCTAAGAGTTACAGCATTCATGACATTGGCTCAAGCTATCCGAACGCTACAGGACATAGCGATGGCAACGACGAAGACCAGCCCCTGGAGGAATGTGGCGACATGCTAATCATGACTCTGGCCTACGCACAGCGAGCAAACGACAACGCCTACCTAACCCAGCACTATCAGATTCTGAAGCAATGGACTGGCTATCTTGTGGATGAGGCTCTCATTCCCGCGAATCAAATCTCTACGGACGACTTTGCGGGATCTGCGGTGAACCAGACCAACCTAGCAATCAAGGGCATCATTGGGATACAAGCCATGGCTCAGATCGCTAACCGTACTGGAAACGTCGACGACGGTCAGAATTACACGAAGATCGCAAACGACTATGTCACTCAGTGGATGCAGCTGGGCACCAACTACAACGCTTCACCCCCTCACACCACGTTCAACTATGGCAACAGCTCGTCGTATAGCCTGTTGTACAATCTCTTCGGCGATCGTGAACTCGGTCTAGATCTTGTGCCCCAGTCGGTATACGATATGCAGAGCACGTTCTACGCCACCAAGTTCAATACATATGGAGTACCCCTGGACACTCGGCACACATACACGAAAGGCGAGTTTGTTTATCAATAATGTGCGTTGTCCAAGTCTGACGTCTGTGCAGCTGACTGGGAGATATGGTGTGCCTCCATTGCATCCGATAGCACCAAGAGCCAGTTCATCTCTGCGGTGGCGACGTGGTTGAATGTGACAGAGACCAACTTTGCGTTTACCGACTGGTACGATACTATCAGTGGAGGGTAAGCATTGAATCACAGAACTTCATTCCATAACCACGAGCTCGATACTGATTGTCGTGCATAGCTATCCTGCCAGCCCCTTCATAGCAAGACCTGTGGTAGGAGGCATGTTTGCACCACTAGCACTTGCGAGCGCTCCTACGAGCAGTACTGTTGAACCGGCATAATTCTCCATAATCGACAAGATTACCAGGCAATGAGAGGTCGACCGGCTCGTTGCTGGTAGTCAATTATCTTGAGACATACGACGCAACCAAGAATCAAATCAAGAGCGCCTTTCTTGGTCACTCGACATGCGTGCGTCTCACGCATACATATGTGTGCCTCGTCTCGAGCCACCGAGGAAGGATTTGTCGACGTTCCTGCCTCGGCCGAGACTTTCAGCCGTGTGCAGACATATTGCAACATCCAGTCACTGGTCCACACTCGTTCAGAACAGTCACCAGTTGGGGAAAGCCGCGATACGACTTTGGTGGGTGATGATGCGCCTACCGTGGTTGCTGATTGTTAAGCCGGCGTTCGAACTTGGAGACACAACGAGGTAGACATGGCATAGCCCAGGGACATTATCATGGGGGGTATACACAGCTCACTCTCGTTCATTCTTTCTTGCCTGCTCCATTGTGATCAACACTGCCAACAGCTTTCTCCGAGATTATGAGTTCGACCAAGGCGCTGAAGAATAGTACAGGACTGCTTTCCACCGCAATGTCTACTCAAGAGACCGCCAAAACGCAATACATCCTCGCCAGCAACGGAGTGACTTTCGCCTACCGCAGACTCGAATCTCACGACGGAGATGCCATTCCTCTGGTCATGCACATCCACTTTCGTGCGAACATGGACTTCTGGGACCCATTGCTTGTCAACGCCCTAGCCGCGAATCGCACTGTCATCCTCTTCGACCAGGCCGGTGTCGGTCGTAGCAGCGGCAACATCGCCACGACCTACCAAGGCTGGGCTGACAACGTCCTCGCCCTCGTCGACGCTCTCAAGATCGGCAAATTCGACCTTTTGGGCTTCAGCATGGGTGGCTACACTGTGCAGATGGTCGCACTGACGAGATCTCACGCCATTCGGAAGCTGATCATCTGTGGCAGTGGACCTTCGCGGTCGATGGATGGAACTGGCAAAGGGATCGTGTGGCCAAGGGATGTTCCACCACAGAGACCCATCGCTCTCCTCGCGGGCGCACAGCCAGGAGACAAGGAGCAAGTCGAGGAGGGCATCACCGTCTCGTTCTTCCCAGAGACCGAACCTGGTCGTCTCGCAGCACGGAAGTACTTTGACCGCATCTACACTCGCTCCTCCTCTTCTGTCGACGATCACGAACAGCCACTGCACGCTCTCCTAAGCCTCGAAAAATCGAAGGAGCAACGCAAAGCTGCCATTGACTGGTCCACGCCGAACCCAAAGAATTCATTCCATCGACTCGGCGAGCTGAAGATGCCAGTGCTGATTCTCAATGGAGATGACGATGTCCTAATTCCTACGAGCCAAAGCTGGGAATTACTCAAGGGGATTGAGAATGCCCAGCTCATCGTGTATCCGAGGGCTGGACATGGGTTCCTGTGGCAGTATGCTCAGAGGGTTGCCAGGGACGTTGGCGTGTTCCTGGATGAGGATCTCGATGGGGTTACTGCGAAGTTATAGTCGGTGGCTCTGCCTCTGTCGTCGCTGGGGAGCTTGTGGATGTGACAGTAGCTGTTGCTGGCAGGTTTTCGTGTTCTGTAGGCAATAATATTTGCAATCTTTGGGGATCTCATGATCGATAGAAGTGCTGACGCCTTCTGTTGCAGTTGGATGAGCTTTTCCTTCGTTGCCATCGCCATGATTGTTTAGCTCTGCGTCTGTCAGCCTGATGGACCAATATCGAATTGTTGGGCGTCACTGCTCGATCTCGTACGCACTTCTGAACCTCTGATCATACCAAAAAGGAAACATCGATGTGTTGCAGGGACGATGGAGTCGCACGGAATGCTGGCCTTAACGTCGCTGTGCCGTTGAGAAATGGCAAAAAATGATTTGGCAGAATTGAACTGCTTCAACTCCCACGGAGAGGCCTGCGTTATGATGTTAGTCATGATACATAACCAATATATATCGTGATTAAACTCACTCGAACTCTCAACCTTGAGATACCTTTGGATTAAAAGTCTCACGCGCTAGCCAACTAACCATCAACGTTAGCGATGATCGCAAGCCTTACGTAGTATCGCTGAGACTTACTTGTGCCACGTGGGACTGTCGAACAACGACGTGCTTGGAAGCTGAAGCTTCCGTGGCGATGATTGGCCAAAAAATTTGGAATATCGTATATGAACCTAACAATCTTTGAGCCGCGATAAGTCCGAACTGTTCGAACTCTAAATTGAACGTCACCTTGCTCTGGAGTCGGGCTGCTATCTCGACTTCCCAGCTGGGTACGACTCACAGGCAGGCGCTCCTCACCCTCGCCAGGAGGCCAGAGCAACGACGGGCCAGGCGGGATGACAAGCTTTGTTGGTCAGGGAAACAGCTGATCCGAGGCCCAGCCTACGTGGAGCTCGACGACTACGAGGTCACGACCAGGCTACAACGATGTTTCGCCGTTGATACGTCCACGCTGCAAGGTTCTCTTCGGCCAAGAGAATATGCAAAAGAGTCGAGTCTACACAGGTGTTGAGGAAGTGCGTTTCCACCATCCTCGAAAAATCTATAATTGCTACCTTACAGATCTGGCTGGGCCGGCAGGAGGTGGGCTACTAGGCTGCCTGCCCTCGCTAGAGTCAATGATAGCATTGGCGTGGAGACTATCTCGGCAATTGCGAGTAGGCTGCGCTCGTAAAGAACGATCTTGCCTAGACTATCTCAAGTAAGTTAAGAAGGTTAGCTATCTTGACTACTTCAATGACTTGGTGTGCTGAGCAAGCGACGAGTACGCTAGATAAGGTTCTGCGACACAGAAGACCCAGGGAGGCAAGTAAAAAGTCAGGCTCGAAGCAGTGTCTATGGTGCTGAAGTCGTCGTCCACGAAGTAAGCACAGGTCGATTTTCGCCGTGTCTCCGGAATTCGGATCGGGCTGTGTCCTCTTCTTGATGTCCTCGGTCCGGTTCTAGTGTCGCCAGATGGTTTTACGTTTCGCTAGGGGCATGAGGCCATGTATCGCTTCATCAGGCTGCGGCCGTCGCTGTCAAACATAGTCACAGACCCGATTCTGTCAATCTCCGCCGCGACTCGCACCGTCATCACACAACGCAGAAGTTTTATGGTTGCCCGAAGTTCTTGTGCAACTGTCTTGCGATACGCTTGATCACTTTCAGGAGCTGTAGTGATGGATGCGAGTCGATGTTGATCACGAATATGTTTTTGCTGGAAAGTCCGTTGATGCACATGTCGTATAGATACGTGCACGTGAACGCGAGTGGCTGCAGAATGTCTGAGAGAACGCTTCCGGCGCCGTCTTACACGTCGTTGGTGGAATAGAAGCAAGGGTATGGAGCAGCGACCACATCTGCGATCATCTGCGTGATTTCTGCAGGGAGAGAGAGCCTCGTAGGGACCCCGGGAAGGCTCATGATCGCAATCAGGTGCGCAATGATCGCGAGAGTCTGGTAGGGATTAGCAAATGTCTGTCTTCAACCAGCTCAAGTCCATACGACTGGGGCCATCAAGGCGTTGTTGCATCCAGATGAATGTGCTATCTTGGGATCTTGGGTGTTGACAGTCGTGAGTGATAGGGGGGAAGGTCAAGCTCGATGTAAGGGAAACACAAGCCAGACTTTCGCAATCTAAAGCGAAAAGACGTATATTCTTCACTCAAAAACCCGCTATTGTCCAAGGCGACAGCCGCTCGTGCAGAAAGAATGGCGTTGAGTGAAGCGGACGCTTGGACCAGCGCGCTACGAGAAATCACATGCACGTCGCCAGCCTTGCGCCTGACGTGTCCACATGTCAAGATATTGGTCGCTGCTCACTTTCATGTGCGTGCTCAGTGCAATGGCTGTCTTCACTTTGCGCGCATGCGCCTTATTATATATTTCTTGACTCGTCGTGCTCAATCTTCTCTTCAACACCAACATCACGAGTCACGACAAGCACCACCACAACATAACAGACTCGACACCGACATCGTCCAACATGACCGACCCTATTAGCATCACGCTTAAGAGACTGAAGGCAGCTTACCGCTCGTCTATCACCACGCCTGACGTCGCCCGCAACAACATCTTCATCACTCTTCATTACGATGATCCGGCCGCCACGATGAGCGATGCCGCTGGCGTTGAAGTGTTTGTCAAGAAGAACTACTCGCCAAAGGGCTTGAAGACCGTGCAGCAGGGTGCGTATTTCCTTTGTTCTTTTGTGTTCATGAACTAAATCTTCATCGCCTTCAGATTGGAACCTTGAGAACATCCAGAAGTACACCCTTGACGGGTACTCTACGATGACCGGCCTTCGGGGATCTCCTAAGAAGCGCGACGCCAACAAGCAGCCGCGAACCCATCCCGATGAGGCGCTGAAGGGACTGGCTTGCCTCCAGGTCTTCCGACATGGCGTGTATATGAACACGCAGATGGAAACCGCGGTGGAACAGACCCATAGCGCTTTTCCCACATACCAACACCACAACCTCGACAAGTGGATGAAGACCGTCGGAGACAAGTATCGTACCAAGGTGTACGAATACATCGTCCCTCGAGTCCTGGCATTGGTCCAGCAGACCGGCGGGTAAGTGAACATCGTGATCGTGTCTCTACTTATATTCCTTTCCCACCTCCAGTCCGTTGTCGCAGATCTAGATCGTGGCTCAATGCCACCTACCACCGACGCTTGGCAGTCTTCTACAGCCACTACGATTCAGTCGGTCATACATGTCCTGCGTTGGTCTAGCTTTTTCATATAGGGTGGTCAAACGGTACCCTGCTGCTGCCGGACAAGGGCTGCTGGAGGCAGCACGACTGTTGCTCAGTGATCGTGAGGACAGCAGGGACACGGAGCAGGCTGCAGCTTTCTTCGACGTCAAGACTGCCAATCCGATGCTCGCCAAAGCGCTGCAATGCTCGACATTGAGCAAAACTCTGATGGTATGCTAGTAGCCTACGCATTATGGATCTCTGCTAATCCGGATGGCATAGGACCTCCTTGCAGATGAGGGTGCTGAGTGGTCGTTCCCTAAACGCCGCCGCATTCGCCAACGCGCCGACCTCCTCGCAGAGGTAGCTACCACTATTCAGAACTCACCGCTTCTTGTTGTCGCACCAGAGCAAGAGAACGAGACCCAGGAGTTGGCGCAGCTGCCGTTGGAAGACTTGGAGAAGTTGCTAGAGAAGGTGAAGAGCAAGGTGGGCAAAATCAAGGCCGCCTCGCAAGCACCGCTGCGACGTCGCGAGAGCCACGAAGCAGTCCCGCCCGGACGACCCCTCGTCGCCAACAGCGGAAACTATCTGCGTCAAGCAATTCCTGGCGAAGAAGAGGTCCAAGAGTACCCTCCGTACCCGGAACCAGCCCAGCGACGTCCTTTTCGCGACACGCTTGGAGCCCACCGCAACTCTCCGTCGTCCTCTCGACAGTCCTCAGCGACGATCGGCAATTCCTTGCAGACCTCGCGGCAGACGCCAGTCATCGATCCGACGCGCAACACACCAAGCGCAGTCGAATGGAACAAACAGTTCTAGTCTCCGAGTACCCGTTCCCTCGACAGAGAATGGACTAATATTGAAAATTGTCGACCGGCGGGTCGAAAATTCAGTGTTAGCAAGTTTTGGCGCTAGATGATTTGTGTCTGGGAGACTTTGCATGTGATGCCCGGTATTCGACTGCTCTATCGCGGTGAATCCCCTTGAATACTTCTTCTCGGGACTGGAACCCATGATTTTGGCGTACAATTTGACTTTTTGTAGGACAAGTGAGCCAAAAATTGAGCCAAAAATTGAGCCAGAGAGTGGGCCAGGAGTGAGCCAGAGAGTGAGCCAGAGAGTGAGCCGGACAGTGAGCCAGAGAGTGAGCCAGAGAGTGAGCCAGAGAGTGAGCCAGAGAGTGAGCCAGGGAGCTGAGCAAATCACATGCCACCAATGTCTCGCAGTATTCTACCGTCACTGCGATCATGCCCCATACTGCATCAGTGCAAAGACGTTCGCCGGTGTGAAGCACGGCCTGGACACGGAGAGCCTCTTCGGTGAAGCTCGCATGGAGAGCGTACGGCCAGACCAGAAAACCCTCCGCGAGAGCGTCCGTTAGATGCTCCGATATCAATTCGGAGAGTTTTGCGAGTATGCCTTCTAGTGCCTGCTTTCGACGGCGAGTCACCAACCGCCAAAAAGATGTTCAAGGTCAGCATCGCCACAGTCAACAACGGTAACCCCAAATACGGCGGCGACATCCCGGATGACTGGCAGGACCTCCCAGTTCGACCAATGCTCGACCACCGGTCCGAGGTGCCCAACGTCCCAGAGGCCCTGGCCAAGCCAAAGACTCTGAGGAAGAGATTAGCTGCAGAGTCTCCGGTTGAGGTGATGACGAAGCGGCTCCGTGGCGCCAACATGGGCTGAGAAACTCAGAGAGGAGATGTTTTGGATTCAAGTGGAGGGAGGGCGGAGAACAGGGCTTCGAAATGTAAGATAGTTACTCGAGAGACTTCTCGATGCGGTTGAATATGTATGTCATCGGTCACGAGGAAGAGTTTGCATTTGTCTCAAGCAAATAGGGCGAACAGATCGACTCCAAGGTGTAAGTTATCCCCGTGACTCGTTAAGTGTCTAAGTGGCTGTTACTGTACTCGTCAGCGTGGTCGCCTTAAAGAAAGTAGAGAGAAGGAGGATTGCTACCGTGCCTGGTAGATCAACGATAAGGCAATGTCATTGTCGATACCTGCTACTTCTTCTTTTCTCTTCTCCCCCTCGCAACCCTCGTCACTGGCTTGGTCGATGGCCTTGGTACTCTCATCTTCCACGAACATGCTGTCCGTCTCCATTGCGTCTTCCTGCTCTTGACCGCCTGTATCTGGTTGCATCATGTTACTCTCCAGCTCCTTGGGTACCGATCGATGCGTTTTCTGTCCATCGTGGACATCTCTGTCAGGCTGTTCTTCACTGTTGCGATAGCGTCGTCTGAGCGGATTGAAGGATCAGTATTGCTACTGGCACACAGCTCAAAGGATTGCTGAAGGTCGTCAGAAGTCATACCTGTGGTGCGACACCAAAGGCTGGAAGCAATCCTCCTTATCTAAGACATTCGATGACCTTCCGCCCTTCGCCTTGCAGGTAAAGGGCGGGTGGAACAAAAAGGGGCTGCGGCAAAGACCGCTAGAGCCAAGAAAGAGAGAGCGGACGTGAAAGTTGAAGAGTCAACTTCAAGGGTATCCTATCAGGAACGCTTTGTATCAGCGACGAGGTCTTCGCCGGCATCAAGCATAGTCTTAGCATCAAGAGCATCTTTTGCAACAATGAAGAGGCCGCACCATAGCAGAAGAGACTTACCGAGACCATCTGCTGCATGTTCCGCTAGGACAGTTCGGCGAATCTTGCGATTGCGCGGTGCATTGTCGCCGGAGCCACGACGTCGGCGACTTCACTGAGAGGTCTCTCCCATTGTCCATCGTCGAGAACGACGGAGTACTTTCCAAGCATTATACATCTTGGTCACATGCCGGCCAACTGGACTTGGTGTATGACCTTGCAAGCATCTGGCGACAGCGTTTGCATGTCCAAAAAGTTTGGCTGAGTTCCAGTGAGAGACCGAGATTTCGCTGATGATGTCCGCGATTTCCAGGAGGCGCCGGATTAGGGGCTGAGCGTCTAGTGCTCGTTCCATATGCAGCTTTGTTGTATAGTCACTCGACGCAGTTCATGAAGGCAATGTATGTGCTTCATCCGGCCTCTCATGCGTACATCGTTCGCAGCCACAATCGAAACCCCAAGCATCTTTCAATCTTCCCTGACGGTCCGCGAAGTTCATGTCCTTTTCATCGCCGCCCAAGTACGATATGCAGCATTGCTCATTCGTGTTGATGTCTCTCCCAGCCGTGAAGCGCCACTGCCTACCAACCCTCTGCTTCTTCACATTTGGCATGCAGGAATGATTGAAAAAGCTCGCCGAGGGATAGACGCCATAACCCATGTACTCTTCGCTATCCTCTCCTCCAGCGCGGATGCCGAACGCGTTGTGGTTATCTGCTTTGACCATCGTCCGACACACCTGAGAGGTAAGAGCGGAGAGCAGTTTGAGAGGTAGAATAGTGACGAGCTGGAGGTAGCTGTTGCAGCTGCTGTCCAAGTCCTTCTCAGTCTTGTATGGTTGGTTATCCACGTCAAGGCTTAGTACCTCGTCGTGCCACTTTTCAGGCTCCTGAGTGCAATAGAGTACACCGCATAGGAAGTAGGAAAGCATGTCGGGGTCGATCGTTTCTCCAATCCTGCCCATGAGTGCATTTGCGACCTTGCGATCCGATTTCGTTGGAGGCGTCTTCGACAGGCGATAGTGACGGAGACTTCTGGCCTGTCGTTCTGTCTCTTGCCATGCTACTTCTATTTCATCCGGCCGAGGCTTCGGTCCATGGCCCATACTCTCGTCCGCATTGGTGCCTTTGCTTTTGGCGCGCAGGTAAGTCGCCAGACAGCGCCATGCTTCAACGCCAATCTGTCCTTGCTCTTGTACCCAGCCTGACTGGCATGGCTCCGAGCAGAATACCTTGGCAGTCGCAGGGTCTCGTATCGGCAACGTACGACCGCGATCCCAGTGGAAGCAGTATGCACAAGTTTCCTTGGCGTAGAGCTTGAAGATGATGTGGAACGCAGGCGGTCCGCTGTCAAGCATCAATGCCCCTGCAGGCACAGCGCATCGGGCAATGACACCTCGACCGGCATCGGGAATGTCTTGAATCTCGAACAATGCCGAGACGGGCGGACTCATTGGATGTTCGACGGGCATTCTTGAGCTGGCTTCACGCGCGCGTGGTCGACCTCTCGCAGGGCACGGGCCCCGTTGGCAAGCAGCAGGGTTCACCTCACCTCACCTCACCTCACCTCACCTGCTCCTCGCCCGTCGAGTCCGCATTCCGCGGCTACATCCTTTCAGCATCCCTTCGACAAGGCTTGCGCTGTCGAGCGTCTCCCATCTGACATGGCTTTTGCCGCCAGCCACGTGCTTTTCTCCAGCTGGAATGCTTCTCGACGCCAACAAGCTTCCACTGACACTGACCCCAGCAGGACGCCGAGTCCATCAGCACATGCTACTACAAGTTGTTCGAAATGCTGCGCCAACTGGCCGCTATACTTCGGCATTACACACTTCGGGAACAAGCCTACCATGGCAATCACCCTCAACCACAGTGGTCCCCTAATAGTGTCCTGGTGGAATCGCCTGCTGTGTGAGGTTTGGCTGCATGCATAGGAAGCGCCGAACGAAGCCGTATTAAGGTGTATAGTGGAGAGTATTAACGTCGTAAGTGAGTATCTTGAGAGCCGCGATCGAGGAAGAAGTGACAGGCCGCTTGACCCAACAGCTGACTTCCCCGTAATAGTATGTGCCCCTAAACCGTGACTTTGCCTCTGAGAACCGGTAGCCGATCATCAAGACGAGACATGACTTGACAGAGGGCTGAACATGCTTCGGCGAGGAGGTCGGGCCGGCATGCTCCATTGTAAGTGAGAGAGGCGAATTCCAGCGAACTGGCAACGGCTTGGAGTGAAATGACAGGAATGCACACCGTGTTGTGGACGTGTTGTTGCCCTCTGCTGCAGTCTCGACTCTCCGCACTGGCCCCATCGCTGTTTACAAACACCTTTCTCTTCTCGTTCTCAGCCTCTCCTTCTGCTCCGCCAGCAACCTCACTTTCGCTAAGCACGCCCACCTTTGCGGAACTATGTTCCGCTTCTCTTCGCGTGCCTGCAGATTTGCAGGCATCGCACTCACTCTCGTTACTCTTGCCACCGCGCAAAATTCAGGTCAGTCCGTTCAACTTTCTCTCTCGATTTCTGCAACCTCATCCGCAGCCGCAGCTACGTCCTCGGCCTGCCTGTCCCAGGATCCTACTCCAAGTCCGCCGGCTGGCCCTGCATCTTGCCCGATTGGCAACAACTATACCGTCACAAGTGCCTGTGGCAATACATACTTCATCTACTGCGGCTACGACACGGTTGCCAACAACTTGCCCAACCAACCCTCTGTGAGCAGCGTCACAGCCTGCATACAGCAATGCGATTCGAACTCGCAATGTCAAGCAGCTACTTACGCAAACGGAATCTGCTACTATAAGTCTGCATACCAAAGTCTGAGCAGCACGACGTCCACTGGCAAAGTGGCAATTGTACGCTACGTCCCACCAAACCCCAATTACGCTGTGCCTCCGCCAGCTCCTGGCACCAACACATCCACTGGCTGTGGTCAACCTCTGCCTGCGGCGCTAGTAGCCGATGGATCAAGCGTTTACTACAGCCTGATTGCTCCTGATGGCAAGAACCGTACATATAAAATCCATATCCCACGATTCTACGACCCCAATCGCGCCTCTCCTTTGATCCTGGCGGCTCATGGCACTGGCGACACCGCCTCGAGCATCGAAAGCCAGACTGGGTTCAACAACGGCACTCTCAACCCCTACGCCATTGCTGTGTATATGGATGGCTATCTCAATGGCTGGCAATCGAACCCTGATTATACGTCTGCCGATGACCTAGGCTTTATAAGGATGCTCCTGGATTCGATGACCTCTTCTTTCTGCATCGATACTGGGCGCATCTGGATGACTGGGCATAGCAACGGTGGTGGCTTCACCAACTATCTAGCATGTGATTCATATACGAGCTCCCGATTCACCGTGTTCGCTGCCAACAGTGGAGCATACTACACCAGTAGTACATCCGGGGACCCCCTGACCGTCGAGCCAGTCAACACTCCCACGCAGCCGCTCTGTTCGCCGAGCCGAAACAATCCGTTCCTAGAGTTCCATGGCACCAATGATGGAACCATACCTTATTATGGTGGCTCGCGAAGAGGTCGCATTCTTCCCACTATTCCGCACTGGATGCAAGCGTGGGCGACCCGGCAAGGCTGGAGCACCAGCAACATCACCACAACGCCCCGCACTGGCGTCACAATGTACCAGTTCAGCGGACCGGCTTCCCTTGGTTTCCTCACACAATACACACTCGCAAACTGGATCCACGCCTGGCCTACGGTGTCAGGTGGCGCTCCTCTCGATGCGTCACCTCTGATCATGCAATACTTCTACGACCAAACGAATTACAGCAGGGTTATCGCGGATGGTCCATCGCCCAGCTCGAGTTCACCGGCTTCTGCTTCAACTTCGTCGCTGAGCTCAAGTTCACCGGCTTCTGCTCCTACTTCGTCGCTGAGCTCGAGTTCATCGGCATTTGTTTCTACTTTGTTGCTGACCTCAAGTTCAACGGTCTCCGTTTCTACTTCGTCTTTTTCGTCTTCCTCAAGAAGCTCAAGTCCACTAACATCTCTCACAGCTCCCGGGCCTCCCTTCACGTGTCCAACCATCAACGGCAATATACAAGACCTGAATGGCGTCGTCTATGAGGGCCGATGTGCAAACAACAATGCCACGTTCATGAGTAACTTCCAGGGCGGGGATCTCTCATCATTTCAAACCAACGATTTCAATGACTGTTTTGCGCCCTGCGATGCGAATCCTACATGCGTTGGCTTCTACTGGTCGGCATCGTACAAATACTGCTATTTGAAGGCAAGTCACGTTTTAGAGTCCCAAGCGTGTACGCATCTAATGCCTCGTAGAACAGTGTTAACAACCCGGCATGGGCAACCACGTCTTACAACACGTCATTTGGCGCTCGCTTGATCAGCCGACCGATCACTACAACGATCACCACTACAACGAGTACCATGACGAGCTCCACTCAATCGAGTTCGCTGAGCACTTCGAGCACGTTGGGCACGCTCTCTAGCTCTTCGAGCACGTTGACTACCTCATCGAGCACGTTGACTACCTCATCGAGCACGTTGGCTACGTCCTCGAGCTCGTCGACGGTGACTACTTCCAGCTCTGCCAGCTCAACTGCAACTGTAGTGAGCAGCTCGACTGGAAGCTCCACCGGTACGTTGTCAACCAGCAGCTCGGCAACGCCCTCAGGCATCACCTCATCTTCCACCTTGACCACGTCTGCAAGCTCTAGCGCTCCCGTGTCAAGTTCATCAACCTCTACTGGAGGTACAACCTCATCTTCGGGAACAACAAGTTCCACCTTTGGATCATCAAGCTCTTCGTCGTCAACCGACACGACAAGCAGTGGCACATCGAGCTCCATCTCCACCAGCGGAACTTTGAGTACTTCGAGTTCTACGACTGGTGGGACGAGCTCGACTGGAACAATTCTGAGCACTAGTAGCTCCTCGAGTACGCTATCGACATCGACTTCAGTATCGACGTCGGATTCTGTATCGACATCGACATCCCTATCGACTTCAAGCAGTTTATCTACTTCGACTTCGCTATCGACCTCGAGCAGTCTGTCCAGTTCGATTTCGAGCAGTCTGTCTACTTCGGTGTCAAGCAGTTTATCTACTTCGATTTCGAGTAGTCTTTCTACTTCGCTATCGACGTCTAGCAGTCTGTCTACTTCGATTTCGAGCAGTCCGACCACTTCGATTTCGTTATCGACCTCGAGTAGTCTATCTACTTCGATTTCGAGTAGTCCGTCTACCTCGGTCTCGAGCAGTTCGTCTACTTCGACTTCGCTATCGACCTCGAGCAGCCTGTCTACTTCGGTCTCGAGCAGCCTATCTACATCAGTTTCGAGCAGTCTGTCCACTTCGATTTCGAGCAGTCTGTCTACTTCGATTTCAAGTAGTTTATCTACTTCGATATCGAGCAGTCTTTCTACTTCGGCTTCGCTATCGACGTCTAGCAGCCTATCTACTTCGGCCTCGAGCAGTCTGTCTACTTCGATTTCAAGTAGTTTATCTACTTCGGTGTCGAGCAGTCTTTCTACTTCGACTGTGGCATCGACGTCCAGCAGTCTGTCTACTTCGGCCTCGAGCAGTTTGTCTACCTCGGCATCTAGTAGTCTATCGACCTCGAATACGCTGTCCAGTAGCTTGTCGACCTCGACTTCGCTGTCTAGTAGCTTGTCGTTTTCTTCGACTTCGCTATCAAGCAGTGTATCGACCTCGACTTCGCTATCAAGCAGTGTATCGACCTCGACTGCGCCGTCAACTTCAAGCAGTCTGTCTACATCATACAGCAGTACTTCTGTCTCGTCATCGCAGACCGGCTCAGGCTCGACCAGCATTCCTACTAGCACCTCGTCGACATCGCTCTCGACTTCCTCATCGAGTTTGTCGACCAGCTCAACACTGCCTGGCACAAGCAGCTCCAGCAGCTCAGGCAGCACGTCGACTCAAGTCACTACAAGTAGCTCAGCGTCCAGCATATCGTCTTCATCAATGACGACCGCCACGGCCAGTACGAGTTCCAGTACTACGGCCAGCAGCTCAACATCCACTGGTGGAACTTCAAGTTCCCGAACATCAATGTCCTCGACATCGACTGGAGGCTTCTCCACGTCGTCGAGTGTCTCGTCCTCAGCCTCCTCTTCTTCCTCAATTACTAACACCTCGCCTACTTTAGGCACCTCGTCCACTGGTATGTCAACATCCAGTTCCACGGGAGTCTCTACTTCGAGCTCCCTGACCACCTCAAGCGCGTCGTCAACCGCTATGAGCACGTCGTCCAGTCTCTCATCGACTGCGTCAACAAGCCCTAGCACATCGACTGTGTCTAGCTCTTCAAGTGCACCCACAACTAGCTCCAGCGGCGTAGGAACTTCGTCGTCCACATTAACGGCTCCGACAACCTCGTCATCTGTTAGTTCGACGGGAACTCCTAGCACGAGCACTGGCACAAGCGTTTCGACTACCGCGCTGAGCACCTTCAGCTCAACAGTCTCGACATCCTCGGGGTCATCGACACCTGGACCTACTGGAAGCAGTACTTCATCGACAGGAACGATGTCTTTAGGAACGTCGTCTACGGCAACTTCTTCGACAGCTCTGACGACCTCTTCGACGGGAGTTTCTACCTCTTCTTCCACTTCACCGGCTACTACATCGCTGATTCCATCGACTTCATCCTCAGTACTTTCCTCATCGACGGCTTCGTCGGTCTCGACAAGTACTTCGGTGACGAGTTCCTTCATGACAAGTTCAACAGCTTCCAGCGGTCCCGGCACATCAAGCAGTTCCTCAACTATGGTGCCGTCGACCCCGGGGTTCTCGACGACGGTGACTACCTCATCTTCTGGAAGCTCGACGCTGCCTTTGACCAGCAGTACAAGTCGCTCGTCGACGGCTTCGTCTGTGGGGGCAGCGTCGTCTTCTAGTTCTACCTTTGTGTCTACTTCTTCCTCGGTGTCAACATCGCTAACTTCATCCACAGGCACAGTGTCAACCTCTAGCAGCGTGTCCAGCAGCTCATCTAGCAGTGCGTCCAGCAGCATGTCCAGCAGCATGTCCAGCAGCATGTCCAGCAGCATGTCCAGCAGCCCGTCAAGCAGCATGTCCAGCAGCATGTCCAGCAGCCCGTCAAGCAGCCCGTCAAGCAGCATGTCTAGCAGCCCGTCAAGCAGCCCGTCTAGCAGTGCGTCCAGCAGCATGTCCAGCAGCATGTCCAGCAGCATGTCCAGCAGCCCGTCAAGCAGCCCGTCAAGCAGCCCGTCAAGCAGCATGTCTAGCAGCATGTCTAGCAGCATATCCAGCAGCATGTCCAGCAGCATGTCTAGCAGCGTATTAAGCAGCACCTCTAGCAGCACTGCCATCGGGTCGTCCACTTCGACCGTCGCATCATCGTCCTCGACGTCCGTGCTCTCCGTTAGTACGGCAAGGCCGCCATTCAGCTGCCCCGCAGACGACTACACCAACGTCCAAGATACATATGGCGTCATCTACACAGTCCGGTGCAATGTGGACATCCAAGGAGGCAGTCAGTTCAGCGGCAATTTCCAAGCGAGCACCTTTAACGACTGCTTCCAAAATTGCGACGCTAATGCAGCATGCCTGGCCTTTACCTTTTCAAATGGATACTGCTACTTCAAGGCAAGCTCTACGTTCGCAGGAGTCTAACAAAGCTAATCTCTTCCCAGGGCGCGGCAACCGACGGAAGTCTTCCATACTACCAGACGACAGCCACGCCTGGAACCGTAGGGCTGTACCGACGCGGAGGCACTTACAACCCGAACGCTGGAAGTACGAGCTCTGCAAGCTCTACAGCTACGTCCACTGCTGTAACTTCGTCGACTTCGAGCTCTATCCCAGGCGTGACAACGACGTCGTCAAGCACAGGGACCTCTCGCAGCGGTAGCTCATCTTCTTCCAGTGCTGCTGCTTCCGTCACTTCCAGCTCAGCGCCAGTCTCGTCCAGCTCGGCGCCAGTCTCATCCACGTTGTCGTCGTCGAGCACAAGGGTGTCCAGCAGCAGCAGCAGCAGCAGCAGCACTTTGTCTTCCACCGTTGCTCCTCTGCCAACGTCTACCTCCTCGCCAGGAATGTCGTTATCGCCATCGACGACAAGGACGTCTAGCAGCAGCAGCTTGTCTTCCACGGTCCCATCCTCGATGGGTGTATCTTCAACACCAGGGGTCTCTTCCACGCCTGCAGCCTCGTCGTCAACATCTTCATCGGTCGCCGCGAGTTCATCAGTGGTCAGCTCTTACTCGTCTACGATGAGTTCCGCCGGCAGTGCAGCCGTTTCGTCAACGCAGATAACGAGCTCTTCCAGCAGCGCACCTATGTCATCATCTGCTGTGGTATCGTCGAGTCCACTCCAGCCGCCGCCGTCGTCGCCAGAAATTGTCAGCACTCCGCCACCTGTAATGACGACTACTTCAAGTTCATCTACAGCGTCGTCAACAAAGAGTAGCACCATGTATACCTGGACCTACCCAACAGGGGTTGTGTTCGAGATCACTAAGACGACAGCCACGACGACCAACACTGACACCACTGAGACGCCGACCCAGCCTCCGACTTCATACTCTGCTCCTCCAGCGTGTGCTGCGCCGACCGATCTTTGCGCACCCAACCAGGCTGAGTTCGGCACCAACACGTGTTCATCCAGTAACGACCAAGCATACCAAGTCAACTGCGGCATTGCATACATAGGCCCCGAGGTCAATGCAAGCGATGTTAACTACCCACCGAGGCCGTCATCGAACCCGATGCATAAGCGTTTCACTTTCAACTCCACCGAGCAGGCGATGGATCAGTGGGGAGATGCCTCGCAGGGTCTGCCGTATTGCCAAGCTACTTGCGACAGTTCGCCGCCGTGCAAGTACATCAATTTCGATACGACCACTGGAAACTGCCAGCTGCTCAGCGATGTCACTGCATATGAGTACAAGCCAGGTGCCATTACTGCAGAGCAAGTGCCCAATCCTCCACCAGCGGCGGACTCAGAGCCAGATGTCACCACCACCACTACCACGACGGCAATGGCAAGTCCAATGCCTTCTGGCACTTTCATCTCAGCGGCGAGCGCAATGTGTCCCCAGAACAACATGAGCTACGTGATGGACGATTGTGGCGTCGGGTATATTCTGGGCTGTGGGCTCGATACATTTCCATCACAAAGTGTGGGTGTGCAACTGAGCAGCTTCAATGACTGCTTCCAGGCGTGTTCGAGCGGCGATAATGGTGCTTGCTCAGCATTCTCGTTTGTTCCTAGCAGCGGGTATTGCTACCTGAAGAGCGGTGGGGATGCAACCTTCACTGATAACGGCGGGGGACAAATCGGCGCTATTCAGCTGCAGTACTACGACAACACCGACTCTGGCGATCCTACCTCGACCAGTCGCATGTGTTCTGCTCCGACGACCACATCGATCATCTCGAGCAGTAGCAGCTCGTCGTCGTCTTGGTCCACAAGCAGCGCATTGATAACTGGGGCATCAACTACCTCGAGCGGCTCTTCCATCGCGTCCAGCGGGTCAAGCTCATCAGGAGGCTCCTCTTCGTTGACAACTAATGCATCACCATCGTCGACCACGAGTTTCTCAGTGAGCACGTCAACTGCTCCGTTCACGTGTCCCGATGTTGGCGGCTCGACCGTGATGGATGCGTACGGACTTATCTACGACGTGCGATGCGATACTACGATTCCAGGAAGTAACATTGATCAGACCCGGGTCGATGGCGACTTCAACGATTGCTTCCAGCTCTGTGACACGAATCCGCTGTGCACTGCTTTCACTTATGCTTCCTACTTCTGCTATTTTAAGGTTTGTGCGCTCTGCACGTCTACCATTCTACAGCTACTAATGAACAACTAGGGAGATACACAAACGTTTGGCTCGCAGGAAATCGACACCTTCGCGGCTATTCGTAGAGGCGGCTCGTACACTCCTCCCGGATCTTCCTCGTCGACGAGCACTTCTAGCTCTGTGCCCGTTGTGGGAGTCTCGACCACGAGTACATCTGGCCGGGTGAGCTCGAGCTCCAGCTCCACATGGTCATCGAGCGTGCCTGCAAGTTCCACGGGAAGCACTTCTGGAACGTGGAGCAGCAGTTCGCGGGCGTCGAGTACTGGATCAAGTGCAACTAGCGGAACCTGGTCGAGCACGGCCAGCAGCAGCGGCACTACGTCCAGCGCCATGACAAGTAGCAGTGTGTCAAGCAGCATACCGGGCATGTCAATCAGCAGCTCCAGCAGCAGCATGTCAGTGAGTATGCCGGGCTCGTCAACCAGCAGCTCGGGCAGTTGGAGCAGCACCTGGTCCAGCACGCCAGGCGCCTCGTCATCACCAGCAACGAGTAGCGGTGCTTCTACGAGCTACTCCATGTCGCCATCTGCTAGCCAGGCTTCCACTTCCACCATGGCCAGTACCGGGTCATCGAGTTCCTGGTCAGCAAGCTCTTCAGCACCAGCGTCTTCTGCGACTGTCATCACCATCTCGCCGTATCCGTCGCCGACCTCGTCATCGGTGGCAGCTGGCAGTAGCACGCCTGCCGTATCCTCTGGCTCAAGCGCTGCTTCCTCCTCGGCTGGAGCCTCATCTTCGCCAGCGAGCAGCCCAGCAAGCAGCGTTCCTGGGATGACTTCCAGCGCTGCATCATCCGCTGCGAACGTGCCCACGTCGTCACCGGCGAGCAGCGTTCCTGGTATGTCGTCCAGCGCTGCATCGTCAGCAGCCAGCTCGCCACCAGGTGCTTCATCAACTCCTGTTGGCCCGTCGTCTGTCAGTGCAAGTGGAAGTGCAGTCGCACCACCAGCGACTTCTGCGTCCTCCTCAGCTGGCTTGCCTGTCTCACCCCCTCCGTCCATGTCGCAGAGTGCCGCCGGCTCCTCTACCTCGATGGGTCAGACTGTTATGCCTACTCTGCCGACCGGCTACTTCAATACATCTTCGTCCGCACAGCCTTCCCAGCCTGTGTCGGTTTCTCCACCGCCAGGCTCATCGCAAAGCCCTGGCGGTCAGACTACACCAGGAGGAGTCTCCTCAAGCATGCCTCCGGTCGTTGTGAGCCCGGGCAGCTCAGCAGGCGTGCCAACAACCCCTGGTGGCTCAGGAGGCGTCACCACTGGTCCAACCCCAACAGGGGGCTCGTTGACCAGCGGCACCTCAGCACCAACACCCTCCGTCAGCGTCTGCCCATACTACGACGGCCAAAATTACACTTCGCCAGGGGGCCAAACCTACGAAGTCGAATGCAACTCCGTCTACACCGGCACGCGTCTCAACAACATGCGCGCCCGTCAAGCCAGCGCACCATCGCAGGCATATTGCATGGCCATCTGCCAGGCCAACGATGCTTGCGTCGCCATCAATGTCACGCCGACGGAGTGCCAATACCTCAGCTCCATTGACGGAATGAGCACCTCGGCTGGTAGTATCGCTCTGCTTAAGGTCGATGCTGAACCCGCGCCGAGTGGTGGTGTCGTTACAGTGACGGTTTGTATGGCGACGAGGACGACGACGATCCAGATGATGACGACGATTACGACTTGTCCTGCGAACGGATCTTGTCCGGCGTCGATGAAACCCACGGGAATGGGTAAGAGAGATCTTTGATCTGAGAGGGGGACTGTATTGTATTGGGAAAGAAAGGAGACGTAGAGGTTAGGAGATGGATGATGTTATGCATATGACTGCAGCTTTTGGGAGAGAAATTGGAGATACATCATCGCTGTGGGTTTTGGAATGTGGTGCATTGTTTGGTCTGCCTTTGAGCGCAGACCCGGAGCGAGTCTTGTGAGAGCTTTTCGATAGTTACTTTAATGATAGGCCTTGGGACATGGGTTGCAGCATTGCGTTTGTTGGGTGCTATTAGCGTTTTTGCTGTCTTCTTGCGTTCATGCGAGATGGGTATGTTGTTGGTGAGCCATGCATAGGCGTTCGGGGGCGAATGAAAAAGCAAGCAGCACCAAGGGCTATGATAGACCCGGCCTCCTACTGAGTATCCAGATTGCTTTCAATCTCACACCGACGCCGTCCAACTTCAAGCATCCCCCCAGGTACAATAACGCTCTACATCGACACCACCTTCCCTCGCAGCGCTCATTTCATTGCCATCTCACGAACCCGGCGGAACATCAGCAGCTGCAGCACAAACACTGACGGTCCTAGTCGCAGCCGCCGTCGGACAAACACAGATCCCTATCCCGTGACTCGTAAAAGTCGCCAGCACACAGCCCTGACATTCCACCGTCGTAGTAACGTCCACGGTCCCAACGCCACAGTCGCCACATGGGAAGGGGACCGGCTCCGTTACCGTGCTGGTGCACGACGCCGCAAATGTTGATGCAGTGCTGAAGGAGGTCACCAGGGAGGATGGGGGCGTGGTTGAATTGCAGGTGTGCGAGGAGGGTTGATTGGAGATGGCCTGAGCGGTGGTCGCGAGAGTGAAGCCCAAGAGGATGAGATGGCGTTTGAGTGGCGACATGGTGGTTGTTGTTGCGCTGATTGATCGCAGTTGTCGCTTTGGCCTTGGTTGATGGTGAATGAAAGTCTCTGGTCGTCGAAAATCGAAGACTCGAAACTTTTTAAACTCTGTCCACCGAGTCAGACTGATACACAACGACTCTCATAACGTCCCTGCTCGCCGCACAAGCCATCCATTCAGCTTACGGGCGTGCAGTAAGCGTTCTCCTTTCCATAGTACTAACATTCCTCGCTGAAACCCGTCATCCTACCTCTGGACGCCATCGAGAGCGCATACCACCCTATATAGTAGGTGCTGCGCACAACAGTCAAACACATCGTTGTCCTGACCAGCCGTAACGCAGTCCCGTCCATCTTGTCTCAAGCACGAGCGTAGGGGAGCATTTCGCGAGACAATCTCCGGCAAGTCGCACGCCACGTGTTACAGGATTCTCGCATCTATCACCTATCAAGACGCTAGTTTGGTGTTAGCTGTGCCGAATTATGAGGAAGCCCTTGACCATATACTCGTTGCCGTGCGGTTTATATTGCTGCAACGCACAGCTCAAATCTGCCCACCCATCGGAAATGGTCAAGAGGATTAGGAACTCACAGGGATAATCTCTTTTGCAGTACTGTACTCCTAGCTTCCATGTTCAAGGCTCGAAGATGATCTGCCGTTGCATGCACAGTCAAACTGGCCTTCCGCCAGTCTCGGGTGGCATCCGTCCAAACAAAAAGACTGTGGGTATCATCGCGCTTCAATTCGTAACAATCTTGACGCTGTTGCAGCGCTCCAAGATTCCGTGTACAACCTCCAAGGCCACCGTCTTTGAATCACCACCTTGCAGCCTTCTTCTTGAACGGCTCGCCATCAAAATCGCCGCGATTCCACCGCTTGATATCTTGTCCGCATTGCATCCACAGCTTGGCATTTTTCTCAGCCAGTGCCTGCTCTGCCATGCGCTCACGTTCAGCAGGAGATGGGGACGTCCTTCGAGCTCTCATCGTGCTGTACCTAGTGCCAGACGTCACTCTCTTCCCAGTTTCAAGCCTGTTTTTATCAGATCGCCTTGGTGGAGTATCGAAGAGCTTGCCAGGAGCTTTGCGGACCTGTATAGACTCGTCGAACGTGACATCCATCATGAAAGGCGAGTCCTCCGCAAGCGGCTGGTCGTTGTAGTTAGGTGGTGTTAGGTTTGGAATGCGCCATGCTGCGTCGCGGCTGCCCTCTGGTCGTTCGAACGCGGAATCCAGATGGAAAAGTTGCGCTTGCTTCCGTTTTGGCGGGCTTTTGGAAGGGCTTTTGCGTGGGCTTGGAGGGTATTCTGGTTCCATATCCTCTTCCGTGTCGTTCATGTCTTCTTCAGTATCATGCTCCATGATCAACTCTCCAAGAGGGACAGGGACTCCGTGAGGCCGTCGTGGCGTCCGCACGGGCTTAGGTGTGGTAGGCTTGCCGGGCGATTGGACTGAACCGTTCTCTTGCTCTCCATCACCCATACTTTCATCTTCCTCTTGTATCCGTGTATACGTCCGCGGTGGGGCACTGACACCGAAGACGTCGTCACCGTCGGACTGGAGCACGAATGGCTGAGTCGATGAAGCTTGATGCCGACGTCGGTTGGTTGCAGCTGACGGCGAAGCATCTGATCTTCGTGTAGCTCGCACCTGCGCAATGGTTCGTCGTCGCCGTGCCGGCGGCTCAGATGGCTGTATTGTATTGTTGTCTTCTGCACCATCTCGCTGTTGCTCCTGGCCTCTGTACTGCGCCTCTTGCACATTAGCCGCCAGCGTCCTCGGTATCACAGCGTGTATACTCGTCATAACTTCCGCTCTCTTCGCAAACGAGTCATAGCTCTGCTGGATCAAAGCCCCAGCATCGGCGTTCAGCGCGCTGTCCGGATTTGGCTGTATCAAGAGGCATGATATCGTGACAAGCACGTCTCGCAGTGTGAGCTTGCTGTCCCAATCGCGCTTCAGCGTTTCCACACAAACACCTCCGGTCTGCGGATCGACATTGGGGTGGAATATAGGAGTGCGGAAGTTGGCTGTGGGCGGCTGTTGTGGGTATTGTGGTGGTATCGAGAGGTGTAGCTTCCAGACGCCTTTGACAAAAGGTGTGTGCGTTGGGCCTGCCAGCAGAACGTCGAGCTGGGTCAAATCGTCGGTGGCATTCGATGCGGCAGGGAAGAAGTAGTTCGGCGGAAGGTCTTGGTTGTGCAGAGAGGCATGGTCTGCCGCCAGGCGACGAAGAGCGCGTGCGTTCTGTCTGAGGTCAGCTTTGTGGCCTTCGATGTGGACCTTGATCTACGGACCATGTCAAAGTCTTAGGCAAACTCGGTTAAGGGCTGTACTGTTATGGTTCTGCAGTCATATGCAATTCGAGTCCAATGTCGAGAGGTACATGTAGTCAAGCCATGGTGGTTGTTCAGGGCGAGTCGCAGGTGAAGGTGTGTGTGTCGAAGTGGCAGGCGACACGGGCTTTCGAGCTGCTTGACGCGTCTGTGCGGCATTGAGTGAAGTGACGCGACTTGCCAGCCACTCCAATGCCGACGGGACGTTGCGCGCCATCGAGCTTGGTGAATGCGACTCGATGGTCGTTTCTTTCATTTCACATAACTCATACAACCATTAATTATGTACAACCAACGCAGCACGACGCCTATGTTCTCATAAGTCTGCCTCCAGTGCGATATGCATCTTCCATGCAGCTGTATCCATTCCTCCACCTCATCCAGTCTTTTGTCCATGAACGGCCATTGCTGGCATGCTTGAAGCTCCCAACTCCTTCGTGGTCCCATCTCGTACAGAACCGCGATTGGCGACTTTTCTTCAATTATTGTAGGTCCTCCAGCGCCTCGGAGAACTTGCTCAAGAATCGACCTTGATCTCTGGCGCCTGAGTGCTCTCCGCTTTTGGCGGTTTCGCGACCTCCTCATTCTGCTGTGTCTTCAAGTCCGTTGTATCTTTCGCCTCGGGTTGTGCAACGGCCTCGTCGTTGGGCTTTCTCGCCTCAGCTTTCACCGCCTCAGGCTTCGCGGACTCTGCTTTCAGAGTCTCTGGCTTCATGGTCTCTGACTTGGCCGCCTCTGGCTTCACGGTCTCTGACTTCGCAGCCTCTGCTCGTATGATCTCAGACTTCGGTGTCGCTTCGCGCTTAGGGATGGCGCCTAATTCTGAGCCCTGCCCACTTTGGCCTCTTTTCCGGCCCGTTATTGTGTTCCATACACCTGTCTTTTCTTGGCTCGACGGCGGCCGTCCGTTCGCATCTGTATGATCGTCGCTGTCCAGCATACGCGCGAAGATGCCGCGCTTCTTCTGTGGCAGAGGCTTCGGGTCGTCGATGTTTACATCTTCAAACTTGTCCTCCTCTTGTGTGTGCGGGACCTGGAGTGGGCGGTGAAAGGAGTTGGAGGTCCGCGGTGGCGTTTGAAAGGTCCTGCTATCGAGAGATGCGCGAGGGCGTCCTTCCATGGCTTGAATTATAGGCGATCGAGCAGAGATGTCCTAGGAACCCATCAGTGATCTTGATTGCATACCATGGTCCATGTGAACTACTCACGAATGACCTTCGGTACGAGTCGAACGATTCGCGTGAGATGTTGAATTGTTCATTCTCGTCGAATGCGCATCGATGTAAAGACGAAGATGTCGTGGATCGTGACGCCGTTGTTCCCCAGAAGTTCTTCTTTTCAGTAGGCGACGGGGGTAGATAGACGCCAGAGTCATTGATCTCTAGATAGTGGCCGTCAGCGCGCGACCAAGCTGCGTGGCATGGCGCATTCCAACTCACCACTCAACTTGTACTCGACGGGTAATTTCTCGCCATTGCTATCGACCTTGGTGACGCTGCTAGTGCTCGGCGCATTGTTCAAGCCATTGATGGTTGGCGGCGGCCTCGCGTTCTCGTCGTTCTTCTTGAATGGGTTGCGCATGATGGGCACACGGCAGGCGACAAGCCGGCGGGGCAATGTGGTGGGAGGGTGGGTGGATGCGCTGCTATCGCTGCCCGGAAAGACTGCTGTGTGTATATGCTGGCGCGACGTGCGGGATAGTGGTGGAGGATGGATGAGGAAGATATAATGCGCCAGAGGACGCTGGAGGAAGGAAGAGCAGGGAGCCTAAGCAGGCAATGGCACGACTCAGCGACTTTGTACTGGGCAAGGGCGGATGGATCGTAGCGGATGTCGGCAGGCGGGCGCAAGTGGGAAGCTGGAGAGGTGCAGGGCAGGATGCTGCGTTGGCTTTTGAGTTG
This sequence comes from Zasmidium angulare, assembly GCA_002786045.1. Lineage (NCBI taxonomy): Eukaryota > Fungi > Ascomycota > Dothideomycetes > Mycosphaerellales > Mycosphaerellaceae > Zasmidium > Zasmidium angulare. Next base: position 1,401,365 of record NHNX01000004.1, read on the forward strand.
CGACAAATCGATGCGGCGGGCTGATGGCCGCGCGATGATTGGGAGAGGTCAGGACTAGATGGGTACTCTCATCCCAGGTACATGTCGCTACATCAGATACCTTATTATGTGCCTCTCGCACAGGCACGGCGAAGTTGCACCGCTGCCAACAACCCACACCTCAGCCCAGCCAGCCCGGCCTGCTGTACTCCCTTGCACACGGCCATCGCCAAGGAGACCGCAGATGCATGTCACGCGCCTGGTGAAACGACAGACTGCGAGAGCAAGCTGCTGCTGCCGGCATCGGTAGGGCTGTGCAGGTACATCTTTCATCCACCAAACACCGACGCTCCGGCAGACGTCTTGACGTCGTAGGTGCATGTAGGGCCGTAACGCCGCCATGAGGTTCCAGTCGTCAACGTCAACGCCAGCGTCGCCAGAATCATACGTGCGAACAGACGCACTGCACTGCGTCGTCATGCATCGCGGAGTGACATGTCCTATCTTTAACGTTTGTGGCTTCCCTATGTCTCTATAAGCAGAAGATTGACCGCTTACAGAGACGAACTTCGGATTGAGTCGGGAAAGCCAGGTGTATGCAACCTCCGAGGTCCGCTTGGTGAGCCTGCATGTACTTCTATTTCACCTGCCACTGCGCGAGGCATGAACGGGAGAGTAATCAAATCAAGAGAGTGCCGGATGCGACTCCTAAGGCTTTGCTACAAACGATAATAAGATGGTCGTCCGTGCAGCAGCGTCCAGATGCCGTTGACTACCCTGACTTGGCCTTACACGTACTGCTGCATCGTCATGTGGAAAGCAAAGCAAAGTATGTCGCAGTAGAGATGAGGTTGGTCTTAGCACAAGGCCATGTGATTTCCATGTCTAAGATTGTAGGTGAATGAACGGCACGAATGACGAGACCCACGTCGCGCTCGACACTCATTGGCCCACACGTTTGCTGGCTCGTGCTTTGGCTTACGGTGGATTCCCAACTTAGAAGTCACGGCCAAGTTAGATCACTCCCCTAACCTCGACGCAGGGTGGGTCTTCAGCAGCCATATTGTTCGCCATGGCTGTCCCGACCGTACTGCCCACAGAAGCTACACCATTAGACTTTGGACACAAGCGCAAACACGCCGATGTAATAGACTTAACAGACGACGACGATGCGGTCCATGCCGCCACTGCCACCCAACAGGCGGATGCCAAGAGCGGAGATGATCCTCACCAGAACGAATCGCAACAGACGCAGACGACCACAACTGAGAGCCAGCGGATCGAGCAGGACGAGGACGAGCTTTTAGAAGATATGCTAGAAGAGTTAGAAGATGCCCAGCCCTTCATCGACGGTACTGTTCACCTCCGTTTACATCACCCGGAATGCAGCTAACATGTGATACCAGATGGCACCTACGGCCTGACCAAAGAGCGCAAGTCAGCCCTACGCGCTCAACTACGAGAATTCGGTCCGGAGAAATTCATCAAAGACACATTAGGCAACCAGAGCATGTCTATGCGACAGCTCGGCTTGGTTTTTAACCTGAACCCTTCGTGGCTGGCCGACGACGATGACACCTACTTCTGTCTGCTAGGCTTGGCCATCACTCGTGCGTACTACAAGCGACGCAAGCTGGAACAGTACAACACCATCGATGACGCTGCTCAATTACTTCGCCGAAGCCGCAATATCATGGTCATCACTGGCGCCGGCATCTCAACATCTCTCGGCATCCCTGATTTTCGCTCCAAAGGCACCGGCTTCTACGACAAGGTTCGCGCGAAGGGCTACCAGGAAGCTGAAGAAGTGTTCGATATTCACAACTTCGACCATGACCCTAGCACCTTCTACTCCCTCGCCCGCGACATCCTGCCAAACCTCCAGCGTGTGTCGCCCACCCACGCCTTCATCCGCCTCTTGCAGGATAAAGATCGTCTGCAAACGAACTATACCCAAAACATCGACAATCTCGAAGCGCTTGCGGGGATTCATGAGAGCCGTCTAATCCAGTGTCATGGCAGCTTCGCCACGGCAACCTGTCGCAAGTGCAAGTACCAGGTCAACGGCCGCGAGATCTTCGACGACATCCGGGCCGAGCGGATTGCCAGATGCAAACGCTGCGCACAGAACATCGAGCGCCAGAAGCTCGCTCCTCCTCCACTGAAGCGTAAGAAATCGCACAACAACTGGAATCGCTACTCAGAAGACGACTCGGACGAAGACGACGACATTGCCGAGCCCGGCGTGATGAAGCCAGACATCACCTTCTTCGGCGAGCAGCTCCCAACCACATTCTTCGACCGCTTCACCCAACGCGACGCCCAGCTGACAGACCTCGTCGTGGTCATCGGCACCTCGCTGAAAGTCGCCCCCGTGAGCGAGATGCCCAATTACCTCCCGCACCCCATTCCCCATATCTACATTTCGAAAGAGCCCATTGCGCATGTCAACTTCGACATACAGCTCCTTGGCAATTGTGATGATGTGGTATTCGAGCTGGCCCGTAGGGCTGGCTGGGATCTCAGGCATGACATGATTCCTGTTGGACTCAAGGTCGATGTATCACCGGTTGCCGAGACGAGCCACTGTTGGCAACTCATGCGTAGGGAGCATGAGATTGCCGCGACAGACTCCGAAGCTAGCGACGATGAGGATGAGGGAGATGGCGAGAAGAAGGATGTAGGTCCCCAACCGGACCAAATTTCAGCCGGGAAGCCGGCGCCCTTCGAGGATGAAGTATAGGATATCCAGCTCCTCCCCCGTTTCTTCGGACTGGAATTTGGCGTCCAAAGGTGCTCGGCGAAGCCTGGGAAGTAGTGAACAGATATGGAATGTCGGCGCGCAGTGGAGGTTGCTCGTGGACTTGGCAGAACTGACTGAGTATCAGCATCAGCGACGGCGCAATATGTTAGACGAGGGGCAACCTGATGGCGGCACAGAACATCGCTAATAGAATTTTCGGCTTCTGACTTGCCTGCTTGCATCAAACGGGTCGGTTCGTATTCACCATGTTGGACGTTTTGTCTTCTCGCTGGCCTTCTTCATCTCCAAGCTAAGCCCGCGTTTCGGGCATCTGCGATTGCTCCTCGCCCCGCCTCAGTTTTGTACGCCCTTCAACCCATCCAATACCTCCTCACCCACACCACCCTTCTCCACAACAGCCTTGATCATCCTCGAAAGTAGCCCTCTCCCCACACCACCCCTCGGCGGCCTCCACACCGTCGCTCCCGCGTCCTTCTCCCTCAACTTCAGCGTTTCCTCGGCCGAAAGGCCCCCTCCGGCGGTCGTATTCGCGGCCAAAGGTACGCCCGCTGCGGTCAATCTCGAAGGCGGATCAATCGTCCTCAACGCCACCATCTTTAGCCCACCATCCTGTGCTGCCACAGCGGAGATGGCAACCACAGCATCTGCGACGGCGATCTCGTCCGTGCTTGGGTCGAAGAGGGTGTTGTTGCCTACCGTCATGACGAGGAGGGTGATAGGCGGCTTGCTTTTGGGCTCGTTGGTTCGTGTATCTCGAGGGAACAGGTAGGTAGAGGCTTCCCAGTCGTCGTTGAACAGAGGGTCTTCATCCTTTTCCGAGATCAAAGCCGGGAGGCGGGTCGAGAGGAGGGCGAGGTGAGTGGTGAGTGAGAGGAGAGGAAGTGGATAAGAGAGCGGTTGGGAAAGGAGGAGGATCTAGAGAGGTGAAGAAGACTTACCGTCAGCGAATATGTTCCCGTTGCTCTTCCGGCATGAAGGGGGTCGGGGATGTTTGGGATAGCACCTACATCAACATACAACCTCCAATGAAACCTCGAATTCATCCACAGTCGATCCTGCAGTGCCCCGTCCGCGAGCAAGGCTTCCGTGAGCATAGCGGCCAAAAACACCGGCAGCGCATCATCGTCCCTCATCCCAGGAATCTCAATCGAAACATCCAACCATCCCTCTTCGCCTTTGCCATTTCCTCCATCCTCTTCATCCTCGCCACTGTCGTTCATATGCACATCATTCACATCATCTCCACCCCTGACTAACCCACCACGACTCCGACTCTTCTCCACCTCCGCCTTGACACCCACCACCGCCTCCGTGCCATCCGCGAAGCAAATCCTCGCACTGCCATTCGCACTCGGCAGGATCTCTGTCTCGGCGACAAGGGGTCGAAATTGCGTCGGTGCGCGGCCGTCAGGTCGGACTGGGGGTTCGTGGGAGAGCGAGGTGTGTAGGTAGGAGAGTTCGGCGGGCGAGAGGGGAATGTTGGTGTAGGGTGCCATGGTCGTCGTCGTACACGACTGAGGGGTAGGTGGTGTATGTCAATGCGGCAGATATGCTCAGCGAAAGAGTCGCGGGCCGTGGACGGAGTGTAGCTGTGGAGGTTCCTGGTGGAAAGATGTGAGGTCGCAAAGATGACCAAAGCTCAAAACGAAGCTTCACCAAAAGGTGCAGAACTGGCAGGCACGCGCTTTTTTACTCTGCACAATGACGTTCACGCGATCCGCGACTGAAGACTCCCGTCACATTCACGTCCATAAGATCACAAGTGACTTATTACACAACAGGTTCATGTTCTAGGAAGATGGCTCTGAGTGGTAGGCGAAGACCAACGAGTCGTTGAAATCTTTGAACTTTTCAAAAACATTGTACACAGTACAATATATGCCTAGCTAGCCATACATTTGCGCGTCCAGATAAACCAATGTAACTGTCGAGCGGTGGAGTTTTCGCACTCACTCTTGGGGGTATCAGCTGACCAATCTTTTTATGCCTTGACTTCTGCCAGCAAAAAACAGAGTCTGCTCGCCAAGGAGCCTTTGAAACAGAAAAACACAAGTTTATACTCCTTGTCCCCTTTCCCTCCCTCACTGCGATCCACTGTACATCAGTCCTCCGTGTTCCGTCCGCGCCCTCACGCCAGCCGACAGAGGACCTTGAGACTAAGGAGAATTCGCCCGTAGTGAGCCTGAGAGATATGTCGGTAAGAGATAGCCCGAGTGGGCAAGCAAGCTGTACATGCTGCCGGTCCGGTAGATGCTGTACAAGATGAACGCCCATGTCCGTGCTTCCACTAGCGAATGTTGTGACCGTGGTCCCGATGATTCTCACAACGCCGATAGATGATGATAAGGATGGCAGTGGCATGCCTTCTCGAGGCCGGCCAGTCGAGTATTAAGTAACAGGTTCCGCCCGAGCGCCGGAAGTCTAGTATAACAAAGGAAAGAGTTGGAGCAAAGATGACAGCGACACCAAACGCCGTACCATGGTCTGCGTGGATGGATGGCGGCCGTCAATCGTCTATTGAAATTGTGCCTGGGTCGCGAAGATGCTGGCTGCGGCGGCCGAAGCCCAGTCATTCTCGTCATAAGGAGGCGTTGGCCATTGAGGGTTGACGACAGCCTTCTGCTGTGGCCTCATGGGTGGAATGTCGATGGCCTTCGACGGTGTGTACTCGTTGGAGCTGTATGTCACATTCATTTGGTCCTTGGAGTGTGATGGCGTTAGGTAGGGAGCAGAAAACACCGGCTCCGATGTGACGTGACCGATCGGTGGTCGTGACGGCTGGTATGTGCCTGCGATGTTTGGCCTTGCCTTGTCGAGGCGTGTGGCGGCCGCGTGGACTGACGCAAGAGCTTCATCGAGCAACTCGTCTTCCTCGCAAGGCGTTTCGTACCTGCTGCTTGGCGCGTGGCGCAACGACCTGCGTGTCCTATTCGAGGTCGATCCACCACCTTGTGACGATATCACTTCCTCTTTACCGTACGGCAGAGAGTGATGTCGTTTGAGTGATTGATTGCTGGGCATCTTGGTCGGGTGTTTTGGCTGCAAGTTGGCGGGATTCGCCGCAGCGTCCAGGCTGTATCGTACATTTTGCAAGGCACGATCAAGCTCGGCGAAGTTTGGATCAGTTGAAGGGTCGGAGGCGACAGGTGCGATGGGTTGAGGCTCTTGAATGGATCCTCTGTTAGAAGACCACGGCGCACAGCCAACACTCGCTTCTAGGTCTTCCGCACCCGGCGACATTGGTCCTTGGTTTCTGCCAGATAGTCGTCTTGCACGCTTTCGAAGGTGTGAAAAGAAGCTCTCCCTTTGGCTTCCAGTCGGTGACTTGAGCCCGTTCGCGCCTGTCAGAGCACGCTCGGCCTCCTGTCGATGGAGATCGGCGTAGTGATTCCCTTGAGAGTTGACTGACAATTGACGGCCGATCTTCTTGCCAGGTCTTTCCTCTGGTTGCTCGGTTCGTCGTGCACTTGCCTGTGCTACTGACGCGTCTGGCAGAGGTGAAATCGGCCGAATAGAAGGTAAGATCGGAATTGGCGCAGCATTGGACGCAGCACCATTCGTCCAAGTCGCTCGTTTCGTGGCACCAGGCCTGCTCTTGGTAATGTGCGCTGCTGGATCGGTGGTGTTCGCGTGAACTGGGGATGGTCGAGGTGATTGGTTCTGCGAGAGCTGCATGTGCTCAGGAACAGCTGGTGCGGTGCTGCTGGGTTCACGGGCTCCAAGTGACTTCCTGAACCACAGTGATGTCTTCGTGGACAATGTTTGTGCATCGACAGGCTCATTGTTGCCGAGGTTTGAGCCCTTGCGTCCCAATGCGCGACCGCTGCTCTTCGGTCGCAGTGGGTCGATGGCGTCGCGGAAATACTCGTGCTCCAATGCTTGTCTGGATGTCGGCCGCACCTTGGGATCCCACATCAAACACCAAGTGACGAACTGGGCGAGACTTGCAGGCCATTGAGGCGCAGGGAGCACAGTGTCCAGCGAGTGCGGTGCCATCTTGGGAAAGGAGAACCCCAGCTTTTGTGCAAGTTTGATACCGTCCTTCCATTCACCGCCGCCGACCTTCTGGCCATGTTTGTTCACCCACGAGCCTGGGCTGCCCATGATCTCGCATACTCTCCAGACCTGGTCGACTTCGTTGCCGCCGGGGAAAAGAGGTTTCAGCGTCGCAATTTCGACGGCCATGGCGCCCACTGCCCAGATGTCCACTGGTGCTGAGTACTCGCCAGCTCGCAAAAGCACCTCTGGAGCACGGTACCATCTCGTCGAGACATATGTGGTATATGGGACACGCGACTGTGTCTCCCTTGCCAACCCAAAGTCTGCAATCTTTATCGAATACGCTGGCGGAGTCGAAGGCGGCGTGACAAGCTGTGAGTAGCGCTTGAACGTGTTTCCAGTATCTGGGGCCGAGGTCGAAACGAGGATGTTCTCCGGCTTGATGTCTCGGTGGAAGAAGTGGTGATCGTGGATGTGCTCCAGACCACCAAGGATCTGGAAGAGGATGCTCTTGACACTGGTGCCGTCCAGAGGCTTATGGTCTCTGGCTTTCATTAATTGGTAAAGGTTGCCATCCATATATTCCATGGCAATGTGAAGCTTCCTGCTCAACGGATCAAGAAAGATATCGTAAGCTGGGACAAGGTGAGGGTGGTTTGGCAATGACTTCAGAAAGATGACTTCGCGAAGCTCCATGCATTGTGCAAAGTTCTCGAAAGTCTTCTTCATCGTCTTGATGGCCACCTAGGAGAACGTCAGCCAAGTAAAGCTTTCAGTTGAGATCAACACGCAACATACCATCGTGCCTCGACGGACTATGTGGGCGCCAGCGCTCCTCGTCCGACCCAGCGACACGCTGCCGAAGCTGCCATCACCAATGTCCTTGATGATCTCAAACTTGTCCTCCAGACAGACAGCCGCCTGCGGGTTGGACGACCAGCCGCGGTATGACATATCATAGGCGACGGTCATGATGGGCTGGGGGGCTTCGAATGTCGAAGCCTTTGCTCGCACAATTATGAGTTACTACCGTGGCATAGAGCTGGCAGATATGATGCAAGTCTGCGAGTCAATGTCAGTACAGTCGGGGGCGGGGAGGTGGTGACGATGACACGTACTTGTTGATGGTGAGATGCTGGGTCAGGGCAGATGGTAGCGGACTGCGATTGGAAGGGACAACCGTCGAGGTCGAGATATGATTATGGATTAGAAGGTGCTGGTAGATGGCGTGTAGATGCAAAGGGATAAGGATGGGGTTCCGTGGTAGGAGGAGGGTCAGGGTCCTGATCTGGCGTCGGGTGGGATGTAAAAGAGTGTGGACGGCGACGAGGTTGCGGTTTGATGTCGATGCGATGGACCAGGTCGAAGAAGGAGAGGTCCCCAATCCCACGGTTTGGCGGAAGGGCACCCGAAAGGATGGACTCCTCTAGCAGTCGATCAAAAGAACCAGTGCCGAGATAGCGTGGGCCGTGGCGTCGACTCGTCGGGTCGCGGTGGGTCCTCTAGAAGGTGATGAGACAGGTCTTTGCTCAGACACAGGCAGTCAAAAGGAGGTTCGCTACGAGCCAGAATCGGCGCGCGAGCCCACCACGGTCCGGGGCGCTGCGGTGCGGCGGCGGGCGTGTCGAGTGCGACGATCGAAGGTTGAGGAGTGCAGCAGTGGTCGCGACGATGAAGGTGGCCGTGGCGGTGATGGCGGTCGTGGTCGTGGTCGTGGTCGTGACGGGTGGGCGCATGCGATGTCTGGCCGTCAACGCGTGGACTGTCTCTGGAAGGTCGACGAGTCAACGGGGGATGCCAGACCGAGCAGGGCGTGTGCCTTGTGTTAATTAGGCGGGAATTAAGTGAGACACGAGGCTCCGGGGTGGGCGTAATGAAGAATAATGAGGGCGGATAGTGCCGCTTCCAGAAAGTGGCCGCCAGGTGTTTCGCACAGTGGAGCGATGGGCGATGGGCTGGGCAGCAGGCGATGGGCCTTGTTGTTGCTGCTACAACGCCCGCGGACGGACGGCAGTAGTGGTGGTGCTCCTGTTGGCGATGAGACTTGGACGAGTCGAGCGATGGCCTCGTCGCGCAGCCCCTGGACGGGCACACTACTGACAAGCGGTGACGTGGGAGTGGTCGACGAGTCTGCTGGGTGCCCAAAGCGCAGTAGAAACGGCTTCGCCCGCCATGGAAGGGGCGTGAGTGGCAGGAGCGATGATGCGGCGCCGGGGGGCAGCAGAGCGTCACTTCCGGCAACGAGACGAGACGAGACGGTCGAGCGAGCGGTGCGGTGCGGTGTGATGGGCGTGAGATGAGATGAGATGAAGAGAGAGAGACTCTGCTGGCAGCGCCTGGCGTTAATCAAGCGACGGGCGCGATCAAGGGCCGTGACAGCCTCGCCCTCGCAGCTCGCAGGCCTAGCACAGCAGCAGCAGCAGCAGCAGCAGGAACGACCGCGCCGGCGAAACTGGGCAGAGGCAGGCACAGCGACCTGCAGCAGGAAGGAGCGGTGCGGTGGTCGAGAGAACGTGCGTGCTGCGTGCTGCATGGCTGAAAGCTTCCCGCTGCAGTGGACGGGCGCATTAGAGTTGGCTGCTAAAAACAGGCGGGCCCCCGGCGCTGGGCGACAGGACGGCGGCCACGTCTGACTTTGCGTCTGTTCCTGCGCGGCGCCCACCACGCTGCTGCTGCTGCCAACTGCCAACTCGCGCGCGTCGGAGTCGCGTCAAGATCTGATTTGCACGCCAGTCCACCAACAACATCGCTATGCACGCACACCATATGCACTCGCTGCTACTACTCGCTCCCCAGCAGAACATTTGCCCCGAAGCAGCACGCTTGCGACCGGTCCCTGGCAACAGCTACCAGACACATCCTCATTTGCCGATAAGGAACACTATCATGCCACGTATATGTACCTGTACACACATCAACAGCTTTCTTTGCCTGCACGGCTGGCCCCCATAGCAACAAAGCTCTCTCAAGCAACACGCGTGCAGCAGCAGCAACACACAGCACCGGATAACTCTTCCACTTTCTGTCTGGGACTTGCTGCCGGGCACTGCTAGTGGCCTGTCGTTCCCCTGACTATCCGGCCGGGATCCAACCTAGGCTCAACTGCTCCGATGCGCTAGAGCTTTGGCTTCGCTGCTCCCATTGGCCCTGACGGTTTCGTTCCTGTCTTCGTCTGCCAGCCAAAACCACTGGTACGCTGGCCAAACCGTCCTGCATGGCCGCCAGCTCAGCCTTCAACACGTTTCGCAGACGCGTTGACGGCGGAGGGCGCTCCTGTTCAACTGCTCTGCTCTGCACAGTTTAGGGCAGCACCGCCGAGCGGCCTCATCGTGAAGTTGCATTGAAGACTGCGCATCGCTGTCAACAGTCTGACATGCTCCGACCTGCATGAACCAACACCCGGCTGACGACCGACAATCTGCATATCCCGCGTCGGACAGCGAGCGCCTTGAGCAAGTCGCCGAAACGCCTGTCTTGTCTCTGTCAGCAGTGCATCGCAGCACGCTATGCTCAGCCCACCATCGCGTGGAGGCGTCTTGTCTTGTTTGTGTATCGCGTATCGCAACATCCTCCAGACGCCAGACGCCTGGACGATGGATGGCTGTTGGGCATGTCTGTGGTTGTGACAGCCAGCACCTTTGTCACACGCGCGCCGCAAGCTCCAACATTGGGCTCGGAACCATTGGTGCACAGCGGCCGGCCCGTGGCAAGCACACCTTATTCGATGGTGCTGCACGAGAAGCAGGATCGCCAGGAGTCGTCGTCTGTCCGAGTCGTGATCGCTCTGCATGTGATGAGGGTCGACGAGTTGTGATGACGAGATCTTTCATGATTGCACACTGTGAAAGAGTCGTGGGAGAGTCCCTCGATGTCCCGCCAAGTTCAACACTAGCATTCCCCGTCCACATATCTATCGAGTCGATTCGATACATGTCGTACAGCAATCTTCCTCGATCGTGGCTGGTGAGGATGCAAGTCACGATGGATTTCCTGTTCCTGAGGCATGCGGCGGCAAGCTGCATACGGACTCGGGTACCTGGCTCACTAGAGCAATAGAATAGGTACATCTACAGCGATTCAGTCTAGGCGCTGTCTTGCATACTGTACAGTCGTGCAGCACACTCCATTAGTTGTCGACGGATTACGTTTCCTACCAACATCGATCGAAGATGACTACTAGACACTTCTTCAACTAGCATTGATCGGAGCTCCATAGGTCTTCAAAGCAGAACAGATCGTAGAACTGGCAATTGCACCAACAACATATGGCACGTCATCCTCACTCCACTCGAGGAGCCAACTTGAATCGCCAACGACCAGGAAAAAAGCATTGAAAAGTCTCTGCCCGGCCTCCGGGTCCGATCTCGTACCCTCAAACCAGGCCGACCGCCTCCCTTTCCAGACCGAAGATGCCGAACAAATGATCCGCGTCATCAAACCAACCTCCATCCCACTTCTCGATTCAAGCTCGAGCATCATCTACGTTCCAGGATCCAAGAATAACCATCTTCGTAATAACAGCCAAGGGTCTCGACGTAATAACACACGCACGCCACAGGCCTTCCTTCTCAAACACGCGACATCTCCGACCTAAGGCCGGTTGCTGATGAACTAGGCATCTTCATCATCATGGCTATCACCAGGGTATACCTTAGTCTTACAAGCAAGAACTGCCGCCAGGCACGAGACCAAGGAGAGGGCAAAATCTCGGATGTCGCCCAGACGAGGCCCATTGCCTTGGAGTATAGCGCGAGTGCTCGCGCACATCATCTCACCTGACAATCATCTGCCTGCTAGTTCGTGCTAACGACCTGATAGTGCTTGTTACCAGGATCTGTGATGGAGCCCAAAGTCGATCATGTTCCGCGAGAGACCGGGCAAGAGACGAGATGAACGCATTTCTTCTTGACATCGTAGATGGTTCGCAAGCGAGAACGACGATACCAACGATCAGGACAGCTTATCGCCAAGGCCCACGAACGGGAGCAATATGAAGTCTTGAAACCGTCCCTCCAAAACACCACTACGAACAAGTTCAATCCCTCAATCGGTTCGTGATGCAATCTACTCTCGCTCAGACATGGCCTTGAAACAACGCTCAACGACATCCCATCCATCGACAATCTCGCGATCTTGGCCATGCCATATCGTTACGGGATGTCAGACGCAGGCGACCGCTTGCTATACGGAAAAGAAAGCTCACAAGAAAGGATTGTGCTTGTAGACGTGGTGACGGACTGGACGTCACAGTTTCAATCGATCCAGGGTCGTTGTGTTGTGGATCTGCCTCGAACCAGATCGTTACCTGCGAGAGGCCAACTCGCTGGCAAGTGCCTCCAGCTTCAGACAGCACTGGCAGCCCGTCGCAGCTTTTCGGTACAGTAGGTTGTGGAACTCACATCAGATCTTTAGTCTAGCAATTCCCGCTGCCGTATAACCTGTCGCGCTTGGTGCGTTCGTGTGACGCAGGGCTCTTTCACGTTATACTGTAATCGTCCTTATATCGTTCAAGATTCATCCTCAGTCGTAAGCCATTACCACCCACCGCCGGCGGCATGAGCCAGCGCAGAAACCCGATCCACGTCACCACCCCCTTTCTCCTTCCCGACATCACTCTCCACCACGCGATACGTCGTCGTGAGCAACTTCTCCAATTCGATTCCGGTAACGCTCGACCAATGCTTTAGCAGCTCTTTGACCTTCCCCCTGTCAACACCATCGACTATACCTTCGGGGTCATCCGCTCGCGATATGACCGAGTCTCGTGCGGGCGACTGCTCGTCCATTTCGACATCTCCATCAGCGTCCTCTCGTAGCTCGTCGGAATCGGCACTCCAGTAGGCCTCATCAACTTTCGCTAGCCACTCTCTTTGTGCAGGTAAGATCTCTTGATCTTCGCTGCCGTTCTCGATGCCTGTGCCTCCAATCTGCCTCAATGTCGCCACATCGCCGACCTTGATCTGCCCTCCACCATTGGTACAGCCTCCAGGACATGCCATGACTTCGACATATGCGTAATCGCCATCACTACCTCCAGCAGACGCTGCTCCATTGGGCCTCCGAGCAACGCCAGGCTTTCTCGCGGCTCCAGGCATACGACTCGCTTTCGCCGGCTTGAGCCTTCTTACGAGATTCTGGATGTTTCGGAAACCATAGTACCGCGCGGCTTTGAATACGGTCTTCCCTTCGACATCGATTACACTGTACTCTGACACATCACTGTTACGCCCTCGTTGGGCTTTGATTTGAGAGCCCACGTGCTGTGCTTGCTTCGTCTTGAGCACGTGCCAGAGGTACCCACCGCTGGTGCCGATGCTTTCGACCTCTTCCCGCTTGCGTTTCTGTCCACGCTGTCGTCCAAACAGATAATCGTCAATCGCAGGGTCAGGGAACGGTGGTGCATACTCCTTAGAAACAGGTTGCTTGGGAAGTCGGGGAAAGCTGATGTCCCTACTCTCCGCGAGCATTAGCAGCTCTCGTGCCGTGATGACGCAGTCCACGTCTCGAACAGCGTCGCCTTCTTGACCATGCCATGCGTGTGAGGTGAGTTCCGCCCGAGAAGCTTCCAATTTCTTGTCGAAACAAGGCATGACCGCAAGATGCCAGATATTCTGTGGTGGAATGCCAAACTTCTTGGACAACACTGACTTCAACAGTACTCCGGCAAGAGCCTGAGGTGATTTCAGCTTGCTGAGGTGAGGCAATATATGCGAATGCGTCTTCTCCGCATAGCAGATCCATCCTGGGCAGGCAGAGGTGATAATAGGCTTCTTCTGAGGCTCAAAGTTTCCTTGCACAGGCGCCATATTGGATTCCCCCACCTCATCAGCTGCAGCAGCAAGGCTCGCTTCCCGCATAGCATTCGTATCGACCACCCAGGTGAACCCAGAACCATGTTTCCCTCCGTTCCTCAAACCCAGCGGTCCAGTCAACAGCTGAGAAATCATATAGCCCGCCTCGCGCTCAGAAACATTATACGTTGCCGCAATGCTCGCCCTCGATTGTGGCGACACACTCGCAACAAACAGCATCCTCTCATCGCACGAGCTCTTGCCACAACACCCAGCTTCGCCTTCTTCCAAACGCAGCTCTTTAAACTTATCCAGCGTATCCAAAACCTCTCCATGACTCTGCAGACTGACCAGCACGGCCTCTGCACTCGTCACACACCCGGAGCAAGCCAGACAATCCGTCAAAGAGATCTGCGCCGGCGGCGCGATGGTGTTGGAGTTGACCTTCTCTTCTGTCGTTACTTCGTAAGGATTGGCATCGTGCTTGGTTGGCTGTTGCTTCGGTAGCGTCTCGACAGGCTTGATGCAGGCGACGCCTGGGTTTATGAAGTCATTGAGGTCGTCGGCTGAGAGAATGGCAGACATGGCTGAATGCGGTCTGTCTTGGTGGGCGATCGGCCTCGGCTGGGACACATGTGGTGGATTAAACCCTCAGAAAGAGTAAGAAGAGGGAGTACGTGGCGAGGAGAGGATGTTTGTGTAGGTGGTGCTGTGGACCAGTGAATGACCAGGCATTTCTAATGCGGCGGGCTGAGAAAAGCACATGCTTCCCGATCTCGGCCCGGCGCAAGCGCAACTTCAACTTCTCGAGTCACGCTTCTCTTCGAACATCACTTGCGCCAACTCAGATACCAACCACTACATACCTTCGACAACCCACAAAATACGCTCGAACGCTCTGTCACCGCCTACACTCAGCATCCAACATGTCTCGCGAAGCCTACACCCCGCCCTCGCTCAGCCAGAACAACGCTGCCGGCTCCTCGCAACCCAACGCCTTCGCCATCGGCGGCACTGGCAACACCTTCGAGGACACTTCCAAGCCTGTGCAGTACCTCTGCGGTGACTGCGACACAAAGGTGACGCTGAAGAAGGGAGACCCCATTCGTTGCAAGGAGTGTGGATACCGTGTGCTTTACAAGGAGCGCACCAACAGGTGGGACACTGGCACACAAGATCAAGTATTTCAAGAACTTGGCTGACATGTGCGCACAGGATGATCCAGTTCGAGGCCCGGTGAGTGGTGTGGCTTGTGAAGGGTTGAACATGATGTACAGAGGAAATAGCACGGCATAGAAACCAGTGTCATGCCCATCGAACTTTGGGAAAGGTTGATGAAAAGCACTTCGGCATAGCGTGGCGTTGGGGATGGAATATACTTCGGGACAAGAAAGAGGTTTCGATTGTCTCCGGAAAAGCTCAGATACGCCGCCTAAAATTGCGACACGATGCTACAGTGGCCCTGCACCACAGCGGCTCTGACTCCCTCAAACGCCTGACATGCATGGATGGCATTGCCAAAGCCTTAAAGAGCGCACTAGGCGCTATGTAACACTTACGAATTGCTCTCTTCGAAAATGCATCCCCGTCGTCTCTAATCGTTACACGTGCCTCCGTAAAGTTATCGGACTCGCCTGTGACAGTGCTCTCACATCGCCTCGCTCTTCCGTTGCCGCTGTCGACTGCAGAAGGAAGAAAGTCCGTCTGCCTTTTAGCTACCACGGAATGCATCAAAACGCTTATACGTGTACCCAATGAACGGCAAGCTGAGTGTTGAATCGTCCTGGCCCACCGTGGCTTCCGTCTGAGCCCGAAGCTGTGCCGAGTTGTCGACCTGCGGAATTTCATCAATCGGGAAGTACTGCGTGTCAATGTTGCTCTGCAATTTTGGCTCGAATGGCGCACGAATCTTGCGCAGTCCATCCCAGTTGACGCCATGGAAGAACGGGTGTGCTTTCAGCTCAGCTGCGCCATGCACTCGACCTAGACGGTTCTGCGAGTCGCAGATGAGACTAGGATGATGTCAGCCGCCGTTTCGATAGAACAATTTGGGGGGACCATACCTTCTAATGAAATGCTCGGCCTCTGGACCCAATTGCTGGTCTGGTGGGAAGTTAAGATGACGTGGCCAGTCAACGATCTTGCGGTAGGTATCGTGAGGCTCCTCAGCGCAGAATGGTGGCCAGCCAACCAAACACTCGAACATGATCGTTCCAACACTCCACCAGTCACAACCGAAGTCGTATCCCTTGCCGCTGAAGATCTCGGGAGCGATGTAGTCTGGCGTCCCGACAGTGGAGTACGCCAGTTGGCGTCTCGACTTCCGCCATGTGTTGATCTGGTTGCGGTTCGAGACCGTGAGCTGGATCTGGTCGATCGAAACACTGTTCCTATTTTGGGCCACAGACTTCGACTTGGTTGACGACATGAGTTGCTGGTAGTAAGACGCGGAATGCTCTTTGGAAAAGCCAGTGGAGAGACCAAAATCGGTCAACTTGATGTGGCCACCGCGATCGAGTAGGATGTTGTCGGGCTTGATGTCGCTGGGTACTGGGTCAGCCAACGCTTCATCTCATCTTCATGAAAGCTTACCGGTGGATAAAGCCTAGCTTATGGACGGCCTCGATTGCCAGTGTGATCTCTGCCATGTAGAATCTCGTAATATCCTCTGAAAAGATCTCGTACTTGATGAGCATGGTCATGAGATCACCACCGGGCAAGAACTCCATGAGCATGTACAAAAAGGTTGAGTCTTGGAACGACGTATGCAGCTTCACGAGCCACGGGCTGTCTGCATTGGCTAAGATGTCACGCTCAGCTCGGACGTGAGCGAGTTGGTCTTTCTTGTGCTGGATGATAGTCAGTATTGTTGTGTACAGTCGAACCAACGACTAAACATACCATCTCCTGCTTGATCAGGGACTTCAGGGCGTAGATCTTTCCATCATGTCGTCGCTGCACTAAACGCACTTCGCCAAAAGCGCCCTTGCCAATGATCTTCAGTGTTTGATAGTTCTGCGGCTTCTCGTGTGTCCGCAAAAACCGCAGGAAGTTGGCTTCGGACTTGCGCATACTGTTCTTCTTCTGCTCCTTGCGGTTATCGGAGATGTCGGTCGCGGCCATGATGACATCGAGCTCCTTGGCTCTTTGGTTGAGGTCAGCACCGATACAATGGCACAGGTCTGAAGCCACTTCTTACCTCTCATTGCGGGCACGGGCACGCTCGACGTTCTCCTTGAAGAACTCTTGCGTGAGCATCTTTTGCACCTTCACACGCTCAGTGATGGCGGAGGAGTATTTCTCCGAGTTCTTTGCCGGCGGCTCATCGTCGTAGACGCTCGGGGCCTGGGGCATCGGGGGCATCGGTGCACTGAGAAAGCTGTTGTGATGGCTGTAGCCAGTCGCACCTGCGGTGCGGGGACGCTGGTTGGCCGGCGAAGGCTGACGATTGTTGTATGGACTCGCAGAGCGAGGAGAGTTGCCTCCCAAGTTCTGATGCTGGAATTGGTGGGCGAGGCCGTTGGTCACATCGTTGTAGCCGCCAGCAGGCGAGCGATATCCTGCGCCCGGCGACACGCCGTTGCTAAACTGCTGCGGGTATGCATTGGGGTTGTTGTTGTAGAAGTAGCCTTGCTGGCTGATGCCGCTGGTGGACTGCTGGGCTCCCCAGACCTCTTGCTGCCCCGCCGAGTTTGGGAATGGCTGCGGAAAAGTGGAGGGCGTCGTTGGGAAAGCACGACCCTGCTCAGCGGCGAAGTTGGGCGGGTTGGTGAAGCCGAAGTTGAGGTGCAGGCGGTTCGGGTTGCGGGCATCAGACTGCTGCTGTTGACCCTGCTGCTGTTGCTGTTGCTGGTAGGCCATGGCGGCGATGGAGGGCCCTGTGGGGCTGCAAACGAATGAGCAAGGGCGAGGGTGACGGCGAGACGACGGCGATTTGAGTTGATCTTACAGATCTGTCACAGAGGGGCTGAGTGCAACAGAAGTGTGAGGCGGCTGCCAGTCGTGTTTCGCGGTCAGGGAGCAGCGTTTGGGCGTAAGGGGGTTCGAGTGCTCGAGGCGGTGGAGGTGCGGCGATTGGCCCGCGGCCGTTCGAAGCGAAGTGGATGCGGCGATGGGTTTTACCAAGCCGGCGGAGGTCCGTTGGGCGGAGAGGGACGAGCGAGGTGTGAGAAGGAGCGGGTGTCGAGCTTTCACATCTAACAGTCCATGCCAGCAGCAAAAGAGGAAGCTGCTTGGCGAGAGCGACTGCCGTCGATGTGAAACAAAGTGCTCTCCACAACTCGGACCCTTGCTCGGGAAGGACCGCAGCCTCAACCGCCATCCCTGTCCCTGGTATCGGCTCGCGTGAAGCTCATATCTGATCTGATCTGGCTCGTGTGCTCGTGCGACTTTACAACATAAACGTATTATCCAAGCATTGGAACCAGACGGCATGATATAGCCTGCACGACACTCGATGTACACGCCAAGACTACGATCATGAAGCGGTCCAAGCTCGCCTCCTACTTGCCTCTCCCAGTCCGGGGGCCGCTCTCAACGGCAGTCACCAACATCTTCTTCTTTCGGGCGACGTACCTCCTAGGAATTGCCGCGTTGTTGCATGTCCAGAGTCGAATAAGACCTGCCAAGCTGGAGGGTGTGAAAGAGGCGTCCTCGCCCACGCTCTACTCCTATCTAGGTCTTTCATCGTGCCATCGTCGCCCTTCTGTTCAAGTTCTTCTGCGTTCCACTGACTCTCCCAGCACGATACTTCGACCCATACAAAAGCCTCGTATCCTCCTCTGGCCGCACCCAAAGCACATCGTAATCTGATGCCTTCGTCATCTCCGCATCCCTCTCGCCATGCCAGCCAACCACGACCTCCACGCTCAAACACATTCCTGTGTACTTCCTCGCATCTACGAGAGTTCCCCTTCGGGGGTCTGTCGGTCGTGCAATGTATACCGTGATGCGGGCAGGATCGACACCTCTAGAGAGCAGATATTCGAGAGCCAGTGAGTCCGTGCCTTTCGCAGTGGAAAGGATGAAGCTGTGACCAGCAGCAATGGCATTGTCAAGCGGCAATGAGTAGTACTGGTGGAACTGGTCGATCGTGATATCGATGTGCCCCGATACGAAGGCGATCTTGGGGCGGTCATGGTGCTGCTTTGGAGGCTCAGATTGGGAGGTGGTCATCGTTCTTGTGGAGTTCAGGGCTGAGTGCGACCTTCCCTCCATGTAAGTGCTGTGACGACGTCTATAAGAGACGCTCATGACTCCTTGCCACGCCAGAAGGCGATGTTCGTCGCAGGAATTGCTTGGTAGTGGCTGTGCATGGCAGGCCGTCATATCAGCCGTAGGAGGGCGGCCTTGGGGCTGAATACAAAGTTTGACCCAGGCCAACTACAACACAACTCTCGATCATGAAAATCTGACAAAAGGCGCTTAGAAGATGGCCAAGACTTTTCAAGAGTCATATTGCATGATGGCCTCAGGTTTCAGACCATTTCACTGGCGGTTCGTTGGCCACGCTTTGCCCCATCGTACTGAACGCCAGAGATCTTCATCCTTCGTGGTAATTCACCGATTGTTACTCAATTTTCCGATGACTGCGGAGGCCCATCAACTCCTAAGTCGCCACTTTGTAGCTTGCCAAGGTTTTTGAGCAGGAAACTGCGCTTGAAGTAGTCGTTCGGGTGTAGAATGGTGTCCAGTTCGCTGGCAGGCCAAAGTGATTCATCCTTGACCTAAGACACGTTAGCTTAGCTGAGCTGTCAAAGTACATTCCAATAAAACAACATGCCTTCTTGATCTCGTTCTTGTGGGCGGATTCAAACACCCTGTTGCACGCAATATGGTACCTCTGCTTTCCGACGTCTTCACGAACACCCTTGAGAAGCTCTTTGTCGGTAAACCCCACGTTCTGGAGGAGCGTGACAAGATTGTCTGGACTGTACGTTCGATATGGACACCCGTGTTGCTGGCCACCAGACGGCAGAGGTTCCGTTAGTAGCTTCTGACAGCTGTAGGGTGTGTAGCCACGGCCTCGTCGGTTCGCGTCACCTCCAACATCGCCGTATGAATGGCGAATATTGTAAAGATGCTCGGACTTGAATTTGTCTGAGAACATTAGCATATGATCCGGAAACCCCCATGGCGCTACAGCTCACCGTCTGTCATTAGCTTGAAACTCCTTCTCCAAAATGCGATGCACTCCTGCATATTCAGCCCTATCCCTTTGAGAAACAATGTATATTGCAGACGTCCAAAGTGCTTCAGATGACTGTTCTTCCTCAACTCCCGGTGCAGATTTTGCATGCATAGTGGGAAGTGCTGGCTGTATCCGTCGATCGATGCCGCGTTGATGTTTGCAATGTCACTCAGGCTCGAGCTCTCTGCATAGCCGGCATCGGGTGCTACGAATGATTGTGACAGATGATGCAACACAGGTGCAAGTCGGTTGTCCTCGTCCATCCGTGGCAGGAAGCGCGCCGCAAGCTCCAGTCCAGCCTCTAGTTGTCGCCAGAATTCGTTGACGACCATGCCCATCTGCTCTCGGACATGTACGTACGCTTTGCCCTTCTTCAGCAGAACCTGCCTTCTTTCCACCAGATCCGGCACGTTCTCCCATTCGCACTTGAACCAGCTCTCTTCATCGCTCTTCACGCAGTTCGTCGCGGCCTTGAGATCATCCAACCACATGGACTTCTCCTCATCGCTGACCATCTCCCACGACATGGGCAGCGAATCGATGAAAGACTTCCGCTCTCGCAGATCATCTTGCTGTATGCGCAATTTGAAGAGCTGGGTCTCTAGTCTCGCAAAGCGCTGTCGCAGGTCTTTGGTGCTTGAGAAGGCTAATCGAAGGATCCAATGGCTGTAGTGGTCGCGCTTTCGTTCGTTCGGGAGCTCGCTGCTTCTCGAGCTGTTGGTCGAGAGCGGCAGGTGCTTTGTGAGGATCGGTCGCATGTATTCCTCTGTTTCAGCTGGAGTCTTATTGCGGAATTGGCAAGCTTCGAGTTCGGCAAGTATCTTGAGACGCGCGATGCCCCATTCTTCGAACTGTTCCAAGGTCACGTCTCCAGTGGGTGGGATGACATAGAAGTTCATGCGATGGGGATAGTCCTGTTCCGCAAACTCGGCCTTCGAGAATTGCTGCCGCCTGTTGGTGGCATTGGTGGCAGGACGCTTTCGTACATCTATGCGCGAGGCGGAAGGTATGGCCAACATCTTATATGTCTATTTTGCTGTTGTCGTGAAGTGGTGAAGTTTGAAAGATGTCGCGATCGAGGAAGACGCGACGCGGCTTTAGCGGCCCTTAGCGCGTTTTATGTGGTCAAAGCTTCTGCATCCTGAGGTTACGACTGATAAACGACTGAACGATTTATTAAACTTGCAACCTTCATGTTCAATTGGTAAAGAGCTTTCCATCAGAGATGCACTTTCGCATTATCTGCAATCATCGCTATCCATCTCAAAGCACGCTCGTCACTTGGGTATCACGTCTATCTTTTCAGTCCCTGAACTCCATGCTTCTCCATGCTTACGACGGCAAACTAACCGTCGTTCTTATCATGATCCCATCGATGTGCTTCGTCTCCGTCCACCCAAGACTTCTCGGTATACCCGACTTGATCCTTGACCGACTGCATCAGCTCGTCATTGCCCATGTTCTTGCCCTTATCGTCACTCAGCTTGATCGCGTCCTGCCCGTTGGCCTTGCTGAGCTTGATGACAATGTTCAAGGGGACACTTTTCTCGTTTTTGCTCAAATGCCAGAAATCATTGGTGAAGAACGTGCCAATGCCGAACGATGAATTGAGATTTGCCCTCTCAGTTGCCTCTTTGTATGCGATGCATCGATCAATGTTCAGGCTGTCTGAGAACACTATGGTCTTCTTGTCATCGATGGATTGGGCGTTGTAGAATGTCCGCATCATTTGCACGTACTGAAGAGGATCGCCAGAGTCCTGGCGAACACCCGTGAATACTTGGGCATACGTTGGCTCGTTCCAGTCAGCCTCACCAGCCACTTCACCACTCTTAGGTGCAGGGCGTGTGAAGGCTCTGAGGAATGCAGGCGTTCCAAAGGTATCCGTTAGTGCGATACCCAGCACTCCTCGTCCGAACGTCGCGATCCAGTATTGCATTGCTTTCTCGTTGGCGTTGCTATAGTCCTGCGTGATGGCTGCAATGCCCATGAACCACTCGTGTGCAACTGTGCCGATCGGCGCGATGCCGAACCGCATGGCCATGTGTACATTTGAGGTTCCCGTCAGCTTTCCCTTCCAACCCTGGCCATTGGTGTCGGCTTCTTTCTGAGCTTCGACGAGCCCTTGTATCACCATCTCATGCGTCTTGTAATCACGTCTCCTCCTGCTTCCGAACTCGCTGAACACACAACCAGCTTCTAGCAGCCTGCCGCCCTTGTGTTTCGCCTTTTCCACCTGGCCAGCGTAATTCCAATCAGTGTCCACAAACTTGAAGTAGGCTTCCGAAGTGAGTGCGAGCAAGGGGATCTCGTAAAGGATGGTCTCCGTCCAGATGCCATGGATCGAGAGGTCGATGTCACCAGGGGTTGACTGCGTGACCTCGCCAGGCACTGTCGGCGTGAAGCTTAGCTTGACCTGTTCTTGTGGCCGCAGTCGAAAGCCTCTGAGATACTCTAGGTACGAGTCATTCAAGTAGGGACAGGTCTGCTTGAGCCATGAGATTTCTTCGTCCGTGACTGTGATGTTCTGAAGCTTATTGATCTGGTCCTGCAACCAGCTGCATGCTTCTTTCGTGAGCTTCATGTGAGGTGTTCGATTCGTGAACTGGTAGCTGACTTGAACCTCCGGAAAGAACTTGAGGACCGCGCATTGCATCGTGAGCTTGTACAAATCCGTGTCGAGGAGGGAGAAGACCCCCTCTGGACTGTCGGTCCTATCATTCGGAGCCATGTTTTCGGGGTTGTATGCTGATGGTTGAGCTGATGTTTCTCATCTAATCCTGCGTCCGTTCTTGATGTAACGCAGTCTGGGAGTGAAGTCGTAAGCTGTCGTGAGAGATGCTCCAGCTTTTGCGATCTTTCTACCGCTGTGCTGGCTGTGTGGATAGGCCCATTCCGGTCTATATCTTCGTGTTTCACAGTTGGTGGTACCGTTTGCATTTGTGGACATGGTCGACGCGGCTCTCATGGTGGGGCAGAGATAAGCTTTCGGGAGAATCCGCCATGATCCACTTCGACGTCACCCGAGAGCTCTTTCCCTGAGCCTCATGGCGGGCTTTCCTATCTGAGGCACCCGCTTCAAAACACCACCGACCTTCTGGCGTCGGTCTTGACATTGACGGCACTTTTCCTCACAGCATTCGCATGGACGCACGGTCCCAGCTCGACATCTATACTGGAACGCGGATCGCCTTGACCAACACTCCTTGAAACCGCAACCGTCTTGCATGATCCCCTATCTCGTTCAAAGCGGTTCAGTAGTCCATCTCCAAGATGTTGCGCTGGTAAGCAGTTCACCAGACGAAGCAAGTGAAGCCACCTAACGACATGTCAGGTATCAAGCTAAGTTGGCTTCGCGCCCTCTTCTCACTCAATCAATCACGACTGCCGTCCTCTTCGCGACCGGCGACACCATGGCCCAGCAAGCTGTTGAAAAGAAGGGCATTCAGAATCAGGAGTGGGCACGAACCGGCCGAATGGCGCTGTACGGTGGATGCGTCTTTGGTCCAGCAGCCACAACATGGTTCGGCTTCCTGCAGCGAAAGATCGTCATCCCAGGCAAACCCAACCTGGAGATCGTTGCGAGAGTCCTCACAGATCAGACGGTGTTCGCTAGTACGAACTTGTTCTGCTTCTTGAGCAGCATGGCCATTATGGAGGGCACTGATCCATCGAAGAAGCTGCAAGATTCATACTTCACGGCACTGCAGAAGAACTGGATGGTCTGGCCGGCGGTGCAATTCACAAACTTCAAGTTTGTGCCATTGGAGCACAGGGTGCTGGTGGTGAACGTAGTTTCACTTGGTAAGTTGTCTGGACGACACGAAAACGACGTGCTGATGTTTGACTAGGCTGGAACTGCTATCTGAGCTTCTTGAACAGCCAACCTAGTAGCAACCTGGGAGAGTCGACCTTCCCACCCGATGCCTAGACCGTTGCCATCGATTCCTACATACAACACTTTCCATTCATGCAACGGGTTGGCCTTTGCACTGTCCCTGTACAGTAGTTTGCATCTCGCGCTGGGCGTCCTCCTGCATCGTCAGTGGTTTGGAGAAGAGCGGCTTCAATTCGGATGGACATAGAGAGTGGACCGATAGACTGATGAATGTCAAGAGCCTGAGGACTCATCCTTTGCCTTTGCCTTCTCTGCCTCGTCTACGGTTTTGGTCTTCAGCTGCAGGGCGTGAATACCGCCTTCGGCTGCTAGCTCGTCTTTTAACAGCGTGTACACCATACGGTGTCTCGCTGGTTGCATCTTCGATTTGAACTCGTCGGTTGTGATGTACACCCTGCCAGAGATGAGATATTGTATTTGCATGATTGATCAAGAACAAGTACCTGAAATGAGTCTCCTTGGAAGTACTGCCTGCCATTGCTTGATGATGCGCATGTTTGTGGGAGTCATTGAAAATCTCCAGTGAAGTCGGTGCAAGTGCTTCCGTGATCTATATGGCTCAGCTGTTAGATCCGGACTGGGTCGTGGTCAAGCGCTGTTCACCTGCCTTACGTCGGATGGCATCTTCCATCGGAGTCTGTGACGCAGCCATGCTGATCCAGCGTCTATGTAGCGTTTTATCAAGTCCCCGACGAAACATGAGAGAGTTCGTAACGTACATGTATGGTCATCGAAGGCGGACATCGATGCGAATTCGATCTCGATGTCCAACTCTCGCTGCACCTTCCTTGTCTGACCAGGCACACTTTCACATGCATCTCAAAACGTCACAGCTCCAGAGCATCAACATGCATGTTAAATCATCGACATGGCGCCGATACGCCGCTATCTGCGCATCACCAAGTACTCGGTACTAGAAGTTCGCATCTACCTCCATAAGCCTTCCGATGCAGCCTGGCTGCTTTCCTCACGAGACAACGTCCTCCCGCGCATCATCGAAGAAGTCAGACCCAAGGTGCTACCGAAGCTCCGGGAAGAGAACGAGAATGCAAAGAAGAAGGGCGGGAAGAAGAAGAAGGGCATAAAGGATGTCGCTAGCCAAGGTGGGTGGGAACAGGCTTGGTACTCTAACAATTGGGCAAATAGCTGATGTCGTGTGATGTGGTAGAGGACTTCGAAGTCTCAATCTTCTTGAAGGAGAACTCGACACGGCACTCTTTGATCACTAAACAGAAGCAGTTCAGTGACAAGCCCAAGATCAAGTCGACTGGAAACAAGCTCACTGGGTGGTTGAACACAAGCGAGAACCCGATTCGAATAGACGAGGATAGAGAAGCGCCAGCAATACTCCAAGAAGGAGACGACGATGTGGTGGAGCTCAAGGACATACCGAAAGCCAGCAAGAGTAAGAAACGAAAATCAGTCAATGGAGAAGACCAGGATGAGGACGATGCGCTATTCGTGAGCTCCAGCGATGAGGAGTTCTTCGCAACGCAACGTGCCAACCCATCAAAACGTCGCAAGCAGACGGAGGAGCCTGAAGAAGTGCCCGATGAGCCAGCTGCTGGTGACGATGAAATGGACGACAAGAAGAAGCTCTTTCTGGACACATCCTACGACGGGTTTAGCATCTATGGGCGCATCTTGTGCCTGATTGTGACGCGAGAGAGCAAAAGAGAGCCCGCTTTGGCAACACCCACTGGTGGCAGCCAGATGATGGAGCATTGGGTCAGCACGCAAGCCGCTCAGGAGAATGGATTGCTTGAAGATGACGATGTCTGAACCGGTTGAAGATTAGGGATTCTATCGAAGGACGCGACTTCAGAGGAGCCAGCACTCGCAGTCCAGGCTCTCGAACAAGTCGCGCAGCCGCGCGAATTCGTGGTTACGATTTACTTGGCATGATACTCGAGTACACGTCGCGATGGGCACCGAATTTGCAAGACGTCGAAAGCGAACGACAGCATGCTCCCACGAGTAACTCAACATTGCGATGTCGTCAAACCGCAAGCTTCTCGCATCAGCACCTTCTATCAGCACCTTCTCTTGAACACACTTGCTGACTCACGTCAGCAGTCGCAGAGAATAACGAGCAACCCGCCGCGGAGTCGTATCAGGATGCGGCACTTTACGCCGGCGATTTCAAACTTCTGATGACATGCTTGAGCTCGTTCCTGACAGGAGCCGGTGATTAGGGCAGTCGTGAAGGGGTGAACAAACTCCAGGCAGTGTTATCACATGTGG
This sequence comes from Zasmidium angulare, assembly GCA_002786045.1. Lineage (NCBI taxonomy): Eukaryota > Fungi > Ascomycota > Dothideomycetes > Mycosphaerellales > Mycosphaerellaceae > Zasmidium > Zasmidium angulare. The sequence goes on from NHNX01000004.1 coordinate 1,427,230, forward strand.
GTCTTGTCGGCGTGCTCGTAAGCGGCCTCGTGAGCACATGCAGATTGTCAGCGCATGAAGTGGTTAAATCGACGACAGCTGACAGCACTTCGCTGGTGCCATGGCGATGGATGTAGCGTCGCAAGAAGCGGTGTATACGCTGCTAGTTGCGCGCGGCAGGTTCCTTACTACGGCTGAGTGGCTCTCATGTTTTGACTTCGACGAACTTCTTACGAAGTCAGCAGTAGGCACGAAGTTAAGAAGTATCAATAGCACGAAGCGCAAACCCGGCATCGCAACCCAAGACATGCGTCGCTCTCAAGGAGTGTCCTACCCACTGCGGTCAGCATCTCCTCGCCTGAGCGACGGCTTGCAGAACGAAGTTTGGCACATCTTCGAATACGGCCGCATCGGAGCCCGCGCTCACGAGTGCCGATTCGTGAAGGAAGTAATCCCTCTAAGAAGTATCTGCTCCTCCGGTCGATAGAGCCGCGTGAGGTCGGGTATCGCAGACCGAGGAGCTGCGACGACCAGTAGCTCTACACCTACGACACGGACACCTCCTTCCTGCAGGAACAGAAGCTTGTTGACTCTCACTCACCTGTCAAGGCCGCCTCATCGACCGATCGAAGCACACCACATTTTGCGAGAAGGGATATGGCTTGCTTGTGTCTCACATGATGATGCAGGTACACAAAGTGAATCTTGACTTCTTTTTGTTTTTCTTCCTCCCTGGGAACCCCAATGGCTTGTCTTGGGATTGGGCATGGACGCCACTGCGAGGAGGCGAGAACGATAAAGCGAAAGGTCAGGCCAGATCCCTTTGTCAAGTTCGACAGGGGCTTCTGGCTTTCCCAGCAGACATCTCGATCGAAGATTTGAAAGTGGTTCGTGGGATGTGAAGGGCTTGTCTGTGTGTGATAGATCGAGGTCTGGATAGGGAGCCCGAATCGCGGTTGTGGTACCGTTGATCAGCCATTTTTGCTGGCCAGGTTATGGCATGCAGCGGACAAGATAGCTACTCTCTGTTGCAGGGCATCGAGATCGCACAAGACCCCCAACAACGTGTCTGGCGAACGACCAGCTCAGCTCTACCTTGGCGCGGATTAGGAATGAAGCGTTCCGAGATAAGCGGTGGTGATGTGTCGTTGTCGTCGTCGTCACCGGCATGGGCATCGTCCTCTGTGCTCGCGATACTTCGTATGGCGGAGACAATGGGAAGCGAGAGCATGGATTCTTGTGACCAAGGAACTTGCTCGCATTCCAAGACTGGGCAGAACGTGCTCCCGCAAGCCAGCCTTGTTGATCTGCAGTCCGCTCGCAATTCGTACGTCATATTCATGATAGCAATACTGCGATTGCTACTGTGGATTCGTGGACCTGAGTCGTTATAGCTGTCGGATACCGACATCACAATGCGATTGATTGATGGAGACCACAACCGTTGGCATCATCCCCGCCATCAGTGAACCTTCTAACGCGGCAGTTGGCGCTCGACAAGGTTTGGGTTAAGGTTTGCTCAAACGGCTTGGGGCATGGCTGTCAAAATCGAGACACCACGATTCAAAGGCCAACCACCAATTCGTCCATCAACTAAAGGTCGAGGTGCCGTAGGAGATGTCCAAAAGCAGCTGTTGGACGGCGACGGGGGCTCCTCACCACCTGTCCACTGCGAAGAATTTTAAAACTCTATTCGAGTCTGCCTGAGACATGCAGCGTTCTGGAGCTCACAAGTCAGCTCTCTAGATACCCAGCGGCGCAGACCACCAAGCGAGGCAAGAGATACGTTCACGCGTGATAGTGCGTGCTGCGCTCCTTCACCGCAACAGACAGAGGCTACTCATGGATATGCCACCGTCCTTATGCAGCACACGTCTAGATGTGCGAGCAACACAGCATGAGGAACAGAGCGCTTGGTCGTAATCTTTTGGCGTAGACGCCGTAGCCGCAGCCGCGACAGACCTACTAGCGGAGTGGCCGAATGTGTATCGTACATGTAGCTGCCAAAGGCTGGCAACGTACGATTGTGGATATCCTATCACTTGCAGACAGTGGATTGGATGGAATAAGGCATTCGCGTTGTCGCGTGCTGGATGGAACAGACACAGACATGGTGGCCTGATATCCGTGTGACCGAGTCTGCTGGGATGGTCAAGTGTGGTCAATGGACACCGCCTCACCAACCAGGAACAGGCAAGCAGGTTACTTCCTTGTCGACGGTTCCATCAGGTTGGTAACAGATTTCGGTAAGATCTCGCATGAAGCCATCGAGGCCGGGGTTGGGAGCCGAAGAGCCGACTCGGTTAATGAAAGACTTTTGAGCAGGAGCCTGATGAATTTGCGTCGGTTTCACTTGTCTCATGCCCGCGAGTGGGAGATATTGACCAGCGGCGATGGAGATTTGTACGCCGACGTCGTGAGTCTCTGCTCATCAGCGATGCCTGCTGCGAGTCTCACGTATATCTGCCCATCAACAGATCTCAATATCGATTGAAACGCACTCATGACGTTGCCGAGCCAGACTGCCACATCGCCCTCTGCAAGCGAGGGGAGATCCGGTGATCAGGCGCCAAACTGCAGCGACATGCACCCCTGGCGATCTTTTCAGGTACGCGCCAGGTCGGCGGCGACAAGCAGCACGAGGACGCCGCCGGCCAGGCGCAGAAGATGGGGCATTTCGGGCGGTTGCACGACGTCGAACGATTCTTTCTTGTTTGAGCAGAAATCAAAAACTTCTGGACGTGTGACGCAGGAACAAGGAGATGTTCCTGCGCCAACTCGCTCGAAACGGCGGTACGGAGACGACGGTCTGTCTCCATTTAGACTCGCTCCCGCCTCTAGTGAACGACCGCCATCCCAGGCAAATCCTGGCGGCCACGTGTGAGGCCTGCACATTGAAAGTCAATTTGCGCAAAGCGAGCGATGCTGACGCGCGCACATAGTCATGCGCCCATATCGACAGCTCGCTCGGCGCATTGCATTGGCGAGCAGCTCGCAGGAGGCATCGGCAGAAGCTGCCCACTGTTGCTCGCGGACTCCAATCACTTGGCCCGCGGAGGGAAGCGATTGCCATGTTCTCAAGGCCGTGTAGATGGAGTGCATCGCGAGATGGTGACGACACAACGGCAGAGAGCGGCAAGGCTGGTCACACACCGCGCGGAGCATCTTGCGCAAACGCGAGGTACGCTTCTGCATCTGCTAGGCGGGCTCCCATCTTCTGCCGTTCTTCTTCCGCGCTTCTCAGACCCCCGCAAGCGAGATGAAGGTGTCACAGTCCGGCGCGACGCAGCGACGGTGCGGGTGCGAACAGGACAATTTGCCACAGCGCAGGTTTCGAAGGGCGTGTAAAGGAAAAAATAGCGGTGCGGGCGACGCAGCAGGGTGAAACGACCGCAGCGTGAGCGGCAGACAGCGATGGCGTTTCGCAGCTCTCCCATGCAGAAGCTTGCTGGCCTAGGTGTGCTGATCCTGCCATCCCGTACCCCTGCCGTTTGGATTCGCCCTGGAAGCTTGGAAGCTTTGCTAACCGTCCTTCCCTCACGTATCCGGAACCCGCTGCTCCCGCGGTATGGCATGGCATGGCGGCCTCCTCGCATCCACGGCGTCGGCGCGCGTACCTGGCTGTGGCGCTGGTCGGCTTCCAGAAGCGCAGCGGCAGCTAGCCACCAGAAGGGCATGCGGACATGTCCGAGTGCGTCGACTGTAGAGTGCCGCAGCGTGCAGTGTGCGCGCAGGGCCGCAATATCGATTGCCTGAGAATGCCGCGCTGTACAGTATTGCCTGGACGGATGTCGTAATGATGTGGAAGGACGGGGGTGCGGATACGAGGGGCATGGATGAAACAGGGCAAATGGCGCGGCTCGCTCGTTCGTCAGCAGCGCTGCAGTCGGGCACCGAAGACGCACAGCAAAGGCAAAGCGGCGCGCTGCATGCGAACTGGCCGTGGACAGGACAGGACGGGACAGGACAGGGCTGACCTGAGGCTGGTGCTGGTGCTGGTGCTGGGCAGCGAGACGGGAGTCTGGGCCGGGATGGGGATGTTTAGGTGGGTGGTGGCTCGCGCGTGACGCTTCCTGTGCAGTCATGCTGCAAAATTAGGCTTTGCCAAGCGGGCCTCTGTCTCCTTTACACCAGGCAGCGTTCGTTAGGTTAGGTTGGCACAGACTCACCGCCAGGATGCGCGGATTGGGCGGCTGTGCGTTGCATCATGGGAGATTGATCGGAATTTCGCCAACATATAACTCTCTGTCCGCCGCCGCCTCGTCTCGCCCGTTGCACCCATCCACCACCACGACCACTGCTCTGCTCGACGACTCCACGACCACACCACGATCCAACGTCTGCTACTGCCACTTCAATCGACGGAAGCATCATCCACCCATCCACCAAGCAAACACTCCTCATCGACACCACAATGCCTGCCGCGACCTTCCCACCATGCCCAGGTCCACCACCCACTCGTCCTCTGCCACCGATCCCTACCAAGTGAGGGTCCCTTCCGAGCCTGAGATACAAGCAATGGCAAGACTCCACACAACCACTCCCCGCCAACACACGGCAATGGTCCGTTGGAAACACCCAAACCACCCAGCCGAGGGATCGCCTGATTCCAGACCATAGCTCGACGACATCTTGCTAGCACACTCGACACCACCGCTTGACGTTGATCGAGCGGATCCACAATGGACCTCGCTTCTGAGCATATCTTCACACGGCACATCTACGCATTCGAGCAGGGCAGCTGAGCTGGGTCTGCTCACGAATCTCTGATTGGCCTCTGTACTATACCACCATGTCCTCCGCCCGTTACAAGTGGACCGGCATCCACGTCCTGGACTCCACATTCCACCATATCACGAACGCCCTAATACTCTCACCACCTCGCCACACTCGTCCGCATTCGATCACATCTTATCAGCATCATCTCACCCTCTCGCGACTACGCATCATCATAATCACCACATCATCGATGTCTGGAAGCTGCAGGGCGGCATGTACTATTACGCAACCACCATGGACGGTTTGTCAGCGTTATCATTTGGGTCTGAGGCACGCATCTCATGGTTAGCTACACGATCATGTATTCGTAGCTGCATTTGCATTGAGGCGCAGGGGCTTTCATGGTTATATGGGTATGGGATAAAGGACGATTATACCCCAACGGCTGCTGCAGAGGATTGCGCGCCTGATCGTTACTTTTTGGCTGTTTATTATTTCGTAATGCAAATCAATCGAATGCTCGTGAAAATCGAGCTTTCTTTGACAGGTTGTCAACTTCATGACCAATTACACATCCATCTCATACACCTACATCCCATGCTCAGTTAGTGAGATGCGTCTTACGCCCGGCTATCAGAGGTCCAACCATCCAAGCTCGCAGCTCACAGCTCATTGTCATGCTCATCCATGTCTTGTACAACGCATCGTGCAGGCATGATGCTGCGAGCTCCTGCCGCGCAGAGAGCTCTCATGCGATCTGCATAACATCTCTCGCGACCTTGCAGCTGTTGGCGGTGCTCTACAGACTGATCTATTGGTCGGGCATGCACTGAGGACCTGAGTACACTTCTACGAGGAAACACGGACTTATCGCCGCAACGGCTGTGTTGATCTTGAATCCGGCATACATGTACTCAGCACTCTTGCTGCCTTCATGTTCGTGATGCCTTCGACGCCAAGTCCGCATCGCCCCTCGCTCAAGCGGAGTTCCTATAACTGTCGTTTTGGAATATAGCAGCTGCTCCACACGATTATGCATGACCTCGCTAGACCCTGTCGAGACGTCCTCAGCTCATGGTCCAAAGCTGCCAACTCGGTCCGTTCATCTCTTTGCAGGTGACCCTGCGTCCGAAGCATGTGTGCGTTGGCATCTTCCGCCGCCTATCTACGGCGACGTGTGATGAGCAAGCGACAGCTCCCTGATGATGATGCCCATGATATCTGAGACCGGATGGCGGACTCGCATGCTGCTATGGAAGAAGGCGGCACGTTGCCTTGCTGTGCCGCGGAAGGACACGGTACTGTATCACCATCCAGCTGGCAGCTGTCATGCACCTATCGCCTTGCTCGATGCTGTGCTGGCTCTGGTCCATGGGATGCCTGGAGGCTGCGACTTTGGTCATCTCGCACACGCCTGCGAATCACTGGAGCTTATTGGCGGCAGAAGCAGACCGAGTACATTGATGATATGGTTGCCTTCTCAGCTGCCTCTTTGGCCTCATCGATCATCGACTCAGTGGCTGTATCGCGGCCATCGACAATCGACCAGGGAGCACTTGGCCAGAACCCGAAATATCTCGGATATCGCACTCATCAGAACATTTCCCATGACCGTCCAAAGGTCCCTGCATCACGTTGGCGCCCTATCCGCCGTTGACTGGTCTTCAAGCCTGCCGTTTGTGGCTAGGGATCGACCTGGCAGTTGGGAAATCAAAAATTAAACTCACAAGATCACAGACGACCGTTCCACGTCAGGGTCACTCCCTTTTACCATGCGCCATCCCGAAGCAAACTCCAGACCATATCTCAACCTCCTTGTTTGCTTGAGTATGATTGCGACTTCATTGAGCAATTTTGCTATTCTTGCCGATGTCGACACGCCGTCATCGACCCTGCACGACACCGGTCATGATGATCCACAAGCAGGAGGGAGCTGCTCGATGCAATGTGCAAGACGCATCTCCCATCTCACGCTTCCGGGCTTCAACGCGTTCTCAACCCCGACGACGACGATATAGAGTTGACGCTGCTATAGGCAAACCCAGTGATGCTAACGATGCAGTCTGCAGGTGGTTGAAACTTGCGGCTCTGCGGCGCCAAACAAACCCCCCGGGACCCTGCATCGGCTTTCAGAAGAGCCTCATCTCTCAACCAACTCAAACGCGCTGACAGCGCTTGCTTCGGCTCCTGTAATCAAGCATGTTGCCGTTTTATTTTCGACTGCCGGACGCTGCTGCATGCACGCATGGATATGAGATGATTCGACATGCCGGATTTTCGCGGCTCGCGAAGGATTAAACACCAAACAAGTCGAGACTCGTACGCTGTCTGCTGGTTATGATCGTTCTGCGACGAGTAGGACAATGTTGCCGCTTCCAACGAGCGCGAGCTTCGTGCAGATTGGCTTATCTTGAAACTCCGTTACGCACTAGAAGACCTGCGGCCTTTACAACTTGATCGAGGAGGTACCTCATGGGCGTGCGGCCATATTACACCATATGACGGTGTATGAGCAACAATCGACGCCGCCTGCTCGTCTGTACTTGGGGACAGCCTCTGGTGCGAACATCATTGTCGATTCTCTGATCGCCCTTGAGGACGCCGTGGCTAAAGAGAGTTAGTCGAGGCTGTCAACGTAAGATGATATCTGGCATGTTTCATTGCGCTATAAGCCAAGAGAAAACACCATTACGTCGTTTCATCATCTTTACGCCTGGCATGATGCTTGTTGAAGAGTATTTGCGACATGCTTTGACCGCGTCGTTTCAATGTTGCGTTTCATCATACTGCCATAGCAACGCAGCCTATTGGTCTGTGGAACATCATTCTTATACTGGCAAGGAGACTCATTGACCAACACAAGGCCACCTGAGAGCGTTGCAGATCAGAACTGACATACAAGCTTCTTGGTACCGTCTCCCGGACTTTGGGCATCAAGCTTCTTCGATTGCATCTACAGCGAGTCAGTCCCTGTCAATACCTAACGGATGGCACCGCCATCTGCCGGCTCCAGAAAGATACAACCTACACATGCATGCGCACCGGCCGACCAAACAGCAAGTGCCGACAGGACGCTCGTTTCCAAGGGTTCCTGGTGAGCAATGTCAATCTTGAGTCGTGGAGGAGCGAAGCCTGATGCAAATCTTGACAACATCCTATGAAGCCCTCTACCTTCACCACTACCCAGACTGTCTGGTAACACGCCCTTTGATCTTACTCTTCTCTCGCAGAACAGGACCGTGCACGTGCTCAGCACACAGAAGACTGCCACCAGCTATGAGCACACGACCCAACGACCCAACGACCCACCTCAATGCCGCTGCGCCTCTTCTTCGGCCCACACACCAGCAGCCAACATATTGAACTCCCACCTCACTGTCCTCCACCGTCAAATACTCACGTGATCTCGAGGCAGTGTAGCAAAGTGGTTACTGCGATTGACTAGAAATCAATTACCTTCGGGTGCGTAGGTTCGAGGTAAGCTTCCCATTGATGATATCAACTCCTTCACGTACTAATATGCCTCCCAGTCCTGCCACTGTCGTCACCATTTCTTTTTGCATGGTCATTAGTATCATGCATGATCGTATTGAAGAATAGAGCGACTCGAAGCTGGTTTCGAACACGAATTATTTGCAATGTTGTGCAATCGTGGTTGTTCACTTTTTGCTCGCCAGTGGTGCATGAACTTGAGATGATTGTCAGTAGGCTTTGGCCTTCACAGGAACGTTGAAGTCGCGGCTTCAAGTCTACGCTGAGACGCAGGCGCTTCCTCTTTCATAGACTTGATAACCCTGCTCAGCCTTCGGCACACATTTGTCTACCAGACAATATCTTTGCCTGAGTGTCCTAGACACTTTTGCCAACATGCAATTGCTTAAGATCGATCACAAGCTGATGTGGCCTAGGCATGACACCGAGCACGAGCAGTACGGAGGAGTAGAGGAGCCGAAGTACTCGATGGGGTTTCATCTACATAGGTGAACGACACCGTGAACATCTACATTGATTGCCGTTCCCGTCCTCGACCTGCTGCCGCCAAATTCGTGCCACACCAAACGCCACTGTGCGAGGCGAGCAAAGTGCCAAGAACGCCATTCATGTTTCTGCCCTGTCGGTGGGGATTGAGACAAAGCACTGGGTTTTGGATTTTCAGGCCCGTTCACAACACCAGTGTATCCACTTGTACGACCGAGTCGGCTGCTTCGTGATTATTACCGAGTGGCGACCGGACCAAATCTCCGAAGTATATTGCAGAAAGACCGGTAGGCGGCAGCTCCGAATTATGCACTGACGGTGGACGTGCGTGGCCGAAAAGCGAAGACGACGAGGCCGGCGGACGAGAATCGGGGTTGTTGATGGTTTGGGAAGATGCCATTTGTCGTCGAGGTTGGTCAAGGCTGATTACCAGGTTGAAGATGCCGAATGAACCGTCCTCGATTTTCTCGCATCTGCTCTGTCCCATCGACGTTGCTTCTTTTCCAAGACTTTCGCATTGTCCCCTTGTGTGAAGATCTAGCGTCCACGTCAGATAGCTCATACGGGGCTTGTTCCAGGAGGCACGGATCCTGAAGAAGTGGGAACTGCGCTGCTGAGGCTCCGAGGATGTAATTCAGAGCTACGAGGTATGGCAGGGCCGGCAAAGGCAGGCGATCGTGGCGGCACTGGCGATGATGACGGTGCAGAGGTTCTTGGCCCCTTTGTGGTGGACGGTGGAGTACTTGACTGGGCATCGCGAGAGCGTGAAGATGAGGTCGGCGAGTGATTGAGCAATGGAGAAAGCGGCGGCGTGTCGTCTCGCGATGGCAGAGGTGGTGACGTCCGCTCCTAACTGGTCGACCCAGTCTTGCCTGCAGGAGACTCGTGCCTGTGCCCACTCATGAAGGTGTTCCGGTGTGACTTCTTCTTTTCTTCTTTCTTCTCTCGTTTGGCTGTAGCCTCGGCCATGAGCTGCTCAAATGCCATATAGTCTCCCTCATCATCGGGGTCGCGCTCAGCCTGAGAGCAATGTCAGTAATTTGCCTGATTAGAAACTCGAGGAACATTACCTTTGCAAACATCTCACCAACAATCAAGAGCGCCTGTGCACGCTCAATGCGCTTCTCTGGCTTGACCCTCTTGTCGTATAAGACCTTATCGCAGACGTCACGAAGTACGCCAGAGATTTCGAATCGACTTCCCCTCCATGCAGCGGCAAGAATCTTGCCAGTGACGCGCTTCTCGTACTCGGCCTTCTTCTCGTCGGTCCAGTCCTCGCCGCCCTTCTCTTCAGCGCGTGCCATTTCTTCGATCTCCATTTGAGCAGAGATGGCCGAAGAGACAGTGCCCCAGGTGTCCTTGACCATGGTGCTCTTGTCCTTTAGCCTGCTGAAGAATCCGCTCACACCTCCTATTAGTGGCTTCTGCGACTTCAGGAATGTGGTCGCCTTGCTGACGTAGATCTGTCCGATAGCATGAAGGATTTCGATGCCGAAAGACTCCATCTTCAAGTTCTCCACCTCCAATCTCATCTTCTCCCGGAAGGCCTCGCTTACGTCCTTGCCCTTGTCTGTCTCAGTCCATGCGCTGATCCTGTCGATGAGCTTTTTGCTGAGCATGTCGACACGCTCGTCGCGGATCTTCTTGCGCTCCATTTCGTAAGCAGCTAACTCCTCGCGCTGTTCTTTTGTGAGACCACCCTTGCGCTTCTCCTTGTCGCGCAATTCTTTTTCTTCCTTGGTCATACCCGCAGCCGTAGCAGCGGCTTCTTCCTCTGTCTTGTCTGTGATAGCCAGGCGAGTGGGAACGCCTTGTGGGCGAGGGGTAGATGTGCCAGACGATGGTGGTGAGACATAAGGAGGCTTCGAGTCGCGAATCGGTATCTCTTGAGTTGCACCAGCAGTCGCTGGTTGCTCTGGCGCAGCTTCGGCGTGAGGTCGAGGTGGCATATGGGGTGCTGAACCGGTAGCTGGGGTAGTGCCACTCGCCGTCTCCTTCTCAGCGGCTGCCTCTGTGCTCGCGGCGACATCTGCGGTAGCACCCTGACCATCTTCATCCATGTCCCGCATAGAGATCTCCATGCTCTTGGTAAGATCCTTCATCATGGAAATCTCACCGATCCAGTCGTGGAAGGCCTCACCGCCGAAAATCATGGTGAAAAACTCGGCGGGATCTTCGAAGCCTGAATCGGGCTTCGCTCCCTCTTTGCCCAGAGTATCATACTGTTTTCGAAGTTCGGGTTCGCTCAGGACTTGGTATGCTTCTCCAACAGCTTGAAACTTCTCGGATGCGGTGGGGTCATCTGGATTCTTGTCTGCAGTCTGTCAGCGGTTGAACACGGCGGTCTGGAGTGGACGCTCGTACCAGGGTGGAGCTTGATGGCGAGTTTCCGGTATGCCTTCTTGATCTCTATCTCGGTCGCGTCGGGCTTGACACCCAGGGCGTCGTAGTAGGCGGTGTCTACCACCATGATGGCTGCCTGTGATGGATGTGCTCAGGACGGTCGCGCGTGCGGAGGGCAGGATGGACTGCTATACGGCAATATCAGCCTAGGCGATGGCAGTGGCGGGTGATGTTGCGAATGCAGGACGTGGCGGGGTGTTTGCGTGGGCAGTAGGTCAAGGAGGAAGATGGCAGATGGCAGTGCTTGAGAATTGCGTAGTCTCACGGCTCGGCAAATGACGCAGTCACGCGGGAGCATGTGATGGGCTCCCGTCGTTGTTTCTATACTCGTTCACGCCTGTCTCCCTTCTACATGTACCAAACTACCACCACCCCCTTATACGAGTGCGGAGGCTTTGCCTGTTCGCTCGCGCAGTAACAGTCGACTGTCGCGGACAGTCTTGCGAGGCGCATCGGACCGGCTAGCAAGGACCGCTTGGAGTGCCTTGGCCATTGGCGGCCATACGACGTTGGACATGTTCAGAGCATAGCCTCTGGTGCCACAGACCTCTCTTCTTCACTACTTCATCGGACTCCCTTTTTGTCACCCTACCTGTACCTTGCAACGAGGTGCCTTGTTCACCACCCGCGAGCGCGTCTTCTCGAACCATAAGGTACCGGCAACCCCGCCAACTCCCGAGCGCGGGCTCTAGATTTGAGATGCGGCTCTGCCCAAACACCCCCTGCTCTGCTGTTCAACAACCACGACATCGGCCACTCGGGCAAGCTGGCCCATCTTTCACTCACATTAGCCTCGTCCCAATGCATTTCCACGCCTGATTCTCCGGTCCAGCATGCCGATGCGGAGCCACAGTCCTTCCCAATGCCTTCGCTCCCTTCTGCACTCATGTCTGCACGTTAGACTTTCAACGGCCCCTCGGTCAACTCTCTCCAGCACGACGTCACGACCTATAACAAAGCTTCAGCAGTCGACTTTCTCTTCTACCACCAGAGCAGTCATGGCTACCTTGCAACGTTCGACCATCCTGGAGGCTATCCAAAAGCACGATCCAGAGAGAACGGTGGTGGTGCATTCGCTGTCTGGACGCTCCTTCAAATATGGCGGCTTGCTGCAGGACATTGCGGCATCGAAGGACAGGCTGTTAAAGGCTACCGGCAAGACCGACCAACAGCTTGTTGGCGAGCGTATTGCTTTCGTGGTGGAGAATAGCTACGATTATGTAGGTGCGCATGTCTATCCCTTCGCCCCAAGTCATTGTCAAATCCAAGGGCTAACATTTTCCGTCCAGTCACGCTACTCACTTGCCTCGCTTCCAATGCCATAGCCGTTCCTCTCGCCCCTTCCTTTCCAGCCTCGGAATTGAGATATATCTTGAATCACAGCAAGGCTTTGGCTCTTCTCCATACTTCCAAGTTCGCCAAGGTTGCGCAAGAGGTATTGAAGGAAGGTCTGGACCAACAACCTGTTAGGATCGCACTGGACAAGATCAAGGATCATGGCGAGCAATTGTCAAGCCCGGTCGAACCGAGTGGCAATCTACCCGCAGCCGACGGTGGAATGATGCTCTACACTTCGGGCACGACAGCACGACCGAAGGGCGTCCTCTTGCCACAGGACGTCCTCACTGCGCAATGTCAAAGTCTGATACAAGCTTGGGACTATACACCCAAAGACAGGCTTCTGCACGTCCTACCGCTGCATCACATTCACGGTACCGTGAACGCTCTCCTGGCACCCGTCTTAGCTGGTAGCACGGTTGAATTCATGTTTCCATTCAATGTCGATGCAGTCTGGAGAAGGCTGGCCGCCCCCTTCATACCGAGCCAAGACAGTACCAATGAGCAGAAGCCACCGATCACTTTCTTCACCGTTGTTCCCACAATCTGGGCTAGAATGCTACAATCATGGCAAGACTTGCCCGATGGCACAAAACAGGCGGCAGGAGAGGCGATCCAACGGAAGCATCTCCGTCTCAACATATCTGGCTCTGCTGCTCTACCAACGCCCACCAAGAAGGCATGGACAGACTTATCGCAAGGCAATGTGCTACTGGAACGATTTGGCATGACAGAGGTCGGCATGGCCCTGTCGTGCGGCCTGGATGACACTGACCGTATCGATGGCTCGGTTGGGTGGCCATTGCCCTCTGTCGAAGCACGACTGGTAGACCCGGACACGCACGAGCTTATCAAACCTGGAGAAGAGGTCACGTCAGAGGGGAAGGAACGCTCTGGAGAAATTCAACTGCGCGGACCGACAATCTTTAAAGGCTACTGGCGAAATCCAGAAGCCACAAAAAAGGAGTTCACCGAAGACGGGTGGTTCAAGACTGGGGACATCGCAGTACGGAAGCCTGTGCCTGGGGCAGGTGAGGGCAAGAGCGGAAAGTGGGCAACGGGTCCGGCCTACTTCATCCACGGCCGCAAGAGTGCCGACATCATCAAGACTGGAGGCGAGAAAGTTTCCGCTTTGGAGATCGAACGCGAGCTGCTGTCCCTGCCTCAGGTCAAGGAGTGCGCGGTGGTGGGCCTCCCGTCGGAAGCATGGGGTCAGAAAGCCGCGGCCATTATTGTCTTGACCGAGCAAGGGAAGACCGCCGGCCGAGGCGGCAAAGAGTGGAGTGCATTGGACATGAGACGGGCTTTGAAGGATAAGATGGTGGCGTACAAGATCCCACAGGATATGAAGATTGTGGACGAACTACCGAGAAACGCAATGGGCAAGATCAACAAGAAGGACCTTGTCCAGAAGGTTTTTGGGGATCTCGTTGCGATCAGGAGAAGGAGCATAGCAGCAGCAGAGGAGAGGGCGCAAGCTAAGGCTAGGGAAGCTGTGGAGCAGGCGAAGAAGCAGGGTGCCAATGGTCATGCTTGAGACACTGCGTAACAGTAGATTGGAAGGGACAGCAATGTCGTAGTCACACCTTGACGGATTTATCCCACGAGGCCATAGTCTGGAGACCGAGAGCATATCGATACCAGGTTCACCCTCTGAAAATTATGGGCACTTCCTAGAGCCGAAGCCTTCGTACGATGTCATACGAGCCGAGACGTCTGCCGTTCCTTCGGAGTTCACGATGTGTCTGCTCATCATACGACCTATCTCGCGACACCGACTCGGCCTCGACCGTCGGCTTCACGAAAATGTCAGTCGTGCCTTCCGATCTCGCAAGGTGGACGTGAACCCAGCAAAGTTTGACAGCCTTAACTCTAACGCGACTTCGTTCTTCTCAAGGACTTCGACCCATCGCCAACAGTGCATTCTGTTCTCTGACAAGTCCCGTCGAAGCTACAGATTCTGGCAAATGTACGGGTATGGAACTAGATGCTCGTCACGCTCGTTTCTTGCTCCTCGGCTGGAACAACCTTCTCGCCGAGAGGTGTACCAGGAGGCGAAGATGGTTTGGCCTTCCTCCACTGCTGGCCTCGCCACTGGACGATCACGACAGGAATCACACTGACCACGAACACGATGCCAGCCATCAGCCCACCACTTCCAGAACCACCCAGTGATGCCAGCATGTCGGGGAACCAGAAAGGTCCAATGAAGCCCCATGTGCTTCGCACAACGTTGACGAACACTCCAATGCTGGCGCTCTGCTCGATGTGGGAGTCGATGCAGTACGTGACAACAACCGTGGTCACAACCTGATTGCCGACAGCGGCGATGGCGACGCCGATGATGGGCGTCACATTCCAGTGATCCTGAGCCGCTTGCTCAAAACGCACACCAAACACGATGACGCCGATGATCACCAGCAGGAAGCCGCCGTAGCTTAGCCAAAGACGATGCTCGGGTGGAGGGGCCTGGTTCAGAGCCTTCGCCCTGCGGTTCATCCAGAAGTCACTCAGCCTGCCGCCAATTTGCTCGCCGATAATGCTGCCAATGATGATGCCAAGGAACTGGAGGCCGATCTGCTGTGGATTGAATCCGAACTTTGGGACGAAAAGTTGTGGAATCTCGACCGTCATAAGCACGCTCGCAAAACCAAAGACAATCGTGTCTAAAAGCGAAGGGTAGAAGGTCAGTAAGTGTCTCTCACATGAAGCAAGATGCATGCTGCCCTTTGGTATACGTACAGGCTACTGTGGGAATCCAGATCGTGGCATATTTGAAAAGTGCCAGAGGCTGGACAAACTCGTACAGCCGAAGAGGGTTGGGGTCAATTCTGCGGAATTGGAGGTACTCCTGCTTGAAGGCTGAACCTCTGTGCTCGACTCCTCGTCGGATGTAGCGGGTCTCTGGCCCGAAGAAGATATACAAAATGAACTGGCAGCCATTGATGATGGCGAGAACCCAGTAGATCCAACGGTAGTTGCCGGTCTGGTATGCAACGAACCCCATGATGAAGGGACCGCTTGGAGGGCCTGCGCAAGAAATCAGTCACGAGCACTGTAAGTCTGAAGTGGCTCATGCTCACCTAAAGTGACCAACAGCGTCCACACGCCCATGAATTGTGCTCTCTGTCTCTTGAAATATGTCTCCGTCACTACGCCACTCCCAATCGCCATGGCAGGAGAGATGAAGAAAGAGCAGAAAGCACGACAGACTCCCATCGCACCATAGCTATGCGAGAGAGCACATCCGATGTTGAACAGCAACGCACCAAGCGTACTGATTAACCATACCGGCCGACGTCCGTATCGATTTGCAATCGGCTTCCAGAACAGCGGCGCCCACCCTAGCACAGCAATCTGCAAGGACGTCAAGTAACTCGCCCGTGTCAGGGTCGTGCCCAAATCTTCTCCAATATTCTCGAAAACGGGAATGATGGCCGCAGCCGTGAAGGTCGTCATCATGGCATGGAAGCCAACGAGGATCAAGTTCGTCATCTTCTTCCATTCTGGCCAGTTGTAAGGGTCCGCTGGATCATCTGAAGGAATAGGATCGAGGTCGAGTGTCCCATGTCTTTGGATCAGGTAGTCGCGATGAGCTTGTGGAAGTGTCGCTGCTGCACCGATGGAGATGTTGGTGGAGCGATGGCCGATCTCGACATCTTCGCTGCCGCTGTCGTGGACCATGTCTTGGGCTGTATCGGTCTCGCCTTTCTCTGGAGCGATAGTGCCTGTTGCGAAGTCTTGTCTGCCAGATGTGGGGTCCGCCATCGTCGCGGTCGCGTAGGTAGGTCTAAAGAGGCGAGACACAAGAAGACGAAGGCACAGATGGCACAGAGGCCCTTTTTCTTCTTTGCAGGACAGCCCAGCTCGTCAATGCAACATGCCCATTCACTCAATTTAGCAAAAAGGCCAAGACAATAGATAACTTCCTCAGTCACAATGGTTGAGAACGAGAAATTGGCGACGATAAGCACCACCAGCAGCAGCAGAGAGAGAACTTCAGAAGTGGTTGAAGGCAAAGAGTGGAGTGGAACCACTTGCTGCGAGGCGATCCACGCAAAAAGGGTCGCCTGTATAAATAGACGGCAGGAAACGAGCGTAAAGTGCAGCAGAAACCCTCACTTGTGACCTCCGTGCGGCGTGGATGGTCAAGTGAAGGCAACACATCGACTACCCCTCAAAAAGATGGGGAGGAGCAACAAGGTGCGATTCCTCCACATTGTCCATCGCTCCACACTTTTGTGAGGGGGAAACCATTGCACCCTCACAAGAAGACTGCCGTCTTCCATCGCCGAAAGCACCAGGCGTCGAGGACGCTGACGAAACCCTGGGATATTGCCTCGTCCGAGTGTGGGTCTTGCGTTGTCCGGTTCAAGCGAAGGAAAAGGTCGAAACGGGACCTACCGACCTGACAGCCGCCGACAAGGCTAGCAGGTGCAAGCAATGTGGATGCAGAGCCAAGCCTATGATTCGTAGGCTTGAGTGTCGATCCCTGCCAAAAGGCACGCGAGAAGCACGCGGCGGTGTCGGGGTGATGAGGGCAACGGTTGGTCGGCCGAAGGATTGCGATTTCACGGAGCTAAGAGCAACTTTTGACTCCTTGACGGTTCTGATCTCTTTCGTCTGAAACTGGGGGAGTTCCGGTAACGCAAACGACCGACGCGCAAGCGACCTCGCCGTGGGGTGGAATATTGCATGCACAATTTCAGACGTGCTGATCAAGATGAATGGACTAAAGTGTTCGATGTCTGTTGCCCCATGAAGGTCTAACCAAAGAAGGTGTGCTCCTACCGGTCAAGAGGCCGGGATATGCAGCACAGGATGAAGCACCAAATGATCCGTCCTCTCACGCACAACAAGCACTTCGGTGGCGCGGTTTAAGCTTTGCTGCGCTTCGAAATCTGCACCTCCAAGCCGGACTGTACGACGAAGAAGGTCGAGTGGTACTGGAGCTCCTCGTCCGGCCGCAGCAGTTGCATTTCGTAGTCACGAAACAGCAGCGGCAGCGTCTTGTTCATTTCCAACAATGCCAGATTCTTACCGATGCACAGATGAGCGCCGCCGCCGAACTCGAGAGATGTTAGCAGAAGATAGATGATTCGGATGGGAGATCTAGGGGCCTACTGACTTGGAACATGAACCTCTCCATGGTCTTTGCATCGCCTTCGAGCCAGCGTTCAGGTCGGAAACTTTCTGGATCATGGCCGAAGATCTCCTTGTTGCGATGCAAAACCCAGCCATTCACAGCGATTCGAGTGCCACCTGGAAGCATCTGGCCCCCAATTTCTGCGCCTTGTGATGGCACGAGTCGGCAGATGTTGAGACCGACAGCAGGTCTAACGCGCATAGCTTCTTTCAGACACGCTTGGAAATATGGCAGTGCTTGCGCTTCACTCCATTGCGGCATTTCCGATAGCCTACCAGCGGCTGTGGCATCGTCCAGCTCTTCCTTCAGGTGGGCGTATACGGCAGGGTCTCGCAGAACGTGATAGCTGAAGCTCTGCATTGTGGATGCTGTAGAGTCAGAGCCAGCCATGCTTTGCCTGCATCAGTAAGGCACAAATTCACTCGTTGTCTTTGCTTACATGGCGCCGTGTGCTACAGCGAAGACATCGCCTTCTTTGAAGGCTTCCGGCGCCTTTGCGTGCGCATCGAATAGCTGCGAGAGCAAGTCTTTCCTTTCCTGCGGCTTCCCAAACCTCTTACGCCTATCCATCTCTTCAAGGGCCATGCGCGTAAGCAAGAAATTGCCTGTGTTGAGCCAAGGGACGAACTTCCAGAGTGGATTGCGGCGGAAGACATAGTCCCATTCAGGGACCTGTCCTACGATACCGTCATACCACTGCATGTCATCAATGGTCTTGATGGCTCCTTCGACATCGAAGCCGGCTTCCAGAAATCCAAACTTGCGCGAGAAGGCTACCTCTCCCAGGACATCGAAGGCAAAGTAGTGGAGATAGTTGCCCAGGTTGCAATACTGCTCTCGAGCCTGGCACATCTTGTCCAGCTTGCTCGCGAGGAGCCGCTGGGTATGTTCGATGAACGCTGCCATCGTATGCATGGTCGCCATGCTGTATGGATTCGACGCGTGGCGCTTCTTCACAGCGTGGACGGCCTCGCGGGTCTCAGTGAAAATGTCTGGATTCTCTGGCGGAGGAAACACTCCGTAAAAGTCCGTCTTGTGGAAACCTTTGCCTGCTGCCAGGACCTCTCGTGCGGCCTTGGGTGATGCCAGAGACACCTCATTGGGTGCAATGCGTACGATCGGACATGCATCATGTCAGCTTGACCTTGGTCTTTAGGCGGTGTACTTACCATATCTATCGTGAATCCTGATGTGATCCAACTCGGTGTGCCCGGACCAAGTGCTCCAAACTGGCCACATGTCAGTCAATACCACAAGCGCAGCGGTCTTGGGCACTTGCCTTTCCACGCTCGGCTTCCAGATGCCAGGAACGGTCCTGGATACTTTCTCAATGGAGATGCATATCTGTAGTAAGCGAACCTGACAATCAATACCAGAGGTATGGCGATGATCCAGTACGCGCATATGGCCTTTAGAACTGCCAACACTGTAGACTCGTGGCCTTCGATACGAATGACAGCCATGGTTGAAATGGCTGCGGAGGCGAGGTTTCTCCGTTTGAATCGAGCAGTAAGGCAAGATAGAAGGAATGTGCTTCGACTACTTGACCCTCGTGCCGTGCGATTGGCATCATGCCAGCCCTGTAGACTCTGCGCGGCAGTTGGGCACCTTCGTTAAAGCGCGATATGGTGTTGTAAAATGTCCGCATTGGGCAATGGTAGCATGTGTTCAAGCTCCTCGAATGGTAAGCAGATGCTTGAACCAGATTGCCGCAGTCCTGGGCGCTCTTCCTGGATTTCGGCAGTTGAGTTGGTCACAGTGCTGCGGGCCCCAGCACTGAGCCTTGACTATTGTGGAGAAGACTGCGGAGAGATCATGGTGTGGGCCGTTATCAGCGACCACTTGCTAAACGCTCAAGGCAGAGCGCTATACTCATGAGTGAATGTTAGTTGGCGATCTTGCTTTATGACTTAGATCTCCCAAGTTCAAGGCTGTGTTGTTGTGGCCATCGAATGTCGCGTACCGTCCCGAGCTGAGCGTATGTAGTACACAAAACATTCTAGAGACATCATCGTACGGATCGGTGGGAGCATCATGGATGGCCGGTACAGCCCCAGGTGTCAAGTCGAATGCAACTGCCGCGAAGTCGCTGTGGAGCGAAAGAGCATGTGAGGAGAACTTGGAAGCTGGAGAATGGCGCATAAGCCGGGTAATTTGGTCCATTTAGCGATCCGGATCCGCACTAGTGGATTCTGGCACGTGGCGCGACAGGCCGTGCGTAAACACCTGCCAGAACAACACGACTCTGCAACACTCCTCTGCCCATTACATCTACTTTTCGTCGTTGAAAGACCCTCAATGACAGGAAGAGTTTATCCGGCCGGGCGCCTGAAGGCGAAAGGACAATGGCGCGACTGCGCCATCCGAAGTCTGGACTCCTCCCTTTGACACCCGTTGTGCGACTCGACCTCTGGCCCTGGAGAAGTCGGATCCATGAGACGAAACTCAATTCCAGCCTCGAAGAATCAGGACCCAAGGAGCAGGTATCTCTACCATCTTGTAGCCAAGAGTTTAGATCTGCGCGTGCTGGAAGACGACCCCGCGCCAATGGTGGGGATGACAGCTCCCGAGGGTATCTCGACATCACTCTCGATGTCGTACAGGAAGTAAGGCTGGCCTAAGTGAGATGTGCTCTCTAATTCCCACCTTCCTCTGCTATAGCATCGCTTTGCCACGGCATCTACACACCTCGAAGGTCCTTTCTCAACATGGCTCCGTTCAAGCTCCAACACCCTAAGAACAGAGAGCTCCTAGGCGGCGATCTAGCTGCTCAGGCTTTAAAGCATCTGGGTGTGGATGTTGCGTTCGGTCTGCACGGGGGCCACTTAGATGCATTCCTTGTTGGTGCTCACGATGTTGGTATCAAGTTGATTGATACGAGACATGAGACGACCGCCGTTCAAGCTGCCGAAGGGTACGCAAAAGTTTCTGGAAAGACTGGAGTATGCTTTGTCACTGCAAACAGTGGGTATGTACACCTTTCCGTCTCTCAAGTTGGCGGCACATTGACCATGTTCAGCTTCTGCAATGGCCTTCCAGGTCTTGCCACGGCCTTTGCTGACCGATCGCCCATTTTCTGCGTCACCTCAAGTCCACCGCTTCAAGACGCCGAGACAAACGCGTTACAAGGCTTCCACGATCAGGTCGTCCTGGCGAAGCCCGTCACAAAATTTGCTCACCGGGTCACGAACGTCGAGGAGATTCCCCGCATTGTAGCGTACGCGTTTCGAGCGGCGAGCACTGGTGTCAAGGGCCCAGTTCTGATCGACTTTCCTATTGATGTACTCTTTTCGCCTCCTCAGATGAGCCGTATAGCCTTCGGCGCTGTCGACGTGCCTCCGGTAGATCCGCCCTCGCCAAATCCAGCAGCCCTCAACCGGCTTGTGGAGGCATGGAGAAGTGCGAAACGACCGGTTATCATTCACGGCACTGGCGTTCGTGGCACCGACAAAGTGCTAGTCAAGCTCGCCGAGGCAACACACTCGCCAATCTTCTATTCCAACAAATTCAGCACTCCCATCGCCGTAGATCATGAACTTCGAGGCGGTCCTGCCGGTGGCCTGGCAACGCTGGCCGGAAAAGAGCAACCAGACTTCGTATTACTACTGGGCGGTCGAACTGGATTCCTCCTCGGTGGAAGAAGTGGAGCCATCATCCCCAATAAAGCCACAATTGCACAGATCGACCTAGATGGAGCAGAGATTGGCAAGACGCATGCTGTCAACATTGGCATCGTTGCAGATGCTGGCTTATTTTGTGAGCAAGCTGCAGCAAAAGCAGCGGATGCGTCGTTCAACCGAAATGACGACTGGATCACGAAATGTCGCAAGCTTTGCACTGATCCTCTTCCGTTCGAGAACGATCCCAAGATGCAGAAGGATGGACAAATCCATCCCTACCATGCCATGGCCAGTGTCATGAGATCGCTCCCACGAGACGCAATCATCATGATAGACGGAGGCGAGGCTGGACAATGGGCGTCCATGTCCGCCGAGCTGGCCGGCGCAAAGCATGTGCTCACACCACCTGGATATCTTGGATTCTTAGGCAACGGCTGGGGCTATTCGATTGGCGCCGCTGTGGCTGACCCAGGACGATTGATTGTCAACTTGCACGGCGACGGCAGTGCAGGCTTCCACATTCAGGAACTCGACACGTTCGCACGTTTTAACCTCAATATCCTGACAATCATTGCGAACAACTACGTCTGGGGAATGAGTGTCAACGGCCAGGATCTGCTGTACGAAGGAAAGACCGACGCTCGACCGGCAGTTCAGCTAAGCAAGAGTTGTGCATATGAAGTCGTCGCACAAGGCTTCAACTGCAAGTCCGCCAAAGTCACAGAATACGATCAGATCAAACCAACTGTTGAAGACCTGTCGAAGTCTGGGCCAGCACTCATCAACATGATTGTGAGTGTGAAACCCACGAGTCCAGCAACGCTAGGGATGGTCGGCGCTACCAACGATCCGAATGTGATAGTGGTTCCATACTACGACAACGTACCGCGACCTTATTACAACACGAATGGCCAAAGCAATGGTCATACTTGATCCGGGCTGAATAGCAGAGTTAGCTGTCAGCTCAGGTCTCTCGGCATCTGGTTCTGCGCATTATAGGGCTTGCTGATGGTGCCTCGAAGCTGCACTTCACGGCTCACTGTAGACGTCAGGTGAAAGCTCACGCAGACGATCATCCAAAGCCCACTGTGGCCTTCATTATTATGTGCTCCAGCTCGCCATAGCTTTTAGAACAACTCGCTGTTGGCTTCACCACAACTCACTACAGCGTTCATTGACCAGCTCACCGCAGCCGTCATCGACCAGGTCACTGCAGCCTTCAATGATCAGCCCCCCAGAGGCTTCGTTGACCAGCTCACTCTAGCCTCATTTACTGGCTCACTTCGAGCTTCATTGACAAGCTCATTGCAGGCTTCACTTTACAGCTTTTCAGAGGCTTCATAACTTTTGGAGTTTGGAAACCAGGTATTATGGCCGCCTTGCGAAGAGTGCTTACCTACCTAGTATGCAGCAAACAGATGTGGCTTTCGGGAGCTCGAACACGTGCGAAGGATTTAGCGTTGTCACACTGGCCATAAGGTGGTCTGTGCTCGAGGACAATAGTGACAATGAGAGCCGAAAGGACAATAGACCAGTCACCTTCCATTGTTATTGAGCGACGCGTCTTCTTTATCTAGTTTGTGCTCTCTTTGTTCCTCATCTCGTCTTCATCACCAACTTCCACAACAAGTCGAATACTGCAGGTTCAGTACCACCACCACGACTTGACTACCAACCATCACGACTATTCTCCATACACAATGTCGAACAACGACGCGAGTTTCGAAGGCATCCCGCCTGAGCTGCGAGAGATGATATACGAGTACAGCTTCACATACAGCGCCTCGGTCAACCCGTCTCCAGCCGACATCGAGACCATCATGCATCCCATGAGCGTCCCAAGCAACGATCTCCGCGCCACGAGCAGATTTGTCCACTACGAGAGTCAGCGCACCTATGTGAAAGCTCGTGAGAGACTTCACCAGAACCGCAAGGCCATCATTGCCGAGCGCGTCCAGCCCTGGAAAGCATCCCTCGCGCCCGTTCCCCAAGACCGGCCGTACGACTACAAGCCAGAACATCAACTGCATACCCTAGCCGATACCGTTATGGCTGAGAAAAACCCCTGCAAAAACCACCAGTGCGTCAAAGACGACTGCTATATGTGCGACGACCCAGCGCACAGGGCTTGCTTCGATTGTGGCCGCAACGCCGCCACTGCGCTGTACATCAACATCACCGACACTTGCGAATACTTCTCTCCCATGATGGTCGTTCCCGATAGCGACGGCGAAATCTCTTCCCACCCGATCAGCAAGATCCTCGCGTCTCTGCCCGAGAGGCACTCTCGCCAGCGCGTCCAAGATCCCCGCCACGACGGGTGGGTGACTTATCTCTCGTCTTGGGCGTTCACATGGTGGCGCGGCGAGCTGCAGAAACAGCGCGCCATCGACATTCGCTGCTGCATCTGGGCCAGGACCGCGCTCCGCATCTTCGAGATGTTTGGCGAGCTTGGTCGCGACCCCGATTCCAGAGCGCTGATCGCGAGCTACAAGCAGAGCGATGAGATGGCGGCTGCGCTGGAAGATGCCGAGAAGACAGCTCACAGTGGTCATCAGCTCGAATGGAAGGAAGTTTACAAGCAGCGTGTTCTCGAATGGCTAGAAACAGGCAAGGGACTTACGTGCTTGAAACGGGGAAGCAAGGAGTAGCAGGATCCGAGCGATTCAAGAACTTTTCGAGATATTGGGCTGCACTTTGCGTTCGGAGGGCAATGACAGGCGGGCAATGACAGGCGGGCAAACCAATTGGTAGACAAGCCAAAGATATGAGACTGCGATTTCGCTCTGCGCGCAATTCCATGGCATCGAATTATCTACCGATGGCTTTGGCGAGTATACTCCACCGGAGAGCCTTATAGTCGAGCATTCATGCAGAAGTTACACACAGCCAGATAGCACCTTGAGCATTGGTTCAGAAAGTAGGGCATGCCCTCGCCGCACTCATCGCAGTCACCACCACCATCAACACGTTCCCATCCTTCGTCATGGTCACAATTGTGACGTTCGCGAATGTTGTGAGCAACGGCATCGACGTTCCTCGGCACAGTTGGCGCCGGCCTGTTGCCTCTCTGGATGTGTATGTTCTGGCGATTTACGACGTTCTGTGCTCGGGTGGTGAGTCGGTTCTCGTCCCACTGGGGGCACTTGCAAGTCTTCCACGCCTCCGCGCAGAGATAGCAAAACTCGGTGCGGCAGATGCAACTAGATTCGTGTGTGTTAATAGACACCGTTGGATGGGTGGACCGCAGAGGCACTCACGTCATGTGATAGCAGCCAAAGGTCAGCTCGAGCATTCGTCCACAGGGCTTGCACCGTTGCCAGCCTTCGGCCTTGGCCACTTCAAGGACCTGTTTCACACCCTCGTCTTGAGAACAATCTCCTCCATGTGAAGCTCCCTGCAGTACGTGAAGGTCAGCCTATAGGTCCGGCTTCCTGTTCTGAGCTTGGAAACACCTACTTTGCACGTAATACAAGTGGTTGCCTTGCAGTGAGAGCATGTCCCCAGCGTGCCAGTACGGTCCGCACCACGGATGTAGGCCGAACAAGTTGGGACATGGCAGTAGAGTCGGGACTTGTCGTCAAGTTCCTCGCGCTTTGCATCGAAGTCGCGCGCCAGCTCGGCGCCCAGAAACAGGCGGACGTCATCGTAAGGGATAGGTTTGCGACAGCAACGGGGAGGATAGACCGTCTCGTCCGTCAGTGACAAGCGGAAGAGGTGTCGCAGACAGTCGTCACAATAAGTGTGCTCGCATGGGGCGGCATAGGAGCCGTCGGCATCGTTTTCTCCAGTGCAGGCGCGACATTCGAACAGCTTGACTTCTTGATGCGAGGCCTGTTTGCGGGTGTTGGTGCTGATTTCGTCTACTTCGTCACGCTTGCGCTTTCCAAGACAGCTTCCGCTCTCAGATGGTATGTGGCCCACTGGCTCACTTCTGACGGGCTCAACTTCGACTGTAATTGCCGCTATCTCTTCGATTCCAAGACCGCGTATAGCACCGTAGCTTGTATCGTCATTAGCTTGTCGAGTACGTTACATGTACCTTGCGGATGATGCTCAGTTCTCACTTTGCTACTTCGGTCGCGTAGGTTTGCCGCGCGACAGCAAAGTCATCGCTCACATTGGTGAGGCTCTTCAGCTCTTGGGCTTGTATGCTGAGGATCAACCTCGCTGTCTCGTCGTCTGCTTCGTCGAGGACGCATGCCCAGGCGTCCATTGTCGCCTTTCAATGCTGGGCTGAAGGTGGAGAGTAGTCGCGAGAGCTTGACTTCCAAGGAGGTTGGCAAGTTGCTCAAACCGGCAGGTCCCGGCAGCACAAACGACTCGATGAGGAAGGAAGGGCCAAGGGGCAAGTGCGAGTGCTCTTTGAAATAAATCTCCTCAGGCAACGATTGGCCGACGACTCGGGTCAGCCTCTCTCTGTTGGGAGACGGTCTTCGTGTGGAATCGAGTCGAAGTCATGCGAGTTGCAGGCTGGACTTCGCTCATTCATTCGTCAACTCCTAAACATCAACAGTCCAGCTTCCTCCCTATCAACCCCCTCCTCCAGCTCTTCACCCTCGCTTTCCGCATCTTCCCTCAGTCCTAAAATCTGTCCAAACAGGCTTCCAAACAACTCATCCGCCTGTCTCTCGCCCCAACTGGTCCTATCTTCAGGTACCATGAAGTTCTGCAGCTTCTCATGCACGGTATACCTCAGCTTTCGCCCTTTACTCGCCTTGGTGTCAACGTTTCGTTTCGTCTTTGCTTCTCGTCGCATTTGAAAGCCAATGTCGATGTTTGACGCCGCCACCGAGTCTGCAGACTTCTGCTCCAGAAGCTCTTTGAGTAATAGGCCATAAAAGTCGGCATCGTCGTAGATTTTCTCGTCGGTTGTGATGCGTTTCGATAGCTGTAGTGGAGCACAGGAGCGTGGGGCCTGGGTGCGCTTGATGAGATGGTCGGAGTTCGAGAGCTGTTCTTTTATGGAGTCGATGATTGAAGTTTGGGTGGCGGTTTGATTGATGCGATTGCTTGATTGAAGAGTAGCGCCTGACGCTTTGTGTGACCACTTTTTCAATACAGAATCACGAGTCAAACGACCCTCTGCTTCCTGTGATTGAAAGTGGCTCCATAGCCTGTCTGTTGAAGTGCTGATGGTAAGAGTCCCGCGTTTTCGCTTGGTACCGGCACGAGCAGTGAGGAGGTCTTCTCGAAACGAGTTCAAAGAATTCCAGAGATTGAAAGCTGCAGTCTCTGCTGCTTCTAGAGCTTGTTGCGCATCTTCTTTCTCGTTTTCGATCCGTTCCGAAGGGTAGCCCACCATTGTGTTGGTCGCAATAAGAGACTTCTGCAGCTTCATCCTGGTATTCAGCAGCGAGTCGAAAGCTGTTCGCTGTCTTTTGACCGCTCGTCCCTTCTCGGCATCTTCTCGATTCGCCTGCGCAAGCGATTTCTCCACTCCCTTTTGCTTCGCATCTCTGAGTGCTTCTTTGAGTTCCACGTGATCTTTCGCCGATAATCTTGCTTGTGCAGGTGCTGCAGAGCCCCTCCGTTCCTCGCCTTCGTCTTCGTCGCTCAAGTCTGTATCATCTGTCTCGTTTTGCATTTCCTCATCTTCGTTGCTGTCCTCAGACCCATAATCGTTCTGGTGGTCGCTTTCCCCATCATCGAATCCCTTCTCGAAAGGATCGTCCCCATCCTCGTCGCTGTCCAAGTCCTCCCTTCCCACCTTCGACCCACGATACTGTGGGCCAAGAGCAATCTCTTTCGTGGTCCGCAACTTGGATTTTCCTACGTCAACATAATGCTCTCTTCCATCGTATCCATCGTCCTCGCTTGCTGCGTCTGACTCGTCTTCATCGTCTGGAATCTCGTCGTGCTCAGGATCGATTTCTACGAGAATGTGAGAGGAGACTGGGAAGAAGAGGAAGAGCGCATACCTCGAGCACCGTTTGTGGCAAATTCGTCAAATTCACGCCGACGGTTGCGACCTTTGACGGACGCCATGACGCGAGGCGAACTATTGATCTGCGACAAGAACTTTTCGAGACGCGGGACTTCAAATTGTGAAGACGGGAGCCAGAGATGAAATAAGCTTTGCGCTAATGTAGTTATGCCTCAGGCTCTATAATCTCTCCTGACTGCCATCTTGCCATGCTAGACATCCTGCTCGGCAACCCACTCTCTATGCCACTCATAACACTCCAGCAATGTGTCCTCGGTATCCATTCTCGTCCTCGGGTCGATGATCAAAATCCTTGCCAGAAACCTCCGCAGCTGACTGGAGTATTTCATCGGCAATTCATCCTCATGCCATTGCTTCCGGCTGAGACTCTTCAGCATCAATCGTTTCCAAGGGTGCAGCGCCAACTTCTTCTGTGTCCCAAATTTGGGCTCCACGTTCCTTGCGATTGAACCCATCATTGCCACGGCCACAACCGCAATGCTCCAAACATCGCTGCGTGCGTGATTTGGGACGAGAACTCTGGGAAGATGGTACCATGTGGTCTCTGGTGATTCTGCCCGCACAATATAATGTTAGCCAAAGCGCAATGTCTCAAGTAGGGTCCTATTTTCCACACTTACCGAAGCCAGTGAGCTGTTCAACATCACGACCCGGGCCAGGAAAGTCAAATTGGTCTGGCTGGTACTCCCTCGATGGCAGTATGACGGCTTTCGCGAAGTTTCCCAGCTTCATGATCGGGTGTTCGCATTCCTTCTTTGGAGAGGTGAGGAATATGTTGTCTGGATTGATTGCGTTATGCACAGTAGGCTGCCATGTCGCGGGAGCGTGGCCACGAGCCCCGGTCTCCTGATATCTTTCGCCGGTGTGGATATAGAGCGCGGACTTCAGGAGCGCAAAGAGATAATGCCACACTAGGCTCTCTTCCACGCCATTCTGGTTTTTGTAAAGTAGATCTCCAAGAGTTCCCAGATTGCCGTACTCCCAGCATGTGGTTCGACCATTGGGGTTGAAAGTGTCCTTGCCTCCGAAACCATGGTAGTCTAGCATACGGATGAGCCCCGGATAGTTCAGTTGGCGCTTGACTCTGCGGATAGCGTCCAGAGTGCATTTGCTGCTCGACGGTACTTTCTTGACCACCACGGTCTTGCCTCCCAACAAGGCCAGCCATCGCGTCGGTTGAGGCTTGCGCGCCGCCTTGAGAATACGTTGGCTGAAGCCAGGTCGAGACGGAAGCGGCGAGATGGGCGGTGATCTTTTCTTTCGACGTGGCTTGGGGGGTGGTGATGGAGACTGTGGGTACGCTCCAATGGCAGGCCTGGAAGCCCTTGGTGAAGGCGAGGGAGTTGAGTCTGGGACACTGAAGGTCGTCATAGCTGCAGGAGTAGGACTTGTGTCGTGAGAAACGAGCTTTGGTGGAGTTGGCAGTATGGAGATATCGTTACTAGAAACAAAGAGACAGGATGAGAGTCCAACTTTTACCTACCATATCCGGCGCTCAATGGACAAGACAATTACAGGGTGCCATTGTCTCGATCCCAAAGCGTGCTATTGTGGACTATAGACCACAATAAGAGTGCCGGAGGACCATTGGCCAAACCTCACCTCGTCGAAGGCGAGGTGAAGCGGATCCTGTCCTGTACTTCACTACATCGGACGTCTGCTTGTCTGGGTCAGCAAGGCTCTTATAATGTCGTGGTTGTTGTCCTGCAGATGTGGGAACCCCAGGAATTTCGAGTGCAGGTGAGGTGGGTTTCGAGTGCGCTGATCGAGACAGCCATGGCCGGCATCATCAGACAAGCAATTGCTGTCAGCCGACTACTCCCATCCCGACCCTTGCCGATAGCAACAATAGTCCGAGTCGTGCCGCAATAGAAGTGGTGAATTAGGATGCGCATCGTGTCTCGATCAGATCACTACTGCATGATGGCAGCTGAGCGGCTGATTATGGAGAAGGAGGCTGCACGGAAGCTTCTGTGAGACGGCGTGGTGTGATGTGGTCGTGTGCACCGGTCAACCTGTGCTGGTCAATGAGGTCGCCAGGCTGGCTGGCCCTTTGCTGCCCAGTCTCTTCTCACCGTCATCTGCAGAACCAAGTTCAAGTTTCGACGCTGCTCTCTGCCTGCACTCGCCACACGAGTGTGCGAGCTTTGCTGCGGCGTGACCTCACCCACCGATCAGCCGCCGCTCTGCAGACTCACTTTGCTTGCCCTGCACCCTGACATATGAAAGCCCGTCCAGCAAGCATTTCCCTGAAGTCGCGCGTTTCACTCGCAGACACAGCCAGACTCTGATCTCACTCGTGTCGGACAACAGGACGACCCGAATTGCTGACTCGGAGCACGCCCACCCAGCGGCCTCTTTTACTTGAAAGCATGGCGGGCTATGCTGCTGAACCTCCACCGCGAGCTCGCCGCGACCGCGCGCCTTACCCAGACGAGATGAACGACTTTGACCCGCGAGGCAGGCCTCCGCCGCCGCCTTATGCCGGTGATGGCCCCGCTGCACATGCACCTAACGACTTACCTCCACCGCCACCGCTAGGCGAGCAGCTACATCCACGACCCGCTCTCAAAAGAGAGGGCAGCCGCAGCAGATTGTCGCCCGACACGCGCCCGCAGTTTCCAGAGGAAGCTTCATATCTCGGCACCAACGCTCCAGACCTCGAAGCCAAAACACGACCCCGACACCAACAATTCCGTGACATGAGAGACGGGTATGAGTCAGACGAGGGCGAAGCTCACAGAAAAATGATGGGAGACACTCGGCGCAGGCGTGACCACGATCCAAGAGGCCCAAGAGCAGACGGGCGAGGTGACCCGCGAGAAGATCCAAGGGGAGATCCCAGAGGCGATCCCAGAGGCGATCCCAGAGGCCCTCCTTCGCGACGCCCTCCTAGAGATCGAGACTATCCACCGCCTGACAGTCAGGTCTCACGTCGAAGAGGTGATCCGAGAGATGATCCGTACGACGAGCCGCCGAGGAGGAAGAGGCGAGACGACTACGATGACTACGGTCCGCCTCGCAGACGTGGTGGACCACCTGGCGTAGAATATGGCTCGGAACCTATTCCAGCTCGCAGACGTAGCGAGCGACGGCCCAGACGTGACTACGACGACTCTGACGAAGACTACGATCGCCGAGACGACCGCCGTGCACCCCGGCGACATAAGAGCTTCGACGACCACCGCCGACCACCACCCTCGCGATACGACGATGACTACCTTTCAGACCGCGAACCTCCCCGACGAAGGAGAGACAAGAGCAGACGCCGCTACGACGATGATTATGACGATTACGACCGACGTGACCCGCGAGACAGGGATCGACGTGGGAACTCAGGCATTCCTAAAGAAATCAGCGACCGCCTGCCAGAGAAGTTTCGACCGATCGTCGAGAAGGGCTCAAAACACTACGCCACACTCGCGCCAATCGTCACGCCTCTTGTTTTGAGCATGGCGAAGAAGTACTTGAGTGGAGGCGGAAAGCGTTGATCGAGTCAGCAGAGCGCTTAGCAGCGGAAGCACATGAAAGAAGCACGTGAGACGAATGGACCGAAGCACGGGGAAATTGGAAGGCCTGGATGCCTTGTGTTCGTGATGGCGGGGCGGCAAGCATCAGGAGGGTCGGCCACGCGACTGGAACGCGTGCCCTGGACAGGAGAGTACTACCTATGATACCACGGTTGAGATTACGGCGTTGCGAGGAGAGATGGCAATGCCTTTGTAGACACGCCTCTCGGTATTCAAGTTTCATCTTCAAGCCAGCCCGCACGAGCACCATTGACGTTGTAGGTCTGTCCGCACGAGCTCACCGCCAGAAGCGCCGACGCTTTGCAACACTACCATTGCGACAGGTCGAAAGCGAGATCCTGGGGTTGCTGCACGTTTCCGTTCGGTTGTTTGCGCACGCGAGGTCAAAGCAGAAGCGTTTCTGCTGCCTTGGCGCGCCCACGTAATTATCTCAGACCTCCACAGCTTCTCGGACAACATCGATCGGCCGAGCAGACCGCACACTCTGCTGAGTGACGGCATTGCGAGACGAGGCGAATATGGCGGCGGGCAAAAGCTTCACCTATGAGCTTCTGGACGAATTGGGCGAGGACCATCAGCTGGGTTGCAAGTGTTGCCGCTTCAACAAAGGCTACGACCTGCCGATACCAAAAGCGTTGTCGGTCCAAGAGACTACTCAATACGCAAGAGAGTTCTCGACGTCGGTCTTCAAGCACTGGACTCAGCTCAACGCCATAGTCAAGCGCTTCGAAGCCACCATCCAGAAGCGATGGATGCAAGTGCAAACGGTGGTGGCCTTGTGCTACAAACGCTAACATGAAACCAGGAAGAAGACCTTCAAGCAGAGACGAGACCTCCTCATCAAAGCCTGGCCCCAGATCTCCACTACGCATCGTCCTGACTTCGAGAACTTCCGCAACTCCAAGAAACAGATCTCGCGCTCGCGTACCTGCCACTCCGAAGCCTTCCTCTGGCCGTACCTCAATCTCGAGGATCTCGAGAAAAAGCTGCCCCTCCTCCTCTTCCTCAACTCGCGGGCCCGCAACCTGCCGGAGACGTTTCGACTGGCAGACATTAAGGCTGCGCATCTCGGCGAGGGCTGGATTCCCGACCTGGACTTCGGCGACATCACCACGTGCAACAAGCAGGATAAAGAGGCGTTCTACAGATATCACGATGTGGATCGTCAGTGTATGCTTTTCGAGAAGAAGCGTTCCCCGACTGGCTACGGTAAAGTCATAGACCGTACGGCCACACCAATCACCAAGAATCAGCTGAAGTACCTCGCCCGATC
Organism: Zasmidium angulare; assembly: GCA_002786045.1. Lineage (NCBI taxonomy): Eukaryota > Fungi > Ascomycota > Dothideomycetes > Mycosphaerellales > Mycosphaerellaceae > Zasmidium > Zasmidium angulare. The sequence goes on from NHNX01000004.1 coordinate 1,459,163, forward strand.
GACAGAGGGTCTGCTGGCACTGGAAATTCAAGATGGCATATATCAGTTCCTGTACAACTGCTCGAAACTGGTCTTGCATGATATACCGCCCAACATGCTCTTTCTTGCACCACATCAGCCAGAGCCGGCCACTCCGAATGGTCTCAAGCCAAACGAGTGGCCGTCCCTGACGACGTATGCGCTCGAAGCACCATATCGCGTACCACAGAAGCTCAGCCTAGACCGATTGAAGATGCTTGTCAGCGCGCGTCGCTCCATGGCTGAAGACCATGTGTGGATGTTGCGGGAGGATCCAGCATACTTCATGGACAACCTCCGCGAATGGAACGAGCATTTTGGTCACAAACTCAAGCCTATCAACTGTTCATGCATCAGCTGCTGGAACCGGATCGCTGGTCGCATGATAGTCCACGCTTTTGTCTCTCTGGTTTGTTGGGGTGACATCCACAACAAGCTGCAAGCCATGCCCGCGATTGAAGATCAGATCAAGCGCGCCAACGAGCGCAGACTGCGTCTCTCACACGCCGATGAAGCTAGATGGTCGGCTTTGTATGAAGTCATCATCAACTTGAGGCACTACCCGATGCTCTTTCTCGAGACAGGTCTGCCGATGAGCCCTCGCTTGCGACACCGCTATCGATGGGCTGGATCTGACGAGCACGGAGAGTGGCAAATGACATCGGGGTCATCTGAAGCCGAGCGTCGGGTTGATCAGCTCTTCTGCGCTATCAAGGCACCAGAGTATCTTCATGGTCTGCATGGCTTGGTGCAAGAAGTGCAGTACATGCTCGAAACCGATTCAGAAGCGAGCCGGCTGATAGACCACTGGGTAATGGACCAGTTCTCTGACATAGCACTCTTGTCGGAACTCACACGATCGATCGATGGTCTTGCTCCCTGGTAGGTATCGTATGCTGCTTGCGCGCCTTACTTCGCTGACTTTTGCTTAGGTTCGATGCAAACAAGGCCCAAATGCTCCACAGAATGCTATCTGTTGAGCAGCAGGTAGAGGAGACCCGCTATCTGACTACGGAGTTGACAGAAGGCATCAAGAGTGTTTGCAAGGCGTCCGAGCTTCTGTGGAATCCTACACAGAAGCAGGACTTCGACTATCCTGTTGAAAAGCGACACAGTAAGGCCATTGTCGATCAGATGATCAAAGCAGAGCAATCCCTCGACATGCTGTGGTGGTCACTCGAGGTGGCTCTCACCGACCACAACGGCATCGACTTGAATGAGGTCCTAGAAGATCAGACGTCGCCCCCGCGTCAACTGTACAGGACACCTCCTTATAAGGAACCCATCCAGCTGCCTACTCCACAAGCCACGCCGCAGAAGCCACTAGCTGACATCGATCCAAACCGACAGCGTTCGTTGGAGAGATTGTCGTCGTCTGATAAGAGCTTTCAGGCAACACCCACGAAGGAAAAGGTCAAAACTCGCGGTAAGCCCGCGGCTCCAGATCCTCGTCGCGTGCCTGCGCCGACCGAACCAAACGCTGCGGCCGAGCCACCCATCGAGAAGGTCAAGATCTCCAGGAAGGCCTTTAAGGTCTTCCAGGCGCTTATGCCATCAGCCAGAGATGTCGTCCAGCACCGCTGCGAAATTGCTTGGGAGGAACTTCTCTGGGCTATGAATGCGGTCGGTCTAGAGCCAGAGAAACTGTACGGCAGTGTGTGGATCTTCAAGCCTCTGCCAAAGGCCGAACAAGGCCTAGGCAAAGTCAAGCTCGATCGAAGCATTCAGTTTCATGAGCCGAAAGAGGTCCGGAGAGGTGCAAAAGTCCCTAGGCCGATGGTGAGGATGTTTGGGGCGAGACTGAAACATGCTTTCGGGTGGACTGATGCAGATGAGATATTTGAGTGCGACTGATGTGTATCGGCAGAGGGAGGAAGGTAAGATGAGCATGGCTATTTTCGTGATCGCGAAGGGCTGGCTGCGAAGGTGAAGCTTTGCTGTGAAGGGGAGAGATGCTGGACTTGCTTGGTGTCCGACAATCTCACACAAGATGACATACTTCTATTGTAGAGTCAACTCAGGTGTGTTCCCCTACTCCAACAAATCTCCAGAAGCATCTCAAGAGGCCACTCACTGTGCTCTGCGCGATGTAGAGTGTCGAACACTCGTGGCGTTGAGAAGCCCATGCCATTAGTTCCCACGTCTTAACTGAACAGATGAGGATGTCGATAACCCCTCCGTGGAAGGCTGACGATGGCCACGACCGAGCACGAGCCTGTTGATCCGTTCCTGTCATCACGTGCAAGGTCCTGCCTGTTCCCCTGAGACATGTGGAAGAGCGTGGACTTGCCTTGATTGAGGACGTCTACTCAACTTCGAAGCAAAGGATATGGACGAGGCTTTCAGCACAAGCACACTGTAGCTGGGGACGATCCTCCTGTGCCCCTCTTGTAGGTCTGCGGAGAAATGTGTTGGCTCCTTGGTAGCGTTTCGAGCTTGAACAGTGTCTAGGATGTTGCTGTCTTTCACTGACGCTGGGGAGGTATACGCTGTCACTGTTGTTATTTCCAAGATGATCTGTTTGATCAACCACCAGGTGAACGAGGTGTTGTCAAACCCGTTCGTAGACCACGAGCTCTCAATATACTCGGATGAGAAGCATGTCTCACTGGAAGGGCGATTATAAAAAGACGTGAACGCCCTTACCATCGACCACGCCAGACGACTTCACTCAAGCTACCTTGACAGGATTTTTCACGAGACAAGTACATCAAACCAGACTAGCATTCGATCCAACACCACACAATCTTCAGAACCAAGGATCGCCACCATGCAACCTAAGACCCTCCTCGCGCTCTTCGCCGCCGCATGTATCAGCTCGGTCAGTGCCATGCCATATCCTCGTGCCATCGCACTTCGTCCTCGTCAGAACGGCTTCTGGGACCCAACGGCTCCAAATGCTCCTCTTCTTTGGGAGGTGGATTCGATTGCTGTTATGCCTGATGGCACTATCGTTGGGGGTAGCCAACGCCGCTGAGGTGGAATGGGTGGGTCGATGGGGGAAAGGGAGGGCCAAAGGAGGGGAAGGGAGGATTGAGGGCGAATCGAGGAAAGCTGAGATCAGAGGAACGTCGGCGGTGTTGCGAAGGACTGGCTTTGGAAATGGTGGGTGCTTTTCGTATGGTGATTCGGTGTGTAAAGAAGGCGGCGAAGTAGTTAAAAAGGTGGTTGAGCGTGTATGAAAGTCGTCCGTCACAACCTCGAATGGCATACTTGCCGTCTTGCGTATGTCAAAAGTGGCGTGGAGCGTAAACAAGTGCCCGTTGATGTTATCCTGAAACATTTTTGCCCTTGTTGTCAATGTATACTCACTTCGGTCGATGACGCATGAGAGGGTGATGATTGTATGGAATTTTGGTCCGCAGTGTGCTGTCATTACTAGCATACTTCAGCTGCGCTGGGTCGTGTTGAGTATCAAAATGCCCGTCATTCGACCGGCACCTGGTTCTTGTACGTCGATCCAAAACCTCCCACAAAGTAGTCGGAGGTTTGGGTCCTCGCAGCTGGTGGCTGGGGCCACTCGTCCAACATTACAGACTCGCCTGTCAGGGTGAAGTTGACCATCGCCATCGGCTGCGTGTCAATTAGCAATGCATAGTCGCCTGGATACAAGACCTTGTTGCCATGGTCGTCGACTCGGGCGAGGCTACCGAGGGTAAGATTCAGCGAAGCTGTTTGCGTCGCACCACCAGTGATGTTGTGCAATCGTTGATAGGCCACAAGGCGTTTCTGTGGATATGGTGCTGGGCCGTGAGTCCCTGCAAGGAACCCAAGGGTCACGTAGTCGCTAGTGACAGAGCCGGTATTTTTCACGTCCACGTCAAAGGTCTTGAAGGTACAGCGGTCCTTGTACGACTCTGAGCATGTGCTCATGAGGGTCGAGATGCTGTAGGATGAAGGCGAGGTGCTGTTGGAGAGGGTGGCGCTGAAGTTGGTGTAATGTAGACCATAGCCGAACTCGTAGACGGGTTCACCAGTGTACCACATGTATGTGCGGCCAGGGCTACCTGTAGTGGCATTCGGGCGGAGAGTCATATCGGTCATCGGGATTTGTGATATGTAGTCGGCAGGGTATTCTGTCGTCTTGGTTAGCAAGTGAACCAATCACTCTATGAAAGGGGCAATGTACGCGTAGTAGGCAGACGACCTGCCGGGGCTGCTTTGCCTTGGATGATGTCAAATAGAGCAACGCCTCCGTCCTGACCTGGATAGCCACCCCACAGCAGAGCGCTGACGTTGGGATTGCTGACGAGTGGACTACTGTCGAGCTGTCCACCGCCCATTTGAAGCACGATGACTGGCTTGCCGTACATAGCCAGCTGACCGATCACGTCCAGCTGAGCGCCAGTCCATGCGATACTCACTCGGTCCATGCCTTCAGCCTCGACGGAGTTATCAAGTCCACCAGCGTACACGATGATGTCCGACTTGTTCGCCGCATCCCAGATATGAAGCCAGCTATCAGTAGTAGGGTCTCCTTGGCCGCCAGGCGATCCAGCAAAGTTGACAGTTGCCCCAGTCTGCTTGGCAGCGTACAGTGGGGAATGGTAGTAAGGCGGGATACCGTCGTAGTTACCGAGCATCTGCTCGGTGGCGTTCGCCCAGTCTCCAATCAATGCAATCTTCGTGCTGTTTTGGATCTTCAATGGCAACGTTCCATCGTTCTTTAGCAGAGTTATACCCTCGACGGCAGCCTTATACGCCAGCTGCTGGGCGTGAGCAGTAGATACATCGTCCCAGGTGAGGCTCCGATATGGAACAGCCATACCATCGAAATAGCCAAGACGGACGAGCGACGAGTATTGACGGATGAGTGCAGTGTCGAGGTCAGTCTCTGCAATGAGGCCTTGATCGTAAGCAGCTGGTAGATGCTCCTGGTAGTAGGTACCTAACGAAATCAATTTCACGTTGTGACAAGTCATCGAGTATGCATACCGCAGTTGACATCTGTTCCAGCCTTAAGAGACAATGCTGCAGCCTCTTCGCGGGTCTTGCCATATCCATGGGGCAGAAATACGTTCTGCACAGCATCACAATCAGAAGTTACCCACTGCTCCTCTGATGTCCAGTTCCAGTGATCTCGTAGAACAGTCTGAAGGAGCCATGGGTCCGCACAAGTTGGCACACCGTTCAACGCGTTATAAGAACACATGAAAGCGCCAACATTCGAGTCTCGCGCACAGCTTTGAAAAGGCGGCATGTAGTACTCGACAAGATCTCGCTGGTTGATGTGGGCATCGAACTGGTAACGAAAGTTACCATTCCAATTCTCAACATCGTATCCAACAAAGTGCTTGCATGTTGCGACTACTCTCTTGTATTTGTCGTCCGGGCTTCCTTGGAGTCCCTCGATCAGAGAATGCACGTAGCTACTGAGGTGGAATGGGTCCTCTCCTGGAGTCTCTTGTCCACGGCCCCATCTACTGTCTCTGAATGGATTAATGTTGGGTGTCCAAAAATCCAAACCAGCTCTGTTGGCTGCCCACAAGGAAGGATGTTAGCCATAATGTCTCAGATGGGGTGCTATCCTTCATAATTACCATTGCTGAATGCTCTTGCCTCAGTACTGATGACGGTCGCAACATCTTTGATCAGATCATCGTCGAATGCCGCACCCATCAAGATGGGCTGTGGGAAGGAAGTCGCATAACGGAACTCGCCCGAATCAGAGAAGTTGACTCCTGGAGAGTCGGCGACTCCATGTAGAGCTTCCTGCCACCAAGTGTATGCTGGGAGGCCGAGGCGAGGTACACCGGGTGATGTGCTTCCAGTGTTATTCAGCTTCTCTTCCAATGTAAACGCATTGATCAAAGCCTTGGCTCTTGACAAAGGGTCTGTGCGATCGTAAGTATCGGTTCTCTCACGTTGTTGAGGTACTCACCTGCCGAGGTGTTGCAAACGGTGTTGTTTTGCAAAGGTCCATTCTCGCAGTCTGGAAAACCTCGTCCTTCGAGCTGCGCCGTAGTTGACGCCGCCAGAGCCAAAAAGCCTACGATTAACGCTGCCATGTCGGAGGTGATGAAGGTGTACGAAGGTGCCACGGAGACGAGGGAAATGTAGCCTACCGTTATATATGCATCATCCTAGAGATTTCCAGCATGTTGCGGAGTGACGTCTCTCGCCGTCAAACCTACCGACGGTCAAGCATTGCAAGATCTACAAGAGGAGGTCGTATGGGGGCGATCTCGGCAGGACCCACTTGCGCTGCCTTTCAGCCGCCGGGGCGGCAATTGAACGAGTGCAGTGTCCGTAGTGTCTGGTCTTGGGGTGAATGAGCAGAGGGTAGATGGATCCATGCCGACATGAAAGAGAATGCTCGTGGCTGGGCGTGAGATGTCGTCTTGGCCGAGTTTTGGCCCTGGCTCGCTTGCTAACACATATGGCCGAAACACGTACTACCTTACGCTTCCATCGAGGAGCTGTTTCCTACATGTATGTTCCTCGCGCAATGTTCACTCATCAACGATTACACAATAGCTTTGCGAAAGTAGTTCGTTCAAAACGCGTATACATACACTATGTCTCCCGCTGCGACATACCGAAGCCACGCCATCATCAACACGTCTCGATAACTATGCCGAAGACCGAGTGTTGCATTTTGCCTAAATGCACGTTCCTGGGTCAACGACTGTTCTGGATAGCGCAACGGCATCGTTCTGGGCGGCCGTAAACCCTCGGGTGTACCTGGTCGACATCTCCAGGCCTCCAACCTCGATACAACTCGATCATACAAGGATCTATCATGGCTTGCGGCGAGATTGTACTCAAAAGTTTCCGACCGCACCGAGTCCTTAATGCGGTAAAGTGTAGTAGTTTACTGGACCAGCTGAGCAACTGTTTGGGTGTCATGTCATGATGCCTCTGGTCTCTTTCCACCATCGACTATCAGCAGACAGACTACTGGAATGCCATCTTACTCTCAAATTGCCGGCCATGGCATCGGCCTCCTGCTCGCTGGTCTGTACACAGTGGCAGGACAGGCGCACTTCACGAGTCGCTTGACACCAGAACTTGCACAGAACATCAATGAGATGACCCACAATACCCATAAAGCTTTCTGGTTCCTGGGACTGAACTTTGCGAACGTAAGGCTTCTTTCCATCAACTCGGTCCGCTCCGGACACTGATCCGTTCACAGCTTAAAATGGTGCTTGGGGCCTTTGATCTGCTCGGAGCTGCCTATCTGTGGCGCGCTAAAACCAGACGAACTGGTCTACTCATAGCTGTCGTTGGCTTCAGCGGAGGGTTATACGGTCAGATCTACAACAAAGACGATCTCAGTCAAGTAGGCTTGTTCCTGACCCTCGCTCTGGCTGGCTTTTACTGCTTGTCGACGCCGGAACATTCTAGAGGCAATGAGCAGCATGGCCATGAATGAGCGGACTTGGTCCCAAAATATCGTCCTCTCGGAATGAGATATCTCCAGTGAGAACGGTAGTGAGTCTTGAGGTCATCGAAGGAGTGCATACTTCTAACAAGCGGCAGGCTCGCGTTTAGCATGGAGACAGGTTTCGATGACCAGAGGATGTGACGGAAGAAAAACCAGCACAGCACATATTCTCAAGACCGATGGGGCCGTTCGATAGTGGAAGCTAGACGGACTAGAATTATTAATGCCGCTTCTACACGTGCCTCTGCCATGTGCCGACACCCATTCTGCCTAAATGCATCCACCTTACTGGCGTTAGTCCCCCGCAGAGTCATGCATGTCTAGCCTGGAGAACCCTTGCCAAACAATTCAGGCAAAAGACCAGTCTCCACAAACATATTGCGGAGAGCTGGAGACGAATCCCCAAGTCGTTCGGATTGGCGTTCGGATTGGCAGTCTCCAGCCTACGACTTGCCGCGACTCGCGGGTTGATCATTGCGGCTGCAGTATGTCTTGGCTTTAGCCGGGGTCCCATACGACGACGCTGTGAGCTGAGGCCATGCGACTGGCCCAACGCACATTCGGTGGTGTGGTTACCACGAGGCACATGGTAGGTAGGGATGGCGAATGTCACGCCAACGTGGGTGAATCCGAGGTTACGTCTCCGACCCAGGGGGAATATAGATGACCTTGCTCGCCTGCATTGAACTCGACCTGCACGCTGTGTCCTCACTCTAGCACGCTTCTTCGTCCACCAGATTCATCAACTTCTCATCATCAACATGGCTCCAGTAGGAGGCGCCTCCCAGTTCGACCAAGCAGCCTTGTCGCGCCGCCAGGCTCTACAGGGTGCATCTGGGCCAGCAGCTTTGGTAAAAAATGCTAGAGTCTTCGGTATTATCTTTCTTGCTATTTTACGTACTATTGATCATTGCTGATTTACCTACGTAGGCATCGCTTGCTTTGCCTGCCTAGGAGGCCTTTTATAGTAAGTCCAAGGGCCAGAAGGCATATGTGAGACATGCATGATCATATGGCTAATACCCTTCCTGTGGGTACAATCAGGGCGTATTCAGTGGAGTTCTTACCATGACCTCCTTCGGCAATCGTGAGTCCTCCAACCACGAGCCTTGGCTTCCCAACTTTCCGCTTACAGTCCAAAGATATGGGCAGTTGGGTCGCCGACGGCAGCAAGAAAGGGTGGTTGACAGCAATTCTGGAGTTGGGGGCCTGGATCGGTACTCTCTACTCTGGTTTCTTGGCCGAAATCCTCTCTCGCAAATACGCCATCCTCATCAACGTCGCCGTGTTCATTATCGGTGTTGTGGTACAATGCACTGCAGTGACTGGCGCTGGTGCAAGCTCGATTCTCGGTGGTCGTTTCATCACTGGTATGGGCGTCGGTTCATTGAGTATGATCGTGCCGATGTACAACGCGGAGGTTGCTCCCCCTGAAGTTCGTGGTGCCCTGGTTGGTCTTCAGCAGCTTGCTATTACGACTGGTATAATGATCAGCTTCTGGATTGGTTAGTACTGTCTACTCTGCGCGAGGTTTGTGCTGACCTGATGAAGACTACGGAACCAACTATATTGGCGGCACTGGTGAAGGACAGAAAGACACCGCCTGGTTGTTGCCTCTGTGCCTGCAGCTTGTGCCAGCTGTGCTTCTTGGAGTCGGCATGGTAAATGATATGACAACGCCGTCGTTATCTGAGACTAATCTTCATAGATCTTCATGCCTTTCAGCCCAAGATGGCTTGAGCACCACGGCCGCGAGACGGAAGCAAGAAAGACATTAGCCAACCTTCGTGGCCTACCGCAAGACCACGAGCTGATCGAACTGGAATACCTCGAGATCAAGGCGCAATCTCTTTTTGAGAAACGCACTACCGCCGAACGCTTCCCAGACCTGGCAGATGGCTCTGCGTGGAGCGTCATCAAGCTGCAGTTCATTGCAATAGGATCGCTCTTCAAATCCAAGCCAATGTTCCGCCGTGTTGTCCTAGCCACGGTCACTATGTTCTTTCAGCAGTGGACGGGTAAGAGAGACCTTCACCGCGATGTTGTACAGGAAGCTGATATTAGTAGGAATCAACGCAATCTTGTACTACGCGCCCCAGATCTTTGCCGGTGAGTCCTTTCACATCGATACATGGGAGCCATACCAGATGTCGGATGGGGATGGTACTAACGCTCTTTGCAGGACTTGGCCTGTCGTCAAACACAACCTCTTTGCTCGCAACTGGTGTGGTCGGTATCGCCATGTGGCTGGCTACGTTCCCAGCTGTTGCATACGTCGATAAACTCGGACGAAAGCCGATCCTCGTCTCAGGAGCTATCGGTATGGCAACTTGTCATATCATCATTGCCGTCATCGTCGCCAAGAACCAAGACTCCTGGGATACGCACAGCGCTGCTGGCTGGGCAGCCGTGTCGATGGTCTGGCTCTTCGTCGTCTTCTTCGGTTACTCCTGGGGACCATGTGCTTGGATTGTTATTGCTGAGATTTGGCCGATCTCGCAACGTCCATACGGCATTGCATTGGGAGCTTCGTCGAACTGGATGAACAATTTCATTGTTGGCCAGATAACTCCAGACATGTTGACTGGGATGAGTAAGTGATTGTCGGCGGCCTATGAGAGAATATAAGACTGACTTCCATTACAGCTTATGGCACCTATATCCTGTTCGGATTGTTGACCTTCGGCGGCGCGTTCTTCATCTTCTGGTTTTGTAAGTGTGAAGGATGGCACCCACATCTGAGACACGCAAGTGTCATGGCTGACATCCTTGTTTCCCAGTCCCCGAGACCAAAGGCCTATCTCTGGAAGAGATGGATGTTTTATTCGGCTCCGTGGGATTCGCTGCCGCTGATGCTGAACGCATGCGTGAGATCAACCGCGAGATTGGGTTGGAGGAGGTCGTGCGTAGCGGCAGTGTCGCCGATGGTGTCGATTCGTTCGATGAGAAGAAAGGTGCCCAGCACCAAGAGACTGAAAGTCAGTAGTTTCAGAGAGTACGTACCGGTAACAGTAGCGCGTCACATGCAAGCAAGCACCCGTGGAGCCCTACCTCTCCCAAATTGTTGCAGCCCACATCAGTCGGAACTTCTGAACACATCGCAAGTGACTCGACAATATACTGCAGCATCATGAAGGACTCTACCGAGCGGGCGTGCAGCGAGGCTTTCAACGTAGCAGCAGAACTGTACGACCAGGATAAGCTCGAAGAATGTATCGAGAAGGCACGCGAATTGCTGGAGGAGCCGGCGATACCTCGATACCACCGCATGAAGACCTTGGTCCTTCTGGGCTCTGTCGTGGGCGACTGGGAAGAGGCCAACAGCTGCTGCGCCAAAGCAGACACACTCTGGCGCATCGTCCGGCGCTGGCAACCTCAAGGTCTGGATGCCAAAGTCGACAGCGCGATGCAAGAGCTGCGAGACACCATCGATGAGCTCAAAGAGACGCTCGCAGAAGAGGAGCCTCCCGACCTTGACTTTGACACTGCCGTGGACGATCTAGTTGCCGGTCACGGCGCTTCGGTCGAGGATGAAACGGCGGTCGCGGAGGCAGAGGGCGACCTCTACGTCGGGCCCGAGGAGACTCCTACGCCACAGGTCACGGTGGGTGTTTAGCAGCAACACGCGTGCGCACTCTAGCTTATACTGACCATCTACCACAGTACTCAAGGACCAGCAGCAGCAAGAGTGCCGTCGCATCGGGCGAGAAGTTTGTCTTATAGCGAAGCGAGCAGCCATCCTCCTCCGATCAAGGATCATCAAGCCGTCCACCTTTCCCGCTGCTGAGACTCCTCCAAAAAGAAGACGTCAACTCCCTTGTTGAATCTGATCTCCCGAAGCTCAGCAGCAGCAGCGCTTGGCTACCCCAGTGAGCCCTTGCTGTCACCTGCACTGCTCACACCCGGTGTGCGCGTAACTCCTGCCTGCCTTACCGCCTTCAAAGCACGCCAGTCATCGCGCAACATCTCACAGTTGGCTGCTAGGTTCGAGCAGAAGAAGGAGGATCACAAAGTCGCGGAGGTGCAGGATCAGTGAAAGATGAAGGGACCAAGAGTCGGACCTGTATTTGCATCGCCGTACCATTCGAGGTATTCCGTGCAGCATTGCTCGATGTGGAAGCCACGCCAGATGCCAGTCTCGCATTTGCATTCCTCCACCGACACATATGTGTCCGACGTTTGAGCTCCTCCGTGCTTTTGATACTTGCAATCGCCGACAGCTTGACCAGCATACAGATCTTGTACCAACACCCCGTTTGATGTTCTAATCCTGATTCTGAGCCAACTCCTCCATAGCAGCAACGCCCTGTTCCAATTCCCTGATCCTCTGCCCAACCCTCCTCTTCACCTCCTCCGCCAACTCCTTATCTTGGCCATTCACAACCTTCTGGTAAGCCTCTTTGACCTTTTCCAGCTCCTCTCTTGCCGCTTTACGATCGTCTTCTGCATACACAGACACTTTCTCTGTCTCCTCATACGCGATTTCGAACTCATCTTGTGCGGTTGCGTAGAGTTCGGTGATCTCTTCTATCACTTCGTCTGCGGCTGATTTGTTGGAGGTTGAAGAGTAGAGAGCAGTGGGTTGTTGATATGGGCGTATGAGTGTGACGGGCGTGTTGACTAGAGTAGCGTAGGCTCGTTGCCTTTGTGGTTGTTGGTGTCGTGTGAGGGCTTGGACTGTTCGTTTTGACAAGCTACGCCGACAGCTTCTTGCGATGATAGTTCGGGGGATCATGTTCGCTGTGTCTGGCGGTATATGCTTCCAGCTTTGATAGACGGTTACTTGGTCAAGACAATGGCGCGAGAGTAAGGTCGTGTAGCTTGAGCGTCCTGACGTCAACAAGTCGTGGTGTTTGAGTTCGGAGATTCGGTCCATATTTTGACCACATCTTCTACAAGTCGCCGCACTTTCGGGCCTCAAAACCAGCATGTGACAGTCAGGAAGATGAATAATGAGCAAAACTTTCGAACATCTCGTGGAATCAGCAGACGACCGTCCCAGCGCCTGCTCACAATGCTCGATTCGCGCTGAATGACCGCATCATGGGACATCTTACTACCGCCATATTCTTCCTATCCGTCGTCTTTTTGGTATACAAATATCCGGAAATGCTTCGAGGCCTTCTTCCCTCATGGCTCGCGCCTATACAGCAGGGACAAGCTGGCGACCAGACGGCGCGGGAAGAGGACATCTCCCACAGTCCAGAGATTAGGCTTGACGAACCTGAACCCACGGATGGCGAAAGCACACCAAAGGCAGAGCCTAGCAAGATTGCACAAGAGGTCCCCTCTTTCACACTGAGTGGCAACGAGAGCGAGGAGAAGCAAGTACCGACTCCTTCATCACCGCCAGTACCCTCATTTCCAGCGGCGAACAGCGCTCAACGCGCCTCTGCAATGCCTCCTCCACCAAGACCCACCATTCAGAATCCGCCTGGCCTGATGCCACCACCAGCACGGCCGATGTCCGGACCACGACCAAGCGCAGCCTCATCGCTCCGCATTCCAACGACAGGGCCCCTTCCAAACCGAGGGCCCCCATCCAATAGCCAACAACGCATCAGCAACAGCCTTTCCCCCAACAACGCCGTCAAGACTCCCAATCCTCGCAACAAAGTCCTGCTCTCTCCCGGCCATTCGCCCATGGACTGGGCAGCTCTAATCCGCAGCGGCAACCTAAGCGGTGTGAGCACTTTCCAACGCGTGACACCCAGCCATCTCAAGACCATGACGGGCCGGAAAGGCAAACCGGCGTGGAGCAGCTGGCAGGGGAAGGTGTACAATATCACGCCTTATTTGCCCTTTCATCCGGGTGGTGAGGCGGAACTCATGAAGGCGGCGGGCAGGGATGGAACGAAGTTGTTCATGGATGTGCATCCTTGGGTGAATTGGGAGAATATGCTGGGGGCTTGTTTGGTGGGGGTATTGGTGCCAGAGGACTATGGTGCGAGTGCTGAGGGCGGATCTTCTTTGGAGGATATGGATTGAGCGGGCTTGGAAAGACCTCACGACGGACAATACCCTTGGGACTCGATAAGAGCATATACCATGTATGTTATGCTGAGTCAGTGGACTTAGTTGATATCAGCACGACTCGACTGGATCAAACAACATTGAGCCTTAGCAGCGAAGGGAGGGTCAGCAGTCCGTAGTGAAGGCTGCACAAAATAGATTCGTAGACATGCAGCCAGGGGCAGGATATCATACGTACCCCGAACGACCAAGATATTGACAAACCCCTATCGCTGAAACATGCACCTACTCACAAACCTCTCACCTTCTCAACCCTCTCGCCGCATTCGCAACACTGACGTCCTCCTCTTCCAACTCCTTCTCCTTCTCAACCAACCCCTCCATCGAACTCTCATCCCCATCCCCCTCCTCCGTACTGACCACATGAAATGAAAAATCAATCTCGCCAACTAGCGTCTTGACGTGCTTTGCAATCTTCTCGATCTCCTCATTGATGCACATGGCACAGATGGTAATCACCGCGAAAGCACTATACTCGGGCTCCGCCATGTGTCGCACACTCAAGATGTCCTTGTCGATCTTGGTCATGGTCTTGATGTATTTGGCTGGTTTGGGGATCTCGAGGTAGGGTGGGAGAGGACGGGCGTGGGTCATGCTGTTGGAGAGGAGGGCGAGGAGGGACGTAACTTGATGCGAGGTGGCTTTGACGGAGGCGAGGAGGAGGCGGAAATCGTGTGCCCATTCCGAGTCTTGGCCCGTGTGCGTGGAGAAGGTTCCGCTGGCGTAGGAGACGAGCGAGGTGTATTGTAGCACGCGGCGGATGGATTCCAGGAGACCGTCGTACTCCTCGTGAGGGAATCTGCCGCCAACGCGCAGCTGCATGCGGGAGAAGGCAGAGTTTTGTTTCAGGGTGCTCAGCAGGGAGATAAGTTTGGTAAAGACCTGCAGGCGGGCCTTCTCTAGATGGTAGCCGCGGGTGCCTTTTACGGAGGCGTCGCCGTCGTTCCTCTTTACGCGGCTCTTGACGGTTTCGTGGACGACGGAATAGAGGTTTGCGAGCATGTAGAGCGTACCACCAATGTCCTTGCGAAGAAGGGTGCTTTCCGAGACAGGATAGGGGAAGATGGTCCAGAAGTAGGCGACGAATAGACCGCCGCAGACTGTAGCGAGACGGTAAGGTGCGAGGGTATATGTTGGGTAGGCGGGTTGGCCGTTGCTGGAGAAGATGTTGTTAGACGCAGTAATGCTTCAAGGCTTTCAGCGTGTACTCACCTTGTAGAAGCTGTAACTCCAATAGCCTTGACTTGCAGCTCATATCCAATGATCAAAATGGCCGTGACCAGAGACAGAATTCCCACAATGATTAGCTTCTGGAACTTCAACACAACATAGAACGCCAGGAAGATCCACAGCCAGAGGAAGACTATGACTCCAGGTGTCTTGCCGTCGACGATATACCAGATGATATACGTGCCCACCATTGCGACCACCGTTCCAAGGATTCGCAAGCCAAAGCTCCATGTACTCTGTCCAGCTGTTTTAGTCATCGATATCGGCACCATGATCATTCCCCATAGTAGACGATTGACGAGGAACCAACGTTGGCTGGCTTCGAGGTAGCAAATGATGCCCACCGACATTGTCGCCAAGCTGACACGAAATCCAAAAGCCGACGCATCGCTTCGAAGAGCCCTTGGAAGCATTCGAATGACTTCGCCAATCTTCTCGACCCAATTTTGAGGAGGCAAGTGTTCGGGATCCTTCTTCTGCCCAAAAGAATCACCCAGGTTGAGTGAGTCTACGCCTCCATGATCGAGGTCCTGGGTGTACTGGTCTTCGTCTTGGTGATCTTCTTTGCAGAACATGGCTCGCAGCCACTTTCGAAGCGTCTTCACCCCAGGCACAATGAGCCTCGTCCTCTTCAGCGCGCCTTCTGCTTTTCGCTTGTCGACATGCAATACGAGCTCCAGTGTGGCATGGCCCGCGCGCCATAAGAGGTACTCAACATACAAGGCGAAGAAGAGCTGTCGCTGCGTCCTCTCCTGCAGGTACTCCTCGTCGAATTGGACTTCATCCGATTGCACGAAATTCGTGTTCATGAAGTCTTTGGGAAGGTCGATGTTGTGGTCGTTGCACCAATCCAGTAGCGACTGCTTCTTCGAATCGAAGAACTCGTCGAGCTCTCTCTTGAAGTACTCAGCAAATCCAGGCATGCCAGGCTGGACTGCACCGCCCTGGTTCTCCACGTCTGGCTTCTTCTTTGGCGGCTTCTCGATCTCCAGCGTGATGAGAATGTGCTTGAAAGCGCCGCTGATGCTCCCACTCATCGAAGAAAATGGCCCATGGAGCGCATGCATCAGTTCGTGCAAGTTCTCAATCTGCTTGTTACGAGTCTTCATCTCACGCTCGGATAAATCTCTGCGGGCCCATCCCCCGTTCTGTGCCCTCCGGATCAAGACATCAATGACGGTGTTCAGCCCAGAGATTGGAATCATGATCATTCGCATTCGAGACCAAATCTGTGAGAGATCCTTGGCACCAAGCTTGCCAACCGCAACCTCGCGCTTTGCGAAGTTGATGTCGCCAGGTAGTTTGGTATGTAAAGCATAGAGTTTCTCCAGCATGCCCTTGAGCTTCAGAGCGTCTGGCGTTTCAAGCATGAATGGCTGGGGTTTGGCTTTCCCATGCGTTTTCTTCGGCTTCTGCTCTTCCTCCATCCGTTGCTGAATGATAACCACGGGGTCCAAGTTTTCCAAACCTCGCAAGTATGCTGCCTGAGTGGCGAGCATGCCACTGAGGAGACCCAGATAGCCTTGCCATTCCTTGAATACCAACTTCCGACAGCTAAAGGGTATGATGAACAGGCTGACTCCGGTGGCGATGGCGAAGCCAGTCAGGAAAGCCTCAAGCAAGCGCTCCATGAATGATATGGCGTAAGTCATGTTGGGAAATTGTGTGCCGTAGGTTAGAGAGACGATCATGAAGATCGAATAGATAATGACCGGGAATTGGAACTGTGGAAGTGCCGCTCGCAGTGCGTTGGTCAAGTACGTCTGGAATACCAGCCACACGGCCAGCACGGCCGAAGCCGAGGAATTGTACGCGGTGGGCGCTGCGCCTGGGGCGGCAGTGTGAAGACGGGCTTGAGTCGCACAATAGAGTGCCAGAAGGTTCATCGAAGCGCCAAGGCATACGGCCGTTGTATTGAGGAACCTAGAGACGATGTCATGACCAGAGGCGACACCTTTGAATCCTGCCAAGACTCACATGTTCTGTATGAACATACCCCTTGGCATGATACACATCCCGAGCACTGATGTGATTGCTACTAGATATCCAAGCGTCTGATAGACCTGCTGAACATCTCTAGCTTGGTACATCGCAATCGCGATCGTGGGAGGCAGCGAGCCCTTGAACATCATCATGACTGTGGGTACATCGAGCCCAGCTTTTTGCCATAGTGCTTTTAGCTTCGACGGCTGTTTTGGTCCTTGTTGCGATTGCTGGGGGCTGTTGTCTGTCGTTTCGTTTGCACCTTTGATATCGCCATTCGTGGTGTCATTCGATCGCTCAGCCTCACGCGCCGGGTCGCCAGGGTTTTCGTCCGCCATCACGGGCACTGAGCTTCGGAAGTCTTCAAGCCGACATCAATGGCATGTTATCCTGGGCAACATCCATCATTGTCGCTTCCAGAATGAGAGAAACAGCAACAAAGTGCAGTGAAGTCGTCTGGGCAAGTGAAACCTTGAGTTCCACCCTGCAGGGTGGACCAAAACTTGGGCCGACGCCGCCGGCCTTTTGCACGGAGATGGTGGTACAGCCAATTAGACGCGTGAGGCTTGCTTAGTCAAGAGATGATCGAACGGCGGGCATATGTATAATAAGGGGAGCTGGGCGATTACTACATTGAGCTCTAAGCGGCCGATCAAGCTGCCAAATGCCATTTCAAGCATGCCTACCAGCTGCCAAAGGCTGGTCGCGTGGAGAGGCGGCTTTGAGGCTGAATGGACGCCGGCGAAAACTGGAAACTCGAGCTGTTCCCGTTCGTTAGAGTAGGGGACGCCATTGTGTGGTTCTTTCGACTTTGGAGTCAACCAGAATGATCCCTCCAGGTTCTCGAACAAGACCGCCGCTATGTAGAGACATTGGCATACAGCGGTTGCCGATTCCTGACTGCAGTGCCCTCGTGATCGCAGACACCAGTCCGCACGAGCTACTCGTCCTGAACTTGCGAGTGGTACATTCTGCTACCGGAGTAGGGTATAATCGATCGTCGACACGGTGCGAGTCCTATATTCGCTTGAGTCACTTCTTGTTGAAGTAACCCATTAGTGTGTTCTTCTGCGAAGGATCTATGGTTTTCTTCTGTTTCGCGGGACTGTCGTTTTCTTTCTTAATCGGCTTTACGCCGATTTGCATGCGTTGCATGAGCTCCTCGAATTGGTCGGTCAACACAATGCCGCCAGATGCCTGCACATGGCCCCTGGCAAAATCGTCCCCCAGACGCTCAAGTAAGGGCGCCTTAGGAGGGATGTCGGAGCCCGCATCGCCATCTGGCTCTGGCAGACTCGCATACGCTCTCAGACTTGAGATGATATCCACTGGCGGATCTCTACTTCTGGCGCAGCGCGGAATGCGGCACGAGAAGTTCACCTAAAGAGAAGGGGGCGAGGGTCAGCACATGTCTCATCGAAAGAACAACTTTTTTCTCCAGCGAATAGCTTCCTTTCAAGCAGCCAGTCATGACATCGGTGCCGGAGACTGTCTCACATTGAACGAGAGCTTTCCACCCTTCACTTTGACTCACTTTTCCGGGCAGATAGCCTTCATTGGCGACGAGGACTATTTCCAAAGCTTTGCTCTGAAGATGTCCTGCCCAGCGAGTTGCTATGACAGGATGTACCTGGGCCTCTGAGCGGATCCTAAAGACAGCAATTTTGCCATCGGGAGAAAATTTGGGAGCCGCGTGAGTGCATCGCTCAACTTCCTCATTGACTTCGGCTCGAGCAGCTAGCAGGCGCGGACTCTTCAAGACGCTAGCTGGCTCAGCAGTCTCGCATAAAGCATCCCATGCTGATTTGACGTCGTAAGTCGCTGTTCGTCGGGGCGCATTGATCAGCGAAACCACATCGTTCAACGTCTTCTTCGTGTACTTCTTCAGAGTTGCTTTCATGTCGGGAAACGGGGGCTCCCATTTGAGTGTGTTGCCGAGATCACCGTGTGTGCCAACAACGCAGAGCCAGTCGCAGGTAGATGCAACGTCTGCATGCAAAGGTTCACATATCTCATACGTCAACAAAGCGGAAGTTGCAACAGGGGGCGAGTTGCAGGCGGTGACATGCTCGGCTGCTTGTGGAAAGTCGGTCGGTGTGGCATGGTGGTGGTCGATGACCAAAGCCGTGTGTGGTGCATCGATTAGAGGAGGCGATGAGCGGCTGCCATGGTCAACGATGAAGATGAAGGCAGGATTGTGGCTGGCGAGTAATAGCCTCTGCTCTTCAGTGTGGACGGTAGTGCCTTTGGTGAGGAGATGTACACTGATGAGGTCTTTGGACAGGCCGAGAAGGACGAGGGTGTGTCGTAGTATGGCACCTGCTGAAAGTCCATCGGCGTCTTTGTCAGGGACTATCACGACAGGTTTGCCAGCTTTCGCACTGTGATTGAGGTCAGCGTGTGTATTGGACAGATGGTACAGCTGGACCGACCACGATTACTACAGAGCGAGATGAAGTCGGAAAAGATTGGCTGGAGCATTGACTGGAGTGACGTGCAGCTCCTTCCCAACTTCCACTACCTTACTTCACATGTTCCATGGTGGACTTCGCAACACGCGTCTACGAAAATCCCCCACTATCTCTCCATGGACATACCTCTCGAGAATGATCTCCCTCGCGCGCGCGATTTGCACCTTGGGAGCAGGCCACTGGACCTCGCCGTCTTCATCCCTCACGGATGGCGTCAGGTGGTAATCTGGCACATCTGGTCGCGCTCGTTTCGCGGGCGAGCTTCCTTTGCTGGTGGGGCCGGTGGGAGGGATTTTGCGCTTGTTGTTGGCATTGGTGGCCATGCTGCAGGCGCGGAGGACAGCAGGAAGCGTGGTCGATCGCGGCAGTGACGGTATCGGCGAGTGATGGACAAAAAGCAAGCCGGTGCTTGACCAGATCAGGGAAACGCGATTGCAAGCAGCACGCCACAGCATTGGTTTTTGGCCGGCAATCGCAACGCAGGAGCAGGTTTCGAGCAATGCAACAATGCATGCATGACCGAGATGGCGACGTCGTCTGGGAGTGATGAGGATGAGGATGGACGATCGCTACCGATTCGACGATATGGCTTGATCGAGTGACGTACTACATGGGTGTAGCCGGTCTCCTCATCACTCACTGCACACCTCAGGCAGAGACAGCCAACGTGCCAGCATGGAAAGCCAGCAAGCAAGCCAGCCGATGCGTGGTGTTCGTCGCCGAGTCGCACAGCCGTCTTCAGCCCCGACTACGCCTGTCTGCAATGAACCTGTCGGAATGCGAACAGTAGAAAAAACAGCCGCAACGGCACCGTCTTTGCAGCGTCAAGGCAGAGCCGAAACAGGGTGAACAAGTGACGACGTGTTGTGATTGGCGACCGCCCTCCCCTGCGCGTGTGAGGGGAATGTGAACCATCGCCTCTATCTGACAGCTCCCACATGCATCCCGGCGCATGAACATGAGCATGAGCATGAGCACGAGCACGAGCAGCCGCAGCATTGTTGTTACATGCCTGGACCCTACTGATACCGCAGCCCCATTCATCAATCATCGGTGCATCGCATCCACAGTGATTGATTGTCGCCGGGCAGATTTGTCCCTCAGCTGCACTCGCATATGCACCGCCGCCTCGGCTGTCCTCCGCCCTCGTGCTGGTCGAGAGTGTCACGAGCCTCAGTGCGGCGGCGTGCATGTGGAGACAGTGGTTTGGTTTGGTTTGGATGACTGGGACAACGTGCTCACGCCGAGGGATCAGCGATCGGCAAACTGAGGCTCAAAACAACTCTGGCGCATCCGAGCCGCCCAACTCAGTTGATCTCCAAGCCCACCGCAGGCCTGGACCGCCCACACCCACCCAGCTCCCAAGACGCACCACCAGCCAGCCAGCCTTGCCGGCGCTGAGTACACCTCTGTTGCTTGCTTGCTTGCTTGCTTGCTCGCTCGTCCACCCGTCTCCCTGAAGCCTCACCATCTCGCAACTTGCATCACCCTGCCTCGCCTTCCGCAGAGCCGCATCACCACCTCGTCCACTTATTACCATCGCTCGTGTGCTGCCTCCGCCGCCGCTCTCTTCACGTTCCCTCTCACGCCTCGGCGTGTCCGACGTCATTGCGAGTGCGGCTCTGAACATGCTTCGGTACGTAGCCCAGGTACACCATCTCGTCCACTCCAACATCCGCCCACCACCGCGACGGATCAGTCTCGCGCCCTCTCACTCTTCGCCGCTTTGCCATGCCTTCGGTCCCATCCACTTGCATTGCTTCCCGTCGCTACACGAGCTGTGCGACAACCCATTGAGAGCTTGATATCCGATTCCGCAATCACCTCACTGCTCCGATGCCAGTTGCAAGACACACGCCTCGTCACCAGTCCACTGACATGTTTCTCAGGCGTGTCTCGAGTGCCCATACAACGTTACCACTGTCGCCAGGCGCGCATGTGACGCAGTGAATGCTGCATACCTGGTCCGCGATACATCGCAACTTTCAGCGCACATAGACGCCAGCCGTCTTGATACGGTGCTCAAGTCGTCGTCCGCACACCAAACTCAACTCGACACCTACTCCATTTGCTCAGGGCCGAGACATCAAGTTGTTCTGGATGCTCTCACTCGGGACGGACGGCTACACGGACGACTACTACATTGACCAAGACAAGCCTCCACTTCGCGAAGACGAAGAACTGACACCGAACTCTTTCAAATCGAAACCATCGCCCGAAAAGCCGGAATACTATCCTCCCTCGGATCCCAGGCTGGATCCAAGTGTGGAGGCGCTGGGTTATCCAGCAATCTCGAATCACTCTTCGAGGTCGAACTCTGGATCTGAGGCCACGTTGTGCCGCGATACCAACCATCAACGTGGTGACATGCCAGAAGCGGCAGTGAGTTCACACGCCGAAGGCAACTCCCACGATGGCATGGCGAAGGCGAGCAGTCCGGATGACCTGCGGGAGACGGCTGCAAAGGCGATCCTTGGAGTGAAAACGCCTCCGCCTGATATCAAAGACCTGCCCGAGAGACCTGTTCATCGAGTTGATTCTGCGCAAGATAGTGCAGAGAGCGTGCCTCAGCTTACGCATGAGAAATCGCAGCGAAGCGGACGCACCTCACCTCTCAAGTTGCAGACCGATCGCACTTCCGCCACCATTTCACCTGCGCTTGCCGAGGACTCGATAGCCAAATCGCCGACTCTTTGCAAACACATGATCCAGGTAGAGGAGAAGGTGGCGATCAATCGGCCTCCTGTTCAAGCTACGTCGCCAACGACAGAGACGTCCGCGAGCTCGCCACGGAAAGCAAGCCTACCACCATTCCGTCAACTGGCTGACTTGGCGGAGATTGCATCTCAGCAACACACACAGCAGGACAACCGGCCGCCAGCCCAGCATGCCCATCACCACAGTCAGTCGTTCAGCTCGACCGCATCGCAGTCGCCCATGTTACCGCACCACCCGTCTTACACGAACAGCGCCCAAACATCACCTGTCAGCTACTACGGCTTTGCCCGGTCGCCTACCAGCACTGACGGTTTTGCTTATGGTTCGCCAAGCCAGAACCCGGGTGCTGCTTACTACTACCCGGACAGGAGGACATCGATGGCGAATGACAGCGCTCACACATATCCGACGCCTGTACCATCCCTACCATCACAGCCTTCTTCGGGCGACAGTCAAGCCGGGCATACCGGGTCGAGCACAGATGGCTACAGCACGACACATTCGACACCCATTGACCCAGCCACAGTGCCGCCAGACGGCATGGTGGCGCGACCGATCTTACCGCCCCCACCAGGGATGTCGATAATACCAGCTGTCTTCGAGTGTGACTATCCGGGATGTACAGCACTTCCTTTCCAAACACAATACCTCTTGAGGTGAGTGGTGCCATGTGATGGGAGAAAGATAAGCAACGTCTAACCCGCCTCACAGCTCACATAGAAACGTCCACAGCCAAAGCCGACCTCACTATTGCCCGGTGCAAGGCTGTCCACGCAGCGAAGGTGGCAGAGGCTTCAAGCGCAAGAACGAAATGATACGCCACGGCCTGGTGCACAATAGCCCCGGCTACATTTGCCCCTTCTGCCCCGATCGTGAGCATCGATACCCCAGACCGGATAATCTTCAAAGGTAAAGCTCTTCCATTTGATCGTTTAGACATTTGGCCCCGATGGAATAACTGACGTGCGACTCGCACAGACACGTACGTGTCCACCACGTTGACAAAGACCGCGACGATCCCGCGCTTCGAGAAGTCCTTGCACAGCGATCGGAGGGAGCCACGCAAAAGCAACGACGAAGGCGAACGCAGGGACGCAATGGCGAGGGCGGTCAAGCGAATGAATCAGCAGCTTGATGCTCCTGCGAGGGAAGGCTTGTACATGCTGACGATGACGAACGAATGAGATGTTCTATGTGCGCTACTTTGTTTTGCAGGGTCAACGTTCCTGGGGAGTTGATCTGCGGTCCTGGGTGAATGAGTGCGTCTCACTCAGCAGGGGATAAGATGAGATGTGAGAATTTGTGATCTGACGAGAAGGATCCGGCGTTTGGAATGCTGTTGCGAAGGGAAGGTCTGTTTGCCAGGGCTATGTAGGTGTGAGCGAGGCACATCAGCGTGCTCTTGAAAGCCTGTGGCGACGAAACGGGAAAGAGGGGACAAAAATTTACGAAGGACACGAAAGGAACGACGATATATGAGCCGCTACGTTAACAATGGAGGGAAACGAGGACAGGAGGGCTCGGGCTTTTGTACATTGCAACCATGAGACCTGCACCACTGACCAACGTTTGAACGACTGCGATGATGCTCTTCTATCATGCCACGATCGATCTTGTGCCCTGAGTAGTGAAGATCTGCCTCCTCCTTTGCGTCCACTTTCGCATCTCACAACCCCAATCCCAAGGATGTGTGCTGACTACGGCATGCATGAATGATCAACAAGCAAGCAAGATTGATGTTGGGTGGCAAGCAGGGACATGCACGCAATGATGCGATTCAAGGTCTGCCCATGATCTTCGAGGAACGCAAGCTGAACGGAAGAAGTGGTTACTCAGCTTTTGGCGCGGTCGGAAAGATTGGGAGAGGCGATTCGGCGGAAGCTTAAGGCGGCGGCAGCGACGGAGCATTATTATTGTTGTTTGCCATTGGGATGATCTGCCGTGGTACGGGGAAGCGTGAGACTCGGCATTGTGGTTTGCCTCGATGTGAATAATGATGACAGTTAAAGCATCTTCGCGGTGCATGTATCTCGTGGTGGGTAGTATTATCCGAGGTGGTCGGATTAGGATGGTGGATGGATCAGAATGGATCTCGCCGGGCGGGACGTACGTGAGCATATCACCTCACGGGATGCACTAGTGGCTCTAGATACTGGTGCATCCAGGATGGTAAGTCATAGACGAGCACATGCAGATTGGGAAGCGTGGTTTGGCTGCAGAGTGTTTCTTCCAGAACGACGCTTGCTGTGCCCCGCGCGTGCGTGCACCATGGCCACGTTGGTTCGCCGATGACCTTTTCTCCGTCTCGTGAGTGAGAGACACAGAGGATCGGTCATTTTCTCAGGTCAGCATCATGACTGAATGAAGGATGTCTGCGTTGTTGGATTTGTTGGATTACGCTTTCCAGAGCGAATGGTGCACGTCGGATTGCGAAGGGTCCTTCGGCGCTGTGCTGTGCTGACGGAGATGGAGACCTTTTTCAGCTTTGCCCTCGCAGGTGGAGGGTAGTGTCGTAGCGCAGCTTGGTTGCTCGCAGACCGATGCGTGAGTGAGACTTCCATCAGCAAATCGGTCGCGCGCATTCGCAGGTACAAGCCAGAAGCATGTTGGTGTTTGCCGCACGGCATCCTTCTGACTGCAGCTGCTGATCCTGGAAGGTTCGCCCATTCGGGACGAGTGATGATTATTCGGTGAGTATCGCGGTGGTCAGGCGGGCGGCAGTCGCAGTAGCAGGAGTGTAGGGTAGTGTAGTGTATCTTGGTATCTCGTGGTGGATTGGCCCCATGCGCCAAGGGCACGCGGGAGCTGGGCAAAGGGTTTGCGTGGCGTCCGTCTAGATTCTGCCTCGACGGCGACGATCCCACACGCGAGCCTGAGCCAGTCTAGGGCCGCCGCGGACCTGTGTCGCCGCAATAAAGGTCGTCGACGATGCGGCTACGAGACTGCTTCTCCTCCGTCCCATCTCGACGACGAGCATCATCACCTTATTGTTGCTGCCAGACAGGCCTTCCTTGTCGCCTCCGCCTGCTCGAGACTGCCCTGTGAGCACTGCGCGGGGAAGAGGCATAGCACCAACGTCCGCGAGACCAGTCCCTGCGCCGCCGACAGACGATCTCAACTGGACAAAGGAATTAGCCCTGCACCACCTCAAGGGGCCCTTCGCTGCCGACTGACTCCTCTTCGCAACTCTGCCTCCTCCACCACCATTCTTCGTGCACCGCACATCCATCGACGACACACCACTCTCGCCGGCGTCGAACGCGTCTCCTTGCATGCGAGCCGCACTACCACTATCCACCACTATCCGGCTCCGATGCTGCTCGGATAACTGCGGGCTGCGATCCATCGCATGAGCTGTGGCCAGACATCCGGAGACAATCAATACCACCAACTCCATATTATTTGCCTCACGCCTGCGCCTGCATCTGCGACGCTCCTCGCCGCCTCGCCGCCACGCAACAATGGCCCCTTTCAACCTCTCTGTCATGGGCGCCGACGCTCTCCATCACCGTCCGACGCGAACGCCCATTGAGGAAAGCTCGGAGGGCGAGGCATGTCGTACAGCTGCACCGGCTCAAAGTCAGGATCGACCGGATACGAACCACGCTCGAAGTCAAAGCCACCACCACACTCGACATTCACGGCCGCGGCTCACGAGCCATTACAGCGTATTCCAGACATCGTGCACGCCCGCTGTCGACGACCCTCCAACATACGCACACGCCTCGAAACAGAGACCTACCGCCTCGAGATCCTTGACTGATGGCTGCGAACCACTGCCGAGCTACTCGTGCACTGTCGGGGCCGAAGGCAAACTTCTTCTTAACCTAGAATCCATCAACCCATTATCGCCTGTCGGTGAGGGCGAATGGAGAGAGGTCTACGCCGTCTTACGAGGCACTCTGCTCAGCTTCCATCGCGTCAAGGATGGCGGTGCAGGAAAGCTGTTGCGTACCTATACGCTGCAGCACGCCGAGGTTGGCTTGGCACCTGATGCCCAGCACACCATCCTCGTGCCACAGACACGGCTGGCCCACCTCATACCAAGCAGTGTGCGTGTCAAGGCGTGGCAGAGAGATCCGGATTCTTTCAGGCCTGTTCGACAGACCATCGTTCGCTTACGAGTAGAGACTGACCAGATCTTGCTGGCTGATTCGGACGAGGACCGCATGCACTCGCTGATCTACGCCTTGAGTGCTGCCATCGATATATCTCATGCCATCGATGAGAGGAGTGTGCCCAAGCAATGCACCGTCCCACGACGGCGGCGGAGACAAAGGCCTCAGTTCAATGGCGACTTGACCGATCCCGTTTTGATCGCCGAGCAAGAGCGGATTATGAGGCAGATATGTCCTCAGTTTGCCGGAAGCGCACTTGAAGCTGTGTCAGAACAAGCTGTTGCGATTGACTCAACTAACAATCAACCTGCGACCCCTGCGAGAGAGGAGGAGGAGATCGACATGTCCATGATGAGAGAAGAAACAGTGGCGAGGCCATCATCCAACGATGGGAATACTCGACCTTCGACAGTACGGCAGATCACGAGCACCACCATCAGCTCGACCTTCTCGGACGATATGATGTATGCCACTCTACCAACCAACTTCAACTCCAGTGGCAAATGGCAGCCGCCGCACAACCGATCTCCAGCACAAGTGCAGCGGTACATCAAGCGAATCATGCCAGTATTGCCTGCAGAAGCTCCTCGAGCGAGCGACGTAATCATCAGCCGTGGCCAACGAATGAAGATTAACTGGAGAATGGAGCTCCTCGAAGAATGGGAACTACAGCCTCCAAGCTACAAGTCACATGCTTTCGATAAGGATGCCTGTGGAGTGGCCAGGGCGAACTCCCAGCGTTCAGCATCTGGCTCGGCAACGAATCCAGAGCCACAGTCTTCGAGCTCGATCATGGCGAGCGAAGACGATGTCATTACTCCTCTTGAGGGCGGGATGGAGAGTCTCCAACTGTCGAAGATCACTTCGACGTCCACTAACAAGGGCTCGAGGAACGAGACAATGACTCGAACCATGCCCGACCCAAAGTCACAATCGCCTTACAGCGCAGACCCCGAAGTGCACGGTGTTGTGTTCTGCTTCTAGGAGGACCAGAAACGGTAACACCGAGACGACCTACTTCATACACCACCCACGACGTTGACGACTTTATCACGAACCATCAAATCGGCTGATCCAGACACCGATCGAAAAGGAAGGAGGAGAATATATACTCCATTTGGCTTCGCACGAACTGCATCCACATATTTCATCTGTGCACCTTTTTTCGACCGAACTATTAGCATCAATCGCCATCAACCACGACCATGGCAGATTTTAGCGAAGGCGCTGGGGTACTCTTTGATGTGGGAGAGAATGGAGAATGTGTATTTTATCTACCAAGGACAAGTAGTCGACGTCCATATGTATGATCGACTGACATATGTTCCTCACTTTGCTCTTTGACTTTGCTGCCGAATGCTTCAACTCCAAAGAGCAGTCACCATGTCATCACCCTTTCCATTTTGTTATCTTCACCACTACACATTCACTCTGCAAACCCGCTGCGTGCTCGCCTGTTTGCAAGTGCCTCTACTAGTAATGTAGTGAAATTTGATCCCCTCACTAGTGATTCCACTATTGACGGTCGACGCCGCATGGCTGCGGAGGACGGTTGAGACTATCGACTGGGCAGCCCACATGGTCAAGATCTAGAACTATGTCTCTTATCGTCTTCCTGGCTCGCCTGCTCTCTCACGTGGCCTCTTGACTGTGACCTTTCTTTGAGCTGCTGCCCTGAACGACCCACTTCTGATTCCGTGAGACGAAACCCTTGAGAGATGATCGCTGCTGTCGTTCGTTTCATCAGCCTTCAATTAGCAACATGAAACTGTAGAAGCCAGGTTCGTGGGGTTCCCGACTCGTGTTTTGAGGAAACTCTACGCGTCGCGTGAGGATTTTGAGTGGTGAAGCTGACGATGAGAGTGTCTGTCGATTAAGATCTATACAGTAGTAATAGTAGATGATATTTCGCTTCAACATACGAGGGGTATACCCGAACCCGAGAAAACGACCATGTAACCTTTACTCATGCTGCTTTGCTCCTCTGCAAATGTGATGTGCTCATTGACAGTGTCCTGTCCTTTCCTGTCCCCCATTGACGCCGACGCTAAACACAAAAGATCGAGATCAAATTCCAGACATGTTCCTTCCCTTCTTTTCCTTCTTCTTGTTCCAGCAGATCAGCGCTTGATCTGGTTCTGTACAGCCAACGAGGAACAGATAAAATGGCAAGCATCTCAGTGTGTCGAATCAGACATATCAAAGTAAGTTTATGATCAGGGCAAAGAAGATCAATGCCCCAGCCAGGGTAGTCGATGAAGTAGTGGTAGCTTTCGAGCCAGCAGATGTCGTGACGGTAGCCTCGACAAAGGTCGGTCCACATGTCATCTGTACTTGCTCAGCAGCGCCGGTGTAGTCCTTGCTCAAAGGCTGGCTGCTGTTGCCCGCCGTGGTCGCGAAGATGGCCATCGTGTTCTGGAGACACTGGTTGCAAGCCGGCTTGGCTCCACCGGGAAGCTGTACGCCGAGAGGTAGATAGTAGATGTAGCTCGACGATGGGGCAGAAGAATTGGTGACAGCGTTGGCGAAGCAGTAGTTGCCGTCGTTGTCGGTCAGACAACCGGCATGGTAGAGCGTAGGGTACGCGATGAAGCCGTTGTATGCCTGTGTCACGACCGGATTCTCCATGTCTAGATCGGCACCGCATTGGGCGTCTTGCTGAATCTCTTGGGCGAGGGACGCCATTAGAGTCGAGCAGACGTTGAAGTCGACATTGCAGGTTGCGTCAAGGGTCTGGCTGAGGCGGGCGAGGGATCGGGAAGCCGTGAAGAAGCTGTTGGAGGTCTGGATGATGTAAATGTTAGTGATGGTTTCCAACGATATGGTGCTCTCAAGATAGCCTTACCTGTAAAAGCAAGGAAAGAGGCAGACAATCCTTGAAAGTCTGGTTGTTCAAGAAGGACGAGAAGAAGGTCGGACAAGTCGTCGAAGTGAAGTTGTTTCCTAAGCTTGTATCAAAAGGCCGTGGGAGATCGGCGGCCGCGGTGGGTGAAGCTATTGCAAGACCAGTCTCTGTGGCAGACGCTGTCGCAGATGCATCGTCATTGGGTCGTATCGTCGTCGAAGCAATCGTCGCCGACGACGAAGTATCGTCAGCCCCATCCTGCCTTCGTTCCAGCAGCATTCGGGGAAGCGGCGGAGGTTCGCTTCGATCGAAGAGAAGCTCTCGTGGAAAGAGCTCGCTCGCTCCATACACGCTCTGTGCACTTGTCCCTCGACAGAGGAACAGCAAACAAAACAACAAGACGAGTGACAGCTTCTGTGCGACGCTCGCAGGTCGTAGGCCAATGGATAGTCTGGTTCGTCGTATTCGACGCCGTCGGGCCGGGGGAGGTCGTATGTGGTGGTGACACAAGGCGAAGTTGGGCTCATTCCAACCTGGTAGCGCTTGCGGGCGACAACACAGCCATTGCTGCACTGCAGGAGGCGGGGTGCGTGTTGAGCTGCAGAGCGAGAACGCGCGAGTATCCGTTGTCATCGCGCCTCCTCCCCTGCGCTGTGTCGCCGGCGCATGTCCGACTCGATCGGACTGGCGATCCGTGATGGGTTTTGTAGGCGGGCGGACGTCGAGTTGGAGCTTCTGGCAGCAGTCGAGTTGTTTGAGACAGGACAAAGCTGCAAGACGGGCGGTCCAGCACAACAAAGAGGTGCGTCAGGCGTCGGTTCGAGTCGAATAGATAGATTTAGAAATCTAGAACCAAACCCAGGCAGAGCGATGGGGTCCCTTGCACCACGAGCACAGAGCAGAGCTGATCCGGGTAGCGGGCCGGGGTTGGTGGGCAGAGATCAACCCTGGACGCTGAACAAACGTGCTGCCTCGTGCTGGTGGAGGGCCGTTGCAGGCCGTCGACAACGTAGAGCGGAGGGAAGAGTCGGCGAAGGGAGCAGCAGATGGCGATGGGCGAAGCAGTTGTAGTAAACGGGCAGAGAGAGGCAGGCCGTTGGTGCGTGTCGCATGCACGCGCAACGGGGGAGAGTATATTGGCAGGCCCCGTAAACGGCAGCCCGCTAACCACACCATCCTCCTGCTAGTGCATTGCTTGCAAGCGCCACGATGCGAGTGTGCGGGTGGTGGCAGCTTGGCCGCGTGTAGTCTCCCTCCAGTCGTCCAGCAGCAGGAGAGATGAGATGAGGTGCAGCGCCAAAGGATTCCACGTTTTGGCCCAGGCACCACGCCCAAGACCCCATCCAGCACCGCACCGCACCGCACCTCACTCTGCCACTCGCCAGGCAGAATCAGAATCAGACACATCCAAGAGGTGTGTCTTCATTCCTCATGCCGTGCCAGCCGAGAGTCTAGAACCGCGACGTCTTGCCCCGGCCGGCCTCTGCCCAAAGCGAGCGTTCAAGCACACACACCCAGCGTGCAATCCAGCGCATGCAAGGGACCGGGAATCGCGCACAACGGACCGTCAAGAACAGACGACCAGCTGAACGCTTCGGCAGCACAAAGAGAAATCGCCCGCTGTGATTGGGCGCGCGGAGCATAACTCACTTCCACCGACGCCCACCAGCCAATAAAGCCACCCGATCCCACTCGCCGCCATGGATGGTAAAGTGCATGTGAGAGTGATTGAGTTAGCGTGATGCCGTGTACATGCTCGACATCCTCCACGCGAGAGACGACTTCGAACTTCCAAGCTTGCTTGCTTGTCGCCAGTTCGGATCGCAGGCAGCGCCCCTGCTCTGCACAGATCCCCATGCCCGCCATATTTGCTGACTCGGCAATATTCGTCCATGCAATCTTGCTCGTGCATCCTTGTCCAATAGTCCGCAAAACCAATGCAAAAGCATCACATACTCCGGACAACACAGCTGCCAGCCGTGGGAGCCGAAGGACACACCAACACAAGGCTATCTATTGATCGGAGCATGAAAATCATGTTGAGAGATGTTGAGAGATGCTTGTTGCTCCGGGTGCTCAAACAGCCAGCCTTTGATCAAGTGATGCTGGTGGAGGTCACAACCGCAGTACTGGAAGCGCAGTCTCTACCCGACCCAAGAAACCTGTCAATGGGTCAGTCCCTCTGTTTACCTCAGATAGATTTCCGCATCTTCCTCTTTCGACCAAGTGCCTTTTCTCTTTACCAAACTTCCTCTCCTCCTCCTTCATCGGCCAACGACTTTGCATTTCGTTGAAACCTCATGCAGCTGGCTCACGTACAGCACATCGGATGATGCTTCTTGTCATGACCACCTGACATGGACAAGCCCACCAGCTTTGGCTAGATGATTGGAGTCCGATTGTCTTCGACTTGCGCGGAAATTTCCTTGGTGCGAAATTCGTATGGCTTTCCACACGCCATCGAAGCCCAGCGAGATGAGAGAGGCTTACTTTGGCGTGCGCGCCTCGGACAGCCCATCAGCGCCGCCATCTTCACACGAGCGAGAAAGAGGAAGCCGCGTCAACGTGCTCAGCTCGTGGATGCCCGGCCTGACCTTTGCTTGTATTACAACTTGCAACAAGTGGCCTGTCATCTTGATGGCGTCCGCGCACCACTGTTCTCATCCCTGGTATTCGAACGTTTTCGATGACTTCTCTGTCCTATCTCAATCGCTATTCAGCGTCGATCGTTCAAGCAAAGGCATTGTCTTGGTATAAAAGTACATTGCCGTCTTTCGGGCTCCCTCGATCGCCTCGAGCCGAGTATGTTGTCCCGCGTCGAACCATTTTTACGCTCGAACCATTTTTACGCCTTTCTTCGCATATCGACCTTCGAATCGGATGAGTCAGGCCATCACAGGTTTGTTCTCTCCGCTGCGCACACTATAAACCTCGTTCCATTGCTTGCTCTCTTCTCTAGTCTTCTTCATCAACGTACCGAGGGTCGCCCTTAAAGACCCTATTCAATGTCCAAGTCAGCTTTCTTCCTCATCCTGTTGCGCGACCAACTTCAATCTACAAATCTTCTAAGCAATGTGTCCTGTTAGAGCGGGGTTGGTCGCCATGAGGGGGATACTTACAAGTGGGACTCGTAGTAGTCGAGCACGCGTTGCGGGCATTTGTTCCGCAGTGTCACCATGGGATGCTGCGTCTTGCGGCCTTCGTTCCACTGAAGCATGCCCACCAGCGACTTGTTGTCCGCTTGCTTCTTCGTGCTGCTGGCGTCAGGCACCTCGTGCTCCTCAATGATCGCAGCGACAGTGCAAAGGTCTTCCCAACTTCCCATGGGCAGCTTTTCCTCCTTGACCGCCGCAGTCCCGTTAGGCTCGCTCTTACGCCCACGCTTCTTTCCCGCGGGGGAATCCGCAGCGGCTGAGAGTGATCGCTTTGCTTTTCCTTTGCCTTTGCTTGGAGGTTGTGGAGTGCCGCCGATGGATACGTGGTATGCCTCCAGGATTTCTCGGGCGTTCTCTCTAACTCATCATCAGCGTCTGTTCGCCTTGCCGGTGCGCGCGTCCACGTACAGATTGTCTACGGGCTCCCAGGTTTGATCTTCTTCCTTCTCCCATCCCAGCCACTTCACTCGGTATACAATCTTGCCCCGCTCTGTCTTATGGCTGAGTATCTTCTCGACCTGGAATTCATCCTCTTCCTCTTCGTCATCTTCGTCCTCGTCTTCCACTGCTTTCGGGTCCACTTTGGCGGGGCGCGCCGGAATCGCGTCAGGGAGGTCGAGGTCGGACTCGTCGTCAGAAACGGCAGCTGTTTAAACGTTAGTGACTGTGGTACATCTTATTGAGTACATCGCGCGACTGACGCGGCATTGTGAGGTTTGTCGCGAGGCACAAAGGGTCGGATGGTTGTTGTATGGATGTCGTATAGTACTTCGACGGTGAAAGCGCGAGATGCAGAGTTGGGCGTATGACTTGCGCGCGCACAATGTGCGAGCCGGATTGAAGTCAAGGTCGTGAATTGAGGAGGCAGGAGCTGGTCGCGATTCAGGGTCCGTGCTTGCCAGACGCGCTGGAGTTGGAAAGCTCAAAAAGTTCGAGGTTGTGTCCCGCGACTGGAGACCAGAAACATCGCCAGCAACAACACCAACTCACCCTCTTCGAATTGTCTCATCCGCCGCTCCCGGGCTGATATCAACGCCAAATATCCTCGAAGCATACTGGACGGCTGGTCTTGCGGGTACTGGTGTTGGAGTCGTGGTTGAAGAAGTCAGAAAGCGAGTGAGCTGCCTAGTCGCCAGGAACATTGGACAACATGGCAGGAGGTCCTATGCGTGAGTTTGAATCACAGGTGTGAAGTGAGATCGAAGATAAGCTGACACATGACAGAACTCGATTTGAGCAACGGTATGCGCAGAGCACGTGCCTTACTACGAGCGCTGGCTAATGATTCAAACAGCTCAGATCACCCAAGACGAATCCGGCCGACCGTTCATCATTGTGCGCGATCAGGGTAGCAAGAAGAGGACTCATGGAACGGACGCAGTGAAGCAACACATTCAGGCGGCAAGAGCCATCT
Organism: Zasmidium angulare; assembly: GCA_002786045.1. Lineage (NCBI taxonomy): Eukaryota > Fungi > Ascomycota > Dothideomycetes > Mycosphaerellales > Mycosphaerellaceae > Zasmidium > Zasmidium angulare. Next base: position 1,492,538 of record NHNX01000004.1, read on the forward strand.
CTTCCATCGTCAAGACTTCGCTTGGCCCAAGGGGTTTGGACAAGATTCTGATTTCGCCTGATGGCGATATTACCGTCACCAACGATGGAGCTACGATTCTGTCGCAGATGGAGATCAAGGACCACATCGCAAAACTTCTCGTCTCGCTTTCACAATCACAAGATGCCGAGATTGGTGATGGAACAACAGGCGTCGTAGTGCTGGCTGGAGCACTTTTGGAACAGGCTTCGGAGCTCATCGACAAGGGCATCCATCCCATTCGGATAGCAGACGGCTACGATGCGGCTTGCGAGGTGGCAGTAGCTGAACTGGACCGAATATCAGACGTCATGCCGTTTTCCAAACAGCAAACGGGCAACTTACTCAAGGTGGCCAAGACTTCATTGGGCAGCAAGATCGTCTCCAAGGCTCACGATCAGTTCTCACAAATGGCTGTGGACGCTGTGCTCTCCGTCGCGGACCTAGAGCGGAAAGACGTCGACTTCGAGCTAATCAAGGTGGACGGCAAAGTAGGAGGGGCACTGGAAGACTCGCTGCTTGTTCAGGGTGTCATCGTGGACAAAGATTTCTCACATCCCCAGATGCCTTCCGAAGTACGAGATGCGAAGCTGGCTATCTTGACTTGTCCGTTTGAGCCTCCTAAGCCAAAGACGAAGCACAAGCTGGACATCACGAGCGTGGCCGAGTTCAAAGAGCTGCAAAAGTACGAACAGGCCAAGTTCACGGAGATGATCCAACAGATCAAGGACACCGGCGCCAACGTGGTCATTTGTCAATGGGGTTTCGATGACGAGGCCAACCACTTACTTCTCACAAACGAACTCCCTGCAGTACGGTGGGTAGGTGGTCCAGAGATTGAACTCATCGCTATCGCTACGAACGGCCGGATCGTCCCACGATTTGAAGATCTGAGCGCGCAGAAGCTGGGCAAGGCAGGTCTTGTTCGCGAAATGTCGTTCGGTACTACACGCGAGAAGATGCTCGTCATCGAGGAGTGCGCGAATTCGAGAGCGGTTACCTGTTTCATTCGCGGCAGCAACAAGATGATCATCGATGAGGCCAAGCGGTCATTACACGATGCACTTTGCGTTGTGCGCAACTTGGTCAAGGACAATCGCATCGTGTATGGAGGCGGTGCAGCTGAGATCGCTTGTTCGCTGGCCGTGGAGAGGGAAGCGCTCCAGACACCGGGCCTCGAGCAATACAGCATGCGCGCCTTCGCTGATGCCCTTGATGCAGTTCCCATGGCACTTGCAGAGAACAGTGGTCTGAGTCCCATCGAGACCCTCTCAGACATCAAGGCACGGCAAAGCAAGGGCGAGGGCAAAGGCAGGCTAGGCGTGGACTGCATGCAGACTGGCTCAAATGGTGAATTGCAGAAACATCACTCCCTTTCTTCATTGACAATGCTGACAGTTTGACAGACATGAAGGAACACTTCGTCATCGACCCTCTGATCTCCAAGCGCCAACAGCTTCTGCTCGCCACCCAGCTCTGTCGAATGGTGTTGAAGGTCAACAATGTCATCGTTGCCGGATCCGACGAAAACGACTTCTAAGTGCTCGAGCATTAAGGAACCGATCTGCTGGCGAGGTTTGTAACGCATAGCGATGGCGCAGCGCAACGACGTTTGGACAGAACGATAGATCCTGATGCGAGGGAGGTATGTATATCGTACAGAGACTGTATGAAAAGCAACCAAAGGCAAAAGCAAAGCATTCCATTTGCCAGCGAAGAGAGAATCGCTTTTAGGCGCAGTTCGGCCGGCCAGGAAGAGTTGTTTGGAGGAGCGGATAGTCGGCACAGGTCGATGCAAGATGCAAGTGACGGCCTCTGACCATCTGCGTGTGCGGTCAAAGATTCCGTACGAAGGCGCTCTTACACCGACACCTACGGGATAGGTGCCTTCCTTATCGTGCTCTTCCTTCTTTTCCCTTTATTGTCCACTCCCACAAAGCAAGACTTTTGTTCTCTTTCCTGCCCTCGCTGTCCGACACTCCCAACAGCCAGCACTCTTGGCAGAGATTTCACATCGCCCCCAAACGCCGATATCGCCACTAGCCCATCCACACCCCACCAGTCGATCTGTTTGGGGTGTCGTCGATCGCAAGAGCCTGGTCACGAACACCACGCGCACAGTCTCTCGTCTTTGTCTTCGCCTGGATGCCAATTGGTCAGGACAACGATGACGGTCGGCCCAAGTCGTCCAGTACCTCTTCTGTGCAGGAGCTAGACAGCGCGGCCACCACGCTCATCGCCAGCGGCAAGCGAAGTTTTGAGGAAGGAAAGAGCTATGCTGATGTCGAGCTGGAGGCTTTTGAAGAGAGGGAAAAGGTGAGGAAGAGGAGGAAGAGCTTTGAGAGCAGTAGTGGGAAAAGCGACGGCGAAGATGACGACGAGGATCAAGAGGAAGACGAAAGGCTGCTGCAAACGACTGATGTGAACGGCATTCCAGACGACGAAGTCGAACCGCCCGTTCCTGAGAAGAAAAAGGATGGTCAACCCGTCTCGTGGAGTTCCCTGCCGAAGAAAGGTCAACTGGCGATCCTGACCCTGGCGCGACTCAGCGAGCCGCTTACGCAGACGAGTCTGCAGAGTTACATGTTCTACCAACTCAAGTCTTTCAAGAACCCTGATGGCTCCACGCCCAGCGACAGTACGGTCTCGTCACAAGCCGGTCTGTTGGCGGCTGCTTTCACCGGCGCGCAGTTCATGACGGCAATCATGTGGGGGCGTCTCGCAGATTGGGAAGGACTCGGTCGGAAGAGGGTCATTTTGATCGGACTGCTGGGTACCACGGTGGGCAGTCTTGGATTCGGCTTCTCGGAGTCCTTCGCCGTGGCCATGTTTTGGCGGTTCCTTGGGGGCATGCTGAACGGCAATATGGGGGTGATGCGGACCATGATATCGGAAATCGTCAAGGAGAAGAGGTTCCAAAGTCGGGCGTTCTTGCTCTTGCCCATGACGTTCAATGTTGGAGTCATCGTCGGGCCTTTGCTGGGGGGCTTATTGGCGGATCCGGTGGGGAGTTATCCTGGGTTGTTTGGGCCTGGAGGGACGTTTGGTGGAAGAGATGGAAACTGGCTGTTCACCAGATGGCCGTATGCTTTGCCAAATCTCGTCAATGCGACTTTCCTAGCGATGAGCGCCTTAGCGCTGTTCTTTGGGTTGGAGGAGACGCTGGAATCGTTAAGGGACAAGCCAGACTACGGACTGAGGTTGACCAGATGGATCGCCAGGACTGTCTTCCGACGACGGCCGCAACAGGACTACGATCCTGTTATGGAGCACGAACATGCCAGCGATATCGAGCTCAACAGCGGCAGTCCGAAGAAGCCTAAGACCAGAGCGAAGCTCCCTTTCCGCAGGATCTGGACACCAAACCTCATATTCACACTGATAGCTCATGGGCTCCTGGCGATGCATGTTGGGACCTTCAACAATCTCTGGTTCGTGTTTCTCTCCACGCCTCGCTATGACCCTTCAGGCCCCAACAAGACGCTGCACCTCCCTGCGAACTGGAGACCACACTTACCCTTCTCTTTCACTGGAGGTCTAGCTTTGCCTCCTCCGGCTATTGGCATGGCTCTCGCGATCCTCGGCGTCATTGGCATCAACCTCCAACTTCTCCTGTACCCGCGCCTCTCTTTCCGCCTAGGCACCATCGTCTCATACCGCCTCGCCTTGCTTTTCTTCCCTTTGACGTATCTTGTAGCGCCATTTCTCGCCATCATTCCCTCCACCCAACCACCACCACACCAAGCCTCAGGCCCGGGCGTGTGGATCTACCTCACCTTCATCCTTTGCATACAGCTCATGGGTCGGACTTTCGCGCTACCGTCTACGGCCATTCTGGTCAACAACGCGAGCCCACATCCGAGCGTTCTGGGAAGTGTGCATGGAATTGCGCAAAGCGTTAGCTCGGCGACGAGGACGCTTGGGCCGGTCTTGATGGGGTGGATCTATGGGGTTGGGTTAAACAAGGGCATTGTAGGACTGGCTTGGTGGTGTATGGCTGGCGTTGCTGTGGTGGGGGCTGTTGCTGGGAGGTGGGTTAGAGAGGGAGATGGGCATGAAATCTGGTTAGAGGAAGACGGGGAGAGGGAGGAAAAGGCGTAGAGGAGTGGAGACCACTTTTAAGACTAGACTAGACATGTAGTCCAATGTGATCACGTAACTCGTACAAGTATGAGGCATTTTTCGGTTGCAGTTCCAGTCAAGGAGAAGCGTATGACAAGGTGAGGGATTTGGTGTGCATGCATGCAAGCGGAACTATCTTCGTCTCGCTTCACTTCATTGCTGATTACGTCTAGCTATATCCTGTCTTATATATTACTCTTCTGCCGTGCTTTTGTGAGATCCTTATCGATGGCGAGCATCATCTCACTTGATCTATTCCCCCAACACATGAAAAGGAAAAAGCTCACTATATACAAGCTGTCCCATCCGTCATTACATCCGATTCAACAGCGTCCTTGCTTTAAGGGTCGAAGCTGCCATCAACATTACACAGCCTCGGGAGGGCGCCAACGCCACACTCCTGCCAGTCATCAATGAGGTCGCAACCCCATGAGCCAGGCAGAGTGTAGTCGCCACTGCGGTACGTGGTACGGTATGGGAAACGGCAATGAGCACGCTCGAACTCCACACCGTTGGCTTGCTCATCGTACCAGTACTTGGTGCCGATGATAGTATCGGGCGCAACATCGTCCTCGACCCAGTCCTGTAGATACTGAATGATGTTGTGCGACGCAACGCTCGCATCGCCGTTTTGTCCAAACATCCACGCACCCGCGCCGGAGATGCCGCCGACACCGCAGTGGGCCATGCCAGAGATACGGAAGAGACGCAGGAATTCGTCCATGCCGGTGTTGGTGAGACCCATCGTCTGAGCGACCTTGAGGTAGTAGCGCTGGCTGTTGCCCTCGGAGACGAGCGGGTCTGCCATGCCGTGGTACATGATCAGCTTCCCGCCAGCGCCTGAGAAGCCGGAGAGGTCGCCAGAGTAGGCAGAGACGTTACCATGGTATGCGTCGAGATCGTCAGCTTGAGCGTAGTCGGATTGATCCATGTCAAGAGCGCTCCAGCTCGAATCGTTGACGACGGCGTATTTGTACCAGTCTTCCGAGATGGCTTGAACGGAGCCGGACAATTGGCCGAGACGGAAGGCATCGACTTGGGAGCCGTAAAGAAGGGCTGGGAAGAGAAGGTTGCCGGCAGTGTTGTAGAGCTCGGTGAAAACCTTCTCGACAGTGGTGACTTGGGTGTCGGTCAAGTTGTAGGTCGAGTTGGAAAGGACGGTGGCGTCGAACTGGCAAAGCGTCGGATCCTCGAGGATACCATCGTCCACGCCATCGAGAGCTGCGTCGCACTGCGAGAAGATGGCAGACTGAACAGTGATCCAATCATCCTCAGTAAGGAAACGGTCGTCTGACGAATCGGTTCCAGTAAGCTGAACGAAACGACCGCTCCAGGCCTGTAAATGGTTGAAGTCGGCCGCGGCAGAACCTGCGATGATACCATCGAAATCCTCTGGATACATCTGCGCAGACTTGAGACCCTGTGCACCACCGGCAGAACATCCAATGTAGTACGAGTAATCTGGCGATTGGTCGTAGAATTGGTTGACGACCTCCTTGCCCGCAACGACGGCAGAGTGACGAGCGCGGTGCACCCAGTCCAGGATGATTTCATTGGAGTCGGCAAACCAGGTAGCATCGAAAGAGGAGCCGTTGTGACCAGCATTGTCTCCAATGGCAGCGAAGCCTAGTCCAGACACGTACTGCATGTCAACGTAGTGTACACATCCATTGACACCGCCATTGTCTGTGTTCATCGTGCGACCATTCCATGTGCTGTCGCCTTCAGGAAGCCAGACCTCCATATAAGTCTCGGATTCATCGCTGGTTGCCACAGTCAAGACCACCCGACAGACGTCGACCTCTGGAGTGATTGTGGATCCGCATTCCGCAGTGGCTTGTCCGCCAGTGATGGTGATGGTTGAGTTAGCTGCGTGCGACACACAGGATACTGGGCTGACTGGGAAGTCTGAAGAAGCGAATGTCAGGGACGAACAAAGGTTCGCGCAGCTGACCGACATGGTCGAATGTGTCGTAGAATTGGCCGAAGGTGTTGGCAAAGCGCTCACGGTCGAGCTTGCGTTTTGAAGGGATGCCGTGGAGGCAACAAGCGAAGAAATGCCGACGCTTGAAGATACGGGGCTGGAAGGTGCAGATGTAGTGCCTAAAGTGGCAGGCACTGGTACGACGGTTTCTGTCGGTATCGTAGATTCGATCGAACTTGCGCTTGAAGTAGCCTCCGGTTGAATGATCGACGCAGAAGAAGCTGTAGCGGCGGCGAGGCTTGAAGAAACAGCGTCGAGGCTAGAAATTAAAGTAGCGACCGAAGCAGATATCGAAGAAGCGACGGCGTCTGTATTAATCGGAGTAGTAGTAGAAGTAAAAGTCAAAGCCGGAGACTCGTGAGGCTTCTGTACCGGAAAGTTGGGTGAGGGTGAAGGGGACGCTGAAGGAAGGTGTCCGTTGTAGAGGTCGGCGAGCTTAGAAAAGGCTTGACGCAGAGCATCCTCAAGCTGGGCAATGTCATCCCTCAAGTGCTGAATGGCGTCCGCACGGTTCGCAGCACGAGGCTGGAGGAGGTTGCGGTTGCTAGGTACCCATGCCGCAGATGCAGCGCCGAGCAAAGAGAAAACGAGTGGAACGTCGAACCGCATGACGACCGGCCGACTGAGAACGAATGGAAATGAACGACGGGAAGAAGAAGGTCCTGACGGTGTACGAAGCCGTCGAGCAACAAACGAAGACGCGGATCAACAAGAATGGCCCATAGGAGGGATGGAGATCCATTTTGAGAGAGAGAGCGTCATGGGTCCTGCGTGGCCTGCGTGGCCGAACTGTAGCCGTGGGAGCGGTCCAAGATGCGTTGTGGAAACGACCGTTTGTATCAGAAGACTTTACTCGCCGGTGTGCATGCGAGGGCGACGGATGAGGTGTAGTCTGCGGGTTCCTGCAGGAAGACGAGTCAAGGGAGCCTTGTTCGAAACACGTCCACCACCCTGGTCAAGGCAGATCCAATGGTGCAAGTCGGCTACACCAAATCGGTTGTCACGACGATGTGTGCGTCTGGCCAGCCTTTTGTGCTGCTGTGGCTGCATCGACTCGTCTGCATCCAGCGCACCCAATGTCGTGTGAAGTCGCCCCTGCCTTGGCACGTAAGCATTGAAGGAGTGAAGTCAACTTCCGGCTCGTTCAGCACATGTTTGCCCATCAAACCGGTCGGCAGCACTTGACCGAGACCGTTTGCACTGGATCCACCTGCATCGGATGGTTCGGAGCGTGCACCGTGGCTGTGTCCTATAGGGTACATTATTAATAGTAGATGCACTGATAGCGGATATCGGTCGCTGAGAGAGGTGAGGTTGGAAGAAGGTCCAGGGAGAAGTTCCCTCGTGTGGCGTCTTGCGAATCCGGAGAGGCTGGCATGGAACCACTTTCCATCAACGACTCCTGGTGCTTTTCATCTATATCGTCGCACAGAGAGGCTGTTTGACCAGGCGCGCAGCAGCAGTGCCGCGCAGAACGGGTTCAAGAGGTGGGTTCCTTGCAGGATTGCATGTGATAGATTGAGAGAGAAATTGCGCTGGTCGAGGAAGTGGAGTTGACCCCTTTCTGTCCCTCTTTATTTCTCCACCAAGCGCGATGCACTATTGTCGAATCCTGCATGAGCATGATCGATAGTTCTTGTCAATAGTTCGTCAACAACCCTCGCCTACAGCATATATAGTCGATGAGCGTATCGCCTGCCCTCTCGCCTACACGAAGGCCGCGTGTTTGAGCGATATCAAGGACGCCACGACCACGACATGTCTGTCACACGGCCTCGTTCGGCGACACCACAGACTGAGAGGGTTCCTGACTTGTAAGCGTCCTGGCTCGGCTGACTCTCTCGTGTGTCCGTCTCCACTGCATCCGCCACGCCGACGTGCACGTCTTTACTGGCGCTCGTATCCGGAACCGACATTTTCTTTTCTCTCTCCACGTCTACGGGTGTTCGAGGGCAATCTACGGCGGATTCACGACCGCTGCTTGACGGCGTTGGGCGGGAATCACATGCTCACCTGAACACATGGTTCTCAATCAAGCAAACACATCGCCTTCCTGTCGACCAAATCACTTCGTTGCAAATATCAAGTCCTCTCTGATACATCGATTGAAACCATCCAGCGCCATTGCTATCCAACAACCAAAATAAGCCGAACATGCAATGCTCATACTCCCTCTCTGTCCCTCCTCGATCAATCCCGTCATGAGCCGTACAGCTTACCCCTCTGCTCGTGCTCGCCGTGGTATCCAGTATCATAATCGAACTGCTGCTCCGGCACAGTGTATCCCCCCGTCAGAGGTGCGGCTGCCTCATTGTACGGCCCGGTCGATGGTCTCGGCGCCTCCCAAGCTTCGCTCTCGCGAGGTTGCATGGCATGCTCATCAGTAAATGGTCCACGCGTAGCCTCTGGTCGCATGCCTCGTTTCGTGGGCGCGTTGATGTCGTGCAGACGATACACGCCGCGACGGGTCTGCTGGCGGTGCACGTAGATGTCCAGTATCAACGCCATGATGGTTGATACACTGCCTGGTCAGCATTCGTTCTTACCGCCGGCCCTTGTTACAGACAGGGCCAGGATATGTGTATACTCACAGTCCAAGCAACGTAAACGAAAAAAGCGCCTTGTAGATCCTACACACCATGACTCCCACCTCTTCATTCCAATGCTTCACGTCACACATGTTCGCCAAAGTCCCACTCATGTACCAAGTCAACAGTGACCAGCTCAAGGCCCATAGCACGAACAGCACCGAGTTGATCACCAGGTTGAGTCGCGGGTTCAATCCGATAAAGCAGTGGAGTACGATCGTGAACATCAGAGCGGCGATGCTGAATAGGGAAGCGGAGGCAAGCTGCGAGCACAAGATCTGTTAGAATAGCTCAAGATACAATTCTGTGCATTCCGAGCCCACCCAGATGAAAGTCCATGGCGTTGACCAGTGATCGTGCGTCAAGTGCCAGATGAAATAGATCATGATCCCTCCGACCACGCAGCTGCTGATCAACTGGAAGAATCGCACAGCGTGGAACATGAGCTTCGGGTAGTGCGAAGGCGCGGTTTTCGCGCGACGGTCGAATGGGTTGAACATCGTGGTGCTTTGTCACTTATCGACTTGTGAGGTGGTGATAGATCAAGCAATGGGTAGAGAATCGCGTGGCAGATCGGTAAGGAACGGGAGGGCTTGGGTTACAACGAGAGTGGGAGTCGCGAGATACAGTCTCCAGGACTGGACAATCTTTGCACCCGGTGCGGAATATGGGGGATCGAGAGAGGATATAAAGAGGGAGCAGGGCAGGACCTAAGGACGAGATAGGCGGGAAGGATTTCAGGCGTGCATGGAGATGGCCAGCCAGCTGAGCGGCGGTTGCACATTGGCCCCTCGAAACAGCAAGACGGCAGCTGAGCGAGTGGGATAGTGATGAGTGATGTGCCAGCCCGAGAGCTTTATTTAGGATTAGCTTTTCCCCGGCTTACACATTGTAGAAAACGCGTGAGAGCACGTGTCGTACAGTCGACTGTGGCGTGTCAGAGCGCGGAGTTCGAGATCTGCTCGTTTAGGGGAAGCAGACGAGGCAGTTCTCTCCGCGAAAGACTTCTAAGATTGTCTCGACCTTCGCCTTCAAATCAGGAGCTAACCAGCAACACCATCGCTTGTAACGCAACAATCAAACCACCGAGAAATGATCCCCTCACCACATAGTACTCGACTTCTTATTCAACTTCTTGCGCTCCTCGGCGTCGTCGCTCGAGCTCCGTAGTCCGAAAAAGCTCTTCTTCTTCGATGGCTTGCTTTGCCCGGCAACGTTGAGCGTGCTAGCCGACGGGTTGGCGCCGGACATCATGACCGCACTGCTACTCGCGCTAGGCTGTACGTACAGGCCATTGCTCCCTCGTTGTGGCTGAGGCCTGGGCGGTTGAAGGTTGACTTGCGTGCCTTGGGGGATTGGCTGCAGCGCATTATTGTTCCGCCTGGAGTGAGAGCTGTTGGGTTGCGGCCGTGGAGGCGGCATGGGCTGCACGCCGTACTGCTTCCTCAATCGCTCTGTCTCCTTGTCGATTTCGGCCTGTTTCCGCCGTGCTGCCTTTTCCTCTTCCTCGACCATCCTCTGCAGGCGTTTACGTTCGGCTTCATCGGCCCTTTCACGCTCTTTACGAATCCGGCGTTCTTCTCTGGCCTCTGCCTCGACTTGTGCTCGCAAAAGTGCTGTCTCCTTATCCTCCTCCCATTGTTGTCGCGGATCGGCCAGCGGAGGTGGTCTGGAAGCGGACGCCTGTTGCGGTGGAGAGGTCTGTAGTCTGGATAATGATTGCCTCTTTGCATCGTTTCGGGTCGAAGGTAGTGGTTGCTGCAGCGCAGGCGGGTGGTGTCCCAAAGGGTTCGGCGTGCCTATGATGCTAATGGTGTGCTGGGGGTTCGAGAGCTTCCTACCGCCTCCCGACAGCTTCCTTTCGCAGGGAAGATCACTGATGTTCAAGACCTCTCTCAAGCTGTCCTTACTGGCAAAGTAAAGATCCTTGATGACCACTGCACCGAGTAACAACACGACTTCCAAGCCTTTGGGATCCTCCAATTCCAATCTCTGAACGTTGGGCTCATAGATCGTGAGCTCACGCATACTCCTCCACAAAGCAATCGCAATGTCTGGGTCTTTCCGGCTTTTCTTCTTTTCCAGACGATCCGCGCTGGTCCCAGTCATATAGCATGTCAAGTCTTTGCTCAGCTTGCTCTCCTTCCTCCAGACAAAGTTGATCTTGGGCGTGATGGCGAGGCTCGCAGGGTCGCTCTGTCCGCGATCGAGATTGCTGGCCGAAGGGGTACGAAAGACGCTCTGAGGCATAGAGAACTCGTAGCTGTCCGACTGCCCCCATTTACCCTCCCTTACCTCTAGACGTATTTGCTGGTCCGGCGCATAGAGCTGTATTACGACCTCGTGAGGAAGGATGGGCTGAGGTGGTGGTGGCACGCCTCCGTTCTTCCTCAGCTCTTCTGCCGAGAGGGTCGGCTGCGTCCACGCTGGTCGGGCGAGGACTTCCCCGTACAAGATATCGGGCTGGTATGCATCGAATAGGGCGGCACCATAGCAGTTCTTATGAGCGGGTAAGGTCGAGGTTGGATCGGCATTGAACAGCGCGTAGCTTGGGGCGGGATCGCTGCCGTGATGCGACTGGAAGATGTCTCTCTGGTGCTTGACACCGCTCGATGACGGCTTGAGGAAGAAGGCGGGCAGGTTCTCGTCCAGCATAGTGATTGTCCCAAGTTATTGAGCTGCCTAAGTGGCACCGACGAAGGCGATAGTATCAGGTCACTTCTGGTCCCTCGAGAGCGAAGGGTAAAGGCAAAGGTGAAGAGGGTCGCATCGCGTGACTAGGCGGTATGATGACGGGAATGGTCGTTTGATCACGAAAAGGTGGCAGCCTGAAGAACAAGGCCGGCCTCAACACCGCCGCTTGGCTGTGTGAGGCTCTTGCGAATCATATGACGAGGCACGCTGCTAAAACGGGAGCAGTAGAGCGTCTTCGGCTGATCCGGCAGCGACGTCTCATGCGAACCATTCTCACTCGCAGCCCGTCCGCCCGTCTGAAACACCTCCATCTACTACCGCCACCACCGCCATCGCCCACGGAATATTCATCTCATCACACAGTGGCGATACGCATTGCAATCGACCCGCTTCATCGTAAGACACGTCCAGCAAGAACAAAAGTCGCAGCTTTCTCGAGCCGCCCCTGTATCATCAAGCCGTTGTGCACAGCCTACCAAGCCCCTCACGGTTGACTCCATGTCTTCGTCGTGAAGCCGCCGATAAGAGCCTAAGCTACAATGCCAGCCGCCATTGAGGCTTGGTTCAGCTACTGCTTCCTTCTGCCACGCGTCGATGACTTACATCCGGCCGAACGACGACGTGCTGCTCGCTTTCCCAGTCACGAGAAGTTCCCCCGGATCCTGCGTGAGCCCGTCAGGCCGGTCGTCAATGAAATGGGAGTTTCCTGCTACTATGTGGCACACGTTCTCTTCTATCTTCCCAGCGACTATGCTTACGAGTGCAGTACGGGCTGCTAGACGCCTTACAAGTCGCAGAGATATCTCTCGCACTTTGGCATGCCTTGGCTGCGACTAGTTGACTAGGCTTTGTGCCATTGGAAGCTTCAAGGACGCGCATAGCAGCTCATTCTCCACGGCGATTTTGCTGAAGGACATCATCTGTGGCTCAGTCCATCAGGTTGTGTGCTAACCGGTGAGTACTCTCCATCTGTTTCGTGGAGAGACTGCTGGATCGACTGATTCCCATACCCATCATGATCTATCGCCAAAGTAATTCGTGGCGCGAAGCTGTTTCGAAGTCAATGGACATCCATCAATACCGCCTAGTGAGCTTTCTCATGCTCCTCCGTTTCGCGAACTTTGAAGCCCGCCTCTTTCATCTCCTTGACAATGGCCGATCCCCTAGCCCGACATATTAGCACTCCCAGTTCCTCTTTCTTACCAAACACAGAACCAAACTCACCTAGCGGCAATCTGCGCACTTAGCCTCCATGGCACATCCATCTTATCCATCACGATCTCCACGACCTGCACCGCCTTCGGCTGCCTCACATATTCCAAGTTCAACACCTCTTCCAGCTGGGCTTTGGTCTCGCAGCGGTGAAAGTTCTTCTCGGCTTCCTCCACAGACATATTGAAGAAGGGAAGCATGTGGCTGTAGTTGGAGGGCACGATGTCGTTGTAGCTCTGGTGTGCGCCGTGGATGACCCGTTCGATGGTGTAGCCTGCGTTGTTGATCAGGAGAATTACTGGCGCAAGGCCTTGCTTGACCATGTTGCCAACCTAAGGACTCCTGTCAGTGGCGTCTCCCCCATTGAAACATCGCGTACTGACTTCTTGCATCGTCAACATGATGCTGCCATCCCCGGTGATAAGCAGCGTCCGTCCTCTCGGTCTACCCTTCGATGCATGCTGTTCCACCAGCGCGATCTCAGCTCCAAACGCCGCCGGCGTGGCGTATCCAATGCTGCCGTAGTACGTCTGCGTTATCCAGTACACATCCTCAGGGAACGTCACGTCTGGGATTCCGAAGGCTGCTGTGCCCGTCTCGCCAAAGACGACGTCGTGCGGCTGGAAGAAGTTCTGTGCGAGACGATGCCAGATCCACGATTGTGTGATGAGTTTGGAGTTGTGATCCTCCTCGGGCGGAGGAGGTGGCAGTGTGGGCTTCGTGACTCTAGGCATTCTTGAAACTTCGACGTGCTTGATCATCGACTTGAGCACTTCCTTCATGGGGATGTTTTCAAAAGATTTCGTTTCAAAGATCTGGACGTCATTGGTGTTGACATAGATACCCTTCTGCGGCGCAACAACTTGTCGCGTGAAACCACCGGTATTCGTATCCGAAGGAAGATTTCCCAGTGTCAAAATGACATCGTGGCTTTTGAATACCTTCTCGAGACCCGGCGCAGCAGCAACGCCGTTGTATAGCCCGAGATAGTGAGGGTTAGTTTCGTCGATAATCCCCTTACCCATGTTGGATGTATACACCACAATGCCTAGCTCGTCCACCAACTGCCTCGCTTCTTTTGAGGCATTGCGCCGATTGACAAGACAGTCGACGAACAGACCTGGAGATCTGCTTGAGTATAGAGTCTCGAGGACAGCATTGGCTGCTTCGTCGACGGCACTCTGGTCGAATTTTGGCTCCAGATTCAGGGGCGTCTCTAGTGCCCTCGAAGGAACAGGTTGATTGACCAGGTCGAGAGGCACGAAGATATAGACTGGCCCTGACTTGACGAAGCACTCTCTCAACACGCGATCGATCTCTTCAGTGGCATCCTCTTCTTTCCAGAGCTCTGCCGCGGCAACTCTGAAATGCTTCGATGCTTTCTGTACAATGAAGCGCAGGTATCAGCCATCACGTCTCGTACAACACGAAGTCAAGAAATTCGATCAACACTCACATTAAAGACCTGATGATCCGGCCCAAACCCAACACTATGATGAATCATCTCCTTGCCCTCTTGCATCGTTCTGTTCGTCTGTCCCACGACATGAACGACCTTGACCTGTTCCGTCATCGATCCCGCGATAGCATTGAGAGCGCTCAGCTCGCCGACGCCATGCGTCGTAACGACACATCCCGCCCCTTGCTTGACTCGGGCATATCCATCCGCGGCGTAAGCAGCGTTTAGTTCGTTGGTGTTGCCGACCCAGTCGAGGCCCTCCACATCATAAATGTGGTCGAGGAGAAGCAGGTTGAAGTCTCCTGGAACGCCAAAGATCTTCGAGATGCCGAGTTGATGGATTCGTTCCCAGAGATAGCGGCCGAGGGGAATGGATGTGGACATGGCTGATTAAATGTCTTTTGCTTGATGAGAGGAACGAGAAGCAATGAGAGAAACAGGAGAGATGATGCTGTTTTATGTCGTCAGCTGGCTGGGCTGAGCGAGCAGAGCAATCGAGAGCAAGAAGGCAATGTGAGCAAGCGAGGAATTGGTCAACTTGTTTCCGAGTCGTTGTTGGACAAACACAAGGTCAGACGAAGACTCCAACGCTAGACATCAATATGAATGAGTAACCCGGTGACTTCGTACCGAAGAAAGCACCGTGCGACTGCCTTGGGCGTCGCCATGGTAGGTCGATGAGTGCTGTGGTGAGGAGAGAGCTCCAGTGGACCCTCCACCCATTATCCGATGCACGCTAGTGAAGTCGGCATGAGAGTCTACCTGTATGTACAGTCGGCAGAGCCCGGCTACCGGCGGCCCATGGACGAGTATCAGGATAGGATAGTGAGACTCGTCCTTGTATGCCGGATGCAGCATCGTTTGCTGACCCGTTCAACGACTCATGCTCGCCTAGCTGAACCACGCAAGGTTGCGCTGATTCCGACCCTGGGATCTCATGAAAGGACCTCCACCAGCCCGATACAACGCCGCCTGTAGAGCGCCCACGTCGTCGCGCAATTGTCTCGCCTCATCGTCTTCGATGCTGGCGTCTTGGTCAGGTCCGGGCCCGAATGGTAACTCATCGACTTTGCAAGTCGTGTTCGTGGGAGGCAGCTCCCCCTGGAGAAATGGCCATTGTCAGTAGGTCTCTTGAACTCGAACGGTTGGTAGCTTACTGTCTGGAAGTATTTCCTCACGTAACCCACTGTACACTTGCTCGAAGCCGAAAGACTACAATGACCTGGCGAATCCTGCGTCAAGACAACGGCATCCTTGAAACCCTTGGACATCTTCTTTGCTGCCCGCAAAGGCGTCACTGGGTCAGCGCTATTTCCAACAAGCAGAATAGGGTGGCTCGTCTTGGCCTCCCAATCTGCCGTGAAGCGGTTGTAGGGTCGAACACTGTAATGAGCACATGCTAGACGTATCAGTGCCCACTCGGGTCCTATAGTGGGTGAGAGTTTCGTGACGTTCTTGACGTGCTCTTCGAAGAGCGGAAGATCCAAGAAGGTCTGGTCGTCCCCGTCCGTGCCTAAAAGCGAAGGCCAGAAGGTCAGCACGTCTCAGATACGAAAAGGGATGCCTTATAGCCTTCACTTTACATACAGGCGATGCCCATGCCTGCGTCTGGAGACAGCTGTGTGGTGTCACCGGATTTGTTGCGTAAGGCATCACTGATGGAGACTGCGCCGCTGCATCTAGGACATGTATACTTGTAGTAGTCCAGGAGGAAGTTGGCGAAGTAGAGCGCATCTCCCTTTTCGATACTTGCGAGCATGTTCGCGACGAAGGGAAAGGCCCGCACCGGAGAGTATAGCGAAGCAAAGATAAGATCTCTGACGTCGCTATACGATATGACCTCCGGGTGGCCGCGTTGGACTACCGGCAATGGGTTGTGGTACAGGCTTTGCAAGATGCTGGCGAATCTCGTCTTCACGCCTTCTTCCGTGGTCTTTCCGGTCTCGTTCGCCAGGGCACAAGTAGGGTAGCCGACTCTGGCGCAGTGATAGTAAAATGTTCCCATGTCTCGCTCAGTGTCTTCCAAGTTGTCAAACCATAACGCTTGTCGATAGTCGTAAGCATCCACAACGCCGTCCACGACCAACCGGTGAATCTTGTCTGGAAACATGGCCGCGTACGTCAGACCAAGATACGTGCCGTATGAGAAACCTACCTCCCAAGTCAGACCCTTGCTTTTGACGCTCGGAGTTGTAGTTTGATGAGGCTTACCCCAGTATTGGATCTTCTCCTCACCCTTGATATACCTCAGCGACGATGGCACATCAGAGCAGGGCTCGTCGTTCTTCCTCGCCTTCTGACACGCACATCCCTTGCCAAGCAGACGTGCAGCCTCCTGCTCCCTCCACTCTCCGTGCGCCTCAATGAGCGAGACCATATCTCTCGCCACAGACGATGTGGTGATGTACTGCCTGATGTCCGCTGTGCCGTTCTCTGGCAGCAGTGAGCAACTCTGTCCATAGGCGCTATACATCGACCACAACCGCCCGACAGTCGCATCCGAGCTAATGACAGAGCCTTCCTCCCTCATTCTCAAGGCCCAGCTCTGCACCTCGCAGTCATCTGGAACACATCGTATCTGCGGCAAGCTGGCTCCTACGCCACGAGGATCAAAGCTCATGATATCATAGAATTTGCCATCTTCCGAGTCGAGGAATCTTCCAATCTTGCTTCCAGAACCCACAACGAGGTCAACGCCTGAACCACCAGGGCCTCCTGGGTTGAGGAGCACGGGCCCGCCATAGCGAGGATCAGTAACCGGTACAGCAGCTGGTCGACGGATGACAGCGAGACCTATGGTGTCGTTCGTCGTGCCATTCCAGTAGTCCATCGGCAGTTCCAATCTAGCACACTGGAAGTCACCGCCATAGCAGCTCTCGTAGGAAAGATGAGGCAGAGCAGGTGCTGTATGCCAGCTGAACTCCTTCTTCTCGTGGCATGGTCTTTGTGGGCCGCGTGCAGACCACGGCGTCCAGAAGGTGTTCGTCTTCCAGAAGTAGGCGATGCAAGCTATCCAGCCTAGGACGAGGACAAGCTGGAGCTTCACTCGAGCTTGGCGATTGCCAACTGGAGGTGTTGGTGCACTGAGGAATGCTTGTTTCTCCATACTGTCCGACCCAGCGTATTGCTATGAGTGCGGCCGGGGCGGTGTTGGAGTGCACGGCGGGCTGATGTCAAGAGCTGCTCCCAGGCCCGGGTTTAGTCGACAGCGAGGTCAGCCCTCGCAGAAAATGCTCCAAGGTGTATCTATTCGAGCATGATGGAAGTCGTACGCCAGGCAGCGACATTCAAGTACTATCGAGTTGTTGGTAGGACAGTTGCCGCATCGCGTGCATCCTCGTCCCCCGCCGCCGATCCACAGCGATTGTGCGAAGGATTGTGATGCAAGCTGAGCTCCATGGCGAACTGCGAACTCCGTATCCGGACATGCGCCAAGCAAACCTTGTCCTACGCGAAGGCATGCCAATGGAATCAATGGAGGCCTGCCGAACCGGTGAAGAAGAAGTGCAGGTTTTGATATGCAGTGGCTGTGGTGGCATGGGTATGCTGTTCATTTCAATGGGTTACGAATGTCCCGTGCCCTACATCTCACATCTCTCCGCCCTAGACGACGGCAGAATCGTGCGTCTCGTGGCTTCACGCCATGCTGAGCGCTCCCTATCCAAAGAAGTGAAGCAAGCCCGCGAATATAACGCACCCAAGCTGCGCCTCGACAGAGTGCACCTGGTCTACCAATTCGGCAGGTGGTTCAGGTCATAATTTGTCCTTCGCTTGACGAATGTTTCCTACTCATCGGTCTTCTCCGGCCAATCCCAGACCGTCTTCAAGAATTGTGTCATGTCTACCCGTTTCGTTTTCATTTCAACCATCCAGGGATGCTTCATAATGTGCCAAGGCGTTGCTCTTCTCGTAGAGTCCTTCTCAAGACTGCGGCTAGTTAGCACGTGCTCGCTCAAGGTAGGTGTATAGCTCTGACTTACCAGCACTCAATGAAGTATTTGAAGTTAGGGCTCCATGTCAGATGGTTCTCGGGTTCGTCCTTCAGCTTTGGGATTGGTTGTCGAACAATATATGTCAAAAGATCGATCAGACCAGCTCGGGGATTCATCTCTGTGCCGTCGGCCGGAAAGGGAAATCGATGTTGCGCAACTTCAAGTAGCGTCACGCCCAGACTCCAGACATCACTAGTGATGGTATAGCTCTGGCCAGTGATCCGCTCAGGGGCCATGTAATAACTAGTCCCGATGAATGTGTTGGCATCGCCTTTCGTACCAAACTCTCCACTCACTCCGAAGTCGCAAAGTTTGACTTCTCCTTTTCGCGTGAGCAGAATGTTAGATGGCTTGATGTCTCGGTGTATGATGCGGTGGCCATGCAGGTACGTAAGTCCGTTCAGAACGCCTTCCGCTACCTTGCCCAGGACCTTCTCACCAGTCCTACCACCGAGTTTTTTAACTTCTCGATATACACTGTCGAGCGACCCGCCTTCGCAGAACTCCATGCTGATTCCAATAGTGCCAGAAGTGTCGTCCATGAAGGCACCATAGTATTGGCAGATATGGGCAGAAGCGCAGGACTTGTTGAATGAGAGTTCGCGGACGATCTGTTTCTTGACGTCTGGATTGGGGTCTGTTGTAATGATCTGTTGCAAGTCAGCGCCGAAGCCATACCAAAGGGAAGACTTATACTTGCCTTCAGGGCGAAGACAGTCTTGCCGCCTTTCAATATGCATCTCGTCACCG
Source organism: Zasmidium angulare (assembly GCA_002786045.1). Lineage (NCBI taxonomy): Eukaryota > Fungi > Ascomycota > Dothideomycetes > Mycosphaerellales > Mycosphaerellaceae > Zasmidium > Zasmidium angulare. The sequence continues at coordinate 1,511,357 of NHNX01000004.1, forward strand.
CACCACCTGCACCTTCACCCAAGCTACCCAGTTCCATGATGCGTCCCTCCTTCTTTGCGGCTTTCCAACCGGCGTCGTCCAGGTCTTCCACATCCAAAGGTCTACCCTTCTCCAGCGACAGTTTCTCCAGGTCTGGTAGTATTCCTTGCATGCTATCTCCACGCTCCATCCCAACGCCCGAATGTGCTGAGCTACTGCTGTATAGCGAGCCGGTGGCTGATTGTGGGTCCTTGTTGTCGCGTAGCATCTCCATGAAATTGAGGGCCGAGTAGGACGAGGCCGCCGACGATGTGGGATTGGTGGTGCTTGCACCAAAGCTGCCTGTCCGACTATGTGCAGAGTCATCACTACTACCTCCACTCGCCGACAAGCCAGGAGCTATTTGCAGAGGTGGCCCTCTTCTTCGACCTTGTGCATTCTCTTGTGGTGTTTGTGACGAGCCCATGGGTGTTGCTAGCTGCAGCTTTGGCGGCTGTTGCCGAGCAGGAATGGCCAGCGGTGGAAGGGCGGTGTTTTCAGACATTGGCGGTGCTGCAGTGCTGTTTACAGGCCTTTGGTTGGGAGACGCTGGTATTGCCAGACCCAAGCGTGGCACCCTGCTCCCAGACTGCTGCCTGCCTTGGCCTGGAATTGGCGGCCGTAGTAAGGGTGCTGGTGAGGCCATACTTGATCGGTCGTTTGGGTCGGTTGTGAGGTGTTGTTGGTCGGCCACGGTGGGCGGATTGTGAGGGCGGCTGTCGAAGAGGTGCTCGCAGCCCTCTTGACAGCCTGCGGCGACGGTTCAGCTGAGGATCGGACTGGCTGACGGTGGTGGTACCACTGTCTACGAGCGGGAGTCGTTCAGGGCGACGGAGGTGTGTGAAAGTACGGCGCTGAGGCGTTGACGTGCGGTTAACAGGTGGAACGAGCGTGACGGGTTGCGTGTACGGTGCTGCAGGCCGCCGTTGAACAATAGCCTTGTGGGGTCCGGTGACTGGAGCAGGGTGCCGAGATGACGGTGACGACGCGGCGGCGGTGGTGATGGTGGTGGTGCGGTCACGATATGCTGCGCATGTGCAGTGCGGAGGTGGCAGCAGCAGCAGGCGGGAGGAGTAGTAGTAGCAATGTAGTAAGTAAGAGTGGTGAGAGCGGCACAGTGGTGGTGACTTGGACGAAACGGCGTGGTGCTAGCGTTCGCGTGTCAGCGCTGCAGAGCCCGACGCGGGAGCAAGCTTCGCCGGTGAGAATGACGGACGTTGGTTGTTGGTGGTGTTGGCCTGGGGCCAGCCAAGACGTGGGCCAATCCTAAGCGCCGTGACGACTGTGGTTTGGGCGATGAAACATGCGCGACGCACCATCGACTATCAATCAATCAATCGCCGTTGCAGGCTCAGGCACAGCACAGCGATGCGCCGAACAGCAGCCATCAACACCCACCGTCACACGCGACTTGGGCGGGACGACGACCGCTTCTCCTCGTCCATCAACCCGCGGCCAGGACATGCAACGCAGACACGAAGGAATGCAATGCCTGGCGCCGCCCTGCACCAAGTGATGCACCTCGCCGACGCGCACCAGCTACAAAAGGTCATCCCGCAGGGTACATTGTGCTGTAGGGCTGATGGTGTGGTGCTGGACGAGACTGACAGGCCCAACTCTACTACACACCATCCCTCGGCTCATCTCTCCGATGCGCCTTTATTATGATGACAATCAACCTGCGATTGGACCTGGCGGCGGAAATGCTACTCCTAGCTCTTCGCTCTATGAGCAACACCACCCATACACCTACACATAAGCGCTGCTAATCCATGCAGGACCGGCCACCGCTTCCTGCGCAGGCGCTTGACCGCGTCTTTGTGTGAGCGACATCGTCCCCATCACCTGTTCCTACGGTCAGCCTCTAACGTCGGAGGCCATCTCCCTGCCGACTTCCCAAGTGACAAGCAGGGCGATCGGTGCACGAGCTCATGAATCGTACCTGCTGCCAACTCAACCTCCCTCGCCAACCACCTTTGCCGGCAGCGGTCTCCATTACCCGTCGGAGCTTTTCAGCCAATGCGTTGAATATGTTAGCCAGGCGTCCTCTTTCCGGACCGGGAATCCTCTGACACCCAGTGTTTCTTCCTCTCCAGAGAGTGCGTTGGCTCGGCTACATCCGACGGACTGTCCAGGAAGCGCCAAGCACATCTATGCTGGATCATCGAGCGATTTTTCCTGGTCCTTTCAATGTTTGGTAAGGTAACCACCGGGATCACTGCAAGGCGATGTTTGAACGCAGCGGGCCGCACGACAATAGGCAATCGCCGCCCCTCCACGTACATATCACTTCGTAACAGCACCATCCTTCTCGAGGTGCATCTTCCCCTTCGAACTTGTGCCAATCGAATTCGAGCTATCGATGCATCGGCACACCTCATCGGTAGCATCCGCGGACCTGGTAGTGGTAGTGGGTGTTTCGCCAAACTCTGGCCGTGACACCAAAGGCTGTTTTAAGTTCTTGGGGAGCTCCCAGGAGCTTTCGGCATTTCGCCAAAGGACTGTCACATATTCCGAACACCGCACAGGACCACCAGGACCATGCCGACCTACACGTACGTCATCTCGGCGACTACTCAAACGGCCGCGGTTGGGTTGAGACTTCATGCTGTTTAGCTGCTCATCTCTGCAAGCTCGTGTGGACGTCCTCGAATACGCCCAAACCTAGACAGTCTTACCTCATGGCCCAGCTAATGAGTTGGCGTCAACCTAAGTTGACGATCTGCGGCTTTCCTAAAAGGTACTCCATCGACTCGCGACTGGAGCCATATTGCGTTACCGTGATGGCATAGCCTGGACACTATCAGGCCCGGCGTCAGTCGATATTATGGTCCCTCTGACTACTGATGAGAATACCCGACCTCGAGACCAAGATTGATTGGAAGAGAACAAGCTCTAGTTGACGATCCATTTCGCGGTGCTAATACTAAAGGGTAAAGGATAAGGGTACTCTCCTCATTCTTTCGCACGTGGCATGCCAACGCTCAATCCTAATATGGAACCGCCCCACAGCGACACAGCTGATGCTATCATTCGTATCCACTTCTCGAGCATCCCAATCGTCCACTTCAACATTTTCGCAAGTCTCATCAGGATTGGCCTCGTCTGACCTCCACCGCATCCACTGGACAATTTCATCTCGAGGAACAGAAGCGGTACAAGCTTGTTCAAACGACTCTGCATATCCGTCGTCCTCTTTGTCGACGAACAAGGAGCACTGCTCTTCATACGCGACGTCGACGCTGGCTTCATTTGCTGCAATCATGGCTGCTCTGAATGCGCCTTCGGCATTGATGAGCTGTGAGGTTAGTTCGCGGAAACGCTGCAGCCAGTGAAGGTCGAACTCTTCGGCTTGTCGTTCAGTCTTCTGGCGGTCTCTCTCACGATCGTCAAAATGCATCTGGGCCACGGCAAGATTTGTGCGTGCAGCATAGAACGTATCCCTGACACCGCGTTGTTCCACCTGCTCTGGACTGGTGTCGTCGTTCGCCATCTCTTACGCTTCGTCACCAAAAACTCGCAGTGGTTCAATATCCTGTGGCTCCTCGTCTACCTCCTGCTGTCGCTGACAGAAGGATTCGTACTCCGCTGAAAAATCAATTCCGGTTGCACTGGTGTTGCCTCCTCCTCAGGCGTATCGACGAGTGCTGCAGCAAGAAAGGCTTCTTGGAGTGTCTTAGTCATCTCTGCTTGACAGCTGCGCAGAGGCATCGCATCTTCCGATAGCTGCTGCTCCGTGGTGTCTTGTCGCCGCTTCACATCCTCAAGCATGAGGCGAAGATCTTCAAGCTTGTTTTGCAAAGATGCAGTGCTGCCGTCGATATAAGATCCCGTCACCTGCTCAATACGCTGTTCATGGTGGGTGATCTCCAGCTTGACTTTGCTCTCGAGGTGCAAGAGTGACATTTGCTGCCGTCCTGAGGATCTCGCCTTTCGTGCATATGACCTCTGCTGCTCGATAGCTTTCCGGACTTTTTCGATCAGATCAAACGGCATCACGAGTGCTGCACATTCTCGCACCCCGTCCGAAGCAGCTAAGAATCGTGCAGGACCAGCTGTAAAGTCGTCGCCGGTTGCCATCTTGAGGATGTAGACCTGTTCTCGCAATGCTTGTTGGTCGTCATTATTCTCATCCGGCAATTGGGCCACCCCAGCGGCAGCATGCCCAACAGCCTCGTCATTCGTCTGAGTTCCAATGTCACGATAGCATGCGTGGCCGTCCCTTCCGCGGCTTGCATGAGCTTATCTCGACTTTCGCTGACACCGGATCAGCAGGGCAATGCCGAGCACCGTGAAGATGAACGAGTTCATGACTAATGTGCGACTGAAGTGCAGTAAGTGGAGAATCAGACTTGTGAAGTATTAGAAAGCCAAGTTTTCATTGGTGAGCAGGAGTCTCTATCCAAGCAAACATCGTGATTCCTGGCATTGTTGCGAAGTGCTGTCTCACAACACCGGCTGGGGATTTGTTGTTGACACTGATTACATCTAGGAACGCTCCAGCTCTTCGTCCTCACGTCAAGTCACTTCAAGCGATTGTCGCCACTATCCGAGCGGAGAATGGAGATCAAGTAGCAGAAGCACTGGAGTCCTGATACGCGGATGCCACGGACAGCATCGAACAAGCAGAAAGAAGGAGAACAGATGGACAGTGGTGACTTCGATGATCATGATTGTAGAAGGAGAGTCTTGTTGTGAATAGGTCGAGACAAGAACAAGTTTGCACTGTGTCCAGGAGCTGAAATCATACTTAAGCGAGGTCTTCCAAAATTCCCTGTCCTCTATGTAGACTTCGTGGTGTAGTGCTCCAGAGGAGGAGCAGGAAGTTGCGAGTGACGTTCAAGGGGATCGCCGATCTTTGCTGGTTCTGGTCAATGCTCCCCATTAGCGCAATCGCGCCCGATCTTGCCCCCTGCTTTCTTCCTCCTTCCTTCCTCGGCCCCAGCCACCATTGATCAGATGATATGAGCGTTTTCAATTGAGCACAATGACACCAGCTTCATATCAGGAGTGATGAAGTCCCTTCGTTGACAGGGTCCGGCCGCCAATGCGCTGAACTGATCATGACACGTGTCAGAGGTATATGCCTGGGTAATACACATCTATCTGATGTCGCTAATGTCAAGACAGGCCCTTCTGCACCACCTGGCAATCCTGCTGCCACTGATCGATCCTCTTCCGCCGCCGGCCATAGTCCACACAGCTCAAGCTGTCGCTCAGGTCGAGTTCTTTGAAGTCCCAATCGTCAACATCGACCGAACCCTCGAAATCCGATCCGGCATCTTGTGGAACATCCTGGAGCCAGTCGTCGACCTTGGGCGATACCCAAGCTATCGCTCCTTCGACATCGATCTCTTGACTCAAGGGATATCCAGCACAGTCAAAGTCTTCACCGAAGCAGGATGATTGATCGTCCGTCTGAAAGTGCACGCGAGCCTCGATTGCGGCGGCCTTTGCTTGGCAGTATGCTTCTTCGGCTTCAATGAGTTCACGAGTGATCTCCTGGTTTCGCTTCACCCAATGCAGATCGAAGTCATCCATAGTGGCGAAGGCTATTTCCTGGCCGGCGAGTTCGGCTTCGTACGCGACCTGGTGCTCGTATGACTGCTCGTTTGCTTTGTTATCGAAAATGGCTTGGGCTTCACGGACGCGGTCTTGGGCATCCCGCACGGCTTGGAGAATTCGCTGTTGGTTGATCTGCTCTTCGGTAGGTGGATCGACATCATTTCGCAGATATGCTGGAGTCGTGTCCAATTGTCTCGGAGCCATCACAACCACTTCCTCAGGCTCGCCCGCGTCGGACAGATGCCGTGCTCTGTACTCAAGTTTCTTCTGATACTCTTCTTGCAGGTCGAATCCAGCGAGAGGTGCTTCATCTACGGCCCCTTCAGGCTCTATCAAGGATGCGTGCTGAAATGCTTCATCAAGATGCGCAGACACCTCAGCTTGAACTTCTCGTAGCATATCTGCTCGAGTCGCCAGATGTGCTTCGATGGTCTTCCTGTTATAATCCAAATCCTTCAAAATAGACTCGAGGACCTCAATCGCCTCCTGTGATGATCCTAAATCAGCGTCGCTATCTGGATCGGGACCTCCGTTGTCGGAATGTTTTGCACGAAGCTTTTGGTTCCTAATCTCGTTCTTGACCTTACGTTCGAACTTGCTGATGGCCAAAATTTGCCTCCGCGCTCGGGGCTCTTCGGTCGCATAGAGTCTCTGGATCCCGAGAGCTTCTTTGATCTTCTGAGATAGCTCGTATGTCAAGAGAATTGCCGCAGATGGTCTAACTCCGTCAGAAGCAAGGACGAAGCGACAGGGGCCGGCGGAATAGTCATCGACCTCGTCGAAAGGAGCGAATCGTATGTACGCTTCTTCACGGCATGCCTGCTCCTCTCCTGGACTCAGCTCTGTGCAGGCCTCGTCGTTGACCTCGAATTCTTGGGTTACGTCTGCTTCCTGATCTACTACTGGTATTGGCTTAACATCCGCATGGGGAGGTGAGGATCCGGATTGATTTTCTAGTCCCACATCTTCCTGGGCTTCGTGACCTGCTCTCCGAGAGTCGACTTTTGCTGATTTTGCCGCATTTTGGTTTGTTATCGAGGCTTCTGTTGTCGGTCGGAAGATCTGCGAAAAGTTTTTCCAGAGGTTGCGTTTGAACACGACTGCCTGCAGCCTGTGCTTAAGAATGATGATGGATGCCGGATCCATTCTGTCCGTCGAAAATTCGGTTGTACTGAAGGAGACGACCAATGCGCTGGCAGGTAGGCCGGCTGCAAGTAAGTTCGCTTCTACGGCTCTGCAATGACCAAGGAACAAAGACTGATATCACTAGAAGATTGGACTCGTGCTTGGTCTTTGTCCATACACGAGTGAGGCTGCCAGCCCATGTCTTGGCTCGGCTTTGACCAGCGTCTTTGTGCTCAAATGGCATGAACCCCTGACGTTGTCTCGAAAACTAAGTCTGGAAATTTGGCGCCCAAGTACAATGCATAGTCGCTCAATCAATGGGTCGCGCGAATGAGCTCCGGTTTGTGTACATCACCGTTCGAACCCTGTCTCTGATCTTCATCATCTCAACTTCTTCCTTCTCTTGAGTATCTCAAATTTCGGTTCATTCTAACGGCGCAGGCTCGCCGTACTCATACAAATCACCGACAACAGCAAGTCAGACATCATGGGCTTCGACGAAAGACCACAGACGTCTCGGACGCCACGGTCAACAGCATTTACAAATACCACTTCGAGTACCCGGCTGCCACACCAGACTCAGCTGCGGCCTCAAACCGGATTAGCACCTCCAACGCAGAGAGGAAGGCCACAGAATTCTACTAGCAGGGTATCTTTTGTCGAGCCTGAGCGAGCAAGGCCCTCAGAAGCCGTTCCATCCAGCTATGTCCCTCCACACTTGAGAAACGGCGTCAAAGTCACAGCGTCGACCATGGATGAAGTGGCAACAGGGATTGGGGCAATGAAGGTGGGAAATCAACCCAGATACATCTCCTGGAACGCCTCAAATGCGCCTGCACCGCCCAGAGCGGCTCCTTCTATGATCACTTGTCACTTCGGTGCGCCCGGTCAAGCGAATAGCATGGCTACAATAGCTCTCACGAACGCAGACAGGAAGAAGTGGCGTAAGAACGCCGTCTGTGTCAAATCTCCCTGGACCCGCGACACCTTCAAGTTTGGCGACATCATCAGTGCTCCTTGGCACGTGGCGAACCTAGACCCAACACGAGTGCCAGAAGACCCAATCCTGCGAATGAGCGAGGTGGGCCCTGTGCTCTCTAAGCGCCGAATGATGGTTGTCCTCTTCAAATTCGCAGAGGTCATGTTCTGCGTCCCGCTGTACTCCTTCACTGGGAGGGGGATCATGTCCCGCAGACCCGAGGTGAGGGACCAATATATTCAGCTGATCAATATCTGGGATGACAAGACGAGATTCGAGGGCAGAGGAATACACAAGGCACTTAAGTTCAAACACGTACATCCTGACCGCGGGTTCGACGACTGTACTACTGTTCACATTACTGGTGGCAAGACGGTCTCATGGCAAGAGGATATCGAGCTGGTTGGGCGGCTTACTGAAGACAGTTACGAGCGGCTGGTTGCGATATGGCACGAGATGAATGAGGCTGCAGAGAACGAGGCTTGCGAGTGGTGAGCGTTGAAACACCACCGAGTTAGCAACAGGCGCTTGACCGGAGTGATGGCACCGAGTCTCAGCTCGGGTGTCTGTTCACACGTTGAGTCAGTCTATACCAGAAAGCTATCGCGGCTCCGGCACCATCCATCGGAAGCGGCACATTCACATGCCTCGCCTATTCTAAGCTAGCGTTTACGGGCACGGCCGTGTCCGATATATAGTGCGAAGGAACTGCGGCGGGACCGCAATAGCACTAGCAGAGAAAAAGTCCGTAGATGTATGTGGCACGATGGCAGTCAATTTTGAGTTTCAAGAGTACATTCGTCTAACAGCGACTAGCGGTCTAGATCTATTTCTGTAGACTCCCAATTAGGCAGGTACTTTGAGCGTTCGTATCTCAACTTCATGTATTGCGAGATATGGTCTCTCATTGATGCAACTCCGTTGTGGTTCGATGTAACTGCTTAGCTGTCGTTTGCTGTTGTGAATCGAGATTGTCCTCACTAAACGATTCCGCTTATTGGTCATCAAGTGTCGTTCTTGGTCCAATGCGCTGGCGAATGGCTCGGGTCGGGATGATTGTGCCCTGCTTATGTTGCCGAAACTCTTACTAAAGTCTTATTAGCGTCGTCTGGGGCATGAGGTACACATGGTCAACATACTTCAGGCCCTAAGCATTGAAGGATGCGGTGCATAACCCTATCTCTCCGTCACTCGGTGGGCTGGACTGTCGGTGTTTGAAGGCTTTCCAGTTTCCCCTCGGGTAGCGACTCTCGAGGCATGCATGCATGCGATTGGAAGCTATCAGCTCCTCAGGTGTTTCGATCGATCCAGAGTACAGATCGAACGCTCTTCAAGGGGGTGTGTCGGGCTGATCGTCGTCTTCATACTCGGCGTCTTCTTCGTCCTTCTGCTCTGCGGCTGGCTGTGGATGGCTTCGCTGATAGATGTCGCCTAGGTAGTGCTTTCGCTCCAGAGCTTTAGACACTTTTTGACACCAGGCGATCTTTTGCAGCTCCATTCTCTTTGAGTACCAGCGGCAGGCGTAGTGAAGTGCGCCGCGAGAGCTCAAAACACCACAAAAGCCGAATCGAGATTGTGCCATCCATCCAACACTCTGGCAAAGCTTTTCTGCAATGTCGTTGGCCTCTGAGACCAGGTTCGCCTCGGCCTTGGGTAGAATGGGGAGTTTGAATCGTTTGTTGACCTCGTATAATGTCTGCTTGACTTGTAGAAGCGCGATCCAGTAGACACTCTGCGCGCTGGCGTGGCTAAACGATGCAAATCGTAACACCTTGGGGAATGATGGCGGTGCCCCAATCGTATAGCTCTGTAGACTTGCGTATTTTCCAGCGCTCTCGTGATGATATGGGAGCTTGTCAAAGGATGAGTACCAGCGTACCAGCCATGACTGCATGCTGCGCTCGAAGCTTGCCAATTCCAAGATTGACTCGTATAAGGATCCCGGATTCCCTCGTTGAACAGCCACATCAGCTCTTTGCAGAGCTTCAGGTAATGCGATTATATGATCGCTCAATGTTGCCATGAAGACGTCTGTAATCGCAGCACATCGTTTCCAGTCCTTTCCTGCAATCGGTACTTTTCTTCGTCCCGAGTTGCCGGTATTTGCTGCTACATGACGGAAGTTGTAGAGAAATAGCTGGGCGAAGCTGGAGTATTCGCCCTCTGGACCACGAGCTATGAGCAGGTCTTGGAGCCCTCGATGATGGGCTTGCCAAGGTCGTCCCGTGGGGCAGAGCGGTTGGAAGACCTCGCAGAATCCAAGAATGTAGGAAGCGCTCAGAACGCCATCATTGTACATTGCATTGGGATCGGCGAGATCGATATTGAGACTCCTGACCGCGGCATGGTATCTTGACTGAGCTTCGTGGATCAACCTCTCGTCGCTCTGTGCTGTTCCAATTTGAACGAATGCTAATGCGTCAATCGCAAGTCTGCTGGCAGTCCCTTGGTCCTCTAGCATGTCCCGGCAAAGAAATTTGGAGAACATAAAGTCGGTGTCGTTGTGCGAGATGCCAGCCGGGAAATAGAGCCTGAGAAACTCCCCCTTTAGCTGAATGCGAGATGCCGTCGAGCTGTGGAATGACACAATGCTGGAACACGGTGTCGCAGAGCGCCTGTATGATAGAGCTAGCCCTCTGGACGAGGGACTCGACGACTCCGAGCGCCGGTCGATACCATCCTCAGAGATGCAGTCTGAGTGGCTACCATCACAGCCTTGACATGTCCTGATATTGAAAGGGCACTCGTGCATCGATTCGTCCTTCAAATACCAGTGTGGCACAAGTTCTGGCTCGCATGAATATGGTGACGAGTGTGCCGTTGGAATTGGTAATGGAAATGGTGATGGGGATCTTGACAACGACATTGTGTGCAGTCGATCGCCTTCTTCTGCCAACGAGGGAGTGAAAGGCTGCATATGTAGTGACGGCATGAGGGTCGAGTCTCTCTCTGCTTGACCGCTGTGGCCCGCATCGACGGTAGGGCAACATGGCGGCCCGAAGTAACGTTTCTGCCCCAGCACTCCAATTCTGCTTCCTACTCACAGGGCTGAGAGCTGAACAAGATATGGGCCACGACCCTCATTAGGGCAATTGATGGTCTGTGCGGCCACTATCACCGAACATCGATGGCAGAGGCAGCACCGAACGTCCAATAGGACTGGCGGCAGATACGACGCAATTGGTGGAAGTGTTGGAGAAGTCCCCTTGAGGTGAATTGGTATGTCGAAGTCGGCACATGGGAATCCTACGCGGGTGTTGGCGCAGGCGCGATGCCCTCAAGACTACGTGGGTCGTAGGATTCCGCGCTAGTTGTGTCGAACAGTCGGTGGACGGGTGCGCCCTTCTCGTCGCCATCCGCCCCTAGCTGCAATCGGCCAAACTCGACGCAGGAGACGGTGGGCGGTGCGGCTCTGCATGCCATATTTCACGTCTGGCCCTACTGCTATTGCTCCTTTTTTCGAGCCTTGTAGTAAGCGAATAGCTTATTACATAGGACAAGCGAAACCAAGCGAAAAGCTTACTTCCTCAGCTGAGCTTAGTCCATCTGCCTGATCGAGTATCAACGGCGGCGCCGCGTCCAATGAGAGTGTTGCAGATGCAAGTCCTCAGTTGACTAACACATTAGAGTTGCTAACATTTGGGGAACGACAGACTAACCTGCACTATACTAACATCTCCAACATCGCCGGCCTCGTTCGCAAAGCGGTCACTCAATCTTGTACGAGCCTGCGAATCTCAACAGCCTCGCTCGCGAATCCCCATGAGCTCGCGGTGAACCAGAAGTGGCAACATTGTGCAAAATCGTTCTTCACATGGTTCAGGCAGAGACCATGTGTCGTGTCATCAGGGCCTTTATCTTGCAGCTTTTCCAGATGAGTGCACTCGGCGTTAGTGCAACGGGTCAGACGACGAGACCCGAAACGCAGAGGGCGATGTCGACGGACCTGCATAACGTGGCTAAAAGATCAACCAGGCTCAGCGTTCAGCGGCGCTGTTTCGCCGAAGATGCCTCTCGAGGCTTAGAGTGTCTCGTACCAGATGTGCAACACCTGTCACGGCCACCGAGTCATCCGTCCTGACGATGCAGACGTACAGCCGGTGCACGCGGTCTTTGCACTTCGAGGTTAGCGCAGACGACATGCAGTGCCATAAGAAAGCTTAGGTCGAGAGGAAGCCGCGCATGAGCGAGGTGAGGTGGAAGATGGAGAACCTAAGAGAAGGTGACGTCGGGTTACCGCTCTTGGCTTGGCCCTAATCTTGAAGGGGCGTCGCATGGGGCAGCCCTAAGGACCTAGCTTGCAAACAACGCCGCGAGCTTGTCAACATTCATCACGCGTCGTCAATGGCTCACGTCGCACGCCTCGCTGTGCGCCCCGACGATCAGTTCAGTACCGAGATCAAGTCGCGCGACCTTGTGAACAACACCAACGGCATCGCCAACATGCCTGCCGCCGCCCCTTCGGCCTGGATTCCCGCGCCGCTGCGCTTCCCAGCTGCGGTCCTTATGACATTCAGTCTGAGCTCGCTGCTTCTTACTCTTTCCGCGCCCGTGACAGGACCAGAGCTGGCTGCTGTCAGCCGCAATCTCACCACGGGATGGCACATCGCCGCCATGGTGGTTTGGAAAGTTGCGGAGCTGGGCATTGCTTGGTACGCTTGCTACGACTGTACGTGGAGCTCGTTCCCTTGATCACAGCCATCGCATCCGCTGACTGCCATCTAGACCTCGATCTGGCATATCTGACTCTGCTGAACAACGTTCCCCACTACTTCCTCCTGAACACGTTCTACGGAATCGACTTCTTCACGGCCATCCTTCCCCTCGTCATCGACATCATTACCATCACTCTCCCCTTTGCTCTGTTCCGCCGCCTGAACAGTGGCCATGCCAACCCGGAGAGCAAGACAGAGAATCAGCTGGTAGTTCAGGACAAGAGCATTCAATCGTTGGTCACAATCTTTGGGTCTGCGGTCTACACAATAGTCGTCTACGGATGCTTCAAGTCATGGATCCCAACATACATGGTCACACATTTCGACGGGCTGAGGAGCCTTTCAAAGGCACACGACGCCGATGTTGTCGCGTTCGTCGCGCTCTTCCTCCCACTCGGCTTTGCAGCATCTCAGTTCATTTTCGTGCCAGCAATTGCCTCGACTGGAAACCCGGGGCTCACTGATCCTAAGATCGCGCCAGAGAAGGTGCCATTCAACCCTCAGACGGCCACTTTCAGCCAGACGTTGGCGTACAATGTGGGGCTCAGCGAGGCTGGATTCACACCACGAGCAGAGATTGTGGCAAAGCGCACTCTGATCCTGTCAGCGTGCTCGTTCATCAACTCCTTCGTACGCGCATATGTGGTAATCGAGGGGACGGAAATATTTGGTGCTTTGGGATGGGCAAGTGTATGGGCATTAGCCGCCGGCCTCACAGGAGCTGGGTTTGCCTGGATCGGAGACGAGTAATTGAGATGCTTGGAGCAGTGGGTGTCATCTGGCAGATGAATGTAAGGAAGGGCACTTGGGGAGTTTTCGGCTGTGAAACGGATATACCCTGGATCGCCTTTGTGTTCTCAAGAAAACAGACTTGCTATTTGAACATCACGTGAAGCTCTTCTGGAATCCCCACATTACGGGTCGCCTGTTTCCCACACACACACATTCCTTCCGTCGCCGTTGCAGATACTCGCACCTACCGTCGTGGTGCAGACTTCAATCACTATAACGCAGCCACAATGGTCGTTCGTCCATGTCTTACCTCGACCATGTCCAGTCTGTCGCTTCCACAGGTAAGATACGTCATCGCGAGCCACACAGCTCCACTCAATGGCCTCCTGGTCAATCAACCTGACCATCATCTTCGCCTGCGTCTTCGTTTTCCTCATCCTACAGGTCGGCATTCAACATCCTACGACGAAAAGAAAAATGAAATCCTTTATGAACAAAGCTAAGGCGGCTTTGGACGATGTGAAGCAACAGCGTCTGGGCCCACAAGTTGACGGTTCGTGTGACCGACCATCATCGATACAACCCCCGACTCCTGCCGATGTGATCAAGTACCGGTATCATCATGGCACCAATCTGGGATCCGTCTTCGTTCTCGAAAGATGGCTCACTGGCAGTATGTTCCGCGATGACTTTCAAGGCTCAAGCGAGCTTGTCGCAGCTGAAGGATGGGCGAAACATGAAGGTCTCGAGAAAGCACGAGAGCGCTTTGAGCAGCACTGGAAGAATTACTGCAGTGATGCTAACCTGGACTGGCTGAAGTCCCACTCCGGCTGCACCACCATACGATTGCCGATCGGATACTGGACGCTTGGGCCTGCCTATTGCGAGCACACGCCTTTCAAGTCAGTTGGACCCATTTACGCACACGCTTGGACTATGGTCAAAGATGTCGTCAGGCGATGCCATGAGAGGGGCATGGGCGTTGTGTTGGACCTGCACGGCGTTCCCGGGGGAGCCAATGGGGGTGATCATTCTGGAACGAATAGCGGCAAGGCAGAGTTCTGGAACTCTCGTAAGAACAGGAGCCTGGCAACTCGTTGCCTTTGCTTTATCGCCCAGCAAGCGAAGTCTATGGAAGGCGTCGCAGGTATCCAAGTTGTCAACGAGTCCGCGTACAACGCTCCTCACATGTACGAGTGGTACGATGAAGTCCACAAGGAGCTATCTGGCATCGACCCCAGCATGCCTGTCTACATCTCCGACGGCTGGGAGCTCAGCCGATGTGCAGACTGGGTACTACAGAAGAACACCGTTGGTGCCCAGGGTGCGAGTCCCATCGTAATTGATACTCATCTGTATTGGGCTTATACGGACGAAGATCACAAGAAATCGCCACAGCAGATAACCAGTGAAGTGTGGACCAAGCTCTCGGAGCAAGTGCTGAAGGATGGAAGTGTCGTTGACCGCGGAGCGTCGCAGGCGATAGTGGGGGAATACAGCACTGCCTTGGACGGGACTTCGTGGTCGCACGCTGGCAACGAGAAGTCTAGAGAGGATCTCACCCGAGAGTTTGGCAATGCTGAGTCCTGGAGGTTTCAGCAGCGTGCTGGTGGAAGCTTCTTCTGGACATATCTCATGGACTGGATGCCAGGCGGCGATTGGGGCTTCAAGCACTTGACTGAGCAGAATGCTATCATCAGACCCAAGTCATTGATGGTGGCCACGTCCGATGTTCAGCAAATGTGCCAAAGAGCGCAAGCCGAGCGAGATCATCGCAGAGGCACGACTTGGGGACTTCATTGCCAGTATTGGGATACCAATCATCCGGGACACTACGAGCACGAGCTGTTTCCGCAGGGCTGGGATGTAGGCTTCAGTGATGCCATGGCCTTCTTCGAAATGCGTAGCAAGCAGAATCATCCTGGCACGGACAAGATTGGCATGCTGGACCTATGGATCCTGAAGCGACTGCGAGAGAGCGGACAAAGCGGCAAGTTTGTGTGGGAGTATGAACAGGGCATGAGGCAGGGCGTGCGCGACTTCTATGAGGTTGCCGGCATCTAACGAGAAAGCCTGCAGATGTCAGTCGAAAGCTAACAAGTGGCCAAGCCGAAGCGCAGAATCTCCAGGGCATTATCCCGCTAAGATAGAGATAGATACCTATGATCAGAACCAGTAATGCGAGAACTATGGGGTGGACACCAGCCACGTCCTTGGATGTTCTCGGCGGCAGCCCTGTTGGCTCGAAGGAGCGCTTTTGATGGCTGGTGTGAGAAATCATTTCCATGTCCACGAGATGCTATCTACATTTATGAAGATGATCGTGGCGGGCCAGCGTGAATACCAAACCTCGTGAGCCGTTCAAAGCTAGGTACTCTAGCAAGGTATAGCAAAGCAGAATAGCGAATGGCGCTGCTTCCGTTAATAGAGGCGTGCAATCAGATGCAGAAACGCAATGGCGCAAAGGAAGCACAGCATCCACGGATTGCCAGTGGCAGAGGGTGAGGTCTTGGTGTATATTTAGACCGAGCCCCTCGACGGCGCCAAAAACCTCCCGCAAAAGCTAAAGCAGGATCGGCCGCTTCCGAGCCGCGAGCCTGCCACCATGGATGTCCGAACGCTATGCACTCTGTCGTAAGGTAGATCCACATCCAAGCCAACATCACCTCTCGCCGCGGTCGTCTGCAACACCATCACTGCCTACTGGGAGCACCGCCGCCCGGCCGACAGACGCAGACAGTGAACGTCGCTGCAGCCAGCCTCCAGGCCACAGCCGCTGGCGACCAGCATTGCCTGGCTGGCGGGACACGCAGATCGACACAACACACACGACTCAACTCCGACACCACTACCTCCACCGACCGTGCACCGACATCCGGCGCGACTCTCGCTGCCCAAGCCCACGCCTCGACTTGCGAGGACGACCTACGTCACTTAGCGACCATTCACTTTCCCAGCACCACTGCGACCTTCCATCGCCGGCGACCTCCCCCACCAAGCCAACTCCCACCCAAACATCACTGCTCCCTCAGGCTAGCTTCACTTCTTATCGCGTCTACGCACACGTGACAGACACACCACACACGCTCCCTGACATGTCGCGCTCAAGGCGCCTGCAGCGCATGTCCAGCGCATCCAGCTCGAGCTCCTCCAGCACCTCTCCCGAGCGCGGTGTCGACGACGACAATGACTCCTTCATGCTTCAGGCCAATGACTCTGCGTCGTCCCTCGGGATGGACATGTCGCCGGAGCAGTCCCAGACCGAGGCAATGAGAAGGGAATATGAGGAGCGATGTCGAGTGTCACCAGTCCACCGCCTCCCCGCCGAGATCCTCATCAGCATCTTCGCCCGCTTGACCTCTCCCCGCGACTTGCAAATGTGCATGTTGGTTTCGAAAGAGTGGGCACGAAATAGTGTGGGTCTGTTATGGCATCGACCAGCCATGAGCAAATGGGATAGCATACACAGCGTGGTACACAGCATTCGGGCTGCCAAGAAATTCTTCGCATATCAGGAGCTGGTCAAGCGCCTGAATATGTCCACTTTGGCAGGGCAGGTCAGCGACGGTACACTTATGGGCATGACAGAGTGCAAGCGCATCGAGCGTCTGACTCTGACAAACTGCTCCAAGTTGACCGACCTGAGCTTGCAGCCGCTCGTGGATGGTAACAGGAGCTTATTGGCGCTGGATGTTACTGGTCTCGACCAGCTCACAGATCGCACAATGATCACTGTGGCAGACAACTGCCTACGATTACAGGGGCTGAACGTCACGGGCTGCAAGAAGCTCACGGACGCGTCCATTGTCGCCATCGCACGGACCTGCCGACACTTGAAGCGTCTCAAATTCAACAATTGCGTGCAGCTTACGGATGTGTCTATCCTTACTGTCGCGACTCACTGCACACATCTTCTCGAGATCGATCTTTACGGCTTGCAAAATCTCGAGAGTCCTTCAATCACGGCATTGCTCACATCATGCCCTCATCTTCGCGAAATGCGGCTGGCGCATTGCTCACGAATCAACGACTCCGCTTTTCTCGACATTCCCAACGATCCAGAAGTACCCGTTACATTCGACTCTCTACGTATCCTCGACCTTACCGACTGCGGCGAACTGGGCGATAAGGGCGTCGAGAAGATCATCCAGTCTTGCCCGCGATTGCGCAATCTCATCCTGGCCAAGTGTAGGCAGATCACGGATCGCGCCGTGTTTGCGATCACCAAGCTTGGCAAGAATCTGCACTATATCCACCTGGGTCATTGCGCACGGATCTCAGATCTCTCGGTTGAGGCACTGGCCAAGGCTTGTAACCGCATCCGATATATCGACCTGGCATGCTGCAGCAACTTGACAGACAACAGCGTCATGAAGCTTGCAGGCCTCCCTAAGCTAAAGAGGATAGGGCTGGTGAAGTGCGCTGGCATCACAGACCGAAGCATCTACAGTTTGGCTGTAGGCGAGGTGAAGAACGGGCGCAAGGTGAATGGTGTGAGCGTTCTGGAGAGAGTGCATTTGAGCTATTGCACGCTCCTTACACTTGATGTGAGTTCACCTGGTATTGAACGTGAGGGCTACGCTAATAAACATGCAGGGCATTCACATCCTTCTCAACAATTGTCCGAAACTGACGCACTTGAGCTTGACGGGAGTGCAGGCTTTCCTCCGCGATGAGCTGCTCGCCTTCTGCCGAGAGGCCCCGCCGGAGTTTAATGAACACCAGCGGGATGTCTTTTGCGTATTTTCGGGAACAGGTGTAGCGCGCCTGCGCGACTTTTTGAACGAGCGAAAGGCGCACCAGGCGGCGGCGCTAGGCTCGCGGACCTCATCCGTAGCCGATGACAGCGACCATATCGACGGCGACATTGATGACAATTCGGATGGCAGTAACACGCCGGTTGTCAACGTCAACGTTCACGGCAACTACCCCCACGGTCATACGCCCATAATACCAGGTCCCAGCTCAGCCGTCGCCTTCCAAGGCTTTGGATCTTTACAGCATGGTCATGAGCCCGGCGGCGTCCCTTCAAATCTCAGTCAGAGCGCACCTGCGACTACTGGTGGCGCGATCTGGGCTGGTGGGACCACGCCTGTGGTCGTGCAGCACGGGGCCGGCGCTCAGCATGTTACCGGTATGATGGGCGCAACTATTCTGGACGAGGTGGAAGGCGACGAGGCTTTTGGCGAAGGAAGCGAAATCATGGGTGATTAAGACCTTTGTGATTCCTCTCCTTAGTGCTCGTGGCTGCTGTGTCTCGCACAGAGCTGGGCGTCAATTTGCTGGGCTGAACCGAGAACACGATGTGGCTCTCGACGTTCTCTGAATGGCGCTGTTCATTTGTGTTTGGGTTATTGCGTGTCGGTCGATCAGCGAAGAGCGAAAAGCGTACGAAGCGAAGCATGCGTTATGAATGTGTTTTTATCGAAGAGAGCATCGGTTATTAGGAGAGGCGGCGAAGAGACGAGATTCCCACATGGTCAGCGAAAGAGAGGCACGATTAGCGGTCGGATGTATGACTTTTTCAGAGTATTCGCTCGATTACCAGAGTCTCTTCAAGGGAAACACAAGTTTGTATTCTCTCATTAGCTTGACATGTGACGCTGCCCACCCCTCGCAGCTGCTGTTGCCCTAAGTGAGAGCCATGGAAGGGCGACACATGCATGCAGCCCTTAGCTCCCGCGCGCGACGGCCCTAATGAAGTCCCTCGCTGCAAGGCGGCCCTATGTTCCTGCGACGCGTCCATCCTCGTACTCTCCAGCGGCCTGACCGAGATTGACGGCGAGCATGGGCGGTTGCTGGCCGAGTTTTCGCAGAAGCTAGGTGTAGTGATTGGAAGGCAGGGGTCGCCGGCTAAGGCATGTGCTTGCAGGAGCCCGTTGTTAAATTGGGCGATTTAGGGCTTGCGAGCGTGGCATATTGGGTAGTTCCTTGCTGTGCATTGTTTAAGACGGTACTTTTCTGGTACTTTACAACGGCAGTTGTCTTCTGAGGACTGTTTATGAGATATGGGTTAGCCGATGTGGCCATGGTGCTTGAGGAAGAGTCGACTTACCCGGACTTGATGGATTTGCTGGATGCTGATCTTGGAGCATCATCGAACCTCATGTGTATCGACAACCTTTTGATGTTCTCGTGTTCATTCGAGAGGTATCACGAATACCCTTGCGTCGGAATGCAGTCTAAATTCATCTACATGGAGAGGATGGCATCGGATCACGCCCAAGGCACTTGGCCGACGCCGACGTCGACATCCTGCATTGGCCCAGGATACTGCCAGCTCTGCAACTGATTGAAATCGCTCGTCATCAACCACGTCGGCACCGACCAGTCATTCGTATCAAAAGTTGGAGAACTGGAGTCCAGCATCAAAGGTCCACAAGCATTAGACATATCCGATCCCGTAACAGCCAGGCCATTGTCCAGCCCAAGCGAAGCATCGAGATCATCCATCGAGATCTCGGGTTGCGGTTCCAGATCTCTCATCGCCAAGGCTCGACGGTAGAGTCTGGCGATCGGCTGCCATAGTCGACCTTTGCCTCCGTCTGCGACAATGGCTGCGGATCGCTCCATGAAGCGATTGACTACTGTCCATGCTTCTTCGGCTAGTGGTGTCTTACGAATTGTGCATAGTCCACCCAGTGCAATGGCTAGAGGTTGCCACTGTACCCAGGGTAGGCGGCTCCATTTCTCCAACTCGGCGTCCGCCCAGAGATCCTCCGTCTTTCGTAGCACATCCACCGCGAGCTCCAGGATCCAAGGTGCATCTGCTGGGCAGCCCTGGCTTGGAAATGGTCGCTGAAAAGATCTCACGCAGTTCAGCAGGTTGAGAGATTGAACGATCCGACTGATCTTGATGGTCAGACGCTGGAAAGGAATCGCTGGGTCGCAGTGCTGAGTGTATCTCTCCTGAACGCTTTCGTTGTGCGTCTTCGTGAGCTCCAAACGGCGCTGCCAGGTATCAGGTTCGATGGAGGCTTGAATCACCTCGAAGCGATCTCCAATCATGTAAAGCTCCTGGACTTCGAGAGCGAAGTTCATGTCAGTTGGCTGTCGACGGCCCACTTCTACCGTCGACGCCGTAGAGTACTCTGCGAGATCCTCGTCATTGAGGTTCACAGGGAGCGGTCTCTGCCAGGAGCCAGGTCTGATGGTGATCTCGGATCCTCGATCGTAAGCGAAGAAGGAGTCAAGAACCAGAATGTGGTGCCACAGTCGTCGTCGTAGCTGCTGCATGAAGAACGTCTCATCTGGAGACTCCCTGTCAACATTGAGTGCCTGGGCAAGTCGAACCAAGAGTCCAAATAGAGCCCAACTGCGGTGGCTTGCATCATGCTTGCGCGTCGTGGTCTGGAATAGTCAGGCTAGAGTCTCCAAGTATATCAAGCAGTCAGTTGACTTACGACATATACGTCAAAAGCCTGCAGCGCCGCCAACGACTTTGTATTCAGCAAATCCGCCTGGACTAATGCAGCTTCCGTGATACGACGAAAGTAGTTGACGAGATCTGCACGTGGCTGTCGGAACTTGGCTTGGCAGTCCTTGTCACTCATCTGAGATATGCCGCCGAAGTTTATGGCTGCCCTCAAGGCACGACTGCATGGAGCAGCCGCATCATGACCCAGATACGGTCGTCCTTCCTGAATGAATGCCCGCAGGGTCGGCGTGTGGAAGACTTTCCAGCACGAGTCGATATAAGTCACGTAGTTGTTAAACAGAACGCTCTGCATCTCGGCGTGCAGCTCGGGCAGCGCACCAGGGACTTCGTAGATGCGTCCTGGATGACACATGATGAAATCGAACGTGCTGGGCGGCTGTCCCTGCGTATGAGCCACGGAAGAGTGAGCAGTTGAACAAGGCGAAGTCATGTCAGAAGCTTCCTCAATGCCCTCATGCTGGTCCTCTTCGAGTACCTCACGCAAGGCTTGGACTTCGCCAGCCAAAGAAGTCCAGAAGGCGCTGGCAATGTATCGATTAGCAGCTGGGATAGGGGCAGTTGGCGACCTGACATTTTTCGTCCTGGTCTCCTCTATGATGGAACTGTTCGGTGCTTGACCCTGCATGTTCACAACCATCGACTCCAAGCGGTCGAGCCGATTGCGAAGCTCGGTTTCACGGTGCTCCAGGCCATTGCTGTCGGCGGTGGAGCGTCGCTTGCGGACACCCTGGGAGCAGGAAAGGCCAGACTGCCGGCAGTGGTTGCAAGGCAAAGATCGGTCGCACTTGATCTTTCGCTTCTGCGAGCAAAGTAATGTTAGCCAAGCCAATCTCACATTGTGATCCTGCGCCATCAGACTCACCTGGCACTGTCGACATGCCAGTTTGGTGCGTAGCGTCGGGCTTGGCTGCTGCGCTGGGCTTTGTCCTTCCATTTCGATGCACTCGCCCAAGGTAAGCTCTTGGAGAGTCTGGCGTGGAGTTCCTGCTTCTCCCATCGTACGTGCCCGTCGTACCTAGCCGGACCCGCGGACCCACGGGCGATATATAGCACTTGCAGCGTGGAAGACATGTCCATGTGACGTGCGATATCGCTGTTCGCAAATCTAACTCGCGCGCATAGTCGCTGCCAGGGTTTGAAGGCAGGGACGTGGCTTCGGCAAGACGGTTACTCCTAGCCTTGCATGAAGCGTTATGAGGGTATCGAGCGTAGGCGGCCCGATGGAAGGGCGATCCGGTGGCATCTGGCGTCGGAAGGAGATACCGCTTTCTTCTTGCGAGCTGGGGAGTAGGGCACACGAGCAGGACACGAGCAGGCCATCGCTTCGTCAGCAGTCCCAATGGCCGTGGCGTTTAATGATTAATGATTCTTGATAATCCTGCGAGGAACGCCATTCCCTTGTCTGAGGATTTGCTGGTTGAGGTTGGTAGGGTTCGGCAGGGAAAAGAAGCCTATTGGCACGACGCCGCGGCACACCAACGGCTGACCGAAGTCAAAACATCCATCCCTGTCATTCCACCAACCTCAACTCTTCTTCTAACCTGTCCTGACTAATTGCGGCCGACCATCTCTTAACGACACGCCATGCCGTCCAGATTCGAGGAGAAGAAAGCCAAAATCATCGCTCAGCTTGCAGCTCCCGACGACGCATATTCCGATGCGAGTCCAAAGGGATCCGTGGACCGCGGTGTGCGCGAACTCTGCTCAGACATCAACGCTCTCGACGGTTTCGTCACCACGAGCAGCTGCGCTGGGAGGATAGCGGTCTATCTGGAAGGCGGAGGCCAGCAGAAGGCCTTTCCAGAGGAGGACATTGGCGACGCCGGCATTGCTGCTGCACCCCCGGTATTCACAGACGGCGGCAAAGGCGGTGGACAATGGCTCTACGTCTCTCATGATCCTCTGGACCTCGATCGTGCAGACGCTACCACCCCAGGCGGCCTGATGGGCCTCTTCGGGCTGGACACAAATGCCATTGCTTCCAGTCCATCAACTTTGACCGGCATACGGTTTGTACATTTCAGGTTTGAGCCAATGGTAAGTCTCTACTAACACTCTCCTCATACGTTCGTTCTCCAGGGTCCCATATTTCCGAGGCTGTTGGTGGTCGGAAAAGCCGATAGCTGCAAAGATCAGAGTGCGGCATACGCAAGCCTGATTTCCTTTTCGGGCTTCAGACTGCGCCATGCCCTTCATGTCCACTTCCACTATCAACAAACCTAACATTGCAATTCGCTAAACTCGTTCCTCCACATCGACTAGATCCTGCACATCCTTACCTCCTCACTCCCACGCGCCCAAACTGTCCACGCGGCCGGCCTAGCAGCAGGGTTTCGAGAGACCGGCATCAGCTCCATCTCTGGCACAGATCCCACGCCAATAGTGGCAGTTCGCACGCAGGGCCTCTTCCTTTCCAGCATCATCGGCTACCAGGAGCCGCGGCGACAGGGCGTCCCCTCATCCTCCTCGTCGATTAAACCCATGGTCACTGAAGAGTACCTGACAACACTCGTGCAATTGGCGAATCGACGATTCCTCGTCAACGAAGAACGAAAGGAGAGGTTTCAGCGAGCGTTACTAAAGCCTGCAGAAGTGGTAGAAGACATTGCTAATGCTTCTTCGACGTGGGAACCGACAGAGCAGCGCAGGGAAAGGTTGCGGGCCGAGGGGCTGCGTAGGAGAGAGGAGATCAGGCAACGTGGAGTGGCGGTGACGACAGGGGAGCGTGTGGCATCACATACACCTGTGGAGGATCAGGATGAACACTACCACGCGACTGGATTGGATCTGGGCCCAGAGCGATCCGATTACTAACGATACAAAGCCAGCTACTGCATACATGTACAGCATATCCATGCATACCTAGACGCCCGTCCCAAGGGTTTGCCCAATGCCATGTCAGCCATCTCGGCCCATGTTCTGTCCCAGACCCACAGCAAGACCCATTTCTAGTAGGGCTCTATTCTTCCCCCTGTAACGCCTACCCATCTATGCGCTTCGCTATGCATGAAAACAGTGTCGTTGGGCGCATGCTCGTGTCCGCCACCTCAAGTTTGTACCGAGACCTGTAGAATCGCTACCTGCCCTTCCGATTCTTCGTTCGATTGCGAGACTCGCCGTCATTTGCACCATCTAGGTCGGTCGAGGACACCACGACCGTGTCGTCAGAGATCGACTCGGATGTGCTATGCGTCTTGCCATCCTTCTCGGACGAACGTGTCTCAGTTTGGGCGGAAGCCGATGCGCTCTTGTGTTTACGGTGAGCAATGGAGAAGAAGCTGACCACGCTCTCGTCAACTGGGGGCTCCCCACTCTTCCGCTTCTCCTCCACATCCGCAAGGTCAACCTCGTCGTCTCCCTTTTCGTCAGTCTCGTGTTTGTCCTCTTTGGGTTCCTTCTTGGTTCCCAGCAGCTCATCTCTGAGCCATTGCCACATCGATCGATCATCTTTCTCCTCCTTCTCGGCCTTTTTGCCATCCTTCTCATCGATCGAGTCGAGAGTAAGTGCTTCGCTGTACTCGAGCATCTGCTTGAGCTCCCCACGCACAAGTCCAGTGCCCCACAAGCTGAGTAGTACTCCTGGGACGAGGTACAGCAACGCTGGCTGAGCGTGTTGGAAGACACTCATGACAATGAGTGTAGCTAGCATTCCAAATACATAGCCCACCATACTAGCCAGGAAGTATGGTTTTGGGAAGCTGGTCGTCAGGACTTCGGGAAGCACACTGCCCAGTGACGATGCCGCAGCAGTGCCTCGTGTCCAAAACTTGTCACCCCAGTGACCAGTCACGGCCACGTAGGGAGCAAACTCGACTTCCTCCTCGCCGTCATTGTCTGTCAAACCTGGCTTGGTCTTCTGCTTGCGTAGGTAGAACAGATCCAGATCGAAGCGGAGTGCAAGTGCTATCATAAGCCCTGGCAGCACGATGTCCCCAAGTCCCAGCATGCTGAAGCTCTTGACTGGAGGCTCGCCGGCGGCCCCCGGCTCATCTGGCCTGGGAAAGACTAGCTTGATCGGCACGTCCAAGTTCTTGGCAACAGTGACCATCAGTGGGGTGAAGAAGACGGCCCAGATGTCGTAGAAGAAAAGACCAGTCAGGATCAAGGAGCCAGTTGTGAAGGTCGTTGGCGACATAAGCTGCAAGGCACCGTACGACACAGCAAACCCCTGAAGATTCGTGAGCCACCAAGGGTTACCAACGAAGATCGAGTAAGCGATCGCTGCAGCACCTAGTACTGACGATATGGCATTGTGGCGGGTCAACAGGGTGTTGAAGGAGAAGTGATCTTTCAGATAGCCCTTCACCTTGAACTTCTGCTTCGTCAAGTCTCGCGCGCCCCAGACGAGGCTGAGCAGGGATGCGGGTAATGGCAGGCGACCAAGGGGCCCGGCGAGTGGAGATGTTCTTTCAATATTGTTCTTGCCATTTGAGTCCACAGAGGTCACCTTGCGCTCGCTGTTGTTCACCTTCCAGAGTTTTCCTTGGTCTACATAGTACGTCGGACTGACAAAGCTCTCAACGGTTGTCCATGCATCGTTGATGATCTTGCCGACACTGTACGTTCCAATCAAAGAAAAGTATATTCCGAGGACCAAGTTGATAGGGTCTGCCCCGAATCTCTTGATGAGGAAATAGAGAGTGGCCAGCACTGCACCAGCAGTGAGCGGGAACACAATGGCATCCTTATTGCTCAAGCCCTCCATCTTCTGCACATTGTCTTCCTCTTCCTCATCGTCCTCGTCCTCGTCAATATCGTCATTTGGCTTCTTCTTGATCTCGCCCGCAGACATTGGCCGCGAAAGTGAAGCATGGGCGCCTGCGTAGATCGGAAACAGGGCGGAGACGAGGAGGTGGAGGTACATTGGCAGCAGTGGGCGGTTCTTTTCGAAGTGGTACGCGGCGGCTTCGAACGCCTGGCTGAGGCTGCCGGTCGAAGCCATTGTTGGTGCTTACAATAGTGCCTGGCGGTATTGGTCGTTGGTTGTGATGATGAATGGACGTCAAGGAATGAACATAGCTGGAAGCATCACCAGCGGAGCAAGCATGGTCTTGCGCGTGAAGAGGAAGGCAGGCACGCGGCAAATGGAGCTCACATGGAAGCTCAAAATAGGCACATGTCAAGGCGCAGTTGCCAGATGTTCATCATCCGGCCTGCAGACCCCAGTCGATGATCGCGGATCAGCCGCCCGCCCGCCAGGTTCAAACGGCTGCACGTGCGTCCATGTCGGTGCCATCCGATGCACGTGAGGAAGAAGTGAGAGAGAGAGAGCGAAGCCGCGTCTTGTTCTCTGTTCTCGTCCTCCGGTATTGCGATGGCAAAAAGCCGATACCCGCACGAACAATGCCCAGAGACACAATCGATATACCAATGCCACACGCACTTTTCAAACCCCAGTATTCATTTTTGATGATGCCGTCATGTACATGTACTGTAGTGAGGAACGAACGCTCCACAGTATACATCGATCACTGCCATTGCACACAACCCTTCAAATAGACAAAGCTTCCGAGTGCCAACCCGAACACGAATACGGGCCTTTACGACCACTCTCGGTTCAAACGTGAGGTGTACTGGACTTTTTTTCTACGGCGGACAAGGACAGTCCTCCGGCACAAAACCTAGCGCGCAGAGAATGTCAACAAATGAAGCATTAAATCAATCTGCTTACCAGGCTCTTAGGGCTAGCAAATAGCGTACTCAAAGCTCTAACGCGAGCTCGCATATGCAACGGCACGGAGAAGACACCGAGTCCGCGTTGCGCGGCATGCAACCAAGGATACTGCATAGTAGCTAAGAGTTGTCGTGGATGCGGGTCGTTCACAGGCACGCAAGAGAGCAGCTGGCATACTGCCTTTCGTTGGAGCAGATCCTCATATGCTGTGTTCGATATGCTGCAAGCTTGCAATTCGTAGTGGCCCTCT
Source organism: Zasmidium angulare (assembly GCA_002786045.1). Classification (NCBI taxonomy): domain Eukaryota; kingdom Fungi; phylum Ascomycota; class Dothideomycetes; order Mycosphaerellales; family Mycosphaerellaceae; genus Zasmidium; species Zasmidium angulare. The sequence goes on from NHNX01000004.1 coordinate 1,537,853, forward strand.
TTGGAACGCCTTGCTGCAGCAATGAACTTCAGTGAGCCTTGACTCTGGTCCTTAGTGACGCCTTTCGTGCTTGCTTTCAATCGTCATTCTTCAACCCACACAAGTCCGTTCCCATAACCCAGTCCAGCCACGCGAACAATCTCCAGTATAAACTCGCTCGATCCCAATCGAATGTACCATCTTCTTTGCGCGGTACCGCAGAGCCGATGATCTCGCTAGCGCCAATCCAGGAAGTCCAAGAGGCTTTTGGTTGCTTCGGTGCAAGGGCAAGTTCGGCCGGAAGCAGTTTGGCGGGAATGGCCCCATCGATTCGTAGACGACGAGCCTGGGCGGCGCTTGTGGGAGCTACCTGGTAGCCTGTGGTTTGTTGTTGTGCGACATTGAATGATGGAACGCGACCAACTAGCCCGTTGTTGAGTGTGGACGAGCTTGCAGTAGGAGAGTCCTGCATTTCGGCGCCGAGCGGACTTCGTGGCGTGTGGCCGATCATTGTCGGTGCGGTCGCCGTGGCCGAAGATACCGTGGAAGACCCATTGGGGCTACCTTGTACCGCGCCTACGGTTGTTGAGAACGTCTTTGGCAACTGCTCGCTTGTGATCTGCGCGCCTGCCTGCGTGGCCAAAACCGGCTCGTCTTTTTGCGGTCCTCTACCCTGGTACGGCTCTGCATACACCAAGCACCCTCTGATCGTGTGCGGTGATCTTGCTATAGCCAGTTCAGCCGCTTGCCTGGACTCAAACGTCACTTTGATCCAGTGCTCTCCGCCAGCGAACCTGTTCTTCTTTCGCATCGCGGCCCGTGAAAGGCTTCTCTGCGCTTGTGCACGTCCCATAGTGCGTGAGACATCGTAGCGTTGGCCGAGAGGCTGGCGGTCGTAGTCTTCGAGTATGTAACCATTAGAAACGCGCTCGTAGAAGTCGATGGCAGCCCACTGTAGGTCTTGCCCAAAGCCATACAGCAGGACTTCAGTCGGCTCGCTATCTGCAGTATCCGCTGCCGGTAGTCTTGTGGATGGCTGTGCGCCTGCAGACTTGGGATCGACCTCACCCAAGGCGTCTCTCTTGCCTGCATCGTCTTTCGTGCCAACTCTTCTCAAGGAGCCAAACACCGCGTCTTCAGCTGCCATATTCTCTGCTTTGATCTTGTCCTCCTCCCGCCTTGGTTCCGCCGTCTTTGACCTGGACCTTGACAGACCGCTCCTACTTCTCCGCATACTCCTGCCGAATGGACCTTTCTCCACAGCCGGTCTCTCGCCATTGTCGGGTCCAGAGTAGTCGTAAGCCCATGGAAGGCGTCGCCCGCTATTGTCGATGGCGCGCTCAGCTTCTGGTACGGCGTGGACCTGCATCCCCGGCACACGTTGATTGCGAAGACCGTACATGACAGCGAACGAGTTTTCGTAGAGGATGTGAGGCCGGATAGGCGCAGACCGGCGGCGCCTGCAAATGCGGATGTTGATGGGGTGTTCTCTGTTGAGTAAGATTCTGCAGCGGCGACCACGAACACAAAGAGCGGAGACACTGCGCTTGTCTATGCTTACAGAGTCGTGAGACGAGACTTTGATTTCAGTCTTGACGTTGCGTTGTTGGTGACTTTTAAGGTTGCAATTGTTTGGAACTCCAGACCCATTCACCTCCAAGGTTCTAAGCCTAATCTCACACGAAAACACGTGACAGTCAAGAGCACAGTCCCTTTCCTGTCTTCCCGTCTCCTCTCAGCTAGTGCGCTGAATGCCACAAGTCAAAATTAAAGAACCGCAACGAACAGCAACATCGCTTTTAGAAGTACATTCCGTTACCCTAGAAGGAGCCTTCATACGACTACCTCGTGTGCATGCAGACGACCTTCCCTTGTTGACTTCCGCAAACAAAGCCAGATTCCTAGCCATGCAAATGACATTCTACTCGTCGCCGCCTTTCACGTCAACGCCCTTCCCGCCCTCCGGGTACTCCTCAATCTTCTTCTCGAACCGAGCCTCGATCGCATCGATGACCTTCTCGTCTCGGGGCGTGCTGACGAAGCTGATAGCAACGCCCTTGGTTCCGAAACGACCAGCACGACCAACACGGTGAAGATAGGTGTCAGCACACTGAGCTAGCGCCTCCTTGGCCTCCGGGTCGACGTCCTTGGTGGCCGACTCTGGCATGTCATAGTTGATAGCAAGGTTGATGCGCTCAATGTCGATACCACGACCGAACACGTCAGTGCTGACACAGATACGCTTGTCGTAATTCTTGAAGGCTTGGTAGCGCTTGATGCTGTTTCAAGTATAAGCTTTAGGACCAATGTCAGACTAGACTTGAACTTACCGCTCCTCCTGGCTTACTCCGGAGTGCACAGCAATGGAGGGAAAGTTGCACTCCCGCAGGAGCCGATCCAGCTCGGTAGCACGCAGGGTGCTCTTGACGAAGATGATGACTTGGTTGTAGGTCAGGGTGTCGAGGAGATCGTTGAGCTTCCTGTTCTTCTCTTGCTCGCCACACTTGATGTAGTACTGCTGCAGACCGTGCAAGGTAAGCTTGGTCTCGTCATCGACGTAGATCTCAAGAGGACTCTGCATGAACTTCTTGCAGATCGGACGGGTCGCCTGCGAGAGAGTGGCAGAAAACATCATGACCTGCTTTTGCGTAGGCGTTGCGCGGAAGATCTCCTGGACATCGCGGCGCATGTCTGATCATTTGTTAGTAATGACGTTACTAGTCAGGTTCCCACCAATTCTTACCAATCTGATCCAGCATCTTGTCACACTCGTCCAGAACGAAGCGGGAGACACTCCCCAATCGAAGCTTCTTGTCCCTGACGAGCGCGTTCAAGCGGCCTGGAGTAGCAACGATGATGTGCGGGTGTGTCTCTTTGTCTTTGAGAAGCTTCTCGTTCTCCTTGATATCGGTACCGCCATAGAACACCGAAGTCTTGACCTCCGGCATGTACTTGCTGAAGCGGGCGTACTCGTTTCGGATCTGGAATGCCAGCTCGCGCGTGTGGCACATGACCAGCACACTGACTTCACCGTTGACTGGCTCAATCTGCTGGAGCGTGGAGAGCACGAAGACGGCAGTCTTACCGAGACCAGATTTGGCCTGGCACAAGACGTCGGTTCCGAGGATGGCCTGAGGGATGCACACTTGTTGGACTGAAGGAAGATGTTAGAAGTTGTTCGTCCAATCGTAAGCGTGCGTAGTGAGCATGAGCAGAGCGTCCGTCCATCATCCCCGTCAAAATCTCGGTCTCTCAAGCTCTTCGAGACATGTGCGCCCTCAATTTTGTGCTAGCACGACGGAACATCCTTCTTGCGCATATCTTTTTGGCCCCATGACATCACCACACTAGCATGCCGATTTACCATCAACCGCTGTCTCGCAAGCCTCGCTCTTGGTGCGGGAACGCATCTGCGAAGACTCCAAAAGAGCTGCCGTCCGAAGGCGCAGTGCAGTGGGTTTATCGTTGCCAGCGCTTGCCCGTTGCGCGAAACGACTTCCCAAGTGACAACTTATGTGCTCATGATATCTTACTGCTCCCACTCTGATGGACTTGATGGACGGACGCTCCTCGCTCGATCGGTAGGGTTCGTAGGTAGGCTCAAAGCATGATGTATGGAGATGACTAACCCTCTGATGGATGCTCGAAACCGCAGTCGGTGATGGCCTTGAGGAGTTCCGGCTTCAGGAGGAAGTCGCGGAAGCTGGTGGAATGGATACCGACATAGCTGCCCTTGCCTTTGTCGGCGCCAGCGCCCGAGACCGTGAGGTCGCCTTTCTTGTCGCCGTTGGCGGCAGCGCCAGTCGCACCAGTAGCGCCATCGGTCGGCTGAAGCTCCTCGTCGGAGTAGTCGATGAGATCCTCCTCGCCGGCGGACATGGTGATGGATCGGAGTTGTTAGTTTTGGTGTGATGAGGCTGATGCGCCTATGAGTCCGTCGAATGAGTCGAGGCCGCCGAGTGACCAGCAGCTAATCAGATCGAAAAGGCTGGTGCGGATGGAGTAGATGAGAAGGTGCGGTGGTGGAGATTGTGGACTCGGTGGGTGTGTTGTTGGATGGATGCAAGGTGGAACAAACGCAAACAACGAGGCGAAGAAGGCACGCTCGGGCCAAGCCGTTCGCGGGAGCGCATCCCTGCAAATGACTCGTGAGGTCACCTCACTCTCTCTACTTTGCCATAACTTCCACTTGAACTCCTCCAATTCAGTCTGCCTCCCGCATTCGCAAGGGTCATAATCAAGTGACCTTCTGAAACTCTGCACTGCTACATGAGCGCGAGTCTAGGATTTCAACTTCGCCGACATTTAGACTATGACGACATACGCCATGGCCAAAGACAAGAACAAGGACAAGAGTAAAGGCGCAAGGAACGTGCCGAACAAGCACCTTCATGCCCGAATATCTTTTTTGAATCAGGCAGCGGCTCTGCTTACGGTCCAAGAAGTCGGCTCGCTCAGCCAGTCGTCTGTCGAACCGGCGATCACTACCGACAGTGAACTCATTCCACAACGCCCAGCGTCTGGAAGCACATCTCTGGAAGGCCGCAGCATGGAGTTACAGGAGTTCCAAGGTCAAGACGAAGCTGTCTCAAGTGATGCACCAAGAGATGCCCTGCCGCTTGGCCCTTTGTCGCATCACTTGGGCTCACAGCTTCGACAAGTTGCTCGCAAGTCTCAGATTCGCTTGCACACGTCCATCAAGCGCACAAGCTGCAAGATATGCAATACGGTCTTCATTGAAGGACAGACATGCAGTAAGCATCTGGAAAATTTGTCCAGGGGTGGCAAGAAGCGACAGGCGGACGTTCTTGTGCTGGAGTGCACCAATTGTGGCTCGACGAAGCGGTTCCCAGTTGGCGCTAGACGGCAGCAAAAGAAGAGTCATCGACTTGCAGCTTCTGATCCCAGACAACTTATCGCCAACAAGGATAGACCTTTCTGTTTGCCGCGCTGAGCTATATGGCACAGTCTTCATCCCATCGAGGACACGCGGGGCAGCCTCAATCGAGACAACGAAGCCTGACGCGGCATGCGACTGCTAGCTGACAGCAGTCTCCGACTTCCATTGGAGCGTGGCTCCGACTGCCGCCCAGAAGAAAGAAACGCAGCCTTGGGACATGGATCAGAATCGTCGACGTTTTGAACGACTTGTTGCCGAACCATCATCTGCTACCCTATCTGCGCCGCTGGGTCTCGCATTGTATGCGTAACCCTGTGCACCGCCATACTGCGCGTTTTCAGGATATGAAGAGCTCTGGCCTACGGTCTGGATACCAACTCTTTCCTGTTCGACCCTGAGATGCCGATCCATGGTTCCCATTTGGGCAGTCATCGAAGCGACTTCATCACTCAAGGATGTTATGCGCGAGTAGTTGTCTTCTGCAAGCTCAATCGCTCTATCGAGATCGGACTGTTTCCTAGAGCACAACGAGCATGTCAGCTTGCTGATGTAGCTTTAGACAAGTGAGACCTTACTTGGACCTGGTCGGAGTACTATATCGACACTCAGTCCTTTGCGCCATACACTGCTGGCACGGCTCTGTGCCATCACACCTTTGCTTCCGCTTACGACATTCCTGCAGCATGTCAATGGTCTCTCCATGGCATATTTGTGCGCCTTGCAGCAGCTACCTCACATGCCTGGCGGAGTGTCAATCTTGGTGTCCAGAGAAGGCTCACGTTCGTTGCTCACCGTTCGACCTCGTCTAATCTTCTCTCCTCTCGAATTGTCCCCCTCGACCTCGGCCCACATTGGCTGCCACTGTGGTCCACCGCGATTTGCCGAGCCAGCGCTGACAGGTATGCCTGGAATCTGATAGTGCGTAGGATGTGGTGGTTGTGACCACTGCCTCGGATCTCTGTATTGCGCCGTGGGATAAGGGACTTGACCAGGGTATGCTGGATAGGGATTGGCTGGAGGGATAGCTCCACCATATTGCTGCGCGTTTGGATACTCGCTGTTCGGCGCGTTCGGAAAACCTCCATAATGATACGGGTCCATGGAAATTCGGCAGACGCACTGTGTCGAACGAAGCCAGGCGTTGGCCTATGGCAAGGTTCACAACGAAAGGGTGGTACCGAGTAGTTGGAAAGCGATGCGCAGAGTCGCCTATATTTTCGCCGGTCCTTTGCTCCTTGCCGCCGGCGATGTCATGCGGCCCTCGCCGCTAAGAACTTAATGATCCATTATGCGGCAGCAAACTCCGCAAACTGCTTGTTGGCGCTCGCCACGGCTCGGGTAGCGCTGCTGTGCAAGAACAATCTGAGGACTATCGCACAATGACTTCACTGAGAGCCTAAACTTCCAGGGTTGCACGGAAACAAGGACTTGATCGCCCAGCAGAGGATGCAGCGCATGAGACACCCACCAGAAGTTCTGTACGTGAGGCTCTAATCACTAGTTGCTTACACGGTGAAAGGCTTGCCAGCAGATCGACCTCGTACGTCACGCGAGTGCTTGCCTGTGTTTCCTAGAGGGATCCGAGCTCGCATAAAACGATCGTGGCTTGAAAAGAGCTGTGCAAATCCATAGGTGCATTGCTACTATCACGTCCCGCAACCGCAAATTGCGCAACCCGAATTTGACGGAGGTCATGATCGTGTCCATCGGTGAAAACAGAGCCAGACCAGTTTGGTGTCAAAGCCCACGTCTCACGCGCATATGCACATCGCGCGGTCTGGAGCATTCTTTCATGAAACCGCCGTCGCAAAACCGCTGCGAGAAGTGGACACCACTCATTTAGATCGTCTCAGCAACAAATGGAGATCAAGAGCCAACTCCACACCAACGACGTGGCTCGTCAGAGGGCATGAGGTCGTGATCCATGGTGTACCCGTTTACGCTCTGGTGCAGCTCAGAGTTCCGGGGAATCGACCCGCCCGGTCGGCACTAATGTCCTGCTAATGCGTGTCACGCAAATGGACAGGACTTGGTAGCCAATGTTTTGCCCCAGACGTCGCCATCAACATGGCCGAACACGATTACCTCACATGCGCCGCCACGCGAGATACAATGTGCCATGCGGTGAACATCACGTTTCCGTCTGCAGAGCCAAGAATGTCGCGAATCGCGAGAATTCAGGTGGAATAGAAAGCGACTTCGGCCTACCAAAAGACACTCCAGAGACGACGCGAGACAACCGGAATCTGCAGGATCGTTGGGCTTACTGTGATATTATACCTGCAAGCCAAATTGGCTGCCGCCTGTGCAGCTTCTTCAATGCGGGATATGCGGCAATTACAGTCTTCTGGCGATCAGCCTCGATGAAGCTCCCACTGATGGCTTAGTGGTTCGGCCTGATGAGTGAACAAAACACAGACACTGTTTAGAAGAGTGCATAAGAAACATGTCTAGCCAGCGTTCAGTCTGCTGCCGCCCAACCCTCTCCTGCTTCAAGACAGGCGCAGTCCGGACACCTTGCAGCCGCGTTGTAACGTCGTCTGGAGCTCCAATGTCATCGCCTTATTGTCATTGGACGGCGAATGGGTGCGAGCTGCGGGAGGTGCATCGCCCGTCTGCACATCTACAGACGCCATTCAAAAATAGGCGGGCCAACAACTCAAGATGGAATTCAAACAAGGTATAGGCGGCACAGACACGGCTTGACACTGCAGATATGGCTTGACGTCGCGCGCAGTGCTTGGGCACAGTTGAAGAGCAAACTCGATACAACTTGAGCGACATCATGGGCTATCTCTTCAATGGCGACATGGGCGAGTACCTTATGGCTCTGGACCTCTGCTACATGATGCTAACAGACTCCCAAGCAGGCTCTCTCTAGCCAGCTATACGACGGTCGCATGTCGAGAGATCAACTGTTCCAGCGGTGTCACATTCGGCCCTATCGTGGTTGTTAGTCTTGGCGAACGCCACCGAGCACTCGATTCATGGCCCGGCCCCTAATCGAGTCGACCTTACTAATAGTCGTTTGGTATCGTCGTCGAACTGACTCATAGTCACCCTTGCTCGTTGGTGGGGTGTAAAGCCACACCAGCCGGAGCGGACGCAGACTGGTGTCAGCGCATCAGACTCTGCTCTGACTTCTGCTGTATGGTTTCGGCGCTGCTGTGAAGACTTGATTTGTTACCGGCTGCTACGTTGCTACATCTTGGAAGACACGCGATCTCGTTCTCTCCCGGACTTTCCAACCTACTTCCTGATGCAGAAAGAGCTGGTCGGGCAGCCAAGTACAGCGAACACATGGTACAATTAGAGCGGGAGACCTGAGCTATGCTGGTTTGACTGCTGCGCGCACTCCCTCGAAACATACCTCCACGATACGTGCATGCGATATGTTTGTATCGATGTACATCTGGAGCTCTACGCATGACGTCAAGGTATCCCTTTGCCTGACACGAGCTCACCTGGGACACATCGTGTGTGGTTTGTCATCTCCTTTTTGCCACAATACTGACACTGGACGCACCCTTCTGACAATGCATGACTCTCCAAAGACAGTCTCTGCCGTTTACATGCGCGGTGGAACGAGCAAGGCGCTCTTCTTTCACGAAAGAGACATTCCACCACATGGGCCAGACCGAGACCGTTTCTTGATGCGCATCATGGGCTCTCCGGACCACATGCAAATCGATGGGATGGGCGGAACGTACCCTGTCACGTCCAAGGTCGCCATAGTAAGACCATCAGATCGCGGGGACGCCGACGTGGATTTCATCTTTGCACAAGTATCTGTGAACGAGAGCTTCGTAGACTACGACGCTGGGTGCGGGAACATCTCAGCTGGCGTAGGGCCGTTTGCGATAGACGAGGGACTTGTCAAGGAGAAAAGACTGGACCGCACAGGGATGGGATACACCACTCAAGAAGTCAGGATATACCAGCCACTCAGCACGCAAAAGGTCCTCGTAGCCCATGTGCCGATCGACGAGAAAACGGGTAGGTTTGTCGAAAAGGGCGACTATCGGATTGCTGGCTGTCACGGGACTGGATCACCTATTCTCATGGATTATTGCGAGGTTTGTTGAGACTACCGATCTTGTTTCTTTGCTCATACCTCGTAGACCACTGGTGGTGGCGTTCACAAAGGCCTCATGCCAACTGGTCAGCCGACCAATTTAATGCATGTCGGTGGCGATGAGATCAAATACACCATTTGCGATGCTGCCCACATCATTGCATTCGCCAAGGCTGCGGACTTTGGCCTCAGGGGCGATGAACATCCGCGGGTCATCAATGCAGACAAAGAGCTTTTAGCTAGGATCAGGGAGTTTCGCGGCAAAGCAGCACACTCCGTTGGACTGTGCCGCGACCCATCGACAGTGGATGAGGAATCACCCATCCTGCCCATGGTAGCATTGATATCAGAGCCTTCTCAAGAAGACGCACATATCCAGTCAAGACTGTTCCTGGACAACGCATGTCACTCAGCCATGGCAGGCGCTGGCGCGACGTGTACCGCTGCGTGTAGCAGGATGACTGGCTCGCTGGTCGCTGAGCTCATGCGATCGACTGCGCTGAACGAAACGGTGTTCAATGTTCAGCACCCTTCTGGCGTATTGCCCATATCGATTCGAACAGACGGCGTCGATGATGATGCACTGCCCATTTTTAAGACGTTGTCATTCGTCAGGACTGCGAGGTATCTCTTCAAGGGGGAGCTGTTCATTCCTGAAGACCTCGACATCTCCTGGGAATGATGCGGGCATTGGAGATGCCATTCCTTAGTCCCGAGTGCTTCATGTGGTCCTCAGGCGCCCTTTTGCTGGATATCGTCTACAGCCATTAGGGATCAACGCTGACCCGTGTAAGATATCGCTGTCTGTGTCCTGTTATTGGAAGATGCAGACATCTGTGTGCGTTGCCCAATTTTCAGCAATGGCTCTGGAGTCCAACTCACTAAGCAACTCATCATCAAGAGAGAAGGGGGATACATGGGGAGTCTAAATCGTGCTCTGTTCGGGAGAAGCACTAAGACACTACACCTTTCGTCTCCCCGTCGGTGCCGTCGGGCTTTTGCCGACAAGAGCTGGGCTAGCTGCAAGCACTTCACTTTCACATGATTGTCGGAGATGGTTTCGCTTGATGGCATGGGTACTAGGATAATGTGAGGTCTCAGGATACGCCTGAATTGCGGCCGATGTCATGCTCAGACTTCTTCCAGGTTGTGAATGAGGAAGTCGCTCTACAACGCTCCAGTCTTGTGGGGTAACAAGTGTGGATACGATTCCGCTGACTGTCTCTGTACTTGCTCTCCACCAACAATCAACATGCACAACGCGCTCATGGAGCGGGTGGTTGTTACGGGCGGTGCGGTGAGCGGGAGAGTCAGGAACACGCACATTATCCTGTCGCCATGTGGTGTAGCGCAGACGATCAAGGCCTAGAGACATGGCGATACCTTGCTGGTGCCGGCCTGTCATTCGTTCGGGCGGCTATGTCGGGCGCTGCGGAGCGGATGTCTCCAATACTAAAGCTCGTCGTAGGACCAGAGTGCGGAGGCAGAGGAGTACGATGCTCTCTCCGCAGCACTCGGTGGTCGACCCTTCCACCTGCGATGGCCGTTCTTTCCTCAAAGGCAATCGAACGACATGGAGAAAAAGACCAAAAGGAAGTCGCGCAGAGAGGCCGTCACATGCGAGGATAGAGTTCCGGCAGATGATTTCATTGGCCGCGGTCGATCTGAGCAGGCCTCCTCTGAGCCGAGCAAGCTGTCTGTGTGTCTGCGCGCGTGCAGGGCTGGCCCAAAGCCGATCCGCTGTGCGGATGTCATTGCTGGCGGGGTGCTGGTCCTCGGCTGCGGCCACCGACGCCTTCATCACCACCAGCAATGGTACAAGCTCTGCTTTGTGACGTATATAACAGACCGCCAGCCGTGTTAGTCTGACCAAAGGTTTGCCTGATCGATTTACTCTCCTCCTCTCCTCCCCTTACTCTGCATATACCAGCAAGATTGGAAGAAAGAGACTTTAGCTACCAGCCCAGTATGCCTACTCCAGTGAACACAGAGCAGATCCTCAAGGATGTAAATATCCTCGGCCGCCTCAACGATGGCACCCGCCAGATCCTCTCCAAAGAGGCCACCGTATTCCTCGCCGTCCTCCACCGCACCTTCAACTCCACTCGCAAGGCTCTCCTAGAGCGACGACAAATTCGCCAGGCTGAGCTCGACAGGGGCGTCCAGCTCGACTTCCTCCCCGAAACACAACACATTCGCGAGAACGATGCATGGAGGGGAGCACCGCCAGCTCCAGGTCTTGTGGACAGGAGATTGGAGATTACTGGTCCTGTCGACCGAAAGATGGTCGTCAATGCGTTGAACTCGGATGTGTGGACATACATGGCAGATTTCGAGGGTAACAATGGCCAATGCCATGCCACATGAGAGACGTACTGACTAGCTCGGCAGACGCAAGTGCACCAACGTGGGATAACATGATCAACGGCCAACTTAACCTCCACGACGCTATCCGCAAGCAGATTGATTTCAAGCAGGGCGAGAAGGAATACAAGCTGCGCACCGATCGCACCCTACCAACTCTAATCTGCCGTGCTCGTGGATGGCATCTCGAGGAGAAGCACTTCACCGTTGACGGCGAGCCCATCTCTGGATCCCTATTCGACTTCGGTCTCTACTTCTTCAACAATGCTTTCGAACTCGTCAAGCGTGGAACCGGCCCATACTTCTACCTGCCCAAGATGGAGAGCCACCTTGAGGCGAGACTTTGGAACGATGTCTTCAACCTGGCTCAAGACTACATTGGCATGCCACGAGGCACCATCCGAGGAACATGCTTGATCGAGACCATCACCGCTGCCTTCGAAATGGACGAGATCATCTACGAGCTTCGCGACCACTCCTCCGGCCTTAACTGCGGTCGTTGGGATTACATCTTCTCTGTCATCAAGCGCTTCCGCCAGAACTCCAACTTTGTCCTCCCCGACCGCAGTGCAGTGACTATGACTGTGCCTTTCATGGATGCCTACGTGCGTCTCCTCATCAAGACCTGCCATCGACGTGGCGTGCACGCCATGGGCGGTATGGCTGCCCAGATTCCAATCAAGGACAACCCTGAGGCCAACGAGAAGGCCATGGACGGCGTCCGCGCCGACAAGCTCCGTGAGGTGCGAGCTGGCCACGACGGTACCTGGGTCGCCCACCCAGCGCTCGCCAAGATTGCTGGTGAAGTGTTCAACGAGCACATGACCACCCCGAATCAATTGCACGTCCGCCGCTCGGAAGTCCAGGTCAACGCGAACGATCTTCTCAACATGAACGTGCCTGGTAAGATCACGGAAGACGGTATCCGCAAGAACCTCAACATCGGCCTCGGATACATGGAGGGCTGGCTCCGCGGAGTGGGCTGTGTCCCGATCAACTACCTCATGGAGGACGCTGCTACTGCTGAGGTCTCTCGCTCGCAACTCTGGCAATGGTGCAGACACGGTGTGCCAACCAGCGAGGGCAAGAAGGTGGACAAGCAGTATGCTCTCAAGCTGCTATACGAGCAGGCCGAGGAGCTGGAGAAGAATGCGCCAAAGGGCAACAAGTTCCAGCTTGCGGCGAAGTACTTCGCCACACAAGTGACTGGAGAGGAATACGCAGAATTCTTGACCTCGTAAGTAGTGCCAACCTCACACTTCTTGGAGATCGTTACTGACCCTCTACTACACAGACTGCTATACAACGAGATCACGAACGCTGGCGAGAAGATGCCCGCTGCAAAGCTGTAGGCGGCCAAGGAGAAACAAAACAACATACCCAGATTGGTTACCGGAATTATGGCGAAGTGGGAAGGAACGACTTATGTATAGCTTCATGTATCTTATTGAAACAATGTGAATCATTGATCTTTGCAAGGTGCCCTTACTTTTGGTCCTCGAAGCTGGTTGCATTACCCGTACTGTCATGCACGTTCAGCCTGCTCGCACGCCATGCCATGTTACACGTACCTGTCAAAATCTGGGACGGGACGGTGCAAGGATTGAGCTGGGTAGTTCTTGAACACACATTTCCATACCTTCGTCCATTACGCGCTCTACAACTTCATAGTCCCCAGGTCGGCTCCTTGGTATTATGCTCCACGCTACTCTCCAAAGCCTTTGCCTGCTCTCTTAGTGCATCTGCCCGGAACTTCTTGAAGGCGTTCTGTATCCTGTCCCTGCTCTCCCGGTCCGCACCAATCTGTTGTCTCGCTCTGAACGTCCCTGTCAACAGCCCCGTCTCCCCTCCAAAGAAGATGCCTCCCGCGCCCAGCAGAGAGTACGTTGCAATGTCGCCGATGGTGCTGGGTCTCACGAGAGGTGTGAGGTCGGGAAGAGTCTCTTCACGGCCGTCTGCGAAGCGGACTGCTTGGGGCTTCTCTGCGGTCTTGAAGGCGCGGAACATGCGTTGACGTCCAGAGCGGATGCGGAAGGCGAAGAAGGCGCCTAGCGAGAGGCCGATGAGGGAGCCCACGAGGGTGTGTGTGCTTACGGTGGAGGCGGCGCTTCTCAGAGCGTCTCGGTCGGATTGCGTCAGGCTGTGGTGCTTGCATTAGCTGTAGCTCTTCTTTCTCCAGAAGCCAGTGCTCGTGAGGATGTATTCCCACTCACTCGTCCTTTAGGTGCTTTTCTGCCAACGCGTTCAGATCAGGCCCCAGGCCTTTTCGAAATATGGCGAGCGAATCGGACGACATCGCTGCAGGCGGCTCGTCCGTTCGCAGGGCTCGGACTTTGGTATAGTGGTCTGATGGTAGCTCTCCTTCGCGGATGTAACAGCTCGCTTGCAATGTGCTCGGCCGAGGTGTTGAACCGTTGCTGTGAGTCAATAGCAGGCAGTCGTCGTGCTGGTGCGAGAGAGGTATAAGAAGTGAGAAAGGAAACGATGGCAATGGTTTGCTTCGCCTCACAATCCGCATAAGCCTTTTACCTTGGATAACCGCCGGATGCAATAACCGGCTACTTCCTGCCTCTTTCGCGCCTGCCGTCACAAGCAAATACGAATACAGAAGCAGTGGAAAGAGCGTCACGTCACACGCCGAGGACACAACCCCTCATTCTGCACAGACGGCCCCAGCCTCACCCGCATTCTCCCGACCATTTAACTACACCTCGAAGCCATGGACACGGAGAACATCCCGCTTCAACGAGCTGCCGACGCAGACGCCTGGGCAGCAAAACGGCTTCTACCTTCTGGAGATCCATTCTCAAAGGCGCTGAAGTTCGCTGCTGAGAACCAGATCAAAAGCGGCCTACCAGACATCGCCGTCTCGCCTCTCCAGGGTAAATACCTAGCTGTGCAGTGCATGCTCATCAAGGCCAAAAACGCCCTGGAGTTCGGCACTTTGGGTGGGTACAGCACGATCTGGATCGCTTCGTCTTCTCCCGAGATCAAAGTGACCTCGATTGAGTACGATGCTCATCACAAAAAGGTCGCCGAGGAGAGCATCGCGTATGCAGGCTTGAGCGATAGAATCCAGGTCCTGCAGGGGCCGGGTTTGGACGTGCTGCCTCAAGTGCAGAAGGAGGTCAAGGATGGCAAAAGGGACAAGTTCGACTTTGTGTTCATCGATGCTGACAAGGAGAATAACACCAACTATCTCAACGGCGCCATTGAGATTTGCAAACCTGGGGCGTGTCTGATCGTCGATAACATAGGTAGGAAGGGCAGAATCGCCATCGATGAGGAAGCTAGGACAGATCCGAGGGTCCAGGGCAGTCGAGAGGTGATTGAGGCTGCTGGAAAAGATCCGCGTCTGGAGGCGACGATGGTCCAGACTGTTGGGGACAAAGCATATGACGGATTCTTGATATGCGTGCTAAGGTGAGAGGTACGTTGGATGTAGGAAGCGTTCATCGAGGAGAAGGTACGGACCATGGCGAGGGCGCAGCAGGAAATGAGGCAGGAGACTTGAAGGAGCAGCTGAATGAGCAAACAGCGATTCTAGCAGAGCTCGTGCAGACGATGCTCCCTTGATCATGTGTGTTGATGACGCGAGGAAGAGGAAGCGCAGGACAGTGGAAACTTTGAGCACAACAGAGACCAACATCGAATCAGAACTGAGCATGCGCTCCAGAGGAGCAAACGGCATCGATGCCGATTTATTTTGATCTACTCAGGCTTCTCAAAAGAGTGCAGAGAAGCCGAAGGGGGCTCTTAAAGCTCCCCAAGCCAGGGTAAGTTCCCAGTTCCCAGCTCACATCAAAACTACGAGCACTCCTTTTCCCTTTTGCAACCGTTCGCCAAGATCGCTTATTCTAAGCAGAACTCCAATATCGTTATCCACATCACTGGCCTCAAAAACGCCAGGTCTTGATGCATGTTGTACAGATTAGAATCTCAGATCCCAACCGATCTTAGGTCCTATGGTCGGCAACTCCTCAGCAACAGACTGCACATCCTTGTCACCTCGGCCAGAGACGCATATGACGATGTTCTGGTCTTGCTTCAGCGTCTTCGCAAGCTCTATGGCACCGTAGATGGCATGGCTGGTCTCCAAGGCAGGGATGATACCTTCCAGCTCGGAGAGCAACCTAAAGCCGATGAAGGCTTCAGAATCGGTGGCAGCGATGAATTTGGCGCGGGAGCTGTCTTTCCAGCCTGACAGCTCAGGGCCCACACCAGGGTAGTCGAGGCCTGCTGATACCGAGTGGGTGTCGTTGATCTGACCTTCGTCGCTTTGGAGGATGTAGGTTCGGACGCCATGAAGGACGCCCGGTTTGCCTCCTGTGAGAGTTGCACTGTGCTTCTTGGTCTCCACGCCGTCTCCTCCTGCTTCGACGCCCAGTAACGCTACGCTTGAGTCCTTTGAGAATGGATGAAACATGCCGACGGCATTGCTGCCACCACCAACGCAAGCGACAACGGCATCAGGCAATCGGCCGGTCAGCTCGTGCATCTGCTGCTTCGTCTCGGTTCCAATCACGCTTTGGAACGTCCGCACCATGGTCGGGAAAGGATGAGGTCCAATCGCAGAGCCAATGATGTAGTGCGTTGTATCGAGCTTCTCCACCCATTTCCTCAGTGCCTCGTTGACCGCGTCTCGAAGAGTCTTGGAACCAGATTCGACAGCAACCACAGATGCACCGAGCAACTTCATCCGAAACACGTTGAGCGCCTGTCTTCGCACATCTTCAGCACCCATGTAGACAGTACACTTCATGCCGAACCTTGCACAAACAGTAGCAGTGGCGACACCATGTTGACCAGCACCAGTCTCGGCGATTATCTCAGTCTTTCCCAGCCGCCTTGCCACGAGTATCTGACCGATGGCGTTGTTGATCTTGTGCGAGCCAGTATGGTTCAGATCTTCGCGCTTCAGATATACACTCGCACCGTAGCCGTCTTTCGCGTTGTTCCGCACATGCTCAGTCACTCGAACAGCTTTGTGTAGTGAAGACGGCCTGCTCATGTAGGGGTAGTATGACCGATACTCCTTCCAGAAGTCGGGGTCGTTGCATGCATCGTTGAAGCCCTTTTCTAGTTCTGACAAGCAATCCATGAGAGACTCTGGAACGTATTGGCCGCCGAACTCGCCAAATCTGGAGGGTAGCAGTTCTTTATCAGCGCCGTCAGTGTTCAGAGCTTCCATTTGGTCTGCAAGTCCAGGTCCATTCGATTCTTTGATGACTCCATCAACATGCACAGTACCATTCGAGGGGTCGCTCTCGCTAGCAGGTTGCTTGGTAGCATCTGCAGTAGAGATTTCCTTCGGTGCTTCGCCGTTCGCGTGCGATACCCAGCCGCTACCATCGCCGTTGGGGTTTGCCGCAGTGGAGATCGAGTGGCCGTTCGTCGCTCCGTTGGGTGCAACTTGTGGGTTTCGCCGTTGCGTGATCGAATAGCAGTACTCTTCTACGGCTCTCGCACCTTTGCCTTTGCCTGCGTTCTTGATCGTCGTGATGATCTGACTGCCAATCACAACACCCTCAGAAACCTTGCCAACCTCGACAAAATGTTCCCGAGTGCTGACACCGAAGCCCACGGCAGCTGGCGCTCCATTCGAGTACTTGTGCACTCTCTCCAGCAATGCCGGAAGACCTGTGCTCAATGCACCGGTTGCACCAGTAACACCCATTCTGGACACGACGTAGATAAAAGAATCTGCAATGCTGCAAAGCAATTTCATGCGCTTCTCGCTTGTTGCAGGCGCAATCAAAGGAACATACGAAAGGCCGTATGTCGTGCAATGGCCTCTGAATCGCACTGCCTCCTCAGGCGGAAGGTCTACCATGATGAATCCATTGACCCCGGCAGCCTTTGCGTCTTGCAGCATCTTCTCTTCTCCGTACGCCAGCAAAGGGTTGTAGTATCCCATCAACAGGACGGGAGCCCGGAGGCCCTTACTCCGTGCGTCTCTTACGATCTGAAGGCAATGCTTTGTGGTCGTTCCGTTCGCCAATGCTTGTGTGTTGGCGGTCTGGATTGTCGGGCCATCTGCGATTGGGTCCGTGAACGGTGTTCCAAGCTCGATCACATCTGCGCCGCCAGCTTCCATAGACAGCAAGATGTCTGGCGTCTCGGCGATGGTGGGATAGCCGGCGGTGGTGTATGTGACCAGAGCAGGACGGCCTTCGCTCTTCGCCCGAGCGAATGCCTGCTTGATACCCTCCATGACGGCTGTTCTTCAGCGATGGTGTGCAATGGAAGATCGGATCAGAGGGTGTATTGCGTATGGCGTAATGTGTCGATGTCGGGTTGGGGGGAATGTAAACGTGGGTGTAGAGAAAGGCGAGGATATAGCAACAGGGAGGGCCTGGAGGGTTGAGTCAAATGACTCTCACAAGGGTTCTAATGGCGGGCAAAAAGATGACTCCCACTCCCACTACGACATGAAGTCCGTGCGTTTTCGCGGGGTCCATTGGACGGCTCCACCGTCTACGTGAGTGAATCTGATAATGGTATCCCGCAGTGTGGGTTTGTTGAGAAAGTGGAAAATCGAACAGGATAAACAGTTGACGATGGGTTTCTCCAAGTCAGCCTTTCAGGAAGTATCGAGATATGATGCTGTTTCACGAATGCTCATGCTAACGGCCGACCGAGTTGGTATGGCCATGACCCAAGTATCTGGTCCTGAAACCAATGTTTCCGCCAATCACTCGATGAGTTGTTGATCCTCTGTAACGCCTCGCTATGCCAAACTAGAAAAATCCACCCGATCGACTCATGACTCCATAAGTTCGACTGGCGGCCGAGCCGTATGCACAAACTTCTTCTCAACACCCTCCATGGGGCTCAAAGGAAGTGGACTCTCAGTTGTGTCCTCGACGGCGATAGCTGGAAGATCAGGTGAGTTGCCTTGTTCCTGCGGATCATATACCAGGGTGGAACTGCCAGATCGGTGTCTGTTTATGATGGGCTTCCTTTCGTGATCGTGTTCAAAGTCCATCTTCTCCTTCAACGCATCGTCAGCAGCTGGCCGTGCGTGCAGCTTTGCGAGTGCATCCGCCAGATCTTCTGCGTGGACTTCTTTGTTTGGGGGCTCCTCGTTCCGCATCTCCCAGCCGACGGGTGGGCTCGGGGGCGGCGAGATGAAGAAGAGCTTCTGGCTTTGAGGTGCTTGTAGATGTTGATCTTCTTGCTCGATCTTGGTCTGTGTGCCGAAGTATACTCGTACTCTCTCCCCGAGAACAGTCTCGCCATCTAGCACTTGTCTAATGGCAATCGCATCTTCGACGGTATAGAAGCTGACGATGACTCGTCGGAAGGACTTGAGCGGGGAGAAGGTGTGGATCTTGGCATGCTGGTTGATAGCTTGCTGAATGCTCTCCAAGTTGGCGGCGGTGAAGATCTCGACGGCTTGTAGGTTGGTAACGATGAGGGTGTTGCTCGGTGGCGTTGGCTGGGACAAGGCGGGGAGGTCGGTGAGATCGATGGAGAGGTTTGGCGATCGACGCCTCTTGGGCGAAGTGGGTGAAGCTGGCGGAGACATTTGCATTGTCATGGCGGCCATGGGACGGTCGAGGTGGCGGAGAGGATGTAGGTAGGTGGTGTAGCCAGGCGCTGGCTTTCGGCAGAGCAGTGGTCGCTGCTTCGGGCTGTTTGTTTGCCTGCGGTGTGAGTGGGACGGTTGGTTGAGAAGAAGAACAGCGGCACGAGAAGGTCGGTCTTTTGTGTTGTCTGTGTTGTGAACAGGATGTCAAGCAGCTTACGCTTCTGCTCCGCCTCTCTATGGCGGAGGGCGGCAAACGGCGGTTCCCTTGCCTGGACGAGTTGTCGACGAGCTTCCATCGAAGCCGAGACTGGCACAGCCTCACTCGATCCACGGACAGCCATGACTACCACAAGCGCCAAGCACGAAAGCCACACATGCCAACTCCAGATTCCGCCCGAGCGATGGTGGCTTTTACTGTGTCTTTGCTGTGGGCCACTCCGCCAATGCCACCCAAGACTCGTCAGATGCAAACGCTTGGAGCAGTCTCCTGCATGAGCGCCATCGACGTCCGCGTCTGCAGCTCGACGCGGCATCGTCAACGGCGTGACCTTGGAAGGTATTACTACCTGCAGCACAGTCACGCGTGTTGCAACTGATGAGCCACCTACCACGGAGCTGACGGACGTGGATATACTTTCTACCAACATCTGCTCCGCCCTGCATCTCGACTGCTGCTGCCAAGGAAGGGGATACGCTCAACAAGGCAGCTACATGCCCTAGACACGGTTGACGACCTTACACCCGGACAATATGTCGTCTCTTTGAACAGCCGCAGGGTCGCATCGTGGTCTCATCCGCAACTCTGCTACCACATACTACCGCCGCAGCATGTTTCAGTCCCGTCCCTCGCCTGCATCTAGCCGCCTTCCTATTGGCACGATCCGACTTCACCTCTTCCACCACACCTCCATCAGCACGCGTCTACCCACGCGCTGCACTTCTGACCCGCCTGTGCTCGACGGGATGATGCACGGGCAGCCTGTTACTGCCCTCTGCCTCAGACACTCTGGAGCCGCGTACCTTCTGCTCACATCGACTATGTCTGGAACGTAGCGTCTTACTCCATCAAAGCCTTTGTACTTACTCGACTGTTTCATGGCGTTCATCGCCCGTCGAGGCCTCGAGAAGAGCTCAGACGCTTCACTTCTCGACATATGCGTGCCGGCGCCCAGCTAGGTGTTGTGAGTTGCCTCTTCCACTTCTTTCTGCATCTCATCACTCTCTTCTAGAACATACATTCGCTTGTTGTGCATTTACTTCGCCCGTGCTGGAAACGCGGCCTATTCCTTCCTTCAACAGTCCTAATCCCTAACCTTAAGCGGCTGCGCTGCTATACAATGGACCTTCTCAAAAGCATCTTTCTGGCCTTACTGTCCTTCATTATCACCACTGCTGTTTCAGCTCCGGCTATTGTTACCACCGTCGTTACTGTCACTGCACCTGCTGCAACCACATCTTCGCCGACTTCCACTCACGAATCTGGAGGCGAAGAGCACATTGTCATCATCGACAAGAACGCACCTGTACCACCACGAGTCGCCGAAGTGCTAAACCGTCTAGACCTCCACGAGGCTCATTCAGACGTTCGCTATGTCTTCAACAACAGCGCCTTCCAAGGCTTTGCCGCATCCATGAAGTCACATTGCCTCGACCTCCTGGCCAATATGTCCGACGTCTCGATGGTCGAGAAAGCCGTCACAGTCAGCAGAGCAGACATCACCCGTCACGATGCTCCATGGGGTCTCCAACGCATCTCGACATCCTCCAGCTTTGCCGGCAGCCCACAAAACATGGATTACACCTACACCTACACCGACAACAACCTCGGCGAGGGCTCCGACGTCTACATCATCGACACGGGCATCTATACATCCCACAACGTCTTCAACGGCCGCGCCTCGATGCTGTGGTCCTTCGACGGCAACATGGACGACCGCGACGGACATGGCACTCATGTAGCAGGCACCGCCGCGGGCTCTATCCTCGGCGTAGCTTCCAACGCCAACATATACGGCGTCAAAGCGCTCGACGCCGATGGCGGTGGCTGGTCCTCCAGCGTCGTCGCCGCCATTGACTTCGTGATCCAACGCCACGATGCCCGCAAATACCAATCCTCCTCCTCCAGCTTCGCCGGCTCCGTAATCTCCATGTCCCTCGCAACCTCCGAACCCGTCACAGCAATCACCGCTGCCGTCACAGCCGCCATCTCGTCCGGAATCCACACCATCGTTGCCGCCGGCAACAGCGGCACAGACGCCTGCTCCTCCTCACCAGCAGCGTCCGGCGGCACCCACGGCGGTGCCATAACCGTCGGCGCCATAGACATAACCACCTCAATAGCCTCCTTCTCCAACACCGGCCCCTGCGTAGACGTCTACGCTCCAGGAGTAGACGTCGTATCGGCCTGGATCGGGTCTCCGAATCTCGTGAATGTGTTGAGCGGGACATCCATGGCGACGCCGCATGTGACGGGCATCGTGGCGGTGGCAATGGCGAGGAATGAGACGTTGGCGCGGGATCCGGGGCAGATGAAGGAGTGGATTCAGATGAAGGCCTTGACATTGAGTGGTGGGGGATTGTTGGCGAACAACGGGGTGCAGGGAGCCGGTGCGAGTAGGAGGATCAAGAGCAAGAGAGCGTTTTCGGGGTTAGATGCGACGATGGGTTGTGCGAGATGGGAGGAGGAGACACATTCCCGGGCGATGGCGGCGTGGCTTTGCAATGCGAAGAGATGGGTTGAATCCCAGCTCTCATGATGACTGATGTTGACGGCCGGCGGCATGGCTTGCTTACGGCTGGCTATATGATGGAAGCTTCAACGAACGTAACGGCAGAAAATACTCCGGTATAAAGGCGTAGACATCGCAGCACGGCTGTGGTGCTGTCAATGGATGTCAAAGTGTTACACATTTTCTTCCTATGCTATCACCTAGTACTACAATACTATGATATGAAAGGCTCTCTCGTCTATTTGACTTGGTCATAGGAGCCGGAGCGGATCTGTCTAAACCGCCTTGCAAATGCCTTGCAATCTTCTTCTTTTTTTTGGTCTCACATCTTATCGTTTTCTCTTCCTCCTTGGACATATGTATGCTGAGTCTGGTGTTCACCAACGCCATGTCAATGCCTCTCAACACCGTTCGTCACGGAACGAAACCCATGCCGTCACATTCTACTCGACCTCCGCGCCTTGGTTCTCCTTCTCATCTATCTCGTCATCCTCCTTCTCTTGCGTATTGCGCTGCTGCCTCGACGACCCCTTCCCCTGCTTAGGCTGTCTCTCTTGCTCAACCTTGAAACGAGGACCGTCTCTAAACCGCGGCGTCTTACCTCTGCCACAGTAGATCTCCGCGCGAAACTTCAATCCCCTCCGGCCATCCTTGGTACCCGGAAAAACTTCGATCTCATCGCCAGTGTGCAGTTGTCCGTATAGATATCCTCCAGGTGGACCTTTGTTGAGCTGCACGCCGTTCACCCGCAAACCGTTGCTACCGTGAGTGAGAATGCCCGTGTACAGGCCAGGTAGATGAGAGATGTCTCCGCCTTCTGGTACCTCTTCAATGCCATCGGCGTAGAAGAACGTCAAGAGAGCGGTGCGAGGGATTCGTGTATCGGGGCCGTCGTCGCCGTGGGCGTATGCGTATGTGTTCCTCTCTGCGCGACCCCATGACATGTCGCGACTCTTCATGTCCAGCACAATGCGTTCGAAGGAGTCAGCGGTAGAGACCAGACGACCTAATATCTGGCCAGAGTCTCCACGATAAGGCTCCACCGCCTCGGTAGCCAACATGCCGTTCTGTTCGTGATTGTCTGATCCGGCCATATCGTCATTCACTCTGCTAGTCTCGGCACTGTTGGACATGCTCTGAGTGACTTCCTCGTTCGCCTGCCACTTCAGCTCAGCCGCAAAGTCGCGACCACTAGCTTTTGACGCATATTCCAACGTATGAGTGCTCAAGTCGGCCGGGTCCCAATAGAAGGAGGGCGGCACAGGTATGTTGATGCGGCGATCGAAGACGGCAGGTTGCTGTGGCCGGGGCGTCGGGTCAGCGTCCGCTCCACCTGGCGTGTGTTGTGACGGGTCGTGATGGCTCAGACCACTGAAGCTCTGCTCCGACTCTGGAGGAGTGTCGGGCTCTTCACCTTCATCATCGTCAGAGTCATTGAGCGAGTCCATGTTCATGTCTCGAACCATCGATTCTGCGCCGAACAGGCTTGGCGATGCCCCAAACTCGCCTGACGAGCCTCGCTGAGCATTTTGCTGGCTGCGACTGGAGGTGCGTGCCTTCTCGGATTGCACGGAACTGCTCGTGTTGCCCACAGCATCGTTCGCTCGCTTCTTGAAGACTGGGCCTTGCAAGTCAGACCGACTGATCTCTCCAAACAGCTTGGGTGGCTTTGACCGCTCTGCTCCGACCTGCGGCGGTGGTTGTGTGTCGGCTTGGTGCGCGATTGGGATGGAGTCGTACAGCAATTCCGGACTGGAGTCGAGAAAGTTCTCTTCTTCTGCATCCCCTTGCCGCTCCATGTCGTTGGTCTTGAATCGTTTCGATTTGCGTGGATCGAAGAAGTTCATGTCCGAAGAGTTAAGACTAACCTCACTGTTACCGCTGCCAAAGCCACGCTCATCCAAGCTCAGAGCAGCAACGTCAGGGTGTTCGCCGTCCTGCTCTTCGCTCCTATCTGCACCAGCCTCGGCTTCGACGTCCTCTTCGATGGCATCCAGCTCGAGCACCGGCTGCGACTGACGCTTTGGTGGCAGTATCCGCTCGCCGAACCACGGGTGACGCAGGCAATCTTCTGCGGAGGGTCTTGCTGCAGGGTCAGTATTCAACATGGACACCAACAAGGCGACAGCTTCATCCGAGATTCCTGTCTTAACCAGGTCGCCAGCGTCTAGGGGTGTCATCATGATCTTGTCGAACATGCCGCGGCCGGTGTTATCGGCCACGCCTTCGAAGGGAGGTCTATGACATAGCGAATACCACAACACAGCACCAAAGGACCAGATATCCACCGCTTGACTGTAGCTGTGAAATTTGCTGGATTGCTGTGGAGGCGGCTTTCGTGGTCGCTTTGTGCCTTTGCTGGACACATGCGCATCGTAGTGTGGAAACACCTCTGGTGCACAGTAAAGTAGTGTACCGCAGAACGTTTTGAGGAAGGTATCGTTGTCCTTGACCACCTTGGAGAGGCCAAAGTCGGAGAGCTTGATGATAAAGTTGTTGGGATCGCGTGAACCTATGAGAATGTTGTCCGGTTTGATGTCGCGATGCGTAATTCTCTTGTGATGTAGATAGTCCAGAGCATCGAAGACCTGATTAGCCATCTGCTTGCCGACGGGCTCCTCAAGTGGACCGATCTCTGTCAAGTACTGTTGCAAGTCGCCGCAAGGGACGAACTCCATGATAATGTAGAGATGATTGGCCGCGTCCTGGTATCCGTGATATTGCACGATGCTCGAGTGGTTGATCTGCTGCATGATGTGCATTTCGTTCTCCAACTTTCGATCGAGAACACCATTTTTCATGAACTTTCGCTTCTCAAGCTCTTTCGCCGCGTAAAGCTGTCCATCCGCCTTTGTCGCCAGCTGGTAAACACTCGCAAAGGCGCCTTTGCCGATTTGACCGACGACATTGTAGATGTCGCCACCTGCCCAGTGCATGCCGTACGAATTATGAATGATGGGAGCCTTCACTGCTGTGTTTGGCTGACGCGGCTGTCCTGCAGTGTTCTTTGGTGCGATCAGGTCTTTCCCCTCCTCCTGGTCCCCTCGGGCAGCATCGACTTGCCTCTCGATATATTCGTTGAACTTGATCTCGTACTCCTCCCAGAACCCGACACGAGATGGCATGCGCACAATGAATTTCAGTGCCTCATTCGGCGACGGAGACAGAATCTGCACGATGCTGCCGTGGTTGAGCATCCTCTGCAGCGGCTCGCCGTTGTTTCTACCCTTCAACAACACCTCATCGACCATGGTGCCATTCGTAGACATGTCCTTAAGCATGAGTACGCCTGAATCGTTCATGTAGATGCTGAAGTGCATGTTGCTAACTCGCTTGTGGGCGTCTGATGAGACTGCAATATCGCAAAGAGTCGGGTTACGGCCGACGACGAACCCCAAAGCCGGTCGTCGAATCGGTGATGAGAAGCGCAACGCCAAGTCAAGCGCCTGGTTGGGACCATTGCCTTCCAGGATGAAGGTTTCCTCCTCCTCCAGCAGGCTCGGACTTGCAGGGTGTTGGTTTCGAATCGCACCTACATCTTGCAAAATATACTGCGGTGCTTTTCGTGCGGTTTCGAGTACCAGTTGAAACGCTGCTGGTGTGGAAGGAGAGAGTATACACATGACATCCGAGACGTCTGCTGGTGCCAGACCTGAGTTGTTTCTGCCCATGCGTCGCGGATCCATCACGTCCTGCGTGTTCTGTGTGGGCTGAGTGAGCTGGGTGAAACGCTCGTCGACCTCCATGTTGAGCCGTCCAGACCACGAACCGTGGAGATGGGGGACTGTGACTTCTTATACCTCGTTCGAGGGCTAACGAGCGCTATGCAGGGGACGATGGCCCGACAACCAGTGTCGTGTGCCAGCAAGCCCAACCCTCGCTTATGCCGCAGTATCGCAGGTTTTTCGTAGAGGGCGCTCCAACACCAAACAGTGAAGGGCGTTGGCAAGGGCAACACAGCAAAACACGAATCCTCCCAAGTCCAGGCGGTGTTGGCCGAGGCGGGCGTGTCCCGCCCCAGTAGCCTCTCCGAGCGTTGTCACAGTATCATTCAGACGTCGTCGTTGTACCAATTGGTTCGAGTCGTTCCTTCTCCTTCCAGCGAGCTGTATGCCTCGTTCGTATCTTGTCAAAAGTCCGCCAATCAATAATGAAGACCAAGGGAGTAGCGGAGGACGTTGGTGAGGTCGAGTGTGAATGTCGAAGGTAGTGGTGTGCAGGAGGAAGTAGTTTCACGAAGGTTGAACGCTCGACACGGGCGGCCTCAGGCTTCAAGCTTCAGGCAACCATTGGCCGTTGCACGTGGATAGGAGCAAGTCAGACAGTCACGTTCTGCAGACCGAAGACTGCTGAGTGCAAAGAAGGAATTGAGCAGAGCAATGGGTGAGACGTCGAGGTGAGGTGCCGTGAGTAATGCCTCGACGCCAGATCGCGGCGTGTGAAAGTCGAATCCTAAGACGACGCGATGTCTGGCTGGCTGCCCGGCAACGGCAGTGCTTTCCCCGGCTAGTGCAAGGGGACGTGCATAGAAGTGTGGGGCCGTGGGCGATTGAGAAACGACAGGTAGAATTCGCCTCGACCTCACCTCAACTCCTTCATGACACCTCAGGCAGGGCAACAATAGAACTGTACCCCTTTGGCTGCCAGCACTCGAGAGCATACCAGCATGCCTAATTGCGACGAACACACTGGGTCCTCGCGACTCAAAGTGCAAGATATCCCCACGACTCGTCAGGGGTCTGCGCGGCTGTAACTGTGATTGTGAGTGTGGTCGCCTAGGTAATGGAGGAGACAGGCAGACAAGGTCTGTCGCATGACAGCAAAAGCGCTCCTTTCATTGCTACCCAGCCTGACATGCACATCGAGAGGTGAGTGGTTGATATGCTCGCTTTTGATGTCCACTTATCTACTGACGCTATGCGCAAAGCCTGGTGGTCACTTGTACAGCACACCCTGCTCTTCCTATTCATCCAGCTTGACGTAGTTGCTACGCACAGAAAGTCAGCGTTGAAACATGTCACGAATGTCCTAGGAGAAGAGATATACCTTGGAAAGAGGCCGACACGCCCTTGATACTCGCCTTGCCACCAGTTGTCGTCTGGGAATTCCTGTTTACCATTAGCGGATTCTGTGCAGCTGGCCTTCTTCCACTTACGATGTTGGTGATCTTGGCGCCGTCGGGAAAGCTGAGTTCATTCTCTTCCGCAGCCTCGTAGTCGTACTCGGCAGTCGCTGTGGGAAGCCCGTTCCCAGCAGGTTGTGGAGGACCCGCCGGAGGTGCCTCGTCTACTGCAGGGGCCGGAGGTGGTGGCACTGCTGCAGCGCTGCCAGAAGCACCTCCCTCGACCAGCTCGACATAGTTCGCTGGGAATAGCCCGCGTTCACCTTGGCTGTTCTCGCCCATCCACCAATCGTCGTCGACCATGTCAATATTGGTGATGCGCTCGCCTTCGCGCATGTTGATCTCATTCTCTTCATCCTTATCGTAATCGTATTGTGCGACAGCTTCCTTGCCGCCAGATGTTCCAGCGCTACGTGGATCCTCGGTGTGGCCGAACGTGCCAGCTGCAGCGTGTTGTGCCGTCGAGCGGGACATGTCTTCGTCTTGTGCTTGAGGCTCAGGCTCGGGCTCTTGATGGCTGTCAATTGCCTGAGAGAGGGAGTTTGTGGGGACAGGTTGCGAAGACAATTGCTCAGCTGGCTCGACTGGATCGGCACCGCGGCCGACTGGCATCGCAATTCGCACCGGTGACCCTTGCGGCAGTGGCGCTGAATCATCATCTTCTTCCTCCTCATCATCCGGCTGTGGCCTGGGAGGAGGGGGAGGGAGGACCTGATGCTGCTCTGCTGGCACATCTGGTTCCTGTCGTTGTGGAAGACCAGGAATAGGGACGCCGCGGGCTCCAGCATTTGGTTTGGAGGAAGTGTCGAGTGGGGGAGGCTCGGAGACACCGCCAGTTGGCTCTCGTGCCGCTCCCATAGGCGCGGCACCGGCAAATCGGTCCTTGATAGACGAGACGCCTCCAGTTGGAGGCTCATTCTCC
Organism: Zasmidium angulare; assembly: GCA_002786045.1. Classification (NCBI taxonomy): domain Eukaryota; kingdom Fungi; phylum Ascomycota; class Dothideomycetes; order Mycosphaerellales; family Mycosphaerellaceae; genus Zasmidium; species Zasmidium angulare. The sequence continues at coordinate 1,565,478 of NHNX01000004.1, forward strand.
TCTCTAACAGGCTCTTCTTGCCCAGTACGCTGTTCGCTGATACCACTGCCTCCAGTCCGCGTGGGTATCTGCACGCCCCATTTCTTCCCGTCATAGCCACTTTGCCACGCACCGCTTTGCTGGCTGCTGATAGGCGATGCTGTGCTGCCGAAGCCTGTCGGTGGTTGCGTGTCGGCAGCGCCGCTCGTGCCTCGCTCGCGCGCCTTCTTCTCGGCCCATTGCTGTGCAGGAGTCTTGCCACCTTGATCAGCGAACGCTTTGTTCACAGCGCCGACAGGTGCTGAAGATGTCAGAGCAGGCTTGGGCTCGAAGCCACCAGGTGCGGGAGCTTTGGTTCCTGCAAACGTGCTAGCAGCTCCACCAAATCGGTTGGCAACCTTGGGCTTTGGGAGTTCGGTGAGAGGTTTGGATTGGCTAAATGCAGCGGATCGTTCGGCAAGAGACTTTGGTCTATCATCATCTCCTGCGATAGGCTGTGAAGGTGGAGGTGGTTGCGAAGGAGGTGGTGCAGCCTGTGCCTTTCGTCGAATCTCGTTGATGTCAACTTTGCCCACGGGTTCGTAACTTCCTTTCACGACAGTTGGGCGGTCATCTTTCAGGCCTCCACTCTCTTGGGCTTGCTTTCTAATGGCCGCAATGTCCACTTTGCCCACTGGCTGGTAGCCACCGCTGACAACATCTGCTCCGCTATTGTTTGGTCTCAGAGGCGCTTGGTAGTTTGAGGATTGCGGTTGACTCTGTAGACTCGCCATGTCGACCTTTGTGGGCTTGTAGGCGGATTCGACCTTCTCCAGTTGCGACCTCGTAACCGGAGGCGCATCGTCACCCCATCCGTCTGCATCGACACCAGCGGAAGGTGCAGGTGCCCGCGCTCTAGCTCCAAGAGGCTGAAACCCGCCAGCAGCTCCGAAGCTCTTGGTGGGCAATACCGGTTTCGATGCTACCGGTGGAGGAGGGCCGGTGGATGCCGGTGTAGGTATAGAGCCACCACCGCTGTACTTGGAGCCGGAAGAGTCTGCGACCTTTTGTACAATCACCTCAGGCGTAAGATCTCGGTCAGACCGAGCAGTGACCTGAACATGATACCCATGGAGTACTTTGGCGACGGCATTGAGATGGCTGGTGAAGTATCCCTTGGTTCTTTCCGGCACTCCCTCTCCACACCAAGCAATAAGCACGCTTTTCGGTAGGGTGGTGTTCGGGTCCTTGACCTTGACGAAAGCAAACTGAATGCGACCATCTGAGAACTCTTCAATCAAGTCCGCCAGCTCTCCTTCACCTGTTGTTTGTACATTGAGGATGCTCTCTTTCCCGGAGTCTGCCTGAAAGGCATTGGCGAGGGGGGCTTTGACGGAGAACACGGCCCAGATGCCGTACGTTGGCGAAGTAGCAGCCGGGCCAGAGGGAGAGGAGTTGACGATCTTCTGGTAGCTCGCGGTGATGGAAGGTCCATTCTGGGACAGGTTCAAGGTAGCCATGATGCAGTAGAGGTCGGAGCAATGCTCGCTCGGCGGCGGGAGGGAAAGGGACGTTCAAGGGAGTGGTCCAGCCGCGCAGTTGAATAGCAAGAAGTTCCAAGAAGGTCACAAGTGTGTGTCTTGAGGAGGTGAAGCAGCCATGCGCATAAGACAGAGAGTGTATTTACTGGGCGAGGCAGCTGTGCTTAGGCGAGCTCAGCCACATGTGTGGGAAGCGCCGTGACGTAGAGGCTGGTGCGCGGAAGGTGTTGCGCCCAGATGTCTTCGTATTCAAGGTTGTGCGTATAGACAGTATAGACAGCTTGTTGTTGTTGCACGCCGTCCTTCACAGACTACATATTTCTAGGCTCGCACCCGCTGTTTTGAAGCTGGCTCATTGTACGACGCGCGTAGCAGTAATTTGGGAGCCTAGTCGGAGCTGTTGTTGATACTCTACCCTTCCAATACTCGACTGCCGTCAGCGCTGCCTTCGACATGACAATGACAATATCATGGTTGCAGTACATGTATGCTTGAGCTCCATGCAGCATTGTCGGATCTCGAGGCATTCGCAGAAAGATGCACTCGTTATGCGTGGTGCAGCTGCAGTACAGTAGTGCCAAGAAGAGTTCAGGCGGGATCAAGCGCGAGACGACTCGGTCGCGGCCGCCTCGTTTTTTGATTGGTATTGGACCTCCGCACACGTCCACACCTCGCAACACTCTCAGCACCCTTTCTGCCCACTTCACACCACACCCACCCGCGCGCAACTGTTGCAGCAGCGTCTGCGCGCAAAGGCATAAGACCGCTCGCGTCTCCTTTCTCTCCCTTCTTGCTGCTGCTGCGCACCTCCACGCGCCTTCACCAGCCAGGACTCGCGTCTGCCGCTGTCATCAACAAGTGTCTTTCCTTCTCTCTGTCTTCACCCCAGCAGCTGCCCGCCATGTCGCTCCTTTCTATCTAGACTGACCTCCCAGCCGTCGAAATGGAAGGAGTCGACGGGCGCGCGTCGAGCCATGCGCCGTCGTCATCCTCTGAGGACATGGACTTCTATGCCGACCAGCCCGAGGACGTCCGCCCGGCTCAGGATACCGCGCACCACCACCCGGCGCCAGCAGTGGACAGAGTCAGCGACCACGAGGACGACGACGACTCCTCCTCGGAGATGGATCTCTCCACGCCCAGCCGTACTGCCACGCCAGAGCCCCTGCCAACTGCCGTCGCCGCCGCCGTCAGCAGCGCCCATGCCGGGACCAAGCGCAAGCTGAGCGACAGTGAGAATGCTGACGATTCTGCCAGTCACTTCGCCGCCGAGCGATTCAAGAAGCGCAAGCTGTACATGACTCGGGCCCATGGGCAGCTTGTCGCTCCACCTACTGCCAGACTGCCGGTGGAGGTCTGGCAGCGCGTCTTTTCGCAGTACCTTTCACCCATCATGCTTGCTCGTTCTCTCCGCGTTTGCAAGAACTTCCACACATACCTTACCGCCATACCCACACAACCCCCGGTGGCCAAGAAGAACCAAGGCAGGCTGCAGCCCGTGGACAGCGAGAGCATTTGGACTCAGTCCAGGAAGAACTTCTTCAGTATACTCCCTAGGCCATTGAACGGCTTGTCGGAACTCCAGATGTTACAACTGATAGGTGGCGGACGCTGCCAGTTTTGCAGTAAAGCGCCAGCACCAACACCAGCTACGTCAGTCTACACCGCAGGCCCAGGCCTTCACGGTGTTCGGGTGATATGGCCATTCCGCATTCGCTCCTGTGGAACTTGCCTCGAGTATCACATCATGAAGGCAGGTTACAATTTCCTTTCGTCAAGTGTTGGGCTGATGAAAGAGCAGGATGTTCAAGTGCTTGCGTACCCTGAGTATGCGCCACTGCGCGCCGGCGTCACCCATGGGTTTCGATCTCCAGACCTACACTTCGCTACCGAATCTCTACGACAAATGCCTGGAGGCATTCCTGCCAACCTGCGCTTCTCCAAGATCAACTACAAACCTGAGCTAGATGCAATCAAAGAAGAGGCGGAATTAGCCAAAACCTTAGGCGATGGCGCAGCTGACGAGTGGCGCAAAGGTCTGGTCGCCAAGGGCAAAGAAGCCATGGCTGACTGTGCTCGCTGGGAGAAGTGGGAGCTGAATATGCGCCCAGGCACAGATCTGGCCCAAGTGCTCAGGGAGTATGATCTCTCTTCTTTTCCGCGCCTTGTTGGGGAAACTCACAGTAGGTCTGCCGGAGTCAACGGGACTCAGCCGCCTTTGACGGCCAACGGTAAGCAATATTTTCCACCATCGCTCATGTCATGGAATGCTCCCGTCTTTACGTGCTTCGTCGTCTCTTTTACGCGTCTCCATGCGCATCAAAGAGTCTAGAGATGCTCCTCGGAAGCAAGACAGATACTGACCTTGACGGTACAGGTACTACTCACCCACTGCCGCAACCCGTCCATGTTTTTGGACATCCAATTGCATTGCATCAAACCCAGGCGCAGCATTTTCCGCAACACGGCTTTCCACAACAACCCATGCAGTTTGCACAAACCTCCCAACAGCACTTCCAGCCTCAACTACATCAACACGTTCCTAAAGTCGGAAAGAGCTTACAAGAAGCCGAACAAGCTCGTCAATCCAGAAAGGCAGACATTGAGCGGCGGTGCCGGGAACTCCAGCCACCATTGGAACCAAATGTGCTGCAGCACATCGACTCTTTCCAGGCTGCTATGCAGATTGCCTTGCCCATGACGGATGACGCGTGGGAAATACTCAAACCTATGCTTCTAGAGAAGCGATACGATGCTGAATGGGCTGAGCATACGCGAGCATCCCAGCTCGCTGTCTTACAAGCCGCATTGCCTATAAACCCGGCTGACGACATGATTTCCAAACCAGCCAAGGAAACGTATGACCGCGAATACGAACAAGCGCAAGAGCCTTTGCGCAAACTGCTGGGTGAGTATGCAGACGACCACATCAACGGCAAGTGGAACGCTGGAAAGTTCGTGGACAAGAGTAAAGCCCCTATCTTTGCGATTCACGTTCTGTTGCATGTTTACCGGCGTTACACCGAGGACAAACAGCTGGGTCTACTTCCGCACTTCGAGCCACCAAAGAGAAAGGAAACCGGCAAGCAGGGTACACCGCCGTTGGAGCCGTTTCTGTCCCTTGACAACATGAAATGGGTGTACGATAACAAGGTGAGGCCTTTTACCGACGTCCACAAACGAGAGCTATTCCTTTGCCTTGGATGTAACAAGGACAGAAATCCCAAGTGGTTCGCATTTGAAGGCCTCATCCAACATTACGGTGCCAAGCACACTACGGCATTCAGCAAAGGCAATATTGTTGTTCACTGGCAGACTGCTCAGTGGCCTGAGGAGGCACCGTTCAACACAAACCCAAGCCAGTGGCTCACAACGGATCGCCGTCATTCGGACTACAAGCCTCATGGCAGAGCTCGTCACACCCCTCAGGCCCACCATGACGGCCCATTTGCTGCTCCAAATGCAGCGCCACAATTTCCGAGCAACCCGTACCCTGCAGCCAACAATGGATATGGAGCTTCCAATTATGGTCACGATCCTTTTGCTTTGCCGGCTTCTCACGCCAATCAGAATGGGGTTTTCCTTTCGCAGGCTACACAAGCCCAAGCGCAGGCTGCCATGGAGACAAGCCATGAAGAACAGATTACTGTCCTATCCGAATTCGCACGCGAGGCTTGGGATGCCCTTGATGGTGTGCAAGAACTCCTGGACTCCATCCGGATACAGACTGTCATTCACCATGCAGTCATGCGGTACACGAAGAACTTCCACGAGTTACCCAGCCTAGATCTCTTGACCGACGCCTTGGCCACGAATGCGTCTATGCGCCCATTGAAGAACGTCCACCCTCTGGCCTGTAAGTCTTGCGTTACCACACAGTCCAACGGAACTGGCAGCCATCCCTCATATTGGGTTCGCATCCAAGGCGTGAAGAAGTACAACACATCATCTTTGATCACACATTACAAACTCATGCATCAGGGCAATCATCAAGCTGGACACTCCGACTGGACAGAGGCCATGATCGAGCTTCCAGAACCCTCAGTGATTACCCAGCTGCTTCGCACCCCCGGCATGGATGATGGCAAGCTAGGTCTGATTGCGAGTGCTTTCCCAACGGCTTTCCCGACCCCACTGCCCAAGATTGGCATGGTGACTGAAGACGCTGCGCCAGCTGCGGGTGATGATAATCCTGCGAGGAGTCTGCTTGAACGACTCGCCAGGAAGCCGCATCAGAAGAAGAAGAAGGGAACTCAGGGATCTAATGGTATCGCGCATCGAAGCGCATCGCAAGAACCATTGCCAGAGCCACGTGAGGATGAGTATGACCCTCGGCGACCTATGTTCGTGCCTCCAAAGAGCGAAGCACCAGACCCATCCCAGTTCGATACGGACGCTGCCAGGAAACCAGTCCTTTCAGGCCACGCCCCAACTTCTGCGGTCAGCTTCACCCCTGAAGCACTCGCTGCACTTCAGAGCATCCAGCAGCCGAAGGGAGGCAGGCAAAGCCGGAGTCCGTCAGTCGGACGGCCTTCCGATGTTGCAAGTGCACCCAGTGCAGCGCCTGATATCTCTGCCATTCTGGCCGCTCTCACCGGTCAGACTCCAGCACAAACAGTGCCCACACAGACGTCGAACAGCAACAGAACTGCAAGTGCATCGCACCAAGCCTATGTCGAGCCATCGCCGAGATCCAAGTACGAAAGCAGTGGCGCTCACCATCCTGAGAGTCGACGGTCCAGCGCACGTCACGAGAACGCGCATACAGCATCGAACGACCCGTTGGCTGCTCTGCAGGCAGCACTTTCGCACAACAGCCGAGGATTCGATCAAAATCATCACGACACGCACGCCGAGGCCAAGCCCGAGCCAATGCCGAGATACCAGTACGCCTACGAAGACGACGGACACTTTGCACATGCGCCGGCCCATACATCAACGTACAGAGAGGCCCCTGTGCAGTACGTGCAAGTGCCTGAGCGCGAGTATGTCTCATACCCGCGTCATTACGAGCGTGCTGCGCCTCCAAAGCCGATATATGTGGATCAATATGGCAACCCATTGGAGCTCATCCCGATCGACTCTGCACCGGCTCCAATACAGTATGCGCCGATTCCGTACGATCAACAGCAGTATGGACGACGTCAGGAACCTCCCGGGTTCACCACACTTCCACCAGGAGCAGGTACCCATCTACAACCTGTTTACGATGACCGCCGCGATGACCGTCGACCTATGTATTATGAGCCAGTCTCTCATGCTGGCAACGGCGGCGTTCGGTATACATACGACGACGCTCGTGCTTCGGTGCCGCGTTCCTAGCGAGGGAATTTGGGCTTGTATGAGTATGTTCTGCTTTGTGACGAGCGCAACACGCTTTCCCACACATCGAAGTGAAGGGAATCAAAAGCGCGTTCGAAAGTCTTTGATTTCAGCAGCGTGTTGCTAGCCTTGGTGCTTGAGGCGAAGAAGAAAGAAGACCAGAGTACTGGAGAAGGGCCTTGTTGTGTACTACTAGTACTTCACTCTAGTGTAATCATCACATGCTGACTTCTTGCTTACTTGACACATTCGGCGTCGAGGCCTCGAAGAAGTTATAGATTCGGCGAAAAGCAGCATCCTTCACGGGAATGTGGTGTTTTTTTTACCCATGTCCCCAAATGAGTCGTCGATATATTCGAGGCCACCTGGCTCACAATCGTGCCAAAAGCTCCCAATATCTGACTGATACGTACAGGGCGCCTTGAGCAGCAATTATTCCAACGCGCCTATCCTTGTGGCCGAATCGATTGCTGCATACGGAGGTAAATTAAAGACCCCGCTGATAGGTAGAGTCCTCGGCCAGCGGATGAGCAATCACAGCAAAATGGTGATCCCGGACGGCTCTTTGCCGGCAATATCCATCACGCAACGATAAAGTCAAAAGTACAAAGCTACAATACCATGCTCGACAAGATTCAGTCACGTCTTTTCCGCATCGACATCCACTTTGATAGATGACAACGACCATGGGTGACGCCTCCTCTTCATCGTTCAAGGCCGTCCTCCCACCGCACGACGCGAAAGACGTATCGAATGGCAGTACTCGACCCGTCTCGATAGAAGACGATGAGAATGAAGCATTATACGACCAAGATGAATCCTCCCGCCCAACAACAGAGCTGGAAAGAAGACTACGCCTCAAAGTCGACCTGCGACTCTGCACCATCGCTGGCCTTCTCTGCAGTCTGAACCTCCTCGACTCGGGCATCATCTCCTCCGCCTCCGTCACCTCGATGCTCGAGGACCTCGACCTCACGCTCGGCAACCGCTACAGCGTCAGCATCTTCATCTTCACCATTTCTAGCATCGTCTTTCAATTGCCCTCGACTATAGCCGTCAGGACGTTCGGCCCGAGGATCTGGTTCGCGTTCATCACTTTCTGCTTTGGCCTGATCACTATGTGCACGGCATTCATCCACACTTGGAAGCAGATGATCGCGTTGCGGGTCCTGCTCGGCATGGCTATGAGTGGCATCTATCCAGGTTTGACTTACTTGATTAGTACCTGGTATTTGCGGCGAGAGCAGCAGACGAGATTTGCGTTTTTGCAGAGTGGTGAGGTTATCGTTCTGGCTACGGGAGGGATCGTCAACTTTGGCTTGAACCACCTCAACGGCAAGGGCGGTCTTGAAGGCTGGAGATACATGTTCCTCGTCCAGGGTTTGATCACTATGGTCCTCGGATTCTTGACGTATTTCTGGATCGTGGACTTCCCCGAACAGGCTCACAGGAGTCTCTGGTTTCTGACCGAAGAGGAACAGAAGCTGGCCGTGGCGAGGATACAGAAAGATAGGAAGGATGTTCAAGCTGACGCCTTCTCGTGGGGAAAGGTACTGGAGCACGCCCGTGATCCCAAGGTGTATGCGTTTGCCTGCATGTTCTTCCTACTCAATCTGGTGTCGACGTCTTTGTCGTACTTCCTCCCAATCATCCTGCAGTCTGGAATGGGATTCGACGAGGATCAGAGTATCATCCTCTCTGCGCCGCCGTATTACTACGCCGTCGTGCCTGTCATTTTGTCTTCCATCGTGGGAGATAGATACAAGCTACGAGGCCCGGTCATTATTTTCAATTGCATCTGTTTGATTGTCGGCTTTTGCATGCTGGGCTTCGCGGATCAAGTCACGGTGCGATATATTGGGACCTACCTGGCCACTGGTGCTTATGTGTCGAACTGGGCGGCTATAACAACGTATCAAACCAACAATATCACAGGACAATGGAAGAGAGCTTTTACAGCGGCTGCTGTCACTGCTATGAACGGTGCTGGCGGCATCGCTGGATCTTGTAAGGACATCTTCACCTCAATGCCGACATTCAGGGATGTGCCGCTAATATGCAGTCTAGACATCGTGAGACAGCAGGAAGCGCCAAGATACATGACTGCCGTATGGGTATCGATCGGCTCGCATATACTGATCATAGGCTTTGTGCTCGCTTTCTCAGCTTACTTCTATGTTGCCAATAAGAGACAGAGGGCTGGGAAGGTGGTACTAGAGAGGACAGAGGGTTTCAGATTCACGTTTTAGGTTGGTCCACGTGAATGAAAAGTCCGTCGCTGCTGATTATGCTCTTTCAGTGTGTTTTGTATTGCCTCGACCTACTCGTTGACGTGCTCATGTGAGACAATCTCTGATGTACGCATGGTTGCAGGATTCTGGAGAGACTCCTGGACCTTCCTTTGATCTGTTTGCTACTGACGACAACAATGGAAGGCACACATAGGACTGACATTCCCAACGCATGCTGAAGCCTCTTTCACCACAACCGCATCGCTCGACAATCAGCTACAGCATGGCAAGAATCTCTCAAGGTGGACGTCTACAAAAGCCTAGCGAACGATCCAAAGGACGACGTCAACCCATTATGCACGTTATCGGGCGATTGAACTTGGATGGAGTGTGGAACATTCGCAGCTACGAGCACGACGGCCAGGTCGAGCATCTCCAGTTGCACAAAGAGGGACCCAAGGATGCAAAGCTACTCGTACAGAGCGACCCTGAGGAGGAATCTCACTCACCCTTGACTGATGCGCAGATCAACAAGATTCAGAGCTATGCTGGTAACAACCCGGCCGAGTGGAGGAGGATACAGCACATGATCACCAAGAAATTTCCAGTGGGAAATCGTGAAGGATCTGAAGAGGTATCGGAAAATGAAAGGGAGGATGGGTTTGATGAGAAGGAGGAGAAATCTTGATGGAGTGATATGCCTCCAAGAGTGGTAAATGCCTATTGCCAACAGTAGTTCTTCCAGCTCTCTCTGCTCACACGGATTCCATACCCGCCACGAGCCATGCCTCTGAGGAGTTTCAAGCATCCTTGGCTTCAAGGTGGCTTCAGGGTGTACCAGGTAGCTAATGCGTTGAGCGAGGGATAGCACAACCAGATGCATCAAGAACGCCTTTACGGTCACAATCCGAGCAAGATTCAGAGCATTGTACGTCTTCCAACTCAGCAGGCATCTGTTGTTTGCTCAAACATGCTGCACTTCCAGACATGTACATGTTAAAATAATGCATGAAAGCAAGGAGTTATTTGTCTCGGACCCTTGGCTTTTCAATCGCGTTGCGCGAGATTGCTCATTGACAATCCTTTGCAAGTAGCATATATTCAGGACCATGGCCCAGAGACGGCCTATCGTCCTACCTTTCGACGTTCGAACCCGCACGCACTGCTCCAGAGCGGCCAGTATGGTGAAGCAAGTCAAACCGCAACAGAGGAAAGCCAGCGAAGCACCAAAGCCTGCTGCCACTGTGCCCAAGAAGGAAGTCACAGAAGACCACCCGTCGATCAGCCTGTCTCATCCCATTGTTCCGCCTGAGCGAGAGGAACCCCAAGAAAAACAAAAGCTTTCCAAGAAAGAGCAGAAACGACCCGTGCAAAACATTTCAGCAACAGAGCCGACCTCCAGTCAAGCTCAACAGCCTCAACCAGGTCCACCACTTCAGCAACACGGTGTCCAGATCAATCAGAAGTCTTCGCCATCCCTGGCCGACGGGCCCCAACGGACTCCGCTCTTAAACGTGCAAGGCAGAGTCAAGCTCGACGGAGCGTGGAACCTCCGATGTTATCAGTACAATTACCTCACCGAGTGTCTGCAGCTTCAAAGATGTCCGACGGACAACACACCAGCTCAGAAGGAAAGCATGCCAGATGGTGGGAAGGGCAAGTCAAAACAAACCATCAAGAAAGGCGGCCACCTCGAGACATTGCATGTTGGTGAAACTGAGGATGAACCGGAGTCGAGTGGAAGCGACACGTATGTGGTCACAACTAAGGACGTCAAACCTGGAGGAGGCCGCGTTCCCAGAGCACAGAAAGCCCGACCCGAACCAGATTTCACGACCCAAGAGTCGACATCAAAGAACGATCAGGGTCCCGATGCCACAGGTGACAAGGCTGCTGCTTCGAGGGGAGATCTGAGGTCTGTTGAAGATGTCGAAAATGATGCCCACGACCTTGAGATTTCAGAGAGTACAAGAGCGCCTGTTCCGGCGCAGACAGAAGCTCCTCAATCTGGTCTGAACCCCGAAGACGAAGTGCAGAATGGTATCGAGGATCCACACGATGCAGTCACAGGTGCCTTTGCCCAGACGGAAACAGTCCAGCTCACACCAGGAACCCAAGGTCAGGCACATGGTCCAGAGTCTCTTGACCTCTCAACGAGCGCTATTGACGAGGACGACGAGAACACAACCCAGTATCATGGATCGATTATGGGAGCAGAGCAACCGAAAGTTCAATCGATGCCTCCCCCTCCTCCCCGGACTACGAAGCAGGAGACCACCTCAGGCAAGGCTGTGGACGCTCAAAAGAAGGGATCGATCTTTTTGGGAGTGGGTGGCGGGCTTGGGGCTGGACACCAATCGAAGAACATCCCTTCATCTTCGACTGCTGTGAGGACCGGTACGTGCCTGCAAGTCGGACACAATGAATGATGCTGACTCAATAGTTTTCTCTCCCTTCGGTGCATCGGCAAGCCAGCGTGGTTCTGATTCATATCGAGCGTCGATAGATGGAAGGATTTCGAGAGGTGAGGTTCAACCCACAGGCTTGATAACATCTTCAATCCAGCATTGATATACTGACCCGTCATCAGAACAAGCAAAGTCGATCGGCTCCGCGAAAAGAAAGCATGACATCTTCAGCTCTGCAGGCTCCCTGAACGACCGTCCTGCTGATTACAGCAGAAGCCCGTATTCTCAGGAAAGCGCATTCAGCGATTCTCCACCAAAACGTCCTCATATAGCGGCTCCTGATCCACGCAGTAAGACCATCCAAGGCAAGAAGGAGATTGCAGATGATGCGGAGATAGACGCGGAACAGCCACTGGGAGAGTCGTCGAACAGGGTGAAAACGTCAAAGGGGCCAGACGGCAGAGGGCGAGGCAGAGGAAGGGCTCGGGCTCATTGAGAGCGCTCATCTCGAATACAGTTTGTCATCCCGAAATCTTCCCCTCGTGTGAGATACCATGGGCAGGCTTTTGTTGCTTGGTCCCGTCCCTTTTTACATGGAAAGTCTTCGATGGTAGAGCTGTGTGGTTGATGGATGCGTTGCCAAAATGGCAAATGCTGCCAGACTCTGGTGAGTCAGTTCTCTGGAACACCTCATCAATGTTGAGCTTGACTCGCCTCTCTCTGTGTCGATTGAACCGCTTTGCCCTAAGCATGTGTCATGAACTCCCACAGTAGACCGTCAATGCTCCAATGTAGTCTTTCTTGCTTGGCAGCGGTCTGTATAGTGAGCATGCGATGCTCGGAACTTCGCAAGTCAACTTCCACGTGGCGAGATTCGGGCTTGACTTCAAATTAGCATTTCAGAGTGCAGATGACAGCCATGTTCTCCTTCATGTTGCATTTCTCGGTCTCGGTATCCCCGATCGGGACAGTCTCCTTCACACAGGGCTTCATCGTCGTCTAGATCATTCGATCTATGCGGAAGGCTTCCCTCCATTGTCGGCTATGTTGAGATATCGGGCTGGTGAAAGGGAGCACGTTGTCTTTAGTTTGTAGCCCAGCAAACAGCACGTACAAAGACACCTTTGCCTTGTCCCATCCATCGTCCGTATTTAGGCTGGGGCTGCGGAACGCGCCATGAGGTATCATCGATCGACCTTTCCACGACACTTTTCAAAAATCAGATATCCAAGAACATGTCTCTTCGTATCTCCGACATCGACGGCCTCGAATTTGACCCAAGTCTCGGACACTACCAGCAAGTGCATGTCCACGGCGATGTCAACATGACTGGACAATGGGTTCTCCTCAAATACTGGTGTGATCAGACCGGCGAGACCATCAATCTTGAACGACGACTCGATAGCGAAGTCGCTGATGTCCATGAGAAGGCCGAGACTGAGGTAGAAGAGGATGTTGACCAGCCGGCACCTGCGAGTGCTCCGCGCTGGGGCTGGACAGACAAAAGTCCCCCTCGGAAGTTCAAAGAGGAAGTCTTTGAAACACGTACCAGGGGCGGAAACATGAGGCGAGGATCAGCAGGTCCGCAAGGGCTCTTGTCTGCGGGAACCTTGGGTCAGAAAGCGCCCGCTGCTGAAGTCAGCGATGCTCATTCACGGCCAGATAGGCCAAGCCCACAAGGAAGAAGACCAGGCAACCCCAAGAGGAAGCGATCCGAAGCCCCAGAGATGCCGACTATTGACGATGACCGTGCTGACGATGGTGAGTCCGGAAGCGTGATGGCGCAGGACGAGCCACCACCTCCAGGTGCGAAGAAAGGCGTCAGGAAGGAGAAGAAGATTGCCGCAACAGCCACCGATAGAAAAGCGACCCCAGCAACAGCAAACGACGGTGAGAGGAAACCAACATTGTCTCGCTCGAAGAATGCTGACAAGCTGTGAGAGATTGAAGTCGAGAGCGAAGGCGATGGCGAGGAGCACGAACAGGAGCAAGAGCCAGCCCTTGCCTCTCGAGGCAAACACAAGGTCCGTCGCCAACTTGCACTCCGATAGTGTTTACTGACAACGGCCCAGAAGGAAAGAAAACCGTCAGACGCATGGCTTCTGAAGGAGAAGCATTTGCCCCGAAATCGTAGCAAGGAATGAGCGAAGTAGCGAAATCGAGCGATGGACCGGTGGACGGTAGCAGGCTGGAATTCGATTGGAAAGCCTTCACCAGCTGCTCTTCGCCGTTTGAGCATGCGGTGCAGACGTCCTCTGAAATGGAAAGTGCCTAAAGTGACTCAGATATGCTCATACGCTGGCTCCTACAAATTTGACGTTAGTAGAACATTGTCATGGTAGAGTGCTGGATGCTAAAGGCCGGAGATGTGCTGCGATCTCTTCTTCCTTTTCCTTATCGCTCCCTGCTTCCCGACCATACCTTGGAGGTCAATCAGTCTCAATCAGTCTCTTGAAAGGACTTGGGTATTGCTGTTTGTCTATACCATTTCATACTACTCCAGCATCCGCTCCATAAGATGTCAAGGTCGACTCTTAGGCATATGTACAAAAGCTGAGCTTTGGGGAGCGTCTTTCTGCAATTCGAGGCTCCGTAAAATACATACGCGTCTCTGCCTTCGCAGGTGTCATGGCTGATCGAAAGTCACCAAAGAGGATCATCCTTCTCCACTCAAGGTCTCAGCACACGAAGACCGTCCCGGGAAGGCGCGGTTGCGCGCTTGAAGCTCTGTATGTGATGTCAGCTATTCGCTCAAATCTTTCCTATTGCAATTGCTCGGCGGTCTCTCAACATACGCTATCGCATTCTTCCCAAGCTCTTCCTGCACCAAATCCCAAACCGGCCCACACTGGCCACGATCTCCGCTTGAAAAGGAGGACGGAGAAAATGACGCCAAAGGATGCACCAAGCGTGCTTCGTATGAGGAGGGTGCTGAGGCAGTGGTCCCACTGGCGCATATAGTGTTAGTCCAAACCCGATGGTTCTGCGCCTTTGGGCTGCGACTTTGTGTCTCAATGGCCATACCTTCTCGTTCAACAGCGCCTCGCTCAATGGCCGGTTGGGACGGGTTGGCGGTGGCACGGAGGGCGCGGTCGAGGTGTTTTTGTCGGCCATTGCGTTATGTGGGCAGGATTGCTTGTGGGTGGGCCTGGGCGCAGGGAGAGCGGAGGCGCAGTGGTGAAGTGCAGTGAGGTGGTCGGCTCAAGCTCCTGCGGTTGTTGGCAGTGCTTGTTGCTCGGACAGGGACAAGTGAAGTTACGCCGAGCTGGGCGCGCTTTACGGTCCAAGCTTCGAGAAAAGTCAAGACTACATCTCGACAAGAGAATCTGTCCCCATCCTCCACTTGCAACAAGGCCACCAAGATGGGGGGCATATCAGTGCCAGAGCGATCCTCGCTGGATCGCCTGAAGGCGCTGGACAGCCTTCCCAACCTCGAGTCGCAACTACAGGAGGCCAAGTCTCTTTGCAACCACAATTCACGGGCCGAGATGATCTTAAGATGGCTTCTTGCGAAGCTAAAGGCGTCTGATGAGGCAAGGATGCAGAGCGCGTGTTGGGAGATGCTTTCTTCATGTCTTCGGATCATATCGACCTCTCGAATCGCTTCTCTGCTGGGTTCAAGCGAATTTATCAATTCGTTGCGAACGACATGCTCGCGAACAGATCTACCAACAAAGTCAATGCATGCCATTGCCAGCTCTTTGAGTCTGCTTTTCGAGCTTTGCAGCCAGGACTGTGGAACTGCGATTAAATCGCTCCTCAGCATTGACAGCTCGATCGCGGCGGACATCTGCGGGAACTGGTTTCGACTTGTCTATGAGACACACCAAAGCAACGAGGGAACGATCCCTCATCCTTCAAACTCTCTGTTAGAGCCAGCATTGAAGATCTGGTCACATCGGAAAAGGCACAGCTCTGACGAGGAAGTGTTTGGTGCAGCATGTTTCGTTCCTGCACTTTTATTACTACAACAAATCCATGGCCAAACACCCTCGGACTCTCACAAGCGGAAACGCGGCTCGGGGGATGTATTTGATGCTCGATCAGCTGTCCATGCCTTGGAGTCTATGATAGCTAAGCACGTCATCTTACCTGCTAGAGCCATGTATTCCAAGGACCGCGAGGGTCGATCCCACAAGTCACGACGGCGATCTACCGAGACGAATCAGCCCGAGATCAAGGAACGCCTAGGACCTCTCAAATTGGCCGTTCTGAGGCAAGATAAGCAGGAGATGGGAAAAGCGATTCCCCTGCTCCTAGACATTGCTCTCCGTTCAGTGGCGACGCCAACACCTAAACATCGGCTCGGTGAAAGACCTTGGGTTGAGACTCTGCTTGCAGCGCTGCAGAGTTGCTTCTCTGCTCAAGACAGGGCTCTTCGCAATCAGGTGCTTGCAGCAATGCTGGATGTGGTACACCATGAAGGACAACACCTCTCACCTTCGACTCTTTCGGCGCTGGTCAAGAAGGAAGCCTTCCCAAGCAATGAGTCGCCTGAGATTGACTGGAATCTAATCGGAAAAGTCGCCAGGCTTGATGCGAGTGTCTTCTGCGACCGGGCATTAATGAACACGTTATTCAACGCCCTCACCGCATATCATATGACCACCGGTGAAGGCGGTATCGCCGAAGCGCTGGTTGAAGACATCGCAGTCCCTGTGATGAAAGCTCATGCAAAGAGTCGGACATTGAACCTCTTCGTGGACTGTTGGATCGAGCAATTAGCAAGATCCGAGAGCCAGGCTGTACAATCAATCTGGACTGATCTGACTGCCCCGTTCTCGGAGATCTGCGAAGAGGCAATGACATCCGAGCAGATAGTGACTCTTTTTGAGAAGCTAGCGTCCGACACGACTAGCATTGAAGGTTCGCTTGAACTGTCAAATGGACCAGAGTCGTTTTTTCCGCTTTTTGCGAGCTTTACTGTTCTCAATGGTCTCTTGTCAGGCCTTCGAAACGATGCAACAATCGCGAGAATTCAAGACGGACTCGACGCCCTCCTTAAAGACTTACAGACACTGGCGCTCATCAAGACCAGGAAGAACGCTGTACCTCTATCCTACCAGCTCTGGACACTGTTCACTCATGTCTTCGACTTGTGGCTTCCTTCCTGGGCCGTCAAGCAGAGCAGTCGAGAGGACGTCGTCGAACATGGTCTGACCAACTCCCTCCAAGAGGCTCTCAAGACTGCGTTGGGCGAGTGTGTCCCCAAGGGTCACGCCGTGAATGCCAATCGAGTCGCGCAAGCTGCGCAAATGTTCGTTGCCACTATCTGCACCTCATTTGGAAGGTATAGTGAGTCCGAGCAATGTCGAAATTTGTACGCCGAAGCCATTGAGTGTCTCAATTCGAAGCAGAGCGATGTACTTCCAGTCTTCCTCAAATTTCCAGACTTGCTCGCACATATCGATTCTGATGCCAGGAAGGGTCTGATGACCCGTTTGCTGGAACCAGCAGGACATGCCGACGACGAAGATCGGGAGACGTCAATTCGCAGCATCGGAGCTTTGCTAACCACTGCATCAGACCTGCCTCAGCAGGACGTCCTCGATGACATCGTCGAGACTCTACTTGAAAGCCTACAAGTGGATGATTCGAGTCAACTCACTTCAGAGCTTGAGCTTATGGTGTTGTCGGCGTTATCAGCTGTCGATCTGGCATCGGCCAGACAGGAGCAGCGAGTGGTGATGCTAGACGTTTTATCGCGTCTTGAGCCGCCCCCATCGACCAAGCTGGGATCCGAACAGCTTCAACATCGTCTGGCTCTAATGGTCAACCTGTTGCGGCATCCTTGCCGTAGTGCTCGTCTGTTGACAGACGCTGAAGGTATCTGGGACATCGTGAATTGGTTTAGAGACACTCGCATTGGCAGAAACGATGCATCCAAGCCAGCATACCCTCTTGACTCCCTGAACAACCTGGAGATCTTCGACGAAGTCGCCAGGCTGCTCGTCGGCTCTCTCGTGGCCACCCGAAACCAAAAGTCAACTCGAGAGATCCTGGCAAACTTTTCGGAACAGACGAAGAAGCGAGTTGGTCAACTCCGCAGCGGCAAAGACATTGGCCCTGCTACCCGCACCGCCTCAATTGTCCTCTTCAAGAACATCTTTGGAGCGGTCGGGCAAGGCGACTCGAATGCGTTGGTTATCGATCACGATTCGGACGCCACTGTGCTATACCTCAGTGCTCTTGCAGCAGAGTTCAAGTCTTTCGTCTCGATGTCGCCGACGGATCTGACTTCCATTTGGACAGAAGGCGGGAAGTCTGGACCGTTGCTATGGATATTCGATGCTTTGGTAGCTATTCCAGACGGCGTGAGGCCTTCGCCCTCGGGGATGGAGCTTGCGGACGCGGTGAAGTCGCTAGCATACTGCATGCTGGAATGGGAGCACACAGGTCTGCCAGAGAAAGGCTTCCCCGAACTATCGAGAATCAAGGTCGCTAGCTTTCAAGTCGCCTGCAAATACGACCCAACGGCAGGGCAGAGGTTGTTGTCCCTTGCACAAAAGCTGCTGCAGCGAGATTTGACTGCAAGAGAGCACATGATCATGCTCTCAACCTTGGAAAATACTTTCAAAGCTGACGACGACCAGTGGACGGTGGCCCTGCAGCGGATAATAGAGGATCACCGGGGTTCCGTTCCAGCCGCCCTTATCCTCCAGCAGAAGGCCATCAAGACTTTGAGTGAGGAGGATCTCGAGGGGTCGACTGACGGCATGGGGCATCTGAGAGGCACGGAGTCGTTCACAGCATTCCAAATCTTCGACCATACGCTCTTCCAGGCCTCAAACGACTCAACTTTGCAGGCGAAGCAGATCGCTCTCCAGACCCTGACCATGATCTTCAAGGAGAAACCATTCATGGTCAATCAACATGGCATCGAGCGAACCCTTGCCACGCTCCACAACCTTCTCAGAACGTACAAATACGCTTCAGCGCTCTCCACGGACATCTGCAGCATCCTTGCGACGCTCTTTACAGCTCACAGATCCCGCTTACAAGGCCGCTTCCACCTCCTCACAGCGGTCCTCCAAAGCCTGCTAACCTGCCTGTTCACTGATCCTCACGTCAAAGCCGAAGTCCCCACGCGAACCGCCAAAGTCCTCGCCCGCCTCCTGGAGTCCTTCTGCAATCCGCAAATCCGTATTCGGAGCAGCAACAACAGCAAGAGCAATACTAAATCGCCATCGGCACTCGTCGACGAAACCCGCAAAGCACAAGCTCGCTCCGGTCAATACGCGCAGTACATCCTACACCACTACTGCACTCAGCTCCTCACCGGTACGAGCCCAGACGGTGTGCGCGAGGCACTGAGGCCAGGCTTGTGGACCATGATCGAGGCGATCGAAAGCTACAACCCAGAGGGCATCAAAGTGTTGAGCGCAGCGATGAATGCTAGCGAGAGGGCAGTGTTGAGAGGGGTCTATGAAGACTGGAGGAGGTTTGGGAAGTGGGAGGGGTTGTGAAGACAATGATCGGGAGATGTGTACGACAAACGAGAGGGGCAGCTATAATTGATGCCGCCCTGCGTTCTGCACATGCACAGCTCGCATGACCGTACTAGTACTCTAGTCTGTATCGACAGGGAAATTCAATCCCAACCTGTCGAATAGTACGTCTAGTGTGCCACGACAGTAGAAGTCCAAACCCCGACGCCCCGCGACTCCACTCTCACATGCGAAGTTCTAGACAAAGGTCGGGAGCTACATCTGAGGTTTGACTGGCGGTAGCGAATGACGGAGGGAGTAATCACCGGTCCAGACGTTGGTGCACAAGGTATTATAATGCGCACTGTTACTACTGTGTGCAATTGCGCTTTTCGGGAGCAGTTGTGTGACCACATCCACGTACATATACACGCTATTCACGCCGTCGAAAGAGCCTTGAAAACATTGCATGTAAAGGCGAGACTTCTTGGCCGTGTAAAACCTGCTCTTCAGCATTCTAATTTCACAGTTTCATTTCGTTCGCAGTGGGGTGCGGTAAGTTCTTCCCACGATTGCGATGTTCGCTCCCGCTGCGCAATACTGACACTAAGCAGGGGTATTGGGTGAGCGTCAGAGCTGTCTTCTGATTTGTTCGAGCCATCTCATCGGATCTACCATCCCCACCCTCGACAACAGGACCATGTGCGAATTCGTCGTGGGCACCGTCCACGCATGCGGCCATCCTCGCACCCGCACGCTCGTTGAGCAATGCCAGGCTGCGAAGCGAAACCCGAGTGTCTGCCCACGACCTATCATGGTCAAGATGAAGTCGTACTGCCACGAATGCGGTAGCTTGAGCGAGACAGGTGACAATATCGGGGAGAGACCAGAGTGGTGGCCTGCATCGATTCCTTGGGGTCGACCGCAAAGTCGTGCAAGTAGCAGTTCAGGTTCGGGGTCTGAAGTTGAGGCGCAACGGCGGGGCGACAAGTCGTGAGGTCGTTGCATTTGCTGCCGATGGGAGTCAGGAGTTGGTCGGTTCGGAGCCTGTTGTTCTCGGTTGTATAGCGAAAAGCACTGCAGGTAATGTCTAATTCGTGGGTACGGATGTCTGCCACCCAACGCGACGTGTCGTTGTTCGAAGTCGTTGTCGTGGAGTCTACGCCTTTCCCGAGGTGACAACATGTTCGATTGCCAGGCCACCACAGTCGGACAACACGCGGATCATCGAGTTGGTTCCAACACTCAGCCATGTGAGCTTCAACCCGTCAACTCTGCGGCGGCAAAGTAGCCCTTGTCCTCGATCACTCCTCGATTGCGAACAACAGCGGTATACTTGACGACCCACTGAGGCTGGACGTTTCCCGAAAGACACTCAGTGGAGTGGCCGTTGGTCTTTTCTTCCCCATGCAGGCTCTTCCGCTTGTCACCTGCCTTGCTTGGCTCTGCAAGTACACCAGCACCATCTGGACCTTGGCCGAGAAGCTCACGAACGGTTCCGCGTGGTAGGATATTGGAGCAGTCGTTGTGGACGAGCAATTCCACCTTCTTGCTCTTAGCAAGTGCCATGAGGTCTTTGGGCACAGAGCAGCAGTCGCGAAGGTTGATCTGATCGACGGCTGGAGGAATTCTGGCCTTGTCAAGCAAAGACTCCAGTCTTTCCTTGCCAAACTCTGCAATTCCTAGCTTCAACACGACACCCTCATCATGAAGTTCCTCTACGGTGTTCCATGCCTTTAGCTGGCCCTCCAACGGCTCGGGATCGGCTTCCACTGGGCCGCGTGTAGAGATCTTGTCTGGACAGTCCTCTTGCTCGTCAAAGTAGATGCCAGGGAAGGACACGATCAGAAGGTCGATCGAGGGTATGTGCAGCTCTTTCAAAACAAGTTCTACTGCCTCTCTTGTTTGAGTGGCCCGTCTCTCGATCGATGCGCCTGGAAGATAGAACAGTTTGACAGTAATGTCGTACTGCTCGCGTTCTTCTTGCAATGCCGAGCTGGTAAAGTCTAGAGCCGGAATCTCGAGCGTTTCGCCTGTCTGTCTCGTCCATGCCCTGTAAGAGGCTTTCTTGGGCTTGCCGTCGCCATTGACATGTGCATCTTCAACGCCCGAATGGTCTGCGAAGTTGGCCCGAAGAGAGGATATGAACTCGGCGTTCGATTTGGATTTGGGCGAGAGGCGGATGGTAGAGCCTGCGCCGATGATGTTACTTCAACTGTCAGCCTCTTCCACTAGATGTCGCAAATGGGAGACCAACGAGGTGGACAGTAGAAGCTTCATTTTGATTAGAAATTCAATGTCCGTGGAGTTAAGACGTCAATCTGGGTCGGATCACGCTGGCGGCAGAGAAAGGGAACAGCCAGTGTCACGACTGGCAACCAGAGAAGGTGGTGATGAGCATGTGAAAGAAGGGGGGCTGGACTCGACGAGCAGCAGTGCATATGTCGAGGTCATGGTGATGTGCTTTTCTGGGTCACGGTCGGTCTCTGTCGGCCCGCTCGCCTGTCAAGTTCTTTGCTGTGCTTTGCTTTGCCTGCCCTGGAGCGTGGGGCTGGTCCGCCGCTACCACTTCGGCGCCCACACCACCACACAGTGAATCTTCTTTTCCGCCCTAGGCGACATCGAACTCTGCCCTCATGGCCATCCGGTACGTCGTCGTCGCTGTGAATCTGTCTGCCAGGAGTCCAGGCTATGGCTGACACCGCTTGAGATACCTGATCCTGCTGTCGCGGCAGGGCAAGGTGGTAGGTCTGCGCACTCCCCTGCACCCGCAAACGGCCTGCTAAGACGCCTCTCAGCGCCTGGCAAAATGGTTCACCACTCTCTCGCCCAAGGATAAGGCCAAGATCATCAAGGACGTCTCGCAGCTGGTGCTGGCTCGCCGGACGCGCATGTGCAACTTCCTCGAGTACAAAGGTCGGTCACCCTCGCTCCAACGCTTCCCGTCCACGGCTGGCTTAAGACCACAACCCATCTTTCAACTTCATGCCCTTACCTGACCTGATCCTCTCCTCCAGACACCAAAGTCGTGTACCGTCGATATGCCTCGCTCTTTTTCATCGCCGCCACCGATCCCACCGACAACGAGCTCATCACCCTCGAGATCGTACACCGCTACGTAGAACAGATGGACAAATACTACGGCAACGTCTGCGAGCTGGACATCATTTTCAATTTCCAGAAGGCCTACTTCATCCTCGATGAACTGCTCCTCGCTGGCGAGATGCAAGAAAGCAGCAAAAAGAATGTGCTTCGCGTCATCGGTGCCCAGGACAGCCTCGAGGATATGGAGGTGAGTAAGAGTGCGGCTGTGTGGATTACGCCTGTCATCTCTCCTCACCGACGTCCCGATATGACCTTCATCTTGTATCACCACCCGCTGATGCCTTGGCTTACTAGGTCGAGGACGATGCTGTCACACGGATTGGCTGAAACGCGTTGCACTGCACATGATGTGACCCTTATTCCTCTACATTTTGTCAGCCACGTTCCGGCTAACACCATCGGCACCTCACAGACAAACGCAGAGATGAGCAGAGAACTCGAGAAGCAATTGCAGAATGCTGGTCTTCTATAGCTGCCTAGTACCCTTTCAAACCTCTCATTTGGAAGCGGGAAGAGTGCGCTTCCAATGCATGGCGTTTGTGGCGTCTATTGGAGTTATAAGATACCCGTGGCTTGATGGCTGTTGTTTTTGAAGCCTGCCAGTTGTAGGTATAGCATCACGCATCTGGGCACCGAACCCAGTAATGAAATGGATCAAACAAGACCTTGTGTGCCTCTTGCATCTCAGGACAATGTTGCCTGGCTCCTGGCCCAGTACTGACCACAGGTACTACTGGAACACAACCATCATCATACAAAAGTAGGTACTCGATCCCCATCTCATCCCATCATCAGAATGCTTGCTGAACGTGACCATTCTCAAAGCCTGACCATCCCACAAGGTACTTTCCAGACTTCCCAGCTCTGAGCAACAGCAACGTCTCGATGTCCCACGAGGATGGCGGGTGTGTTCGGCATACCTCCAGGAATGCGTTGTCTCTTGCAAGCTGGAGGGTGCACGAGAGTTCAGGTCGTTTGCTGATTGGCGTTTCAAAGCTTCGGCAGGCGCAATTGCATCACGTGATGACCCTTACCCCGACGCTGGCCAAGCTGACAACATCCGCTTGCTGTCGACCTCGCCGCCTCGCCGCCTGCCAACTTCGACTGCCGTCACCACGACAACAAACAACCCGAATCCGCGAAACATGTCGCCACCGACTGCATTCAACGCCTGCTAGACGCACAGCGTCTAGTAATCCGTCTCGCGCAGACCCGGCACCCGCTGGAGGGGTGTGTTATCAGGCATATCTCAACGACCTCGAACGACACGTCCGTACCGAAAGAGCGCCGTAGCAGCTGCGGCCTGCCTCCAATCCATCGTCGAGTAATCATTCGGCCACTCGAGAGCTATAACGTATTGCGCCGAACGACCGGGAAACAAGCAGGCATTTTTGGTATAGGCCGGCCGATGGGCTTACATTCGCAAAGATGAAGGTGCGTAACTCCAGAGAGGACACCACAAATGCGCGGGCGGAGATTGAACTTGCGCAGACTCCGTGAGAAGATATTCGAGAGTCTGCCTGGTCAACTCTTGACATGGCCGCGACGTGCGCCTCAAGTCTCCTGCCCTCGCATCGGTGGTGTTCGGCTGACTCATCGTCGCAATTGGGTTTTGAACTGACAGCTCGTAGTACCTACCACTTCGCGATATCGATACCGTCACGAACGCGTTGAACTTCTCAACGCCTGATTGTCACGTCATCGGAGGATGTGACATTTACACTACGAAGGCCGCGGGAGGCGACAAGAAGTTGTACAAGAACATCGAGCACAGCCTCGAGTCGCAGTATGAATCTCTTGTAAGGCTTTCGGCGTCCCTCAGTCCGCCATATCGGACAGCTAGTGACGATGGAAGAGGCAGTGAGAGAAATGGACACAGCAGAAGAGGACACACCGTCGACCCGATGCACGAGATTGATCTATCACGCGCTTCGCCATTCGGACCTCTCAGCCAGATCACCGCGCGGCGGACCTTTGCGTATTTGATCGCAACACTGAATGCATCCCACCCGGACTACGACTTCTCGCATATCTTGCGACCGTCGGACTTTCGGAAGGAGCGTAGTCTAAGAACTGTCATGCACACGATCGATTCTACGCTGCAGCAGTTGAGACCGCGGCAGACTGCGGCGCTGAACTACCTTTCGCCGCCATCACTGTCGGGTTCTGCACCGTCGGGACATGGATTGATGAACGAGATCTGGAGCCAGAACATGTGGAAACTGATTGACAAAGAGATGAGTCTGCGCCAATGTGAGAAGTACTCATACGCTCCGGATGACGACCCATTCGATGGAGAAGAAGGTGCAATCTGGAGCATGCACTATTTCTTCTTCAACAAGGAAAAGCGCCGTGTTTGCTACATTTACCTTCGAGGGTTCAGCGTGCTATCCCATAGCCCGGTGCATGCTCCAACCCGCCCGAAGCCAGTGCAGCGAAAGATCTCCAGTCTATCCGCCAACGAAGGTGCTGGAAAGCGGGCTTCATTCTGGCTGAGTAATGACATGCTGGAGAGAAGCGAGGACACGACAGGCTACGGCGAAGACGATGACGATGAGATGATGATAACCGGCCCTGGCGATGACGAAGTCGAAGTACCTTTCATGAACCTTGACGACATTCGCAGTGACCTGCTGGAAGGCAGATACCACTATTCGGTATCCGAGGACGACGAGTACGACGATGTCCAAGATTCGTGGAAGGGATCGCGTCACATTCGCGGTCTCAGCGAGGAGATCTCTGCTCAGATGGAGCTTGATGATTGAAGCATGGAAACCCCTTGATAGCGTCCTCTTACGGTCTGGAGTTAAGGATGATTGCACTTACGGATTGGCGGCGGTGGTGGATCAGGCGTTTCATGGACTCCTACTGCCGCTGTACTTGATCTGTTATGGGATGGACGCTTGAGCAGTTGGTGGCGCTTCTGCTCGGCGAGGAGTATGGGCTGGTTGCTATGATACCTCTATGCGTGCTCTCGTGGGAGTGACTTACTCTTACAGCGTGAATTAATGCTTCAGCATGATGCTCCCTCCTTTTCTCTTTATTTTTGCAGTCATCACGCGACGTTGGCCCTCTCGTCGAATAGGGGTTGCGATAGTCCGGCCGTGAAGATGGAGGGGTGTCGGCTGGGTATGCTCGTTGCGGACCACCCGACTTGATACGCGTCGCTTGTCTTTTTCATGTCTGGCTGTCACTTTCGTCTTCATTTGAAGCCTTCGTCTCCCTCTCACTCGAGGCCTCCATTAGAGGTCGATCTAGCCTTCAGTTGAGAGCTCATTGCTGTCTTCATTTGCTCTCTCACTGCCCGGTCTATGCCATCTGCGACCATAGACAGACTGAGAACGGATCCCAATGAACAAACATTCAGGAAGTCTATTCTTCTATGATTGCCAAAACTCGAGATGCTATGTCGCTGAAACAATATCAAAGTGTAGCCTCGCCATACACAAAAGCCCTGCGCCGCGAAATCCCAAGCGTCCGTGTCTCTTCATCAGATGAATCACCGCAACATCATCTCATCAGCGCGCTGCCGGAAACGCCTCATCTATTCTGGTCTTGTTCAATCGATCCCATTCCTTCTTCGCGTTCCATTCGGGCACTTTCCACGTTGTGTACGTCGCTGGCTGCTTCTTTTCGTTCTCTCGCTGAGCAGCCCACAAGATATCCACCTCCTCAGCAGTCTTCCACGTGCGTTTCTTTGCACACGACTGGGCAGTTGTCAATGCCTCGGCTAACCATTCATCCCATACCTTCGTTTGTGGCGCAGCGCCGCCGGGCCGCACCCATTCAGTGGACTGAGTGAGGAGGATGGCTTTGAAGAGAGCGTCGGTGAAGTTCTCGTTCATAGGACCTCCCTCCAAAAGCTCCTCTTTGACATTATAACAGGAGAGATCCCAGTGGGTACGAGGTGGCAGGGCAGCTGCAATCCAATGGGCAATGTTGGTAATGATGTAGGCGCCAGCCCAGGCGACTTGGAGCCAGAGCTTGGCATTCGCAAGGGCGACGATACCGAGCATGAGCATGACCGTGCCCACTAGGGACAGAAGGCGGTAGGCAACGTCAGACTTGACGGCGTAGTCGATTTCCCTAGACGAGGTTAGCTTGACTTTTGAACATTCATGGAGAAGAGGATGGACGAACTCAGGAGCAAAATACCTGGAGAAAGTTAGCCTGAATTTTGCACATTAAGGGAGAAGAGGATGGACATACAACTCACGAGCGGCGTGTTCACTACACTTCACAACAAGGAAACTGCCATTGGGGTATCGAATCACGGCATCGCCCTTAGGGTTCTCTCGTTTGCCCTGGGGTACTTGAGGAAGTCTCAAAGTCCACTTGTTGCAGATGCCCACGATTGTCGAGAGACCAGCCAAGAGGATCGTGGCAACAAGGGACATGCCATCGCCGAAGATGATGGACGCTGCAAATAGCGCAACGGCTTCCACAAAGCCTATCAGTGTCACCCAGGTAAGGGGACCAGTGGCTTTGGCTCGCACCAGGGATGGCGAAGGGTTGTCCGACCTGTTGCTTGGAGTTCGTTTGGCTTGACCACGGAGAAAGTAGTCTGTCAATGTCTGGTCGCCGTGGGGACTCTGTTGTGGTTTCATTAGTTTGATTTGCTCAAAGTTGCTGACGCTCCTCAGTTGTTACCTCAGTGACTTCAACGCAACGGACTGTAAATGGCTTCATGCTCTTTCCCCTTAGCGCAAGTCAGCACTCGAACGCTGTGGCCGTCAAGATTCTCGTCATATACTCACAGGAGCACGTGGGCCACATGGTGTATACGGGGTTTCACATTGCCACTGACCACGCCGGTCACGACCCCATCGTTCATCGGTAATGTATCAGGTCGTGAAGTTCGAATGAGTGCCTGAGGTGCAGGCAAGATACGAGGGAGGTAGAAGAGCCTCGAAAGAGCCGCGACCTGAGCGTTCGCAAGTACCGCGGTCTCCCCCAGCACTGCGAGAAACCCAACGATGTCGAGCTGGAAGTTTCCCACGCCATTCCACCACCAAACATCCCAATTGTCCTTACCAGGTAAGGCTACCGTGATGTTGGTATTGCCGGACATAGCGACTTGGCTCGCTTCGGCTGTGCTGTGCTGTGCTAAGGTGTGGATCGACGGTGTATCTGTTAGCGCACGGAGAGTGAACGGGTGCGAAGGGAGCGAGAATGAGGCCAACTTAAGGATTCATATACTTTGACCACGAGACAAAAAGGCAATTGGTACTGAGATTCACGTCACAAGGCGACGAGCTGCGAGACAAGGCTGGCGCTTAGGTCGAGACCCAAGCCTCCACCACCCCGCAGACGGCTTTGAGAAGAGGTTGCAACTTGCAGGTGGGCGTGCAGCGGCCTCACAATGATGCATGAAGGCTGTCTTTCTTTTGAGGCCTATCGATGCTCGATTCGCCCTCCTTGTTCCATTCAGAGTGGACCATGAATGCGTTTTTCTCGCACGGTGTCGATACGGCTGTCGCTGCAGTCGTGATCTTGGTCTATTCGGGGAGCGCTGGGATCGCATGTAGCAGGCAGAGCCTGATTGCATACATGTCACTTCAGATTGACAAGAATGTGAAGGTTTAGTGTAGAAGAGTGGTCTTGTTGAGGGGAAAGTGCGAGACATTGGACGCGAGGTGAAGTCGATCCTCCTTCTTGTTGGTGGCTGGGAGCGCGGCAGGGGCCGCAGAGTGGCCGTCGCAATCAAACCTCACTTCGTCGCCTACAAACACATCTGGGCATATTGACTGGGTAAGATGACTTGAGATAAGAGGGCTCTCCAAAGCCACCTTCTGCCCGAGGCCGCCCATTCATATCAGGTTTGGGTTCACTTGGCTGCGGTCGCACAGCTTCGGCGTGACTTCGAAACGAGGCGCAGCACGAGTGCTACTGCGCCAACTCGCCTGATCAGCATTTGCTCGGAAGCGCCTGAGATCAACATTGTCCTCTCAACTCTTTCGCGTGAAGACAGCGAAACCATTGAGCGTTGTCAACCACGAGTGGCCCTCGGCAGTCATACGCTTGTGATCGCGAAACGCACTGGAACGAACCGACGGGCGGCGTGGGAGCCTCGATCGCCTGAGGCTCGCGTGTTTGCCATCACGTATAAGGGTCATATGAGAAAGGTATCAGCGACCGAGTTTGCTACGTCTGCACGCCCTCGAGTCAATCAGCTGATTTACTTACAATGATGAAAGACAGATTGTACTTTGACGATGTGCTCGATCCTACACCGCAACTCCAACATACTCACCAACTCGAAACCGGAGAGATAGCAGATATGCGGGGTTTAGACAATCTGAAAGACAAGGTACGAGAATGTGACGGCCTCTTTGTTCGACTTCGCCGCAAACAGTTACCAGTGTCTTGAGATGAGAACATGGCTGGCGGTCGAAGTGAACCCTTGATCTCGAGAATCTGATATTGTATAGTTCAAACAACTGAAGATAGCAAGAGAACCAGCCAGTGGCTCGGGCAATTCAAGTACTCAAGAGCGGCTGCCTGCCGACCACGCCGTTACCATGAACAACGCCATGAGCCAGCCAAGCGGCACAACCATCGTCCTTGACGAGCATATACGAGATACTACACAATTCGAATCCTACCAAAATGCCAGACGAGCACTACTGGCCAACGAGCGCGATCATGCTTGGGACGAGCCAGCAAGGAAACGCGCATCGTCACTCGAAAGGCAAGCAGGCGAGATCATCATCAAGCTCAGAGAGCACGAGCGCTTCCGGCTGTTTGGCAATGTTGGCCGTGAAGAGCTACCAAAATCTGATCAGCTAGACATGGGTGGCAGGTTTCTGGTTAACAAGGACCGAATCGAGCAGAGTAAGATCTTCGAGATCGCTTGCCTCATGCCGAAGGGCGCTCACCTTCATCTGCACTTCAACGCAGAACTTCCGCCAGAGAAGCTGTTTCCGCACGCACGAAAACTGGAACAGACTATGTTCATCCGAAGTAAGCAGCCTCTATTGAAACCTGAAGACTTTGCGGAGACAGAGATCCAGTTCAATGTTCTGCCAAAAGGTACGAAGACAAGCAACGTTTTCACCAAAGAGTACGACTTCGACTGGAAGAGTCCAACAAGCGCATCATGGATGAAGTGGACCGACTTTCGGGAACACTTCCCAAAAGGCTCTCCCTTTGCTGAAGTGCCAATGGAGTACAGAGCTGATGACTGCAATGGAGCACTCGACAACGCGGAGTGCTGGGCTCGAGAAAAGATGATCATCACATCCAACAAAGCTTACGCTGAGCGTCAAACCACCAACGGAGTGTGGGCGTGCTTCAACCAGGGCACTCGAGCATTCAAAGGACTACTAAATTACGAGAGTGTATACCGCTGGTACATTGGCGATGCAATCGACAATATGGTCCGTGACAAGGTGATGTACGCAGAACTTCGACCCATGCTCATGGATAAATCAATACCGGCAGACGATGGCGAGGGTAAGCTCGATCATAATGCTCAGATGAAGATTGTTTGCGAGGAAGCAGAGAAGAAGAAGCAGCAATACGGTGACCGCTTCCCATTCGGCCTAAGAGTCATCTATTGCACGCCTAGAAGCATACCGCCCGCAAAGATGAAGTCAGAGCTGGAGGACTGCATCAAACTGAAACTGGAGTATCCGGATCTGATATGTGGCTTCGATCTAGTTGGGGCTGAAGACCGTCCAAACCACATTGGCCACTATGCCGACCTTCTGATTGCTTTCACGAAGACATGCGAGCGGCTGAACATCAAGATCCCCTTCATGTTCCACGCTGGCGAGACACTGTTAGATACCGGTGGATTCATGCCATTGGAGTCCGATGCGGAGGCAGGCTTCCATAATCCGGACAACAGCAACCTCTACGATTCACTGCTTCTCAATGCCAAGCGCATCGGCCATGGATACGCGCTGTTAAAGCACCCAGAGCTGGTGCAGAAGTACCGAGACGCGAAGATCTGCCTAGAACTTTGTCCCATCTCGAACGAGCTGTTGGGTGTCTGTGGTAACGCGAGGCAACACATCTTCCCCGAACTTCTGGCCGCAGGTCTTGAGTGCACACTGAACGCGGATAACCCGGCGTTATACAGGTAAGTCAATGGCGTAGTGATACACTCTTCCGTCACTAACTTGCGAACCAGAGGACCGGGTCTTGACACCTATTCTCTGTCACACGAATTCTATCAAGTCATGGTTGGTGACCTGCGAATGAACATTCACGGATGGAAGCAACTTGCCGAATGGAGTCTTGAACACGCCTGCCTCACATCTCAAGAGCTAGACCAGGCCAAGGCCATCTTCCACAAACACTGGGAAGAGTTCTGCAGCCAGGTTGTAAGCAACTTTGGCGAGTACGCAAAGTGCCTAACAGACAAGGTCAAAGGCAAGGATTTCAAGGTGCAAGTCATGAGCACCGGATCCGCAACCCTGGTCCCAACGACGACTCCCGAGACCAAATGAATCC